>OW026366.1:195455586-196655586 GCA_932273885.2 Leucozona laternaria | reverse complement strand
TGCAGAGAGATGATACTAGCCGTGTTTTTTTGCAAGCCCCGAGGAAATTGGTCGAAAAAAACGAGGTAGGGGCTCAGTAATTTAAATGATAAATGCAACAACAACTAATCCCCTTCGGCCTCAGGGGCAGGTTATAGCGATCAGGAAAACGCATCAGGAAAAATTTTCTTAAAATTTGAAAAATTAAAATGATACGAATCTATGACGGAAAAAAAAATTTGGACAAAAAACTAATTTGAATCAGGAAAATTAATAAATACTTTTTTAAAAAAATATTTGCCCCAAAGAAATTTTTTGTCGAAAAAAATTATTTGAAGTTAACATAAAATTATCCTTAAGCTTAGCTAAGCTAAGTGCGAAGAATTGTTTCTGTTATGGCGTCTCTAAAACCCGATGTCTTTTCTTTTTCAACCAAATCACTTGCACAAAGTTAACATTCTTTTATGACATAACTTTTCATCAACTTTTTTTTGTCAATATTGTAGTGAATGAGACAAAAATTTGACAAGAGCACTATAATATCTTTTTGCGTTTTGAGCCCGTCAGTCACGTTGTTAACTACATAAAATAACTTAAGATCGTCTGCAAATAACAGAAAATGGTAATAGTCAAACAGATTAGTAAAGTCATTAATGAATATCAAAAATAAAAGCGGACCGAAGTGACTGCCTTGGGGCACACCCGACGTAACGGGAAGATATACCACAATTTTTGATGTGTAAACATCTATGTTGGTGGTAGAGTGAAAAAAAACCTGAACGTTCGTGAGCAACGTTACGTCGTGCAACGTTACAGTGTTCAACGTTACGATCTGCATACTAGGATGGGTGCGTTCAGTGAAAAAAATATTAAGATCCTCTTCAAGCTAAAACAAGTCCGTTTTGGATCCGCGCACGTTGATGTTTACACATATTTACCGTGAGTCCCGGCACTCACACAATTTTTTTTACAAAATGATTTTTACCTGAAAGATACGAATATATCCACTCTAACAATTTGCCTCGGACTCCGATTCTCTGTAACTTGAAAGTTAACAGGTTGATGTCAACTCTGTCAAAGGCCTTACTGAAATCGAGGTTGATGGAATCAACTTGGTTTCTATTTTCCACTTCATTTAAAATGAAGGAAGTGTATTCCGAAAGATTGGTTCCATTGGACCTCCCTTTGAAAAATCCATGTTGATGCCCGCCCACTTATCACGGACATCAGCCCGACACACAATTTATCGGAAACAAGCTTTTCAAAAACTTTTGGAATAGCCGATAATATTGCAATTCCCCTGTAATTCTTCAAATCACACCTATCGCCAGTTTTGCAAACAGGAGTCAAGTATGATTCCCACCATATTTGTTGAAAAACTCAAAATGCTAGAGATTGGTTAAAAAGTTCCAAAAGAGGAAGTGCTAACGTGTCGGCAGTTTTCATTAAAAAAAAACCTTTGTTGGCATCTATATTTTTAAACGTAAGGGCCATTTCGTCAAGGCTAATAGAAATTTCACGAAGGTTTACAACGCTCAATGCAATTAGGCTTAATTCATCTCTAGCCGTATTTTATTATCGCCGATGACCCATAAAGATCATCTCATGTAAATAAAACAATACAGATCTTAGTCACAATTCTGTGGTATACCTTTCTCTTTTTTCCTTACATTTCACATACATATGTTTATTTGTATGAGTAGCTCTTATCTTCAAAACACATTTTCGATGGAAAATTACTAACTTTTCTTTTGTAATTAATAAATTTATAAAAATTACGTGGTTTAGATTTTATGATTGAACCAGTTATGTAGATACATATATCTATGGTAAAGGGTGTTTTTTTTAGACGTGTGGTTTTCAAAAAGAAATAAAACGCATATAATTTAATTTTATGGCCCAGAATTCAGCTTTATTATAAAGATAAGGGTTTGCCATTATGTTTTAAAAATGATTTCGGGCAAGTTGCCGCCGCGGCTGGCTCTAATAAATTCCAGCCGAGAGGCCCAATTTTCGACAGCTACAGCTCTAATTGTACCGGATGGACTCATTCGGGTCTTCTTCGATACTATGCTCCACAGCGTGGCGTCTCTGGGGATGCGCATTATCCACTAGAGGAAACGTGGTGCGAAACCCATCCATCGAATTTATGTGATTTTGAGATTATGTCGACCGAATATTGGACGCAGCGCGCAATGCATCGCGCGAAACGAACCATTATTTTGGTAGTAAATGTTCACGATTTGCAAACGTTTAAGTCTATTTATTATAAAATGGCAAACCAAACTGAGCATAAATCAAGTGACAGCTGTCAAAAAGACCAACTCCGAAAAGAGTATTGCCATATTGAAAACCACACGTCAAAAAAAAAACACCCTTTAGCATATTCTGTCGTAATCGCAGAAACTCTGATTAAGTCTGTTAAATGGTTCAAAGTCTCTTAAGTTGCCAGAAGAATTCCATTTGCGATGCGCTTTATTTTTTTTTTTTTTTTTTGTTTTTTAAGTTTATCAATAATTTGACATACCATGGTGGTTTACTGGTTGATGTTTTAATCTTTTTAGGGACGAAGCGATCACAAATGAAGTTCAAATAATTTTTAAATCTACAATGCTTTGTCGTTAATGTCTCCGTCGTCAAGAAAATAACACCAATTTATTTTTTCTAGGTGCACATTAATTTGATCATAGTTTGCGTTTTTAAAATCATAGTAAAGATGGAAATTTTTACAGAAGACTGTGTTTTGTCTATGCATGTAAATATCCTATTTTGAAGGTTTTGTGGTGGGGGAAAAACCCCTATTTATTTGGCTTAATGCAAGCTAAATCTAACTTAAAAATTAAGAAACTTAAAGCTAAGATAGGGATGTAGAATACTATAGTTAGAATATTTGAAGTTTCTTCTAGAATAAAATTATTAGAAATATTTGTAAACACTAGGTCAAGAAAGTTTGAAAAATTATTTTTTAATTATATCCATTTTCAAAGAAAATTAAATAAATCTTCCGGCAATTCATGTTGATGCTAAAAATCGATTATTCCGATAAATCGAACTCTGGTTTCTCTAAGTTTACCTACGTTCATCGTACAATGCATATTTAATTGAGTTTTTATACTCCTTTCCCATATCAATCAGATCAATCAGTAGCGGCAATTAGTCAAAGTTTTTCTTTTATATCTTGCAGTAAAACATACTATGTCAGTGCAAATCAAAAGTTTAAATCAAAATTCTAAATATTTTCAAAACTAAGCTTCTAATATACAAGCTTCTTACTTCTATACATGAATTATTATATCGGTCCAGTAGATATGTTAGCCTAAAGCCATTTATCCATATTGTTATAACTGCAATGTATAATGAACAATAATTATTATTAAAAAATAAAAAAAAAAAAATTCTAAAAGCCTTCATATTAATTACAAAAGTAGCTACAAAAATTATTAATTATTCTTTTCAAAGACACAAAAAAGTGCAATTTATGCTAACACCTTCATTATGACGATAATTCCGACACAACAAAAGTGCAATCATTATCCTTTTGAATTTTTAATTCATCCTAAAGGCTCATACCAAACCACCCACACAAAACCACACACATACAAACACACACAAACACACACATCCAGCAACACAATCCGACTTTCGTTTCGTGTATTTCATCATGATTGAAAGAGAAAATTGCCCTCTAACATCATGAAAAACAATTACAACCCTGACTATAAGTTCAAGTTAAGCCTTTCACCCAGCATTATTTCTAAAGTAGGTATGTAAGAATCCTAACATTGCAGAGGAACTTAAATAAAATGGCTTCTCCCTCTGAACTATAGAAGCATCATGGCTGGGCTTAGGTACCTACTCGCATTATTAAAACTAGAACACATACACACACACAGATTAATAATTATGGTGCAAATCAAAAGAGTTTTTAATTAGCATAGGATTCGAATGGTAGTTTAAGTCTTTTACCGTGCGCCCTTCGTCCTTTCCAACTAACTTTATATTCCTGTGGTTGGAATGGAGTGTGTGATGCCTTGTGTCTTGGTACTTGGTACTTTGCCTTGGCTTGGCAGCACACTCGACATAACATTCTCAAAAGGACATACGAGTTCCATTCCATTCCGAGTTGAGGGGTGACATGACCGAATTCCTCAAATGCCAGAATATTCTACCGTTGAGAAGTGTAACACATTTACCAACACACTTTTATAAACCAACCCACACCACACGTAGAAATACTTGCGGACTGGCGGTGTATAAAGTGGGGCCTCACCGAGTCGAGCCATTTGGTAGAAGTAGTTATAGGACATGCCAAAAAGGAAGCATAATAATGGTTGAAGAATTGTGCCCTTCAACACCAGGGTCGTTTCTCGCTTCTATTCACATAAGTGCAGTGCATTTTCCATAAGCATTTTTGTGTGTTTAGTGTGTATACCTAATGTCTGAAAGGACATGAGAAATGAAAAACCAACGACATTTTACCATATACCGTTGGCAAAAATGCACTTATACAAAATATATGTAAGCCAAAAGTCACGAATAAAAATGTAAGAGCCCACCGACTACTAAAGACCTGAATGCGAGATTTGTGCATATAATTAGGGTGCGACTTGTACCCCATCTCATTGTGTTGTTTTAAGGGTGGGGTGGGATGTGCTGAATGGGTGTGTGAATGTGGTTTATACCTTCAATATGCTGCTTCGCCTCAATAAAGACCATCAGTAGGTATGTTCGTCGTCGTCACCAAGCTGTTGATGCTGCGTTATACGATCTCATAAATACACATACCTATACACATAGGCTCACCATAGAGACCACGATTTTTATCTCACTTACCTGTGTATAATTAAAGCTGATGGGGGTCGAATTGCATTGCTTACCATATTAACGGCACGGGGTAGCATTCACGGATTTCACGAGTTGGAATTTATTATAATTATATTCCTATCTACCTCCACCAATGCATTGTGTGGGTTGTTTTTTTTTGTTGCAGTAATAATGAAATTTTTGAAATGAAGCATCCTCTTAAGGGAAATAAAGAGTTTATATTCATCATTTTTTAAATACCTAATTAGGAAATTAGGTATTTCTATAGAAGTCCTTGAAACAAAAATAATGATGGAATTAAATAACAATGTAAGTTGAAGAAAAACGTAAAACGTAGCTGCCATCAACTGATTTTTGTTTTTTTTTTTCTTTTGTCAAATATTCTGATTAATCTTTGTTCCTAGAACAAATTAAGCAATCGCAATAATTGTGTGTTCTAGATTTTGGCCAAAACAAATTGAATAAGAAAAAATATAAACGACTGGGTCGCACGAAGTTGCTCTTATATGTGCGATCGCACTGTGGTTCTAAAGTCCAAAATAAATTTGTTATGTAAGCATATATTCTATACATTTGTCAAATCTTAGTTAAGTTACAGGCAGTATTATGTGAGTATACAAAAATTAACAATATAGCCCCGATTTTCACACATGCAATATGCATGCATGTAAATTATATTATTGTTTTAAATCAACAAAATTAGAAATTGATTAAAATACTTCTAAGACTGTTTTGAACCCAACGTGATAAACCTTAATTAATACGAACAAAATAAAAATATCGTAGGAGTGGTTTTAAAAATACTTTATTCTGTATCTATTTATAAAAATTTGTTAGCATTTTTGAGAAAAAAACATTGGTACGACAATTTGAATTATTTAATAATCTGGAGTTAAAAATTGAACTTCACAAAAAAATGTTCCACCCGTTTTCGAAATACCGAATTTTCAAAGAATTATTTTGAAATGTTTTTTAGGAGTCGGTTTTGAGAAAAAAAGATTTTCCTTAATGGTTCTTAAACATTTCTATACAGTTAGTGTTGGTTATAGGAACAATTTTTTTCTAAAATCTTCTATATAATGTTAAAAAACTGCTCAAACATTTTTTAAAAATCCAAAAAATATTCTTTCGAAAATATTGGTACACAATATTATTTAGAATGTGTCAATAATTCTTCATTAAATATTGATCAGAATCACTTGAACCCTTTTCGAGAAAAGCAAAAATCAAAAAAATTGGTTCTTTGGGAAGCACCGCATTAATAACCATTTTTCGGAAACTTTTTTTTTATTAAATGGCAGCATATAATAATTTAAATTTATTGAAGTATTTTTTTCTTTTAAATCTGTGCGATTCTGCCGATTTTGAGAGAAATAAGATTTTCCTTTTTGACAGGTAGGTACCGTTATTTTTGGTGATAAAAAAAATGAAAAAAACGTGCGGGGGGTATGTCCAAAAAACGCTTAGTACAAAGTTTAAAGAAAATCGACCCATCCGTGTAGGCTGATTTCTTACCGAAGATCAACTTAAACGACTCAGCAAACGTAGGCTGTAGAAATGTGTAATTCAGAGAAAGGATATCAACTCTACCAGACTATATGGGCTCTGAACCTTTTCGGTATCGTGTCCTTGCTGTTTTTTTTTCTAGACACTTTAAAATGTTAAAAATTATAATTTTTTTTTAAAGATGTGGATTCATTTTGTTTAAAAATTCTAAAGAAAATTCACTCAACGCTGAAATACCCCAATGCCTCTACCTCTGACCCTCACGCTTTCTCTATTTATTCGCTGATTTTATACAAGAACGGTTGTAACCAAACATTTTTAGCATCGATTAAGATTAACATGTGTCAAACGTCAGTGATTAACTAAATTAACCAGCTTAAGGATGATTACTATCGTCGATCCCTGACGGGATCCCCCTTATCGTTCAAGAAGTTTGTTACAAAAATCAATCAAAGGATCTAAAAATGAAGTCTCAAACTATAGGCCAATTGCTAAGCTTTTCTGTATTCCTAAATTATTTGAAAGTATGGTTCATGATAACTTACTTCTTCATCATAAATCACTCTTTTCTAATAAAAAAAAACACAGATTTCTTAAAAGTGGATTAACGACATCTAATCTTACTGAATTCCTATCAAATAATATTTGAGCCATGGAATTAGGTTATGAAATTGATGCAATGGCAACTTATTTTAGCAAAGCATTTGATAAAATTTCCCACAATATAATTATTTTCAAATTAAAATCATATTGATTCCCATCTCTGTTTATATCTTAAGTCCAGTCTTATTTAAACGATCGGTGGGCAATCTAGTAGTTTCTTTTAAAATCATATTTTTGATTTTGACACTGACAGCTGTTTCCCACCAGTGCTGCTACTCTATAGACGATTGAGCGCAGTATATATCAGAAATAAACGCAGTAGATTGCAATACACCGCAGTAGATCGTATAATACACGAAAACAAAACTCAAATCATTTAAAATACATTTTATATACGAATAAAAACAGGAAAACCTGGAAACTTAACAATTGCTTCAAAAACGAACTCCAAAATAAAAAAAAAGAATTTCTTAAGCTAAATAAAAAAAAAATCATATTTCATATATACCTACATATATCAAATTTTTAATGGACGCGTTTAGGGCTAACTTTGGATAACGATAAAAAATTGTTAGAAGAGGAGTAGATTCGTTTTGCTGCGCAATAGATTTTCGTTTGGGACTAAGTGCAGTAGATCTACTGCTAAAGGAGTAGGAAGGCAGCCCTCGAAGTCTTGACAGAAAGTCGGTACTTGGTATCATAACTGCGCGGAACGAAATAAGTCGCTTTACGCTTGAACAACGTTGGGAAACATTGAAAACTTATTTTCAAAGTGAGTGTTTGTAGCCCAAACAGTGCGTTTTTTAAAAAAAGCAAAACATCATCTTTTATGACGAGGCGCATTTTCATCTCGGCGGCGGCTACGTTAACAAACGAAATTGCCCCATCTGGGACTCGGAAAACCGCACGTTATTATCGAGAAGCGAATACATCCACAGAGAGTGACAGTTTTGTGTGGATTGTGGAGTGGTGGCATCATTGGACCATTTTTCTTTGAAAATGAGGCTGGGAACAGTGTTTCGGTCAACGGTGGGAGTTACAGAGCCATGTTAACCGACCTTTTTTTACTGAAATCAAACGCATGGATTTGGACGACCTCTGGTTCATGCAGGATGGCCACACAGCCCATGTCACAATCGATCTTTTGTGCATCAATTCACAAATCGTGTTATCAGCCGTCTTGGCGATGTCAATAGGTCGCCTCGGAGCTGCAATTTGAATTTTTTTTTTGTGTGGAACCGTCAAGGAACGATGCTATGCCAACAATCCAGAAACGATTCAAACACCTAAGGCCAATATCATCCAAGCAATCCGTGAGCTACAGCCCGAAAACATCAAAAGGTCTTGGAAAATTGGAGTGACAGAATGCCGAGGTCGGTCAGCCGAGGCAGCCACTTGAACGACGTTGTATTCCACAATTAATGGGAATGTTTGCTATTACTAATAAAGCCATAATACATGGAAAACATTTATTTTTGTTGATTTGGCCCACCCAGTTTATTGCTTTGTTTACTGCTAACACATCTGACCCTATTTAATCAACATCAGACGTCCCGCAAGGGAGTCACCTCGGCCCTCTGCTCTTCTTGTTAATAATTAACGAAGTTTAAAAAAGCATCGTTATACAAAAAAAAAACACATTTATTTTTGTATGTTAACAACCTACATACGTATGTATGTACATGTATTTAAATTTAATTGAAAACTATTGATAAGGTAATATAATCAAATGTAATTTGTGGTTAAAAACTATAATTTGGTTGGACACATATTGCAAAATTCTTACATAATTGCTCTAGCCATTAAGTAAAATGGCAATTACTCATACAACTATGGCAATTTCCTCAAAAAAAAACTTAATATCCTATTTCCGTTATGTAAATTTTTTGGCAAACATCCTAAAACGCAGTTTTATTGAAATGGTTTTGAGCATTTTAGGTTAGAAGTTTAATAAAAATTGTTGCAGTGGATTTCGAAAAAAAAAAATTTTAATTGAAATTTTAGCTTGATGACCTTAAACAAAAATTTAAATTTCTCCGTAAGGTCATTTTTATATAAAAATACTCTGTAGGTACAAAATTTTGAGTAAATCAGTGAACCCGTTTAAGCTTTAGCTTGATGTACGCAATAGACGGTGTACAGACGGGAAAGCCGGCGGATGACATGGGGATAACCAATTTTTTGGACTAATCCATTCAATGTTTTACGGTCGCAAACTCAGGAGACGCTTCAAAGTTACACTATGCGTTATTCATCTTATTTTTTGCTATTTATCAATACCACGTATTAGCATTGGAAAAAATCAAATTCTTTTATGACTCATTTGTCAATTTGGCCGGAAACTGTTTAGAACAGCCTCGCACCTGTTGGATATTCCAAAAGCCTTAGCACCATCTCATTGAGTTCTTTTGAATGATCACATTTTGCACTTAATTCTACATAACAACTTGCCAGAAATTAACACGATACATTGTTCTGTGGAGGTGGACCCTGTTTGTGTTATGTATATATTTGTAATGCTCCGTTGCTACTTTTAAATTACACAATTAAATAAAAAAAAAATCTGTTCAGTCTAGATACCGGCTCCAAGTAATCTCTATCTCCATACACACCATTTGATTGATTTATACTTCGATTATAGAAGCTCGCACTTATATATGTACTTTAATCTCCGACACACCCATTTGGGAAAATTTTCACCGACTAAAATAACCAAATTACAAAAACTGTTTCAGCTTGAATTATTGAATCCCCAGGAAAAAAAACAATACAATTATTTACCATTTGCTGTTTATTGTCGAATAACTTTCAATAAACTTTAATCCAACACCATCAAACCACAATTACCATATGGCCCAACAGAAAAAAAAAAAAAAAAGTCTATCCGAAGCCTAGAGATAAAAACCACCACAAGCCATAACAATACCCATCAACAGCACATTGGTATTTCAAAAACGAAATCGCTTTCAGGCTCCGAGGATTATAAAACAGAACACGTAATTGGAATTTAATTTTATTTGTGCAGCCGAAGAACGAAATACATAAAAAAAAAAAAAAAAAAAAAAATACTTAAAAGGAAACAGCACACAAAAAACCATCCCGCAAAAGGGTGCTTAACACTTTTTTAAAAATCCCTTAGAAATGATAAAAAGTAACAACTGCTCAACTGCTCCACCCCCATATCACAGAAACTCCATATGTTACAACATTCACGTCGAATATGGAGAGGAGGAAAAAAAATGAAAACGATAATAAGCCGATATGAAATTCGTATAAATCCTTAGCATATCCTTTCTGCATTAGAATAATCCGATTATCATGTCACTTATTTGTTGACTTTTATCCTCTGCCTTCACCTATATTTCAACTTCACATTCTTATTTTTTTTTTCCCGACACGACTAGAAAAATCATCAGATATTTTTTGTTTTCCTTTGACGCCCGATGCAGACGAATATTCTTCTCTTTGCACAGATTTGTATTTCCTCTTTAATCTTCACAAATTATCACACATCACGTGGAGGAAACTCTATTCTTTTTTTTTGGTGTAAGTTTTGCAGGACGAAGGACGATGCGAGAAATGGAATTCGCTCTTCAAACAATATTGACACAAAATTTTGCCCAGAATCTGTTTCGCACTATGGGATATTAATGTAATTTTCCCGAATTTTATATTTTCTTTGAATCTGTATATACGGACGATATATGTTAAATATTTGCACAAAATATGATGAAATAAATCAGGTGGATATTTCAATCACAAAACGCTCTCAATTCCTTTGAATCATATTTGAATATACGTGAAAGTCAGAAAGAACAAACACAAGAACAATAACAGATCGGAGGGGGTAGCAGAGATGTATGGAAAAATAGTAATCCTTTGGGGTAGGTAATGTATACCTCGGTTGGTTTTTTTGATATTGTATCAGACAATCCGCGAACCGAACATTTGCGACCGAGATTGAAAGGACAACTGATTGCCTTGATGTGAAAGGATTCAGATCCAAGTACCGGGATCTCTGAGCAATTTCTACAGAATGCGAACACCACCCTGAAAAACAGAATCTTATTCGAGAGCAGAGCATCCGATGAAAATGACTATAATGTGCTGAATATTAAATGTATCCCATCCAAAGTTGCCACTTTAATCAAAATGGGAGGGCATGTGGGAAGCTTTGTTCTTGAAAATCCTAAATGTTTTACTATGTGTATCGTTAAGGCAATTTAGACCAATCAGCGGATAATCAAAATATCCGAAGCAATACAAAAACTCTCCACTAGTTCTTGAAACAAATTTATCACATCTTATTTGTATCTTAGTTCAGTCTTCTTGATACCATTTCACTTATGATTTCTACAAAAAGGATAATTTAAAGCCAATACATCTTAAAAACATCCTATAGACCTCTTTTTCAAGTTTATTTTTTCATATCTCTTAATGAAACTCCTTTGAAAAACTCTTAAATACCTTTACATAAGAGTATTTTAAGAGGTTATTAGCTTGTTCTCTCAAAGACATCTTGAACAGGTCTTCCAGATATCTTTATTTCTGTTTCTTTTTCTTAGTTCGATCATATTTCCTGCACTGTCTCTTTAAGTCACCATAATCAGTTCATATTATAAAGGTACACTTTGTTGCTCAGCATAGTCAGTGCACTTGTTGAACAGAGTTGCCATTGAAACTGGTTTGACATTACGTTATTTTTAAGACCTAATAAGTAATTAATGACCATTTAATGGTTTCTTAAAGAAGTTATTAAGCGTTATTTGATTCTGGGGAAGAGTGACTATATCAAAGATTTTTTCAAGAGTTTTTTAAGAACTCCTTGAGATTTGGAAACAATATTCACTTACTTACGTATATTTTTTACAGAGTATAATTAACATTTAAAAAAAATTAAGTAAAACAAATTATTTATTTAAATGTTTAATTGATTTGTTTGTATATCTACTATGCATGTTAGGTTTTATCTTTAGATCAAATGGCTGTATTGTTGTTAAAAGCCACATTTTATAGCCCCCTTATATCAGATTAGATCTGGATAATAAAAGCACAGTAATCACTCATAGTCACGCTATTTTTCCTTACATGTGACATTTCATCAAATATTATGTACAAAGTTAATATGTTATTGTTCAGGAAAGGTGATGAGAATGTATCTGATGCTGATGCAGATCCGTAATGATGGATGAAACTTGGTTGCTATTATAATACGTGTCTTTTCACTTTTGTTACTAAAGATCCGTATAAAACATCGGTTTGGAAAAAAACTGCAAATTTCAAATTATTTAACAATTTTGATTAAGCTATGTATGTAAATGCTAACGATATAACTATAGTGACTTAGCCATTGAAGCCTCAACTCACGACGATATTTTACTTGTAGCAAAGTGATATCCTACTTTGATAAAAAAAAACCTTTAACATATTTGAATAAAACTTTGAAAATTTTGCGAAACTCATAGAAGGTTGACAATACTTCGCACGAATATTTTTTATTTATAAAGGGTTTTTCAACAGGGACACTACAAAAGTAGTATAACAGGTCGTTCTCCAAGCGTTGGGCATCCCTGTGACGTCGTTGTGGCGAATTTTGCGAAAAGATCTTGGCCTACATCCTTACAAGATTAAATTGACGCTAGAACTGAAGCCACTTGAACACCAGAAGCGTCGTATGTTCGTGAATTGGGCTGAGCAACAACTTGAAAATCATTCGGATTTTCATCGAGAAATCATCTTCAGCGATGAGGCTCATTTCTGGCTGAATGGCTTCGTCAATAAACAAAATATGCGGTATTGGTCAGGCAGCAATCCACACGTACTCCATGAGTCATCATTGCATCCCGAAAAAATTACGGTTTGGTGTGGTTTATGGACCGGCGGCATCATTGGGCCGTACTTCTTCCGTGATGATCAAGACCGGCACGTTACTGTGAATGGGGATCGCTACCGTTCAATTATAACCGAATATTTTTGGCCCCAATTGGATTATATGGATTTGGAGGACATGTGGTTCTAACAGGACGGCACCACAAGCCACACAGCGAATGTCACAATCAATTTATTGGAAACCAAGTTTGGAGAACGTGTTATCTCACGAAATGGTCCAGTCGCTTGGCCGCCTCGGTCGTGCGATTTGACGCCGTTAGACTATTTCCTGTAGGGCTACATCAAGTCTATGGTCTATGCCATAACAAGCCAGCGACGATTGATGAACTTCTTACGAATATCGAACGTGAAATTGCAGCAGTATCGGCCGATTTATGCTTGAAAACCGTCGAAAATTGGGTTCAGCGTCTGGACTTCTGCAAGCGTGCCCGTGGTGGCCATTCAAAAAAAATCGAGTTCCATACAGAATGGCATTGAACGTACTTTCACAATAAAGAATTTCATTGATATCCAAAACCGTTTTTGTTTTATTTAAAAAAAACTTTTCTAGCGTTCTTATTGAAAAACCCGATATTTTCAAGCCTGTGCTTATACTATTAGTTGAGCTTTTAGTCCAAAGGACTTTGGTTTTTGAGGCAGCGTGATGCATATTCTATTCATCTTAAAATAAGGCACATGTTGCAATAACGCGTCTTTTAATTGACGTCAGTGGTGCCAGAAAAACCATAAATTCCTCTTTTAAAGAGGTACTTATGCGGGTAAGGCAGTTATAAAAACCCGCTTAAGTGCACATAAGCACTTATCTCTATATTTAAAAAAAAATAAAAAAATATTGACAACAAAATACATTGCATCAACTTACTAGCATCGGTAACCTTTTAAAAAACGAACTTTATATTTATAAAGTAAAATAGTCCGTTATTTTGGTTTGTGATGCGTTATGGAATCTGATTTTAATCATTTATTCTTCAAGACGCTCAATTTCAACATAATTTTATGTTGTTTTTTGAAACACAAGGAAGCGCTAGATGAACAGAAGCTTTTTTCATTTTCTGCTGATTTCAATTGAGTACTCAAAAAAAAAAATTTCAGGTAAATTTCATTAAAAGTATACAAAATAAAAGGCAATTAAGCGGGGAAGGTAGTTAAGCGAAAGGTACTTATTAGATGAGTTTTATATGGAAAATTCTTCAAAATGTTGGCTCTCAAAAAAAAGGTATACTTAATTATGCGGGTTAGGCACTTATCCGGGTTTAACTGTATTCATTTATTTTTTTGAGAAGTGTGAACATAAAAATAGTACCTATATTATGCGATTCTAGAAAACATTTTCTTCGTCAAAGCAATAGACTTTGAGAAAAAGTTGTGCAAACCTTATAATATCAGTTTTTGTTGTGTTTTAGTTCATCTTCGATGTGTTAATAACAATTGCTATGATACAATTATATAACTATATATGCACAACACATATCATCCAAAAACTGGATAGTTTTTAACCAATTTACCAAAAAACAAAATTCTGCCCTTTTCACCCCGCAAAATCAAAACGCTGGTCAAATGTATATGGTTAGTAAATATTTACAAATAAAGCTCGCCACTAATATTCTTAGTGAAAGTTTTTTTTTTTTTCTGGTATATACTATGTATGTACATACCTACCTCTGTTTTCTTCAAAAAAAGGCAATTTGTATTTCAACATTTTTTTCTGATGCCCCGATTAACACCGATTTCTGATGTGGAAATCTTCCGATTTCAAAATATATCTTATGGCAACACTGATTGACGTACCTACTTCAAATTTAGAAAGCACAAGCAATGGTCTTCATTAGATATATATTGTTTTGGATAGTAATAAAAAAAGTGTACTTGATTCGTCACGCCTTAAACTAAATTTTTAGCTATATTTTTCTATCTCTGTTTTGCTTTACAATTTTATGTTTAAAAAATGATTTAATTTTAACACCATTCCAATGATTTTTAAATTTTTTTCCCACAAACCAAGATTTATTAAAAAAAAAATCATATGATGTAGATCGCGTTGGGTTCAAAACAGTTTCGGAAGTGTACTCATAATACCTACTACCTTCAACTTAACTATGTTTTTTGGCAAATTGATGCAATATAGGCTGTCCCATATGATCGCAATTGAGCGTAATTGAGCATAATTTTGGATTTTGAAAAATTACATAGCCAGGTCAACAAATTTGTACACGCAAGCAATAACAAATCAATTTTTCTGTTGTGTAAAAATACCTAAGTATTTTACTATATCACTTTTTGATATTAGGTGTATTTTATTGAGCTAGTTACTGGACCAATTCCGAAATGTTCCACATTAAGCTGTTAACTCGTTGTTGGTAGAATTTGCATGTGACATTTCGGCTTAATGTGAAAAAAAATTCTTAATGTGCACATTAAGAAACTCAACAAAACACGCCTATTATTTGCATGTACAAAATTGCTGATCGGTATTATTTACATTTTCAAAAATAAACCGGCTCATATAGTTATTTTACTAATTTAAAAAATGGCTTGACATAATTATACAATTTCTTAGTTGATAAAACATGCCACTCTGTGTGCACAGACAAAAACAAACCGACAAAGAGGGACGATATCTCGAAAACCACCTTTTTGAATTTGTATCCATAGTTCTATTGTTAAAACTTGTTATTGGGTTTCAAAATGAAACCAATACATTAACTTTAGAGCAAGTAAAAAATAGATATATGAAGAATAATTCAATTTCATGAAGTGGAATCAAGTTCGAACTTCAGCTCTTTTGTTTTCTGTTTTAATGATGAAAGTTATTGATAAATCAACATTCGCTGTATACATATAAGTTTAAAAAATTAATTTAATATGTCATATGTCATGTTCTCGTAACAGTAAAAGTGACGTACTAGATCATGCCCTAAGTGGAGCTACCCTCTACATGCTTTAAAGTATCAAATTTTAAATTTATTCATTAATTTCTGACTCAGCTTATATGGCAAGTCTTAAAGATATAAGAAAGGTTTTATCCTTGGTATTAAACAAGACGAAATTTTTTGAAATTTAAAATTACAGTATGATAAATAAGTGAAAGGTCAAAAACATTATTTATAAGTTGAAGGTGATAGTGACTAAATTTTGTTTTGGTACCGAAACACGTTTTAAAAACCTCCACAAAATTAAAGTTTTTTTTTTTAATACACAAATTTCTAAAACCTTCTGCAAAATATATCATCCACATCCTATCGGAAAAAGCTATATTTTTTTTCGACAAGCCATGGCGAATGCTTATACTCTTCAAGATTGCGGTGTACTCGGTTTCGATCTCTAAATGTCTCATTTAATAGATTTGCGGTAGCCAGCAAGATTGCAAAAATGAAGCGCTTCAGACTCCTTACCCAAATACTTTTTTTTTAAGTAAAGGCCGGATCTATATAGGAGACCTACCCAGAGACTCCGGGAGCTCTCAAAGAGAATATCCGCAAAAAGTTCGAGAACTCTTTCCTGCAGGTCAACATAATTTCGCCGATGGAACTATTATGAGGAATGCTCGGCTTAGCCGCATACTACTCTGCCAATGACCAATGATTCGTACAAATTACAATGACCATCAGGGTCTTAATTGTCCATGCATTGTATGATCCAGATACTGGCTTACGCAGACGACATCGACATCATCGGAAGAACCGAGCAACCTGTACATGATTCCTTCATCCAGATCGAGCAGGCGGCACAAAATCTGGGGCTGCACATTAGTGAAGGTAAAACAAAGTACATGGTGGCGACGAATGCGAGAGGAACAGTTGGTCAAACAATCAAGGTAGCGGAGCACGAATTTGAAGTGGTGCAATCCTTTAAATACCTTGGGTCAATTGCAGCAGCCGATAACAATATAGAAGAAGAAATACGCGGGCGGCTTCTCAAATCCAACAGAGCCTACTATAGTCTGTCAAAGCTCTTCAAATCCAGAAATCTCACCATAACTTCAAAACTGCTGCTGTACAGGACCATGGTCCTGCCAGTACTCACATATGGATCCGAGACTTGGGTGCTTAGCAAAAGGCACTCCGACCTCTTAGCCGCGTTCGAGAGAAAAGTCTTAAGGAGAATTGTTGGCCCCATATGTGAGGAAGGACGATTCCGGAGACGGTACAATCATGAATTGTACGCAATCTACCTTGAAGCACATATCGTGACAAAAACTAAGCTCGGTAGACTCCGGTGGGCAGGGCATATAGCTCGCATGAGCGAAGAGGAACCTGCTCGGAAAGTTCTTTGTGGTACATTCTATGGTAGACGACAGCGTGGTAGACCATGCTTGCGCTGGAGAGATGGCGTAGACCAGGACGCCCGGAGCCTTGGGGTGCGCAACTGGATGGCGGCGGCTCGAGACCGGGATGGGTGGAGAGACTTGTTGAAGGAGGCCAGGATCGGACCCCGGTTGTCGAGCAGATGATGATGATGATTGTATGACCAAGCTGATTTGAAACAATTTGTTAGAAATTAATCGTAAGTCGGCAAGGTAGACTTCGATTTAAATTTCAATCAAATATATTGCATTTTACAAGCTCTTTCAGCAGGAAAGCTATTAATAACTGAAACCTTTAGTCACTCCAAACTCTTCTAAAAATACATCTGTTAAAAAAATACCACCATTTCAAACAGAAACTTTCCCCGCTGTTTCTCACATTTTGTATATATATTAACTACAGAAGTGGCATCACTTAGTCTGCACTAGCCGGCTTTTCCCTCCCATAAACAATGCAGGGAATTGATAAGAAAATCCGTATTTTGTTGCTGTCCAATTCAGCAAAAATACATTTTAGCGCGTTGCTCTCTGCGCATGCACATTGTAAATAAAATTTCTTTGAAAAAAAAAAATTTTAAATGTTTCGTTAAGTTTTCCTCATAGACTCTAAAACTCTCTCAGTCGTCTCTTCCAAGTGGGTGGCGATGGGTTGGATGCGAGTCAAAACATGAAAAGATTGTCTATGCAAGTGGTCCCCATTTAAATATACGCCTAATTTGCGGCGACAACTTTTAATCGCCTGTTGAAAGTTCTTATAGTTGTACGAAGCACGAAAGACCAAAAATAGAGGCAAATATCGCAGACTATGTCACACAGAGCAAATGTTACACACGTTCCACATGCCAAAGGTTCTTCCATGTTTTTATGGGTTTTCTCGTGTTTTCTTTATTTAGAATGAATCCTTTTTGTTCCCGATTCCGATGCTGCATGCAACTAGGCTAAGAGAGTGATGTTTTGTTCGTTAAGTTAACGTTTTGCTGTCTGTGACCTATGTCCCGTTACTTTCTCATACCGGCAATAATGAGAATTGTAAAATATTTCAATGAAGATACTGATGCTGATGGCAATGGCAATTGTCTTTGCGATATGGCTGTGTGTGGCACAACTTCAATATCTCTCCCAGACAACGGGAACTACATAGTAAAGGATGATGATGGATGATTCTAGGATGTGCTTGTGTCACACAATCAAAACAGAGAATATTGCAGTGGGTGGATGGGCGTGGTGGGTGTTATATTTCTTTTCTTTTTTTTCTATATTATGCAGTTTCTCAGAGAGCTAACTGTTCCAGATGGACTCGGTGTGTATAGTAGTAATGTTGTATGTGTGTTGTGTGTGCATGAGAGGATGACCTCGTTGTTTTGATTATTCGATTCTGATTTTCATTTCTTCCACGTTTTTTTTAGAATTTTTATCTTTTTTTCTTCGTTTTTAGTTTTTAATTCAGCAAAAGAGCAGGTCGAGTTATGACAGCTGTTTTGTTAAAATAGAATTATGTGGAACGTGGGAAAAAGGATATCATGCTTGCCAACAGTAACAAGGTGGGACTGGGTTAAGTTGCATGTGTGGGACTAACGCAATGAGAGCACATATCCCCTACACAACATACACAAAATAAGTATAAAGCATAATTTTGGTAGAACATTGCACTCTATATACCGAGGTAGTAGAGAAATTATTTTATGTACCTATATCTACATATATGTATGTACGTAGGTGGTTTCATAATAATCATATATGAATTATGTGGTGTGTGTGAGGGTTTTGGTTAAGGCTTATTTTTGCATAGAGAAAATAATTTTTTTGCTTTTTTTTATCGGACCACAGGATTGTAATAATTTTATGTGAAACTTAAAAGTGGCAGCAATTAACATGAGTTTTTTTTTTAATTTTTTTTTTAGTGGAAACGAAACCATCAGCCTTGATCAGAACTTATGTTTGAGTAGGTACACATGTAGGTACATATATATGTATCGTTGAAGCTTTTTAATTATAAAGGCTTAAATTAAATTCATAAGCTCTTAATGAATGTTTATTACGAATTTAAAGTAAAAAAAACGTGTTGCATCATTTTCATTTGGTAATTTTTATGTCAATTGAAATAAAACAAAATTAAAGACTTGGTATGAATGATTGCTTTAAATGCGTACCTATGTATATATATCCACGCCAACTCTTATAATAATTTGCAATATTTACTTTAGGTGATGTTGTTATTTGTTGTATTCGTTCCGAGAATTTTCCAAAATTCTCGCTTTTAAGGCATTTTGGACAGTCTAACGAATTTTTCTCTTAAATATACATTTTTTCGACGAAAATTTGTTTCTAATTGACTTATCGAAGTATATTTTTGTGATTTAGCTCATGTATTGGAAAGACAACTTGCAAATCATCTTTGCAACTTTCTGCCTCTTGGATCTTTGGCCATTGAACAAAAATTGTCAAGACTCAGGTAGGTATACAAAAATTACCAAGTGATTAGGTACTGAACTTTAAGTAGGTTTTTACCATCAGAAAGTGTAGGGCATCGAAATGTAGAAACAGCTTAATTAGGAATAGCATGATGCTAAAGTCGATTTGGTTTGCCAATATCCTCTTTTTAACTTAGTATCATACTAATAAATTGTGTTTTTTTTTTAGACGTGTGGTTTTCAAGAAAAAATAAAACGCATATAATTTAATGTTATGGCCAAGAATTTAGCTTTATTATAAAGATAAGGGTTTGCCATTATATTTTAAAAATAATTTCGGGCAAGTGGCCGCCGCGGCTGGCTCCAATAAATTCCAGCCGAGAGGCCCAATTTTCGACAGCTCCAATTGTTGTGCGCGATGGCGGATGGACTCATTCGGGTCTTCTTCGATACTCTGCTCCACAGCAGCAATGGCGTCTTCGGTGCGCACTGTACGGCGTCTCTGAGGATGTGCATTATCCATTAGAGTAAACGTGGTGCGAAACCAATCCATGGTTGCTGGAATTCATGCAATTTTGCGATTATGTTGTCCAAAGGAAATCCAAAAATTTTGATTTTTTCAAAGATTTTTTAATTCACTGTTTGAAATCGGACAGTATTTGTCTTAGAGGTTTTCGATGGGTATATTTCCGCAACCAAGCTTCGTAATAGGTTGAAGGGCCAAATTGAAAATTAATAGACCTCTCTGGCAATGTAAAAATTTTGACAGACTTGTTGACAGACAAAATTTTATTTATTTTTGGAAAAATATATAAATAAATAAGTATCGACTTTATTTCAAAAATGTTTCAAAATACATCAAAAGAAAAGTCTTTTCAATTCATAGGGGCTTGTGGAAAGTTTATTTTTCGAAATATTTTTTTTATCCAAAGTGATCGGACGACTTTACTCAATTTCTCTCCAAAATCTTACAGAAGTATTTGCATGGGTACGGTTTGTTTCGTCTTTTTCTTTTGTGTTTTTCTTGTTTTTTGGTTGTTTCGTTTTAGTCGTTTCGCATTTCGTTTTTTGAGCATTTATATAAATATATTTTTCAATTATTTGGTTTATAAATATTTCTAAAAAAATCATTTAGTTTTTTACTTAGTTCATTTAAAGCTCATTTTGCTTTTTATTTTTTAGTTTTTCGATTATTTCGGTTTTTGAATATTCCGATTTCAACTATTTCCCCATCGGTTGTTTCGATTTTTTTTTATTCACCATTTATTTTCAAAATTGTGAAATGAAGTGCTTAATTGGCTTTTCGTGGTCAATATGCTTATATCAATTCTTAATGGAACACAAAAAACCGAAGGGTGTATTTACAGCAGAAAAAGTCTTGATTTTTTATATGAGACCAATCACCTCATCTGGATCAACATCAATATCCGATTGAACGATATCAAAGCAAGTGCGTTTAGTCTTGAATATCATATCGCTTCGGGACACTGTTTTAATCGTTTTTATCGTTGAAAAGATTCTTTCAACACGCTGTTGTCACTGGAAATGTGCCCAAAACCGCGAGCAAGAAGTTAATACCTCTTAAGTAAGTTTTGTCACATTTATATTAAGCAATTTAAAATCTTCGGTATAGAATGATCACTCGACTATATTTTTGCTTTTTGTTTGCTGGTTTTTTATGATATTTTCTAAAGTTATTTTGCAAGCGATGGCTTGCAGAGTGTTCATACCAAGCGTTTGGATACTATTTTCTAATCTTGCTTTGCACTCCACTTAAGTGACCTGCCGTATTTGCGGCTCAGTCATAGCCTTGGCCAATACACTAATTGCTCATATATGAAGATGTAGTTCTTCACATCGCTGCAGTATGGTTTTGGTCAGGTTTCTAGAAGTTTGGTCATCAACGAGAACGAAACTTATAAAACTTCCCGAAGGATAGAACTTTGTAGGTTTGTTAAACAAAAAATAGTCGACATATCAAATGCATATGGAAAGTTGTTCAGCGTCAGAAACATCCATAGTTCCGTCGGCAAGGACGTTGAAACTACTTGAATGTATAAATGAGCTTATTTTATATTTCGGTTGTATCAATCAATCCTAATACCAGGATTTCATTATGTATATCTGACCTGAAATAGCCTGTGTTTTTAGAGCTGGTATTGACGTGATTCTTTAAATTGTTGTCCCCAAATTCAATTCTGAACTGCTGGAGAGCCCTTAGTTTCCATATTTTTCTGTGGGCTGCCGAGTAAGATATAAAGTAGCTCCACTATTATCGTCACCTCCTGTTCTGCAAAAAATAGAATAGTCTGAATAATAGGTCTTATTACATCTCTATTTTCAGCTACTGCTTTTGCATTGGGTACCAGCATCTTTTTTTGTTTTTCAGGAGCAATGTTTTCCAGTCACCTATATCATTATTTAAATTCATTTGTGGTTTTTCATTATTCTGAGATCATATAATTTTTGTTATTTTTATTTTGCCAATATGTTGGCTTCTTCTTCTAAATATAAACGAACCTAATAATTGAAATCCTTAACTAATCCCAAATCAAATAAACTATACCCTGATAGTTTTCTTATTTTTATAGATTTGAATTGATATTAAAAAACTTTAGTTCTACTAAATATGTTAAGATACAAATCATTTCGGGAGGGGCTTCAGCCTACTGCAACCAACAATATGACCAATAGACACCATGGGGCTCCTTAATTGGTTTTTAGTTTGGTTAGAGTCATGCTTATGTTTGATATCACACATTGTTTACTTTAAAAGTTAAACATCAAAAATAATAATTGAGTATTCCGGCGTTCCCCATCGAAGCCATTTAGGTGCTTTTTTATTTGTATTATTTATAAACTTACATTGTGGAATCCAGTGTTCGGCTTTTCTCTTGTATTTTAATCAGAATTGTAAAAGAATGCAATACTTTGACAATTCATTCATTGAAATTAACTTAAAAAGCTTATATCTTGAGTTCTATTAATCGGATAGTCAATATAAAGGTTAGGTTAGGTAAGGAGGGGCGTGCACAAGTCGAAGGCTGTAGCGTACACAGGGGCCTACTGCTCCATTGTGACTGGTTCATTTACGAACGAACCTGTGCTGTCTATATATTTCCTCATGTTTGCCATTGAGACCTGCGCTAGATCGTCCAGTTCTCCAACAAATCTGTTTCCAAAATATCGGAGGCGGCTTGTTTGAAGGTTTGGACAATCGCAGAGCAGGTGTTTAATGGTTTCAATTTCTTCGACATCCTGACAGCTCCTACAGAAATCGGGTGCTAATACACCCAATCTAGTGGCCATTGTGCCAATGGCACAGTGTCCCGTTAGTACACCTATCAAGATTCTAATATTCTTTTTACTCAGCGATAGAACATACTGGGGGTTTCTTTTCATTAATTCTAGGCCATAAGCTTCTAGAAATAACACAATCGTTCTTGGACATCCAGGAATTATTGATTTGCCCTTTCATAATTATGTCTATCTTCTTTTTAATCACTCCCATTGGAACGTCTGGTCCCATATCTATTTGGCTACTGTTATTCCTATTTGATACTGACCCCTTCCTTGCCAGTTCATCTGCTATGTCATTCCCTTCTATATTGCTATGTCCAGGAATCCAGCAGAGTTTGACTTGGTTGGTGTAGCAAATATTGTTCAGTATGCTTCGGCATTTTGCTACTGCCTTGGATCTAATAGTCTCACTGGAAAGTGCTTTGATGGCAGCATGGCTGTCCACGAAAAAAGTGATCTCCGACGAGTTCAGTTTTTTCTTGTGAATTATTTCAGCCGCCTTTTCAATAGCGTAAATCTCAGCTTGAAAGACACTACACTCATCTGGGAGTTTGTATGATTCTCTAATATTAAGAGTTTCACAAAACACCCCAGTGTAGAATGGGATACCCTGTTCACTGATTAGTAAGTTGGGTTCCTATCCATGCCTTTCGGATATTGAAATAGAGAATTTTTTGTTAAAATCAATTAGGGGTGGAACGTAGTCTGTCGTCACATCAAGTCCGGCCACTGTGTCATACCTTTGCAAGATAGACCCATGACCATAGCTGCTGTGTTTCCAAGAGCCCATTTCTTTAAGTCGAAGTGCACTCTTGGCTGCAGTGCATCTTATGTACTCGTCCAGGACTGGAAGATTGAGAATAGTTTCCAGTCCTGCTTGTGGCGTAGATCTTTGTGCCCCCGTTATTCCTATACAGCCTAGTCTCTGTACCTTGTTCAGGTTTTTAAGATAGCTAACTTTTTCTACAGCTTTCCACCACACGATCAAACCGTAGGTAAGTATGGGTCGAATAATCGCCGTACTGGATGACTTGCGGTTTCATACCCCATCGTGTACCGAAGGTTTTATTACATGTGTAGAAGGCACAAAGTGCTCTTTTCATTCTTTCCTCTGTGTTCCGTTTCCAGGTTAGCTTGGAATCAAGGATTAATCCTAGATATAAAAGGCTTCACTCAGACACTCAGGAAAAATGAATTTAACTGATAATGCTTCTGAAAGAAATTTGTAAAAATCGATATTTTCAATACCCTCCACCATCAGCGCAAAAAAAAAAAACTGTCAGACTTTTATTTTCGATTTCACGACGCATACACCTACAAAAACTGGTAATCAATTTTTGGTTATATTTTCACATCCAAAATTTGCTGTCAGTTCTTAGTCTAAGTGATTTGTATAAAATTTTATAATCTGAAGCTTAATAACTTGTAACTAAATATGTAAATTAATACTCCAATATCATTTTGTTAAAGTCGATTTTTTTATCATAAAAAATGTATCCCAAATATAAAAAGTACAAATGACACCAAATTACGAATATTCACCCAAATTCACATTA
Source organism: Leucozona laternaria (assembly GCA_932273885.2). Lineage (NCBI taxonomy): Eukaryota > Metazoa > Arthropoda > Insecta > Diptera > Syrphidae > Leucozona > Leucozona laternaria. The sequence continues at coordinate 196,631,215 of OW026366.1, read as the reverse complement.
ATTTAATAGATTGTGTTTGTTGCTTTTCATACATATACTTATTTAAGGGGTTAATTCTTAATTGGATCAAAATTCCATTTAGCAAGGTACAAAATACTTAATGGATGGCAGTCAGGAAAATTATTTGCAATATGTTTGTTTGAGGATTCATATTGATTATTTATTGATTTAAAGTTTTTATTTGTTATTTTTTATTCTATGGCAATCTGCTCTTAAGCCTTTATTGGGAAAACCTATGTGTTTTCTTGCTGTTATATGTCTGACTCTTAATTAATAACATCTCAAAATATCATTTTCATTGGGATATTGATAACAAGGGTTTCGAAAATATTAATTATAATAAACAAAATGTATGTTGAAAGTTTGAGTGACACCTAGAATAACAAAAACTACATTTTTCCAAATACCAAATCCACCTCAGTATGAATATTTTTAACCTCATTTATTTTCACAGTGAGTAATTCTCTATTTCGAAGTCCTTGTTAGTGTTTATGAACTTAAATTCAACAAATTGAATAAATCCTCAACTTCAGTCATCTGGTTTTGTGGCTTATAAATAACAACTCCTCCCAATTCCAACTATACATAAATCAAGGAAATACTTTTTTATGCAAGCAATCTATTCCAATAGTAAAGACAAATTTTAGTTCTGATGGGATGTGCATCACTTACCTTAGCTTCCTGCTGCTGGGTGACTTCTTCGAGCGGAATCTCTGGCAATGGCCTACGCTTTGTCTCAAGGAGGCCAACACCACCTTCATTGCCAACGATGTCACCATCACCATAACCATCCTCGCCATCATCCTTTGGCTGTGTTATCCTTGTCGGCCTTGTTATCATCAGGCGAGTTCTTTCTTCCTCACAAATCTCAGAACTCTGCTGTTGATGATGATGATGGTGATGATGCTGTGAATGAGGTGGCAGATGAACTTGGGCAGCCTCCTGCTGGGCATTGTAGGGCTGCTGATACTGCGTCGACGACTGGTATTGGTATTGCACTTGTTTGTAATCGTCGTTTGGGGCAGGGGCGCCTGCAGTTGTTGTAGTTGTTGGTATTCCAATGACATTTAATTGCTCGAAACTACTGCTGCAGCTTGTTTCGTCGGAGCGCTTCTGTATGAGTCTTGATCTCAATGCTGCCCTCGGTGTTGCGACAACAGTCAAACGGGCTGAAAGCACCGGAGTCAGGATGACATCAGAAGCAGCTGCTGCTGATGGTACAATAGTGCTATTATTGTTTGGCCCCGGATGGACACCAGAGACAGCTTCCTGTCTCATTCGATTCTGGTTCGGGGCCACGCTACAAGCTGACATACTACAAGGAGCTGGCCCTGCAGTCGTCGGTGAAGAGTGCTCCTTCTGCTGATACTGATGATGATGGTGGTATTGTTGATGGGTGTGGGCATGGTGGGGTTGAGATTGGCATGACATCGACGCTTGGTCATCGACAATCACTTGCCGTTGTTTTGCAACCAAAACTATTTGTTGTTGCTGCTGCTGTTCTGGGTCAGATGGGTCAGGATTTTGGTGATGCTGATGATTATGGCCCCTATAGCCCGCCATGCTGTTATTGTTCGTCCTCTTTCTGTTATTGCTGTTCGTACACCCACTGCCACAACTGCTGCTCCTGCTGCAGCAACCACTATTGGTATGATTGGGTCTGTTATTATTGCTCATTGAAATGTCCCTGTCACCATGGTTCCCTCCACTAGCACCTCGAATTACATTACGCTTTGTCCTGGAATCACTACTTTTGTTGATGTTGCTCATATTTTCCCAATGTTCCAGCTGCAATTCGACATTGTTTTTACAGCCAATGTTGTTCTTTGAGCCCGAATCGTTACAGTTATTATTGTTTTTGAAAGCCGCTTCCATGTAGGTCCTCTGATAATTGCTACCACTACCACTTCCACTTCCTCCGGCTCCAGCTCCTGCTGCAGGTCGTCTTCGGAAGCTGGCATTCACATACTCATTGCTGCCGGAATGGGAAGTGTAATTTGTCCGATCCTGTTTCTGATAGCGTTGTTTCAATAGATTCACACTGACAACACTCGGCTGATGAGCACCGATATTCGATGTCGAATTGAATTTCGTCCTTGAAAAGTCATCCGGGCAGGGAGTGTTGCAATTGCAACCTGTTTCGTAGCATTTTTGCTTCTGCTGTTGCTGACTGTAATTGCACAAATAGGATTGGGGGTGCGAGGGGTAGTAACCACTGAGATTATTCGTCGGACAATTGATGCCGACGGGAACATTGTCATACCGCTGTACACCGTCGTCGTCGTCGTCGTCGTCAATATCCTTCGCACTCTGTTCGGATTTTAAATTGCCAACATGGAATTTGCGCCAAGCCTGCTGCCACTCATTTCCGACCCCATCATCGTCATCATCGATGCCTTCTTTGGCCCGGCTACTTCCATCATTAGTGCCGCCATTATCAACCGTTCTAATAATATCATCATCATCGTCACCATCCCTCGGGGGAGGCTGACAATCGAAATTATTCCAGTTCATCGTTCTCATCGGTTGGGGGTTGTGGGCGGTGGCGGCGTTCGATGGTGTTGATGATGAGGCAAAATTCTTCTGCTGTTGCTGCTGGTGGGATGATGTCGCACATTGACTAGACATTATAGGAGCCAATGCATCATTATTACGTTCAATGCCAATCGAGCCACTACGTTCGGCAGTTCCTTCATCTCCTTCTTCTCCTCCCACAGCTGACTCCTCTGCTTGCTGAACTCTGTCGTCGTCCTTTGGAACATTTTTTATATAATACCAGTCGCTGAGTTGCTTCTGCTTTTCGTTGTAATAGGATTTTTTAACATCCTCCCTAATCGCGTCAATTTTCGTTGTCGAATTATTATTATGCTTGCTGTCAAGGTTGTCTGTGGAAGAACAAAGGAAAATATCGAAAAGACGGGTTTGTTTTATAAAATTTTTAGACTTTGGATGGAAAATAGAAATCCCCACGCAAAAAATGTTTTTTATTTTTTTATTTTCAATGTACACACAAAAATACAAAAATATTTCCCAACCCAGAATCTCATAGAGATATGGACTGCTCTATGTAATTGTATAGGTGTATATACTTACAGTAGTTTGAAGACGCCGCCACTGATGGCAGTGGATATGGAATGCGATGAACGTTGTCGGATAATTTAAAAGTTTCCAACGCCACATTGTATTTGTCTAACGACTCATAGCTGGAGCTATGAGGAAGAGGCATTTTTGTATCTGATGGGATGAAAAAAAAAAAACATAAATAAGTTAAAAGTTGACAACAAATAGGATGTGATTTTCACTAATAGGAAAAAGGTTTTTTTTTTTATTTGTTTTTTTTTTTTTTAAGTTTGGTAATATCTTTTGATTTTCGACAAAACGAAAATGATTTATTTTATCGATCGGTTCTGTTCAGTTGATTTTCATCAATTTTTTATTTATTTCGATTAACGACGACGGTTAGGGCTGACAAGAAAACCATGAAGTTAATTTGAAATAAGTTGGTGGCATATTTTGGGGAGTTTCTTCAAACTTTTGTGCGCTGTGACAGCTGAGACAGGTTAAAACACAATCAATCAAGAAGACTAAATTTTGATTCTACCAGATTGAAATGAGTTGATGGGGATTAGTTAAAGAGGCAAAAGAAGTGAGGTCTTAAAAAATCATGTGGTAAGCTCTTATTTGAATGCACATAATTTAAAATGTGAGATTCTTCTACCCTGTTTAAAAACAGAATTGAGGGATTGCGCTGGAATTTGAAGAGAGGGATAGCCAGATTAAGAGTTATTTTCAATGTGCGAGAGCAACAAAGTCGAACAAAACATAGTTAAGCGCAGTTCAACTAAAGCGACGAAGTGTAGCTTAAGCGCACGTTCGCTTTCCATGTAAGATAGCAGTCGTGTTTTTATAGACAAAATGACATTTTAAAAAACTTATTATTACTTTTTCGATATCCTAAATTTGGATATAGCCCAAGCGACGACGGTCGGATCACTTAGCTCATAAGGTAAAAGGTTGTAGTACGGCCTAATCCATAGATATTTCAAAAAATGCGCCACTTCAGATGCGTTTTTTTGACCACAACTTAGCTCATCGAGTAAAAGGTTTAAGGAACGTACGGCTTGACGAGATAGAAAGATAAATAAAGGGTTGCCTAATTTAAAATGGGTTAGTGGTCTTTCCAAGCGTCTTTCAAAAACACTGTTTTGGGACTATAACTTAGCCAATTGGGTAAAAGGTTAAAAGTAATGTCAATTGAAAGATTACATTTAACTGAAAACAAACAAATAGGGTTGTTACTTTTGAAATGAATGGCAACCCTATTTAAAGGAAAAAGTGTAATAACTGCGTTTTTGCTCACAATAATATGTATTTTCTTTCAGTTTGGTCACACTATATACCAAATGGGAGCTGAAAGTATGTAGAAAATTAATAAAATAAATATCTTCCCAATAAAATTTTGAAAAGGTTTAAAAAACAAAAATGATTGCAGCTTTGAAAGTTTCGAATAACTCTTTTAATAAAAACAATGATCATCTCTTTCGACTTAATTAATACTAAGACAGTTTAATTACAGCCCAATACTCATTGTATATGAAAGCAGAGTTTTGACAGTTGCAGCACTCATAACCTGGCAACCCTCCTAATCATAAATTTTTATTAGGATAAGAAGTAAACTGTATTGCAATTATGTTTAAAGGACATATCAAATTATAGCAAAGATTTTACTCTTTCAAAAAATACAGACTACCTGCTCTAAAATAGGTGCATGTGTCTGGCAACCACGATTTAATCCAAAAATATACCAAAATCATCACTTTTTCTAATTGAATGCTTAAAAATGTATATTATGGTAAAATCTTTAAACATACACCAAATTAAATCTTAGGTACACTCTAATGCCTAATCTTTAAAAATGTAGGCTGCCTGATTTATAGACTATATGCATAGCCCTGTAAGCTTGATTCGATCAAAAAATATATCAAAATCACTACTTTTTTGATAAAATGGAATAAACACAGATTATAAAGGGTCCGCCATCTAACGTTTTTTTTCAACTAGTGCTTATTTCGTGAATGGTAACACTTAGCTCATGTCTGATTTGACAGATAATTAGTTTTATCCTTCCGCTGAACGAATATGGTTGTGTATACGCTTCGCTAAGTGGGCCTGCGATCGACTTAGAGAAGATGCCGATTTTGCCAAAAAAATCATATTTTCAGATGAAGCTCATTTTGATCTTCTCGGGTAGTAAACAAGCGAAATTGTCGCATTTGGGGCACAGGAAACCCGCACGCATACATTGAAAGCCGATACAACCAGAGGCATAATTGGACCATTTTTCGAAAATGAGCAAGGAGTGGCCGTTACAGTCAATGGCGATCGTTATTGGGCCATGTTGAACTAATTTTTGTTCGCAAAACTTGAAGGGGAGGATATTGGCAACATTTAGTTTCAACAGGACGGCGCTACGTGCCACACAGCCGAAGCTACACTCGATGTTTTGCGCCATTTTCAAAAAAAAAAGAAGTTACATCGTAACCGGGTGGACTGATTTGCTTTGACTTTAGTACAGTTCATTTGTAACGGGTGATTTTTTAGCTGGTTTGGTTTTGGCAACACTGGTTTTGACAGCTGACGTGTGTTTAGTACCTTGTGTCACTGTCAACAGCTTCAGTTTGGTTTGCAATTTAACCATGGATCGTCTTACAAATGAACAACGCTTGCAATTATTGAATTTTACTATCAAAATTCGTGCTCGGTTCGAAATGTTCATCGCGCGCTGCTTGTGTTCAGCGATGAGGCTCATTTTTGGTTGAATGGGTACGTAAATAAGCAAAATTGCCGCATTTGGAGTGAAGATCAGCCAGAAGCATTGCAACAGCTACCAATGCATCCCGAAAAAGCCACTGTTTGGTGCGGTTTATGGGCCGGCGGCATTATTGGGCCTATTTCTTCAAAGATGATGCGAATCGCAGCGTTACTGTCAATGGTGAACGCTACCGAGCGATGATAACAAACTTTTTTTTGCCCGAAATGGAAGTTCTTGACTTGCATGATATGTGGTTTCAACAAGACGGTGCCACATGCCACACAGCACGCGAAACAATGGCGCAATTGCGAGGCGAGTTTGGTGAACAGTTAATTTCACGTTTCGGGCCGGTCAATTGGCCGCCTAGATCGTGCGATTTGACACCATTAGATTATTTTTTGTGGGGGTATGTCAAGGCTAATGTCTATAGGGACAAGCCCGCTTCGATTGACGCACTGGAAGCCAACATCCATGCATTCATTCGTGAGATACCGGCCGATATGTGTGAAAGAGTATGCCAAAATTGGACTCAGCGGATGGGCTACCTGAGACACAGCCGCGGTCAACATTTGCATGAAATTATCTTTAAACATTAAATTGCAAGGTTCAAACTATCGATTAAAATAAATATTTCATTCATTTTTTCGAATTTTTTGTGTTTTTTTTTTTTAAAAAAAGTTTTAAACCTCTTAAAAAATCACCCATTATAAGTATGTGATTCCCTAGAGCGTAAATTAGAATTTTTGTTTTGGCTCATATAGAACGGGTTTGGCTACCCTCACAACGAAATGTGGCCATGTAGATGTATCGGGTTTTTCAATAAGAGCTACAAAAGTTTTTTTTAAATAAAACAAAAACGGTTTTGGATATCAATGAAATTCTTTATTCCTATGAAAGTACGTTTGATGCCATTATGTATGGAACTCGATTTCTTTTGCATGGCTACCACGGGCACGTTTGCAGAAGTCCAGACGCTGAACCCAATTTTCGACGGTTTTCAAGCATAAATCGGCCGATACTGCTGCAATTTCACGTTCGATATTCGTATGAAGTTCATCAATCGTCGCTGGCTTGTTAGCATAGACCATAGACTTGACGTAGCCCCACAGGAAATAGTCTAATGGCTTCAAATCGCACGACCAAGGCGGCCAATCGACTGGACCATTTCGTGAGATAACACGTTCTCCAAACTTGGTTTCCAATATATTGATTGTGACATTCGCTGTGTGGTGGTCAAGCGGCGTCAGTTCTTGCGTCAATTTAATCTTGTAAAAATGTAGGCCAAGATCTTTTAGCAAAATTCGCCACAACGACGTCACAGAGATGCCCAACGCTTGAGAACGACGTGTAAGAGACACATTTGGGCTTTCTGCAACTGAAGCCTCAGCGGCAGCAATATTCTCGACACTACGGGCACTTCTTTGTCTCACTGGCACGGGAACATTTTGTACTGTGCCTGTTTATTCAAATTTTTTCACTAGACGCTCAATTGTTGATCTGCTAGGACGATTATGACGACCATGAATTGGACGTAGCGCTCTTAACGTTGAGGCCACTGACTCCGCATTTCGGTAGTAAATTTTAATAATTTCGACTCGTTTTTGGCTCGTATATCTTTCCATCATAAAATGGCAAACTTTACTGAAGAGAAATGTCAAAAGAATGGGAAGAAATATGGCGTCGTTTGCTGTCCCTGTTGCTCTACTTTTGTAGCGTCCTTGTTGAAAAACCCTTTACAAAAACGCTAAACCTATCTTCTTCCCTGTCTACTTTTTCCTAATTTTCCTTTTACAATTTCTTCCATTTTTTCGAAAATACTAAAGCTTAGTGTACACGATTGGTAGATCTTACAATATTGTCAGATCTTTCAGTGAAAATCATGCTTACAATGCCTAACAACAGTGTACTCTTACAATTAATTGTAAGACAATAAATTGTTAGGTATTTGATAATCGTGTGCACACACAATTTACTGTCAGGCCTGCCAATTTTTATCGTTGTCTGACGTTTCTGCAAATGAAGGAATTGTCAGATGTACTTTTTTTAACATCATACAATTTTTTAACTGTCAGTCAATTTGCAGTGAATTTGGAATTTGATTTTAGTGGTGCCGTCGGGTTAATTTTAACATTTTTTTTTTATTTAAGAATTCAACATGGGAAGACCAGAATTGGAAAGAATATTTGCAACCGATGCAACATTTCGGCATATTTTGCCATCAAATTTGCATTCGCCGCCTTAGCAATCTGCAAATAAAATAAAAAAACAAAAATCCTATGGGAAGAAGCTTAAAAGTGAATGGTCACACCACACAACCTTGAAGTTAATTCAAGAAATTGAGATGCGACTTAGTCTGTGGGATGATGGATGTCCCGACTATAAGTTGCTAAAAGAAATTTTACGGCAAGAAGTAGCAGATGCTGTAGGAATGACTATAACGGAATGGAAGAGCGAATCTGCGCACGACATTTAATTAAAATCTAGAAAAACATCTTAAAAAAAACTCAGGCCAAGTTGCAAATGAATCAGTTTCCATAACCTAGAAATGACAATTATCTGACAATTAGTTGTGTGTGTACACTCGTTGGTGATTTGAATCTACAACGGCTTATTTGGGAAGTATTGTGTACACACAAAACTAATTATCAGCTCATTGGTAGATAATTGTCAGACATTGTCAGATCTGACAATGTTGTAAGATCTACCAATCGTGTATACTAAGCTTAAGTGTTTTCTTTGTGGTTCAGTTTAAAGCAATTATCTGTATAATAGTACAGACATGTTTTTAATAAAATTACTAACTCAACTATACTCTTCTTAAAAACTTGGATTACTGTCCAAGTTCATATAAAATTTGATTAAATTTTCAACGAACACAGTCCAAGTCCACTTAATCAAGATCTTTTCATATTAATGAATTCGAATCCTAAAAACTTCATTTGAATATTAATCCAATTTGCTTGTATTCACCCAGCACCCACATCAGCCGAACTAAGTTCTCTTCACAACACAACACATCAACTATAATACCATAGCAGTTTGTGTTGTATATAAACCCTCACTCAAAAATAAAAAAAAAATAAAACAAAACAAATAAATACATCCAAACACAATTTTAAATGCAAACATCACCGAACTGATAAATCAAGGATACAACATGCATAGCATATAGAGAATAGAATCTAAATATAAACTTACTCTGATATTGCACCGGTGATGGAGGACTCGTCGAAAAGCTCTCACTACTAACTGAATCCAATAGTCCGTCTAAGCTTATTCCATCAGTTGAAATATACATAGAATTGTCATCTAGAATTTTATGACTTGCTTTGATGAATTTCTGCCAAAACAATACGCACATCGGACATACAGACAAATGAGAGAGAAAATAAAAATAAAATATAAAAATAAAATTAAATTTATTCATGGAAATAAAAATAAAAAGATATAAAAAAAAGTCAGTATCCAGATACAAATAACATTGGCATTTCCCATTTTCCAAATTTTATGAAAATTTCATGATTAAATAACACAGTTCCTGACTTCATCACAATCCACCCTCACAGCACTAGAATATCTTTAAACTGTGTCCGTCGTCGCGGCGCGGCGATGGCGCGGCGCGCGCGGCGGTGGGGAGTAATATTGCCAACTGAGAAGAAATTGGATGAATGTCGCCGCGCCGCGCCGGCCGTGGTGTGTGCGTCGTAGTTCCGGAAGAACAAAACCTTAACATTTTGAGTTGTTCAAACCGCCATTTTGTGGACAATGAACTAGAAAATAAAGACGCCCTCGATGTATACCTCTTAGCCGTTTTTTTGAATAACAGAGATCCCTGCTCTCTATCGGGATCACGTTTCATGAATCATGATTCAAAAATTTAATTTTTTTACTCTGGGATGGCTAATAAGTTTTGAATATGGTAAGGTAGTGCGAACGCAGTAGGTAGTGTACAAATTTCGAAGTTGTAAGTGGGTTTCGTCATACCGTCCTTACGTTTCACAGTGAATAAAATAAGGAATTCAACCAAATATGCTTGAAATAGTATCTAAGCACTTATATCTATGATTGTAACCTAAAAACAAAGAAATTGATATACTAAAACTTATAAATCCAGGATATTTTATTTAAAAAAGTTGAGCAGCGAACTTGTTTTTATTTATATTTTAATTTATGGTTGTTTGCTTATGTTTTGTTATGTAGATTAAATGATTTTAATAGCTAAATGAATAGTTACACTAATTAATACTTGTATACATAAATTAATCACTATCGCTTTCCTAAGAAGTATGCATACTACTAAGGTCTAATTCGACGGGTAATCCTGAAATTTCACTATTGTTAATCAAATAAGGATCTATATTTGGGTCACTTTTTGATTGAAATTTAGGGATCTGACGTTATTAGCAAATAGTTAATCAAGTCGGTAATTGAGTTCACCCTTGAACTCTTTCGAGTAAGATCCAACCTAGTTTTCCTTATTTCTTTGTGCCTTGCTTCCAACGCTTCTTCCGAAAGAACACCTATAGTCAGATCAAAAAACCTTATTATGTCTTTTGCATGGAGCAAAAGTTTATGTACACTGCTAGGCATATATCACCAGCTGTACTTCGAAAGGTATAGGTTTTTTGTTTGAAGAATTAGTTCTTCAAACGTGTCCATAATTATTGCTCGACCAGCAGTGAGTGTTCTCAAAATTAAACCAAATTTGAAGATGAGATCCTTATCTACACCGGATATTTCGGAACTCAACTCTGGATTCGAAAAAAAAACGTCGCGCCGTATTGCCATCATTTGTTGTACCATAACCAGGTTTGGGTATGCCCACCAGAAGTCCCATTTTTAGCTTAAAGTTTTCTTGAATAATTTTTTTCTTTTCATCAAACAGAAGCTTATGTTCTTGTCTACAAACTTGCCAAGTTTTAAATGGGATTCTTTATGATACGTGGAGAAGGCACTGAAAACACCGTATCCAACAGTGGAGAGATGAAAGGCAGAATTTATAATTCTTAAACGTTTCGTGTTCGTTCTTCAACAGATGGTAGATTCATTTGTGAAGGTTTTGCTCCACAAATATAGCAGTTTTGAGCTGCATTCGCTTCACTCAATGTATTAATCGCACTTCCATCTAGCATGGTTAGTAACATTTTATAATTAATCGTAATTATTTTACCATCAACATCCATGGCTAAGTTTTCTTGTTCTGAAAAAGTTTTTTTTTTTATTTTTGTTGCTCATTTTTAACCAGGCTACTATTTTCTTTTGAAAAAAATAGTTTCATGGGTCTGCAGTAAAACGTAGAACCTGGTCTATAATTAACGCAGACTTCACGGTTCATAGAAGTATCAACAAGCTTCAAAGGCACAAGAGCTGTTACAAATAAAAAGCTGTCAGTCTTCCCTGATGACAAAAGTTTGCTTGTAATTGCTGTGGCCAGAACTGCCATCGAATCCCCACTTGGAAATAAGGTCAAAAGAATACCTTTCCAGAGTTTTCTAACCAATTTGAACACTGATTTTATTTTGATATTTGGACAATACTTCCGCTGTCTTATTCAAAAGGGATTGAACATTCACTTCAGAAACTGTCTCCGATACAGCAACAGTCCCTTCAGGCAATAGTTCTGCCTTATATTTTTTAAGCTGGTAGTAGCTGGGAAAACAGTCCTTACTTACACTGTTGACGGCAGTTCCCAAGTCAAGAAATAAGGCTAAGCTTTGTGGCAAAGACAAGATCTTATCACTTTTTTTAAGGAGACTTTGAAGTTGTGATTTTAGCAGCTCGTCGTTTTTTAGTTCGCTCACCGCATCACTTTTTTGAGGCCTTCCAACATTGGTAGTTCCCGGTGAATTGTGGTTTAACTAAACAGAAAAAGTTTTCTTTAGAATTTGGAATGATTTTTCAACTGAACTTCGAAAATAGCACTGGTTTATCAAATAAATCTTAACTTCATAGGGTTGTATTATTACTTACGGAATTTGAAAATCCGTCTGGTAAAGACAAATTTAGGTTAAGCCATCGTTGGTTATCTTTCATAAACCTGTCCTTCTTTCTCTGGCAACGCTGCCATTTTTGCTTTAAACTAACACAAAGAAGCCTCGAAATTTCTTCTAACCACGCATTTTCTCCTTCATCAAGCTCTTCCAATCCAAGTAACTGCTCAATTTTGTTGGAAACGTTTGAAACCTTCCTGGAATGTGCACTATCGAGCCATATTGTAACTAAGTCACCTGATGAACGCAGTTGAACCTAAAAATGTCAATTTTCTTAAAAAAGCCCAAACTTGCGCAAGATTTTTTTCGTGATTCGGTTTATTGACACATTGCTTATGATAAAACAAAAAAAAAACCCAAGACCCATATTTGACCATTTTTAGAAAACTCCACTTAAAATTTGAAAATATTTTTTTTTTCTTATATCGCACTAGCACTTTTAAAATCGCCATTAAAAAAAACACACACGAAAAAAATCTCTTTTTTAAAAAAACTATTTTAATTTAAATACCTTGATTATTAATATTCTCCATTCTTAATTTAATTTTCACACGCGAAATATATTTGCACAGCAATTAAATGTAACACAAAAAATCACCTTATAACTCTTTATAAAAAAAAAAAAACGGAAGAGAGGCTCTGTTACCGTGTCTATAACTTATGGACCAATAAATAAATGCAAAAAATTTTATTGCATTTTGAGCTTTCATATATATACTTATTTTGGGATTATTCGCGTATCTCATTCGAAAAGTTTTACCGATTTTGGTATTATTTTCCAATCGGGTGCTTCTTTACCCTTTAACCTACTGATATCGAGGATAATGAGGACTTCTGTAACGACAATTTTTAGTTCCAGGAAGAGTTACAGCTTTAAAACACGAATATGAAGTATACGTTTGTCAATTTACCTGGGGCTCGTACCACAAAACTACAATTTAGCAATGGTACAAGGATTTGGTCAACTAAGCAGACTTAGCAAGTAACTAAAGGGTTTTCCAATAAGAGGTGTTATTTTGATATTCAAAGAAAAATGGCATTTTTTGAGATAAATGGTCGGATGTTTATTTCATTATAAAGAGAAAGGTATGCCGTTAATAATGGAACACAACATCAGCCAAATGGCCGCCACGACCACGCTTACAGGACCATATCCTTTTCATGAAATTTTCCATAACCAAATCGCAAAGTGGCTGCCCTATGTCCTCGATAGCCTCACGAATTCCATCTTTGAGGTCTTGAATCGACGCTGGGCTGTTGGCGTAGACCTTATCTTTCACGTGGCCCCAAAGGAAGAAGTCGCAAGGTGTTAAATCACAAGATCTCGGTGGCCAATTGTGATCACCTTTTCGAGAGATAACACGGTCCGGAAACTTTTCCCGTAAAAGATCGATGGTTTCATTGCTTGTGTGGCACGTAGCGCCGTCTTGTTGAAAGTAAACATTGTCCAGATCAATACCATCCAATTCCGGCCATAAAAAATCATTAATCATCTCTCGATAGCGCAATCCATTGACCGTAACTGTTGCTCCAGCCTCATTTTCGAAAAAGTAAGGTCCAATGACCCCGCCGGACCATAAACCGCACCAAACAGTCACGCGTTGAGGATGGAGAGGCTTTTCAACAATAACTCTTGGGTTTTCCGAGCCCCAGATGCGACAGTTTTGCTTGTTGACGTAGCCTCCGAGGTGGAAATGGGCCTCATCAGTCAAGATGATTTTTCGATGAAATTCCGGATCATTTTCATGCATTTCAAGGACCCAATCAGCAAAGACACGACGTTGTTGATGATCAGCCGGCTTGAGTTCTTGTGTTAACTGAACTTTATAAGCCTTAAAACCCAAGTCTTTATGCAAAATACGGTGTAATGACGTTTGTGGAATGCCTAATTCCAAAGAACGACGAGGAATGGACAAACCTGGGTTTTCTTCAACACTTTGGGCCACAACAGCAATATTCTCAGTTGTTCTTGAGCGAAGTGCACGGGTTTTATTCTTCACATCACTAACTTGTCCCAACAGCTCGAATTTTTGAATAACATCGCCCACATTTTCGGCCATCGCTGATGGGTTGCAAATTCCACTTCATTAATGATTTTTACGACTTTGACTACACAACGACAAACTGTAGTTTTAATAACGCCATACATGTCGCCTATATAGTGTGGTATTGTTCCGTAGAGCCTAGCCAATGCAAGTGCAAGGTTATTAAATTTTTTTGTCTAACGGTTAAGGCACTGCTGCTGTTTGTTGAGGACATTGATATGGCCTTCAACCTGTCAAAAAGGTAAATTACTACACTGTTTGAAACCCGAAAGTTCACTACTTTCATCGGAAATTTAAAAAATTTATTATCTGGCACATACAGCACACATAGACCTATATATGCAGCGTATTTTTGGCAAGAATAACGCACTGATAAAAACGTAGTGGATTCCTACAGTCAATCAGGAAAGTCTTCATATAATTCAAAAAAATGCTAAACCAATCATTAAAAACCGATTTACATTTAATTTTTTCTTCAAAAATATATAACAAATTATTCTGAAAAATGATTTATCTATGCTACATTGCACTAACTTATGTATTATTCAGTTAAAAATTATTTTTTTTTTAATTTTTGGTTAAATAATTTCTTAAAATACATACTATACTGTGTTTATGTTAGAAAAAAGTTGAAATTTATTTATAAAGCCTTTAAAATCTAACTTGTAACCACTTAATAATTTGCAACTCACACGTTATGTTTTTTCAACTATATATATATAACAATGATTTGTTAAATTTAATTACACTACTTGTAGGTTTGTGACTTTGTGAAATTGTTTGTACAATTGTTAAGTTCCAAGTTTACTTGTAGTTTCGTGGTACACAAACCTTTGTAATTTGTTAAAATCTATCTCTTGTACAATACTTGTAGTTTTGTGGTACAAGCCCCTGGTGAAAGACCGTCTGTGGACTGGACCAGTGCGTTAGGTGAACAAAAAAGAAACTACATACAGTGTTGGCCAAAACTAATGCAAGAAATTATCTAATTTATGAAAAATATACGGAAAATTAATAAAAACCCATGAGAACCTAATAATTTTATTTTTTTTCTAATCTAAATATATAAGACTTTAATTCCTTACCAATTGTTTTATTATAACCCTCACCTTATTTAATAATCAGCAATATAAGTTAGAATTCATTAAAAACTAGGTGGACAAAACTAAAGCACATTTTTGACTTCATAAAAAAAAGGGCTCAACTAGGGCCTTTGCAAAACAAAGGATTTAGCCGTTCGCCCTCTGGCCTGCGTACCGTACGAAATCCGGCGGATGACTATAATTTAATATGGATACTCAAAAGAGAAGATAACTGTTTTTCCTTTTGATGCAGTCCAGTTTAAGTGCGTCTTCGGAATCTCCAGTCTTACATGTCGTTTTTTCTGAGAAATAAATGGCTTTTTTACAGTGGGTAAGATAGAATGCCACCATCAACCGCTCTTCCCCAGATAACCCTGCTTGAGATCTCTAAGCCTTTTTTTATTTTCCATACTTTTTGTCTATATGAGAAAATCTGTTTTGGTATCCCTGATGATTATTTTATCTTGGCGACGGCAAGTTTTTCAAGGTCTATCGCCACTATGGACCGTTTTGGCATTTTCCCATGCACGAAATCGTGCTATTTTTTGAGAAATCACCGTACGTAGAAAAATGATATTCTTTCAATACCAAAGTTGTTTTGATATGTTAAACACATATTGAGATATTGAGTTTTAACTTCTAAAAAAGCCACTTTTTTGCAGTCTTTCTCACACCGATATTTTAAAAAATTCAGTGATGACATATATTTTTTTTAGCTTTAGTGAAAAGATTATTTTTATATTTTTAAAGACAAGAAAAATAGCTTTCATTTGATACCAATATCATTTTTCTACGTCAATTATTCCGCCCGTTATGGACAATTATTTGGAACGAAATCTGAAATCCTTATTTTGCAATCGTTAACTTCAAGCCAAAATATCTCGACTTTCCCATGAACGGTTTTGAAAAAATTTTACTCATGTGTCGGGCTTGACATCACCCTTCATTTGATACCAAACTCCTTCGTGTACACTCTGGGCCAGAAATGGGCAATTCCCTTTGAAGTAAGAGTAAATTGACTAAATTCAGGCGAGTTTTTGCTAAAATAAGGTCCATGTGCTTCATTTTGTCCACTTACTTTTTAATTAGTTCTGCTTTTTTAATTTATTCTCTTTTGTCTGTTGAAAGTTTGAATAAGAATCCGACTCACTCTAAGCGGTAGAGATGTGTAGAAATTCACAAAATTTGGCACGATTAACGACAACCTGATAACAACATTTCCTGTTGCTTCAATGTCAGATGCATCGGGCAAAACGATGTCATAATTTTTGGCTCCAGTGTTTATTTCAAATTGGTACGATTAGCCATTGTTGTCACCAAAAAAAAAATAACTTTACGCCCCATGGTTGCGGTTTGTCTAGATATAAAAACTAGTCAAACTTTTTGTTGTGTGACCTTTTATCTTGAAACCGGTTCGGTGGTGCAGATGGTTTAGAAAAAAAAAATTGAAAATCCGTCCAGCCGAAGTATTTATAGCCCATTTTTTTAGAGCTACATCGCAAAAGTCTATACTTTGTTGTTAACATAACTATAAAAAAGTCATTAAGATGTGATTTTTTGTCAGAAATAAATTTTTTAAAATTTCAGTTGAACATACATTTTCTGAACAGGAAATATTTGACTGTTAACAGTCGAATTGTTTTTTCCTGAACACTGTTTATTTTAATAAAAATGATTTAAAATCACGAAGACAAGAGTGTGTGAAGTTAGCCCCCCTTTTTTTGAATTTGTTATTTTTGAAAATTGTTCCAGGTTGTTCCCGATTTGCTCCGCATTGTTCCAATTTTTTTTTCAAAAATATTCAAAAATGGGGGTTTTAGACCCAAAAAATGGTTTTTGACCTAGCCCCCCTTTTTTCGAAAATTGAAATTTTGAAAATTGTTCTAGAATGTTCTAGTTGTTCTGAACATTGTTCCAAGTTTTTGGACCTCTATATTCAAAAATTCAAAAGTTATGGCCAAAATTCGAAAAAAATCTAGCCCCCCTTTTTTCAAAAATCATACTTTTCAATTTTTTTTTAGGTTTAAAAAAGCGTTCCTAACATTGTTCCAAAAAATTGAAGTCGTAAAATGTCTACTTTTAAAGATAAAGCTTTCTAAACTTTTTTATCAAAAACGCAAAAAACCGGTCTCCAGTTTTTTTTTTTTTTCAAACACATAATTCATATTTCTTGATGATAAATACATGTGTATGGAAAATTTTGTGTCTCTATATTTATACAATCACCCTTAAATCGAATTTAAAAAAAATCTAAAAGTTTTTGAACTTTGTAAGAACTCCATTTAGTCCCCTTTTATCATAAATCGACAATATATATTTTGTTTCAAGTTCCAAACCGCTCAACCGAAATTGTTCCAAAGATTCATACAAAAATATTGAATATTGAAGATTTTAAGCCGAAAAAACACTTTAAATGAAAATATCCTATTATCCTTGCTCTGGCCCCCCCTTTTACAAATTCAAAATTCTAAAACTTGTTCCAGGTTGTTCTAGGGCTCTTCTAAATTGTTCCAGAACTTCGTTTCTTAATATTGATTTTTACTATGAAAAATTTCAAAAAAATCGCCCCCACCCCCCCTGCTCCAAAATCAAAAATCTAAAAGTTGTTCCAAGTTCAAAATCCCTCAAACCCAATTGTTTCAAAGATTCATACAAAAATATTGAATATTGAAGATTTTAAGCCGAAAAAACACGTTAAATGAAAATATCCTATTATCCTTGCTCTGGCCCCCCCTTTTACAAATTCAAAATTCTAAAACTTGTTCCAGGTTGTTCTAGGGCTCTTCTAAATTGTTCCAGAACTTCGTTTCTTAATATTGATTTTTACTATGAAAAATTTCAAAAAAATCGCCCCCACCCCCCCTGCTCCAAAATCAAAAATCTAAAAGTTGTTCCAAGTTCAAAATCCCTCAAACCCAATTGTTCCAAAGATTCATACAAAAATATTGAATATTGAAGATTTTAAGCCGAAAAAACACTTTAAATGAAAATATCCTATTATCCTTGCTCTGGCCCCCCCTTTTACAAATTCAAAATTCTAAAACTTGTTCCAGGTTGTTCTAGGGCTCTTCTAAATTGTTCCAGAACTTCGTTTCTTAATATTGATTTTTACTATGAAAAATTTCAAAAAAATCGCCCCCACCCCCCCTGCTCCAAAATCAAAAATCTAAAAGTTGTTCCAAGTTCAAAATCCCTCAAACCCAATTGTTCCAAAGATTCATACAAAAATATTGAATATTGAAGATTTTAAGCCGAAAAAACACTTTAAATGAAAATATCCTATTATCCTTGCTCTGGCCCCCCCTTTTACAAATTCAAAATTCTAAAACTTGTTCCAGGTTGTTCTAGGGCTCTTCTAAATTGTTCCAGAACTTCGTTTCTTAATATTGATTTTTACTATGAAAAATTTCAAAGAGGTTTTTGAAATTTATTCATAGTAAAAATCAATATTAAGGAACGAAGTTCTGGAACAATTTAGAAGAGCCCTAGAACAACCTGGAACAAGTTTTAGAATTTTGAATTTGTAAAAGGGGGGGCCAGAGCAAGGATAATAGGATATTTTCATTTAAAGTGTTTTGTCGGCTTAAAATCTTCAATATTCAATATTTTTGTATGAATCTTTGGAACAATTGGGTTTGAGGGATTTTGAACTTGGAACAACTTTTAGATTTTTGATTTTGGAGCAGGGGGGGTGGGGGCGATTTTTTTGAAATTTTTCATAGTAAAAATCAATATTAAGAAACGAAGTTCTGGAACAATTTAGAAGAGCCCTAGAACAACCTGGAACAAGTTTTAGAATTTTGAATTTGTAAAAGGGGGGGCCAGAGCAAGGATAATAGGATATTTTCATTTAAAGTGTTTTTTCGGCTTAAAATCTTCAATATTCAATATTTTTGTATGAATCTTTGGAACAATTTCGGTTGAGCGGTTTCGAACTTGAAACAAAATATATATTGTCGATTTATGATAAAAGGGGACTAAATGGAGTTCTTACAAAGTTCAAAAACTTTTAGATTTTTTTAAATTCGATTTAAGGGTGATTGTATAAATATAGAGACACAAAATTTTCCATACACATGTATTTATCATCAAGAAATATGAATTATGTGTTTGAAAAAAAAAAAAAAACTGGAGACCGGTTTTTTGCGTTTTTGATAAAAAAGTTTAGAAAGCTTTATCTTTAAAAGTAGACATTTTACGACTTCAATTTTTTGGAACAATGTTAGGAACACTTTTTTAAACCTAAAAAAAAATTGAAAAGTATGATTTTTGAAAAAAGGGGGGCTAGATTTTTTTCGAATTTTGGCCATAACTTTTGAATTTTTGAATATAGAGGTCCAAAAACTTGGAACAATGTTCAGAACAACTAGAACATTCTAGAACAATTTTCAAAATTTCAATTTTCGAAAAAAGGGGGGCTAGGTCAAAAACCATTTTTTGGGTCTAAAACCCCCATTTTTGAATATTTTTGAAAAAAAAATTGGAACAATGCGGAACAAATCGGGAACAACCTGGAACAATTTTCAAAAATAACAAATTCAAAAAAAGGGGGGCTACCCGAATAGCAAAATTGGGTTTTCATTGGGTAAATATAACTCCAATGCAACAATCAAATTGTTGTCCAGGTATTTCGGGAACATTGTTTAATACCACATTGTAACTCAAATAGCCGCAATTCTCCACTTTATTTGTAACAAGTTCATAGCATTTGGGTTCTATTTAGGTTGTTTTTTACTTAATATTAGTTTTGAAGATGTTGTTTGAACAAAAATTATGTTAATCGTAACTTAAACTACGACCTACAACGAGTTCGATTAATGTTTTAGAAATATAACCATTCCCAACTGTTGAGTTGTTGTGTTGTTTAAACAACGATTCATGTTGTCTGTAACATGTTTGAAATAATTTTGAAATAAAATATGTAACAAAAACAAAATTATATCAATGTTTTCACAACAAGTTCATAGATTCTATTGAATTGTTACAAAATTATAATAATATTTCTTTACAAATTAAAAAGTTTTTTACTAATTGCTCAAACATGTTTCAATGTTGCTGTGAAGTTTTCATTATTGTGTGTTCCATATATAATTATAATGTGTTTATACATAAAATAATATTATATATGAGCAATAATATGTTTCTGTTAACATTTTAAAAGTTCCAACAAAGTTATTATTTAATGTTATTTAAATGTCTGTCTTTTTATGTTACAAAGAAATTTCATTTGAAATTAATAAAAGGTAATATTGGTAAACTACATTTTTAAATCGATTTTTTTGTTATTTCTAAACTGAAATATTTCAACGAAGACTGTTTTTCACATAAAGATTAATGTTTTGCCTCCGGAAAATTCACGCGCCACCTAAAAAATGGAAAACTGAAAAAAAGTTTGAAAATTTAACAAAAATCAAATTTGTAGCTTAGCGTCAAAGTAAAAAAACTTATCGTTTCCTATTTGGGAGGGCAATATTCATCAATTTGCACCAAAAAATAGGAGTTGGAAATGTCTTAAACATTGGTAAAATTGAATTAAAAATTTCGCATCTTAAACCATTTTTGCAAACAGTGATATAAAATTACTTAAATATGGCGCTTGTTACATGAAACCTCACTTAAACTTAAATTTTGGTATTATAACTTACAGTTTTATTAAATATACTGCTGAAACGTAGCATGGACAAAATAATAACTGATTATTATAAAAAAGTTATATATCAACAATTATTCACTATTTCAATAATAGGGAAATATTACTTTACATCTTATTTCAGTCTGGTTATTGAAACAAAATAGTTTTGTTACCTAAATGCGAAGGCATTGAAAAACATAATTTAAGCAACGCAATCATTTGTTTTGGTTATTGAAACAAAGTTCTTGAGCAAACTAAAAAGTAAAATAACATCTAATTCCATTATAAAATAGAATTACCTATTTACATATAACAGGAATATATAGGTAGTACTCGATAATAAACCCAGCCCTCTGTTGCCGTTGTGCTAAATTGTTTCATGTTTTCGAGTATTCCAAAGAAGGTTAATTAGGTGTTGCGTTAAAAAAAAAAATGAGTGAGTGCCGGGACTCACGGTTAATATGTGTAAACATCAATTTGCGCGGATCCAAAATGGACTTGGAAGGGGATCTTAAGATTTTTTTCACTGAACGCACCCATCCTACTATGCAGATCGTAACTTTGCACACCGTAACGTTGCACACGAACGTTAACGTTCAATTGTACAAAAATTGATTTTTTATCCAAATTTATCAAAACACCGATTTTGACATTTTTGGACTTTGTTTTTTCTAACACCATTATCCACATGTACAATTGACAACCATCAGTTTTACACCTATCAGCTACAAAGACACGAATCAATCTGAACTCGTAATCCATCCACCACAACTTAACACAGTAAAACTTCATAAGATAAACAAAAATTGACTGAAAGAGGTACTCATAAACTTTAAATAATTTATCACAGTGTCACATACATAATGTACGTTTAATATTACATATTTTTAATATGTATCTATACAAAAGAAAGAAAACTATTTTTTTTAATTCGAATTTTTTGAAAACTTTTTTAATTCCTCGGCGGCAACACTACTACGTACCTACTATTTTGGAACAATTTTCATTTTTTTTTTTCAGACACCAGATAAACTTTATTATAACATCACTGATAGCAATATAACTGGTATATCAAAAACATGAACAAAAACGTTAACATAATTGAAGCTATACATAAATTGCAATAATGTGTGTTTTCTTTAAAATATAACACCAAACATTTTTATAACATTTTTACAATATCTTTTTCATTGAAATAAAATTAAATGTCATTGCAACTTTGTAATAACTTAAGTTGTTTTCGGCAAAAGTTTCCCATTACATTACTGTTATTTTGTGTAATGAAGATATTTGCACAAAGTTACAAAGTTGTACCTAATACTAAAGTTACGTTTTGAAGTCTGTCATATAATTTTGGGATTGCAACGAGTCGGTTTATTTCTAGTGTTTTGATTAAAAAATTGCAAATAATGCCTTATTTAGTATTAGAAGCAAAAAAAAAAGGAACTCAGCACGGAAGAGAGTTCAGTTTTGCTCCAAATGGTTGGGTAGACCAATTTAATGGAGTGGTTTACTGGCCAAGATCGGGAATGATCTCTAAAAGAAAGAATGAAGAATACTCACTATTTGAGACAAATTGGATCCCACAACCTATTGTAAAGATTAGACACAAGGAGCTGTCTTTCGACGAGGCGGATGAGTTGGCTGAACACTATTTCCATAAAGCATCAGAAACAGAAACTGATGATTCCGAATGGGAAAGGACCAACATATCTCGGTCGGATAGAGCAAAAAAACGACTTGCACCTCAATTGGCGTCATTGCCAAAAACAACAATGTATTCACTATCCATAAAGGACTCTTTACCAGTAAGCTCTTATATACATGTTTTCTTAATACGTGCATAGTAATAGTACATGTGTTTTTTTTTTTAGGAAAGTATCCTCAAAAGCCCTGACAACAACGCCACAAAACTGAAGGAGTCTCCATACGAAAAGAACATCGCAGTTCGTGACGTGAATGGTGAAATGTTTCCTGATGGTGGACTGCAAACTTATTCCATTATTAAGCAAGCAAATGGAGATACCTTATTTGTGTCACCAGAAACTTATGCTGCAACAGCTGATGATCAGATTGTAGAAGTTCAAAACATACAAAGTGAACAAACAACATATGAAGTCGAACATGAGCCATCAAATCAGCTTATCTCCAGTTACAATTTTGATGTTCTTTGTCAAAATGTTAAGCACATGCGCAACGATATTGAAGAGTCAAAGATAATAACAAAAGGGTTCGCTGAAATTTTAGCTCAAATTTTGTCAAAAACAAGCAGTGTCGACAAATATATTTCCGAATATTTAAAAAAAACTAGTGACTCCAATGACCATGAGAAATTTTTAAAGGAACTGACTGATGAAGAAGACTTCACGGACCTGGAATCAAGAGAAACAATGAAATCCACCCAAGATTTGGAAAATTTTGAACAACTTCTGATGGAAATATCTTTCCAACAACGGTTCATTCGCTTCCTAAAAACTAAATTCAGAATGAATTCCCATGAAAATGGTCAAACATTTTTTACTATGGTTATCCGGCTTTTAACGGAACCATTTTTATTTCTTCCATATTCATGGAAAGGTTTAAATCGAAAAAAATCTCAAAACATTAGTTTTGAAGGGCGAAACATAAGGTATTCACCGCCTTCATGTTTCGAATTGTTCGGTTGTCTGATCATACTAAAGTTCAAACCGATGTTGATAAAATGTTTGAAAATTTACTACGTTTCAAAAAAGTAAACAATAATCGAACAAAACCTTATAAAAAACCGTCTTCACGCTGTCGCCCAAAAGCAATAAGATGCAAAGAAGAAAATGAAGCTGACGAAACCCAAAACGAAGATCCTGAAGAAGAAAAAAATGATTAAAACTATTTGAAATAGTTTTACAAATAAAATTTTTGTTTTTTAACTTTATTTAAAAGAATTGATGTTTATTTAAAAATTGATTAAGACATACATAAGTATTTATTTGAAAAATGCTTTCTATTGTTTTTCTATAATGGTATGGAGCAAAGGAATGAAAACTGATTTTTCTGCATTGTATTCCACTTTTACAATTTTGCAATAAATATCTGATAGTGAAAAGAATATAGGCGGTTCCATTTGGCAATCAGATTCATAAATATTTAGTTCAGAAGAACGAATCGGATATTCGAAATAATCACTTATCTTTGATAACACTGAACCATACAAATGCAGTCCAGGATTTCCAGCAAATGTTTTTATGATGTACTTCACACATACTATTTTGAAAGATTTACTCAAAAACCATCTATTTTCGTTTTGTTTAGTATTCAATCTAAATTTTGGTAATTGAACTTGGTTATATATAGTTGCTTTTCGTGCTAGTAAAAACGAAACTAGCGAATTATCTCTGCTATTAAAGTCTTGTATAGCATATTTTACTTCAAAAGGAACTTGTAACTTTGAGGTCATGTTATTTAGTATACCGGAACTCTGACGTTCTGAAATTCTACGGGCTACTTGACTTAAAGGTGTTCTTCCGATTCGGAGCAATCTCTTAATATAGAACAATTTTGACTCAAATGCGTACGCAGAAAATGTGTCAAGTGGTCCAAATTTTCGAACGTCATTTACAACATGACAAAGATTATGCAAATTACTTGAAAAATGGTCTATTCCATACAATGCTTTGAAATTAATCAAAAAATCTTTAATCATGGATTCAGCTACTTTTAAATTATCTTCGCATTGATCGTGTCTCATACAAATAACAACCGCGCAATAAAAAAGCAGGAAATGTTGACTTATTTTCGGATCAAGAAAAAATTTTTTAACCACAACGATGCTCATATTATAACAAAAAAGTTCGATATTCCGTCCCCTTCCAGTGAGGTAAATCACTCAAACTACGAACTGGTCTATCAAACTCCTTTGGCAACTTGCATCGCTCAAGGAAGTATGTAACTTCATTACATTGATGAACACTCCAACGCGCTTTATTGTTGTTTAAATTTCCAGTTTTCCATCCATTTAAAAAACGTTTCATGATGCCTATAAAGTATAAACAAAATAAATGTAAGGTATATACAATACTGAATATTTTAAATTCATTACCCAAGTCTAATAAATGGAGACTATCTGCGATAGGAAAGTCCTGAATCATATCAATAGGCAGTTCCTTTACAACAGTACTCAATTTACAATGATCAGTGTATGCTCCAGAACGAAACTTTTCATCTGTTCTCAGCTCGGCGTTCATATCAGTATATATCATTGTTTTCGCAGTATGGGAATATTTGCCTTTTGTTTCACATTTTAAGCATCCAAAATAACCATTGCTACCTATTACACCTTGAATAATAACAAAATACATAAAATTATGTATATAATACAAATAACTTAAAGACATAATATAAATTTACCTTTCAGGTAATGACGAGCTGGTGTATCGCATATAAAGCAACGAATTTCTACTGCAACTTTCTTTTCATTTATTTTCAGGCCTCCATTTTCTTTAATCGAAATGAATTCATTCACAAATGGTTTCAGAAACCAATTAATATCCTTGGGTTTGCCTAAAATTGTTTACATTAATTAAAACTTATTTTAATCTCTGAAAAAAATTGTATAAAACGTTACCTTTCCCATAATAAATTCCAACAACCATGGGCGCAATATCTGTGTGTTTATGAATATTCACCAGAATTGGCCAGAACTCGAATCTAGAACTCCTAAAAAGTGGCAATCCATCGACGTTGATGTTGATTTGTATCTTTGTGTCTTGTTGCACATGTCCTAGGCAATTTTGTAGTGCATTTTCCAACCCATAGTGCCAATAGGATCCACCAAATCCATCTTCGTCAATCTCGCACTTGCTTCTTGGTGTAACCATTACTGTTCTTGAGTCCTTTGGCAATGCAAGCTCTGGTATATTCTTGTTAATTAA
This sequence comes from Leucozona laternaria, assembly GCA_932273885.2. Taxonomy (NCBI): domain Eukaryota; kingdom Metazoa; phylum Arthropoda; class Insecta; order Diptera; family Syrphidae; genus Leucozona; species Leucozona laternaria. Next base: position 196,605,747 of record OW026366.1, on the reverse strand, counting down.
AGCAAGGAGAGCGTTTAATGCATTTCGCTTTATTAAAAATTGAGCACTCCATTGTCTTAGATCTTGAATTATCTCTGACCTCTTTTCTTCTGCGTTTATTTCTTGATTAATTTCGGGGAAGTTGGTGTCGTCTAATTCTGCGTCCCAATTTTCACTCGGATACTCAAGTTCAGAAAGAATACAGGTTTCCAATTCCTGATTGTTATAATTTTCGGTGTTTTCTTGAATATTATTGTGGCATGAAACATTTTGTTCACAATTTATTTGACTGGAATGAACCACAGGTTTGTTGCAAGGAATTACTAAACATGGAGTCATGGAGATAACTTGGTGTTCACAAGTTCTCTCCTTTTCTTTCTTTCATTTCCATTTGATTTTATTTTCTTCCACAAAGAAAGATTTAGTAAATTAATTTGGTTTTTTTTCTTTTCCATATTTAGATATTCAGGACGTAAATAATTTATGAACAATTAAATCACTGACTGACATCTGACAAAATCAATATAAGTATAGGCATACATATACGTTACGTATCTGACGTATAATTCATAGTGTGCTGGTTACAGTGTTGTAGAAACTCAATTAAATCATAAATAAAGAACATTTGTTACTGAATTTTAACAATTTCGTTACATTTATGTTTTTATTTTGCGACTGACAAAAACTTATAACTGCGTGATTTGAAATGCTGTAATAAGGTTTCTTAAAAGTTTTATCTTGTTCCAAAAAAAGGCAGATGATGTTTTCTTATGATGTTATACCAGTCACTAAATTGAATGTTGGCAAAAAGTTTTAGTTACTTTATTAAAATTTTTATTTTTGGCATCTTCTAACTTAAATGTTAACAAAACTTTTGTGCAGTTTTATATCAATTGGGTACTTTAATTACAACATAAAATTATATTGTTTTTAAGAAATAACAAAAACATTTTAACAAAGCAATACAACAAAAGAAAATAAACTCAGTATAAGCAATTTGTAATATGTTTTCACATTACCTACATACATATATATACATATTTACATTATATATAGGTATTAAACAAATATTTGATGTTATACTAAATAGAAAAACGTTGTGAGAAACATTATTTCAGAAAGGTTGCTGAGATATATACATTAATTCTGAAATATGATGTCCTTTTTCATTTGTTATATATCCATAAATATGAAACTATCGAAAACTGTAATATAACAATACATAAAAAATATACAAAATTATGTTACATTTATGTTGTAACGTAAAAAAAAAATGTTTTTTGCTTTATTATAATTTTAACATAAAACTATAAAAAAACAAGACATAATAAACACATCAGACACGAAAATAATAAGTATATTCGTGTATAGAGCGAATTAACAGAACGATGTTATGATGTCTTCTAATAAGGACACCATAATTCAGAATTAGTATACATATATCAACAAGCAACTTTTATGAAATAATTTTTCTCATTTCACACACAAAGTTTTTCTGTTAAGTATAGCATCAAATGTTCTTAATACAATGTTATATATATAATTCAAAAACATTTTAAAAATCGTTTATTTAATTTATTATACTTCGTCAAATAACGTTGTTAAAATGATTTTGTTGTAGATTAAATACAATATATAATTTATATTGTAATTAAACTACTCAACTGATATAAAACTTGCTGCACAAATGTTGTGTTGACATTTAAATTAGAAGACACCAAAATAAAAATTTTAATTAAGTAACTAAAACGTTTTACCAACATTCAATTTAGCGACTGATATAAAACCATTTCAGAACATCTTCCCTTTTTTTTGAACAAGTTAAAACTTTTAAAAAACCTGTTTACAGCATTTCGAATGACAAAGTTTCAAATAGTTTCCCATGTACGAAAATACACCTGAATTATAACCGTTTTTGTTACAGAATACTTAAATAAAACAGAAAAACAACAGACAATTTGTTACAAATCGCATTTTGTGCTATTCGGGTAACTTCACACACTCCGAAGACAAATATAAACTGAACACTTTTATGCTGGTTTATATTTGTTTTCGTGATTTTAAATCATATTTATTAAAATATATTTTCTGTAAAAAGTTTTGGAGACAGTATTCAAGTTTTAGGTGATACCCAACGCATTTTTGACAATTAATAGGTACATTACGGTCTGTGGTGAGTAAAACAAGTGTTTATTAACTCTGGACATTAATTAACCTTCAGATATCTAAAACGTAGTTTTTTAAATGGGAATAAAACATCAAAATCCTCTGTTTAGCAAACCCAGAGTTAACTTACCAAATCAACTCATGTTTAGCTTTAATCTCAAATTGAAAAACTGCGCCTAAAGGCCTAACGAAAGTTTTTTTCTGAAAAGCAAAAACTGATAAATGCCTTGAATTTTTGATTTCGTATTTCCTATTCAGACAAATGCATATAGGGTAAGGGTTAACTTATTTAAAACCAATAATTAATATGGGTTCGACTTAGAGGATCATATTTTTATAATCTAAGCCATTCATAGGCATAACGTGAAGTATAGGTTAAAACCGAGAAAATAAAATTTCGATTACAAAATTTAGCTACATAAATATTTATTTATATTTTTTTTTGTAATTTTTTGCGAAGCTTAGGTTTGTTTTACCCGTGCGAAGTGCGGGTTCAAGATTTTAACTCATCGATGGCAGTGGATTTATTAAGGTTCAACGCTGGTTCAAGCATGCAATTGGCTATATCTTGAACCACCGTTGAACCTCAATTAAACAGTCAAAATAGGTAGTTTAAAATTTCCGAACGACGGTTTCAATATTTGTACAACTGGCAATAAGTTGTTTATTTTTTATGGAAGTGACTCTAGACATGCCAATTATAACAGTTTTAGTTTATAAAAATACTGTTTCTGCGGCCCCCCAGGGCCATCAGGGCCCTCCACCGGTGGCCATACTTCAGGCACCTAGAGTTTTTTTTCAAGTCGCGCAAGGCGCGTTAACGCACGGCCATTTTTAATGGCTAAAAACTGTTATAACTGTTATAAAATGGCATGTCTCTAGTCGCGTCCCTATTTTATACCAAGCAGACATAGTACCAATGTCTCCCACCTTTCCCTACGCTTGATTGAAAGGAAGTGACTCTATACACAATGTCAATGTACAATTTTGTTTGTAAAAGCACTTTCTATGTGGTCCAGCAGGGCCAGGGACTTTTGACGGTGGGCATACTTCGGAAACCCGAATTTGTTGTTCAAGTCGCTAGAAGCTAGTTGATGCACACCTCCTTTTAATTGTGCAAAATTGTTCTAATTCAAACCTAGAGAAATGTCAATTTACAACAGTTTTAATAGTTCTTCGCTACCGGGGTAGGGCCTTGGCCCTACTGCTATAAATTGGCATGTCTGGAGAGTCACTTCCATTTATTTTATTGACCATGTAATTTCTTGAAGCTGAACGTTTTGTTTTAACATTTCCAAAACAGTTATATGGAGCGTTTTTTGTCAGCTGCGTTGCTTTATCAAATGTATGTTAGGTACCCGCAAATATCAAATCATATATTTTTCATCCAGCACAGTTGGCAATATTATATTTATACGCCTGTCGTCTGCTCTGTTATCCTTCATAGATTCTGCGATTACGACGACGACAGCGACAACGACAACAACTAAGAGGAAGCCAAAAACGACAACTTGACTAGTTGGCAATTCTCCATGGCAATAATTAATTTTCCCCTACATTTTAACAATTCATGTGGAAACTTGTTCACCGCTTTCACTTCAAAAATTCCCCAAAATGACAGAACCACGAATAGCTAAGAATATACCTATAGATACATTTTCCTGATAGCATAAAGCATCCCAGCAAGGAACAAGAAATACACCATACCTACATCCTACACCAGCTTCAACCTAGACGTAAACTATATAAAACTTTGTATCTATTCACAGAGTGAGTGTTAATTTTTGTCTAAAATTTTTTTTTAGGGTTTTTAAAATGAAATTCACGAAACCTTAAGTAAAGGAATTTTTTGTTTGAAAATTAGGACATGGCATGTTGGTGATAGTGGTATGAGGATGTCTGAGTATTTTTCCTCCATCGTCTATCGTTTATATAGCAACAGTCGTCTTTTTTAATTTTGTTGGGAAAATGGAGACATGGCTCAATAGACGGGATTGGGTTGAGAATTATTTTTAAGTGACGATGTGAACATAGGATGAGAAGTTTTCCTCTTTAAATGTTAACCTAGATATTTTCAATTATAGGTTTTGAAGGTATCTAGTTCTATGAGGATTAATGGGCAAAGCATATACCTACTTTGTTTCAAGAAAAATACGACGATAATAGTAACTACTGATGAGCTGAGATTTATTGCTATACAGGAAATCTTGCTTTCTGCCTTTTAGTTTTCAAGTTGGTAAAAACTTCTGCTTTTAAGCACAGCCAAAAAAAAATTTGGATCAAACAAATAAATCTTAAATTTTGTGGGGGAGGAAAAAAGGGCTGCAATTTCACTTTGAACCATAGTAACGCAGGGGGGGGGGAGCAAGGGTAGCAGTTGCCCTACCCTGGATCTGAGCCACGACTTTTGTCTACCAACATTTTATCAGTTCTTAATAGGGAATTTTGACTTACTTTAACCCAAACGGTACAAGATTTGAATCGAAAGGCATTTATGATGTAAACGAAGTGTTCGAGATCAGAAGTGCTGTTGGTTATCGTCCCAACACCACAGAAATATTTACTTTATTCCCGGACAGTTGTTCTTTGCGAAGAAAATATATTCCCAGAATCTCCCTGTTCAGTGAAACAAGATGGACAGCTAAATAGAAAAGTCTACGAGTACATACTCAGGGAAAATATAGTCGTTGCAATGGAAGCACTGCAAAAACTGGGGGACGAGAGAAACCGTGTTACAAAAGAACGAGCCCTTCACCTTAATTGCTTGTGTTCGAATTCGACTTTTTAAGTCTGCTTGTTCATAATCATTTTTTGCTCATTCATTACTCGTGACGGTGTACAACCTGGAAAAGGAAACAGGCGTAGCATTTATTTCTACTATGAAAAATTATCTGTGCGAAACCACTAACAGACTTCAAAACGAAGAGTGCAGGGTTCAAAGTATGTGGGACTCTCTGCAAAGAACATGCTTGATGAAAGCGAAGCCACTGCTAGGAACTCTTAAAAGAAACTACCAACGCGACAAAGAAACATGGTGGTGGACCGATGAAGTCAAAGCAGTGATATCTAGAAAAAAGACCGCTTTCAAAGCTTTTTCAAAATGCCTCCCTCATAATAGAGATGAAAAAGCACGGCTCGAAGTCGGATGCAAGCGTTACAAGAAAGAAGCAAAGAAGAAGTGTGCCCAGCATAAAGCAGAGAGTACGGAAAGCATGTATCGCGAGCTTGGGGAAATATCTGATCCGGTTGCTGATGCAAGCCAGGCTTTCCAGGAACTGCGACATGACAAGATGAACAAGGGTGCAGCTATCTTCAAAATTTCCACTCAAAGAAGAAAGAATGCTCAGGAAATTCGCTCAACAAAGTTCATTAACGATGCTCAATAGGCCTACTACTTGTGTATGACGACAAAATTCTTCACAGGTGGCGACAGTATTGTGACGGGCTTTTCCCAGGATTTACTTTCCAACAGCCGAACCTAATTTAGAAGAATTACCCGACCTTACAGTTGAAGAAGTTAGCGTGGCGCTGAAAAACTCCAAGAAAGGAAAGGCGATCGGCCCAGACGAAATACCCTCTGAGTTCTGGAAAAAGATGGGAGAAATCGGGTCTAAATGGCTAACGATTCTCATCTCCAAGCTAATCAGCGGTGACCAAAAATGCCTTATCAGTGGAGACTGGAGAAAAAGTAACCTTGTCCCAATCTACAAGGGAAAGGGGGACACATGAAACTGCGATAACTATCATTCGATAAAGCTGATGTCACACACCATGAAGATCGTTGAACTGATTTTAGATGACCGACTGCGAAAAATAATACGGCTGTCTGACGACCAGTGCGAGTTTGTTTCGTGTAAATCAACCACAGATGGTATACAGAGTTTAAGAATCAGAATGGAAAAACACCGCGATTCCTAAAGGGATTTGCATATTGTGCTAGTTGATTTCGAAAAGGCATTCGATAATTCGATAGACAGCCACGGAATCTGATATGGTTTTCACTGAGACAGCGAGGGGTTCCGGAAATATACTTGCGGATGATCATGGACATGTACGAGGAATTAAAAACGATGGTGAGATGCCCCACAGGAGTCACCTGTGATGTGATTTGATGCCATCAAAGTCGGTGTGCACCAAGGATACGAAAGTGAATCAGTTAATCTTTGCCGATGATGGAGCCATCATAAGTGAAAATCCAACATCCTTGCAACGAGCACTAGATGTATGGGTGGATGTTCTGGAGGGAAGTGGATACCACATTAGCGCGAAACAGACAGAATATCTATGCTGTCCATTTTCCGACCCAGGCGGGCCTATTCCGGACATTACCTGAAGGGAACAATGCTTCCCAAGTGCCAAAGGTTCAAATATCTTTGATCTATGATCAACAATGAAGTTTTGTGTGATGACGACATCAAACATCGCATAAGTGTAGGGTGGATGAAGTGGCGAGAAAACTCTGCCATCTTTTGTGACCGAAAAATGCTGCCCTTTAAACTGAAAGGAAAGCTCTATTCTGCAGTTGTTTGCCCAGCACTTACATACGGTCAACAATGTTGGAAAATGTACAAAACGTACGAGAGTAAATTGACAGAAGCTGAGATGAAGATGCTTCGCATGACAGCAGGAGTAACAAAGCTTGATCGAATCAGAAGCAAAAAAATCCGAGGTAGCCTTCACATCAAAAATACCGTCTTGGATAAAATACGGCACGACCGGCTAAGCTGGTACTTTCATGTACAAAGAAGAAACCCTGAGAACCCAGTTCAAAAAGCGATATCTTACGAAGACGTTCCAACACAATCGCGAAGAAGAGGCAGGCCCAAAAACTCATGGATAAAACAAATGCAATGACAACCGAGAGGCCTGCCGACGTTTCCTGAGGTCAACTCGGCGAACCCCACATGCCGAGCCATAACGTGAAGCAGTAGAGTGGGAAAGTTGTGATCCCTTCCGAGATCATGACTGTCGTCGATAAAGGAGAAGAAGAAGAAGATTACTCGTGACGTCGATACTTGAACTAATCGAAAATATTTTACAGAGAGTTGACTAGAATTTATTTAGTGATGGAAAAGATCAGATAATTTACCAGCATTTTGAAGAAGATCTGGAGAATGCTGAGAATTCCTTCAAAACGCTTTGGGAATCAATATTGAAAATTGTTTCAGTGAAGCAGATATTGAATTGAGCTGCCCGAAAACAGTAAAGAAACAAACTCACCGATCTAATTTTCTTTCCCTTTCACCCGAAAATTATTTAAGAACATCAATTTTCGTTCCTTATACTTGGATTCTCCAATGTCCCATAAAGAGCGTTTTTTAGAGGAAAATAAATCCGAATTTATGCAATACTTCAGTCATCTCCTAAAAATATGCAAAGCATGGAATCATCCGATTTCAATTTGATTGTTTAAAAGATATGTGATAAATATGGATAATTTCTGGATAATTTTTCTGCCGAGTCCGTTATTTGGTTTAACCGCAATGAGACGAATTTTGACCAAAGTCAATATACCAATATATGTATGTGATGTGTTGAAACGTGCAGAAGAATTTTAGCAGTTTTCACAACACTATCTATGGGAATTTACTAAATTTTGAGTCACATTAATTTATTTTCACAAAAATTAATTAATTAAAAACAAACAAATTCTTGAACAACACGATAAATTAACGTAAACAAACCTTGAATGCATTTCGGAACGCGTTTGTTCCATCATCAGCATTGCACTACTGAAGGTGTGGATTGTGGTTGATGGCAGCATGCATTAGTAATATTACATAATCGATGACGAAGTAAATATCAAAACAAAAAAAAAAAACAAATAACACAACGTTATATTCACCAGTCACAAGTGAAAGTAAGTATACATTTTGGCGTTTTTCTTTTTTGGCTCTGAGCAGAGGCTGAGCAATCAGATTAGAGCTCTGAGCAGATTATGATCAGAGTCCTCAGATATAATTATGAAACACACTTGGGCATTGAACTGTCATTTCATAGGGAATCCATTTTTAATTTTAAGTTATGTGTTATAAGCTTAGAGGATATAAATATAATATAGAGTGCTTGTTTTTATTTGAATTCGAAGCTTTCATAGGGGTCGCTGTTCAGGTTTTGGCAAGTTAAAGGCACTGAGTTTTCTGCACATTGGAGAAAAAAAACTAAAAAAATCACAATTCAATATTTTTAAAATATTAAACAAACAATAATTAATTTCAAGTATTTCTTCAAAGTAGAACAATTTAAAGAGTAAATAAGCAAATTATGACTTACAATTGGTAGCAGCTGTAGGGTATCCTCTAAGACTTTATCTTGCCGAAAGTGAAACAGTTCCTCCTATCTAGGTTTCAGGCACTACAAAGCATTATTAGGGATAGAAACGAGCACTCCATATTATAAGTAGCTGTCACTTTTGAAGCTGTCATTTTTTGACATTTGACAAGTAGAAACTACGCCATTAATAAAAATGGAACGATACACGCTTCAACAACGCATTGAAATTATTAAAATTCACTATAAAAATGGTGAAAATTTGGCAGAGGCGGTTCGTAAAACTAAAACATTTTTGGGTCGTCGTGAAGCACCTTGTCGGACCGCAATACAGAAATTGGTGGACAAATTCTGTTGGGACAAGTTAGTGATGTGAAGAATAAAACCCGTGCACGTCGCTCAAGAACAACTGAGAATATTGCTGTTGTAGCCCAAAGTGTTGAAGAAAACCCAGGTTTGTCCATTCCTCGTCGTTCTTTGGAATTAGGCATTCCACAAACGTCATTACACCGTATTTTGCATAAAGACTTGGGTCTTAAGGCTTATAAAGTTCAGTTAACACAAGAACTCAAGCCGGCTGATCATCAACAACGTCGTGTCTTTGCTGATTGGGTCCTTGAAATGCATGAAAATGATCCGGAATTTCATCGAAAAATCATCTTGACTGATGAGGCCCATTTCCACCTCGGAGGCTACGTCAACAAGCAAAACTGTCGCATCTGGGGCTCGGAAAACCCAAGAGTTATTGTTGAAAAGCCTCTCCATCCTCAACGCGTGACTGTTTGGTGCGGTTTATGGTCCGGCGGGGTCATTGGACCTTACTTTTTCGAAAATGAGGCTGGATCAACAGTTACGGTCAATGGATTGCTGATCGAGAGATGATTAATGATTTTTTATGGCCGGAATTGGATGGTATTGATCTGGACAACGTTTACTTTCAACAAGACGGCGCTACGTGCCACACAAGCAATGAAACCATCGATCTTTTACGGGAAAAGTTTCCGGACCGTGTTATCTCTCGAAGAGGTGATCACAATTGGCCACCGAGATCTTGTGATTTCACACCTTGCGACTTCTTCATTTGAGGCCACGTGAAAGATAAGGTCTACGCCAACAGCCCAGCGTCGATTCAAGACCTCAAAGATGGAATTCGTGAGGCTATCGAGGACATAGGGCAGCCGATGGTTATGGAAAATTTCATGAAAAGGATATGGTCCTGTAAGCGTGGTCGTGGCGGCCATTTGGCTGATGTTGTGTTCCATTATTAACGGCATACCTTCCTCTTTATAATGAAATAAACATCCGATTATTTATCTCAAAAAATGCTATTTTTCTTTGAATATCAAAATAACACCTCTTATTGGAAAACCCTTTATATTCTCTAAGGTGTGAAGTTGGGGATCGTTAAGAAATCCCGAATATAATATTTTTTTGGATTTCTGGACCTGGACAAATGTGGTTCTGGACCTGGATAGAGACGGATTTTTTTTTTTTTGGAAAAAAATATTTAAAAAAAAATAACTTTTCTTTTAGGAAAATTGTTTTGTTTGCAAAAAAAAAAAATTTTTCTTCGTCCAAGTTCCAGACCCACCTCCAGAATTTGTTTTTAATTGGAAAAAAGTTATTTCCAAAAACAAAAAAATTTGTCCCTTGTCCAAGTTCCAGAGTCACCTCCAGAACTTTTACCCCGTTTCCAGATCCCCCTCCAGAACTTTGTTTCAACAAAAAAAAAATTGTCCTTTGTCCACGTTCCAGATTCGGGATTTCGTGATACGGGATTTTGTGATGAGGAATTTCGTACCCAACCCGTGAAGTTGGCTTCGCTCAGCGTTTCGCTCGATTTGCTCTGTCATTTTATTATGAGCTAATTGAACAAGCTCTGAGCTAACTCCGATGGAAAAAAGAAACACACTTTTTATGCTCTGATATGACTGATTTTTTTTTCGACAGTTCCGTGATCTGCTCTGAGTTAAAAAAGAAAAACGCCAATTGGCTATATTTTTGGTATAGAGACGACTCTATATATCCGTTGTCTTGATTCAAAAGATTGTTGCCCCTTTGAATATAAAAGCTTTCGTAGGCATCTATACTCTGTTCAATAAAAATTGTCAGTACTGGGAATGTAGGACGTTTGCCTCTCATTCTGGTTACAAGGGATTGCATAAATTTGTCCCTCTTTAGAGCTCCCACAGGGTTTCCGTAGTTTAAATTATGAATGATACTTCACCTTTCAAATACTCACTTCATAAATTTGTTCTCAAAAGCTTCAAATTCCAAAAGTTCCATAGCAAAATACACAGAAAAGCTCTTGAATATGCTTACAATTGGGAAAGGTAACTCTGTTTGGATGAGCACAAACATCGTATATGACGACGACGAGCGCACGATTGTTCATAAGTATCCCTTCAGCAGTGGGATACAACTGTACATGGAGGAATGTACGACTTTTTACGGAGGATTACAAGAACAATTCGCATACATTAGTCGGTGGCTTCCTAATTTGTTCAATGGATTTTTTCCCAATTCAGTGTCGTGAGCGTTCATCAGGCGCCACTGCTTTGGAAAAAGCTCTCCCATAAGCCCTATACTGACAATTTTTTTTGAACAGAGTATAATTGTTGCAGTTTTGACAGATAAAAAAAAATTTCCCCCCAGAAAAATTTAGAACCCCCCCAGATTATAACATTTTATCAACAAAAACCCCTTACTTTTTTCAACTTTATATTTTTATTCTCTTAAATTTGTTTTAAATTTTAAATTTAATTAATTCACACAGCTACAGTAAAAAAACATTTGTAAAAAAGGTACCAAGTAATAAAAGAAAATGGCGCAAAATTTTAAACATTTAAAACCTACTCTAAATCATTGTTAAATTCGACGTCGACTCTAAAAATGAGTTTTAGAATGAGAGTCGACGCTTTGTTAATTTTAAACGATATAAAGTATACTTTAACGCTAAAGCACTCGTCTAACCTTAAAAGCAGCAAAATGCTTCTCTATCTTTTTTAAAGTATACTTTATCCATTCAACGTTTGTAACTTCATACCAAAAATTTAAAGAAAAATGTTTGATGAAGATTTTAAGGATATAAATCAACAATCACGAAAACTGTTTTAGCTTTACTTTGTGGTGCATGCACCCAGTAGCCATTACCACGACAAAACAACACCATCTCCACCCCTCGATTCAATAGACTACTACACCAAACAATATACAATACAAACTTGTATTCGGTCGACCGCCCCAACAAAAACAAAAAAAACATGTGGTACATAGTTTTGGACTACCATATCGTGGCAAATCATTTTCTGCTCACAAAATCTCACGTCATCTTAGCTGGAAAGGTGAAATGGCTATAGCGGAGTTACAAAAAGAAAAAAAAAATTACAAACAAATTTAATTTTCAAAGGGGACACCCGGATTTGAACCGGTTACCTCTCGATCTGCAGTCGAATGCTCTACCAAAAATCATAACAAAACCCTACAAATGCGCTTAAAACCCTACAAATGCCCTAAAAACACTTAGTTAGAGGAGTTGTTTAAAGTGTTTAAAATTAAGAAAAGGTTAGACAAAGGCTCGCAACTAAACGACTGCGTTAACTAGAGTTGGTTGTATTCCTTAAACGAGGACTGTTTAAAAATTTGCGCCAATTTGTTTAGGGTTTTCTTAAATCCTTCCAATAAAAAAACTAAACGTTTCACATTTTTTCGAAATAATAAATGTATGTACCAATTAGATGTTCCAGTTTTCCAAAAAAAAAAAGTTTTGACTGATGAAAACTGGAAAAAAAATAATGAATAATATTTAAAATGCCAAGTACATTAATTTGCTAATCCTATCCGACACTTAATCGGGCCATTAAAATACTTTGAACGTTAATTGAAACATAAGTGAAACATAAGGGAGGTTGATAATTGATTAAAAAGTTCCAAATTGCTTATTTAGAACTTTAATCCAGTCCAGGTGCAGTTTTTCAGTGCGCGATTAAAGTTTAACACAAGTTAAATCATCATATTTGGTGGGTTAAATCAGGATTAATTGAACAGATGCTTTTGATGTTTTATGCAAATGGTTTGTTTAGTCATTTCGCGTACATTCGCACTGAAAAATGACTCTCTCAGTTCACTGTGGGTTAATTTAGTTCTAGAGTTAACTCACCAGAAATTAATATGAAAATAAAAATATAAAGGAATTAAAATTGTTTTTTGCAGTTCTTTAAAGAAGTTCTAATACTTTATCGTCATCTTCGTTTTGCTGTCGCGTTGGTTTGATACATTTTCTCACTTGTGAAAGTTTCCAGCATTTCTTCTGTTGGCTTAAAATTCTGACACCCAAAATGTAAGAAATATCTAACTCGTGAAATACTGTCAGCTTTTTAAATACCTATACGATTTCTCAACCTTTCAGCTCTGAAATAATCCCCCCAGATTTCCCCCAAACATCTCGTCCCCCCAGATAACCCCCCAACGACAAAAAAAGCCCCTAAATCTAGGGGGAAAACCCTGAATTGTTGTTCATTTCGCACTTGTTTGATTATGCGTACACTATTTTAGTTTACATAAGCCGTGTTTTTTTTGCAAGTCCATATGGATTTGTCGAAAAAAACGACATCGGGACTAATAGTTTTACACGTAAATACAACTACAACTTAAATCCATATATAGAATTAACTAAGTCCAGATAATTATCGGGGCTTACGTACTGTAAGTAAGAAGTTTCTAAGTCCCGATGTCGTTTTTTTTTCGACAAATCCATATGGACTTGCAAAAAAACACGCCTATTATGTTCTTCTAATATGTGCGCTGCAATGGCAGAACGATTGGTTGGTTTAATCGAATCCATGCTAGATGGTCGTTGAATCTCTTTTTGATACTTCTTTTGGTTTGCCCAAAGTATTCGTTCTCACAGTCATTTCATTTCACCGCGTAAATACCTGATTTATCCAAATCATCAGTTTTATCTTTTGTTAAACAAAGATAATTCACAAGTGTGTTGTTATTTTTGTAAACAATATCATAGCCATGATCTTTGAATTTTGACTTTAGTTTGTTTGTTATTTCTGGGACAAAACACATTGACACTCTTTGATTTTTCACTTTTTCTTCTTGTGAGAACAAAGTGGTGAGTTTTTTTTGGGAATGGTGAACCATTAACTATATTAGTTTGTCTACCATTGTCTCACTATATCTGTTTACACGAACTACTTTTTTGATACATTCGTACCTACTCGTTTTTGAACTTCATCAAAGAAAGATTTAATTGGCAAAGTCTTTGTACTAATGAGTGGTACGCTGCTTTTTTATGTTGGATGGGAGCATTAGAGTCTATAGTTATAGTCCTCACTGTGCTCGTTGGTTTATAAAAAATCCCAATACCAATATTTTCCCCTATAGATACGTTGTAATTCGAGGTCAAGAAATGGTAGCTTGCAATTTTTTCCTATCTTCACAAGTGAATTTTATCGAAACATTTTGGGAATTCAACATTTCCAGAGTTCTTGAGGCATCTGATCTTTTAATGATAGCAAAAACATCATCGACATACCTCCAACATACCCGTGGGAGTATGTTTCTATCATTTAAGTTAACTTCAAAAGATGACATGAATAATTCTGCCAATAATGGGTTTAAGGGATTTGTACCTTTAGTGACTTTATAGATCTCACCATTAAATTGAGAGTAACTCTGATCCATACATATAGTTTAGCTGTTTCTTGGTAAATCACCTTTTGGTTTCCGGGTAGATCTGTCTATAGGAATAGTCATTTCCGTCACAACATTTACCGAAGAGTAACCTCTAGTACATTAAAAGAAAAAAAAAGGGTGAGTAATATAAAGGGTTTTCCAATAAGAGGTGTTATTTTGATATTCCAAGAAAAATGGCATTTTTTGAGATAAATGATCGGATGTTTATTTCATTATAAAGAGGAAGGTACGCCGTTAATAATGGAACACAAGATTAGCCAAATGGCCGCTACGACCACGCTTACAGGACCATATCCTTTTCATGAAATTTTCCATAACCAAATCGCAAAGTGGCTGCCCTATGTCCTCGATAGCCACACGAATTCCATCTTTGAGGTCTTGAATCGACGCTGGGCTGTTGGCGTAGACCTTATCTTTCACGTGGCCCCAAAGGAAGAAGTCGCAAGGTGTTAAATCACAAGATCTCGGTGGCCAATTGTGATCACCTCTTCGAGAGATAACACGGTCCGGAAACTTTTCCCGTAAAAGATCGATGGTTTCATTGCTTGTGTGGCACGTAGCGCCGTCTTGTTGAAAGTAAACGTTGACCAGATCAATACCATCCAATTCCGGCCATAAGAAATCATTAATCATCTCGCGATAGCGCAATCCATTGACCGTAACTGTTGCTCCAGCCTCATTTTCGAAAAAGTAAGGTCCAATGACCCCGCCGGACCATAAACCGCACCAAACAGTCACGCGTTGAGGATGGAGAGGCTTATCAACAATAACTCTTGGGTTTTCCGAGCCCCAGATGCGACAGTTTTGCTTGTTGACGTAGCCTCCGAGGTGGAAATGGGCCTCATCAGTCAAGATGATTTTTCGATGAAATTCCGGATCATTTTCATGCATTTCAAGGACCCAATCAGCAAAGACACGACGTTGTTGATGATCAGCCGGCTTGAGTTCTTGTGTTAACTGAACTTTATAAGCCTTATGACCCAAGTCTTTATGCAAAATACGGTGTAATGACGTTTGTGGAATGCCTAATTCCAAAGAACGACGAGGAATGGACAAACCTGGGTTTTCTTCAACACTTTGGGCTACAACAGCAATATTCTCAGTTGTTCTTGAGCGACGTGCACGGGTTTTATTCTTCACATCACTAACTTGTCCCAACAGAATTTGTCCACCAATTTCTGTATTGCGGTCCGACAAGGTGCTTCACGACGACCCAAAAATGTTTTAGTTTTACGAACCGTCTCTGCCAAATTTTCACCATTTTTATAGTGAATTTTAATGATTTCAATGCGTTGTTGAAGCGTGTATCGTTCCATAGCGTAGTTTCTACTTGTCAAATGTCAAAAATGACAGCTTCAAAAGTGACAGCTACCGAAATAGCGGGCTATTCAAAATAACACCTCTTATTGGAAAACCCTTTACAAAAATGTGTATCAATTTTCAATGAAATATAAAATCTCCTTAAAAATTTTATCAAAATATTGTGTTTGCACCCCTTTGGGAAAAATCCTGCTGGCGCCAATTCTTTGGACTTTATAGTTCGTCATAACAATCGGAAACATTTTCGAGGAAATATTTATTGAAAGTTAACATCCATGCAGAGTTCGAATTTACCTTGATATTGTCAAATCAATTTTTGCTAACGAAATGATTGTTTACCTTCAATAAGCAAAAACAGAATTTTAATAAATATGGTAAAATATAATATTCATATTTCTTTTTGTAATGCCTAGGGCCTAGGCCCACATTTCATTCCATAACTAATTTTGCTTTCATTTGGATTGAATATGTATGTTGAACAAAAAGACAATGGAATGGTCTAACAATAATAATAATTATCCTCAATTGTCCTGAAGCTGGAGCTTCTATGCTTATACACAACAATTTTCTGTGAAATAGTTTTAACAACTTTTCCATAAAAAGTATTTATAGTTTGTTTTATTTTGTTTGATGGACTTTTATAATAAACCTTTCACTTTAACCATCATCTATATGGGAAAAAATTTACAAATCTGGAATGTTGATTTTCTACAAAACAAAACCGAGTCGACATGCAATAAATTGATGAAGATAAAGTATCTATGTATGTTTGTGTATGTATCTGCATTGGAAAAATTAAAAACCAGAGAGAAAACATAATATTTGATGTGAGTGCGGGTATACGGATGCGGATGCCATTTTTGGTGCATATTCATTGAAAGTGAACAAAACACGACAGTATATAGAGTATATTTACCTACTCTTCTCTGTTCTCTTCTGTCATGATGTCCTGGATTCTGAATTCTGATGTGGATATGGATATGTCAGTTTGCATTTTGTGTGACATCGCCATGCTCGAGCTGGCACTACTGATGCGATGAACGCATGGATAAGTAATAGAATATTTTTCATATAAATATGTACAATATGTCTACATATTACTACCATACATAACAGTTATAGCAGAAATATTTAAACAACAAAATCGGGTAGATTTTTTAAGAACATCATTAGGGTGACCAGCCGACCGTTTTGCTTCTACAAAAGTGATGAATTTGCCGGGATGGGGAAAATAAAACAAAATGAAGATTTTTAATACTGGCCTTACGTACGGAAAGGCAGTAGGGCCTGAACGGCTGAATTATTTAAAAAAAATTGTTTGTTTATTTAAAGGGTTTTTCAATAGGAGCGCTACAAAAGTTTTTTTTTTTAATAAAACAAAAACGCTTTTGGATATCAATGAAATTCTTTATTCGTGTGAAAGTACGTTTGATACCATTATGTATGAAACTCGATTTCTTTTGCATGGCCACCACGGGCACGCTTGCAGAAGTCCAGACGTTGAACCTATTTTTCGACGGTTTTCAAGCATAAATCGGCCGATTCTGCTGCAATTTCACTTTCGATATTCGTACGAAGTTCATCAATCGTCGCTGGCTTGTTGGCATAGACTAAAAACTTGACGTAGACCCACAGGAAATAGTCTAACGGCGTCAAATCGCACGACCGAGGCGGCCAAGCGACTGGACCATTTCGTGAGATAACACGTTCTCCAAACTTGATTTCCAATAAATTGATTGTGACATTCGCTGTGTGGCTTGTGGCGCCGCCGTTCTGTTGGAACAACATGTCCTCCAAGTCCATATCATCCCATTGGGGCCAAAAATATTCGGTTATCATTGAACGGTAGCGATCCCCATTCACAGTAACGTGCCCGTCTTGATCATCACGGAAGAAGTACGGCCCAATGACACCGCCGCGCCGGCCCATAAACCACACCAAACCGTAATTTTTTCGGGATGCAATGATGACTCATGGAGTACGTGTGGATTGCTGCCTGACAAATGCCGCATATTTTGTTTATTGACGAAGCCATTCAGCCAGAAATGAGCCTCATCGCTGAAGATGATTTTTCGATGAAAATCCGAATCATTTTCAAGTTGTTGCTCAGCCCAATTCACGAATATACGACGCTTCTGGTGGTCAAGCGGCTTCAGTTCTTGCGTCAATTTAATCTTGTAAGGATGTAGGCCACGATCTTTTCGCAAAATTCGCCATAACGACGTCACAGAGATGCCCAACGCTTGCGAACGACATGTGAGAGACACATTTGGGCTTTCTGCAACTGAAGCCTCAGCGGCAGCAATATTCTCGACACTACGGGCACTTCTTTGTCTCACTGGTACGGGAACATTTTGTACTGTGCCTGTGGGTTCAAATTTTTCCTCTAGACGCTCAATTGTTGATCTGCTAGGACGATTATGACGACCATAAATTGGACGTAGCGTTCTTAACGTTGAGGCCACGTGTTACACTTTTAATTCGCGAAAAACAAACCGATAATATTACGATTATTATTATTATAAATAAAAAAATACACGATCACGACGCGCACCGAATTACAAATATAAGCGTCTAACGTAGAGCGAAAGGTCAAACTGTCAAAACAGCAAGGTGAAGAAATGAAGTGAATTAAAAATATGCAACAGGCAGCGATAAAAGGTGCTGCCACCTTTAATAATTATGATTATAAAAAGGAATTGATTGTAATTAATTAAAACTACTTACTGTGTGGACACAGGGACGTAGCTGAAATTAATAAGAGGGCGCCAGTGATTTTTTTGAAAAAAAAGGAAATCACAAACCTTCGGAGCGGAACCGACGGTGAAAGTATTTTAGAATAAAAAAAGACGAAGAAATTGTATTTGAAAAAAAATGAAATTGTTTTTAATGAAAATTTAAGGTGCTTGGGAAACCTTACAAGATCTTTTGAAACAACGAGAACAAAGAAAAGTTAAGATTATAAGGTGGACCGTTAACACTCGGTCCCGAAAGAATATAACGATTTTGAAACGGGTCACGAGTTCCGTAATTTTCCGGAATAAAACGCAAAGCAAAACCCAAACGGAATTTATGTGAGGATTTTATCTCACACCACAAACGATTAGAACAATAAAAGAACACTATTCGATCAATTCAATAAACACTATACTTATCTGGAAATTTTCCTGCCAATTTTCCTCCTTTCTAGATTTTATTTTCCTCGTGATATTTTCACGATTTCTCTTCCACAATTTTCCTCTAATTCTCCACAATTTTCCTTTAAGCTCCTGTTTTCAATTTTCAAAACTTAAAACACAAATCGATAAATTAGATCTCTTTCGAATTTTCCAAAATTTTCTTTTTCACCAAAATTAACTTAATGATCTTTTTCGCTTTCTATCTTGCCAAGAAGTGTCCTTCCAGGCTTTCACCATGCCTGGATGGTACCTTCTCGTTTTCAAACCCCCGTGCTTTCGGCCAATCAGTGGCCCGGGATTTCGATCGCGTCATCATTCAGCAACACTACGCATATTTGGGTGAGCTCGCTAACGCAGTTGAAACCCAGCAGCCTTTCCTACTCGCACCTTCACACCCCAGCGTCATGCATCGTCATCATCATTGAATTCGCCGACCGCTGACATGACTTCCAGTGGTAAGCAATCCGATGAGCGCATTCAGCCTCCTAATTTCCCCACTTCAACATGAAAAAGAAAACTTTTAAAACCGAAAGAAACCTAATTGTTCACACGTGCAATGTTCCCCTGCAATACTAACACAAAATAAAATTGTAAAAAGTTGGAAAGAGTTAAATCGATTTTTCAAAAGTTAGAAAGGAGTTTGGCAGAAAATTTCTATTACGCGAATTAAACCTACTTCGTTGGGGTTTTGCGCAGATTTGGGGGAATGGGGTCCAGCCGTTAACGTTCCACCTTTTACAATTGTAAGTATAAATTTAAGCAAGAGTTTTACGTTGGGCATGCAGCCATTCTCACAAAGAGTGACTTCAGCACTCGGGAACCAAATGTCGCCCGTGCTTTATTTAAGATTTATTATGGCCAGACCGCCCGTCTGTCAATTTTATGATCAGTGGGCCAACAACCCACTCAAGTGTCAAAATTGACAACTTAGATAATTTGTCTCTTCAAGATAGTGAGAGAGTGAACCAATGGCTGATGGACCATTGCTGCCCTTCTCTCTCTCAGTAAGTTGAAAGAAACACCTGTGAAAGAACGTTGGGAAGAAAGGAACCTAGGGTGGGGAAACAAAAGAGCAATTCTTGTTACGGCAAAATTTTACCGTAACACACGGACTCCGAATTTCGGTAGTAAATTTTAATAATTTTGACTCGTTTTTGGCTCGTATATCTTTCCACCTTGAAATGGCAAACTTTACTGAAGAGAAATGTTAAACAAGCGGCAAGAAATATGGCGTCGTTTGCTGTCCCTGTTGCTCTACTTTTGTAGCGTCCCTGTTGAAAAATAATTTATTTACCTCCCAAAGGCTTGTAAATGTTCGAAACAATTAGACTTTGACATTTATTAAACAAATTTCGAAAAACTCAGTAGGTATTTGGTTTAGAGCTTTGTTTTTTTCCTAAGCATATATCCTTATACCAAGTAGGTACTCTAAATTTCGAATCTCTACAGTAGTTATTTAGTAATTCTACCAGACTTCTTCAAAGCGCCTCTAACTGTGATACTTAAATACATTTGTGATAATTTAAGATGTGATGTTTGGAACCGTGATGTTTTTATTTGACGAAAATAGACTGGTATAATCTTTAATATAAGCTGTTAAAACATTGCAAAGTTTATAAATCTAATCTTGCCGAGACAATGATATACAATGGGCCAGATAGTATAGGTACATACCTTCTATCACTTAAAAAAAAAATGTGCAAATAATAATTTGATTCTACCACTGTCCACTCTCTATACTTAAATCTATTTTTTTTTCTTGGCGATTTCCTTGAGTTGGAAAAAAGCTTTTATAATCCCCCTAAACGAAATAAAACGGGTAGAAAAGGCGAAATTCAAAACTCTAGGTTAGCCTGCAGATAGATTAACGGTTAACTCGAATCTTTTCGAGGCTGTTTCTATATTAAATCAGTCATTGTCTCAAATCATCGTCGTCTTTTAATGTTACCTTTTTTCTGTAGTTAACCATGATGATGCATTGATGCATTTAAGAAAACGAAAGAAGTAGACTGGTTCTTTTTAGACTTTAGTAAGGCGTTTGATAAACTCTTCAATAAGATCTTGCTTAAAAAGCTAAAAAATCTTCAAATCTTGGTTGAAGCAAAAAATTTGTTTTGTGTCTTCAATCTTATTTATTAATCAGATCTTATTCAGTGTTGTTTAAAGGCTGCCTATTAAATTATTTTACTGTAAATTATGGAATACCACAAGGCGGCTATTTGGGCCCTCTTTTATTTATTTTATTTATAAAAATGATCTACCATTTGTCGTAAAATATTCTAATTGTCTCAATTATGCAGACGATGTTACAATTTTTAACACTATTTCTAGTATTCGTGATTGTGTTATTTTACAATGTAACCTTAATTCATTTCTTGACTGGTGTTTACGTAATTGTTTGCCTTTTTATATCCATCAGTAAATGTCAGAAAACCTTCAGTCACTCCTTTTGATTATACGTTAAACGGAATTTCCTTGCCATGTGGTCCTTGGGCTCTAATTGGATCGTTTCACACATCAACTCAATATCAAATACAGCTAATTCACGATATCTGCATCAAGGTAGATTGCGTAAAATTCATGATTGTACCGTCTCCGGAATCATCCTTCCTCACATATGGGGCCAACAATTCTCCTTAAGACTTTTCTCTCGAACGCGGCTAAGAGGTCGGAGTGCCTTTTGCTAAGCACCCAAGTCTCGGATCCATATGTGAGTACTGGCAGGATCATGGTCCTGTACAGCAGCAGTTTTGAAGTAATGGTGAGATTTCTGGATTTGAAGAGCTTCGACAGACTATATTAGGCTCTGTTGGATTTGAGAAGCCGCCCGCGTATTTCTTCTTCTATATTGTTATCGGCTGCACTATTGACCCAAGGTATTTAAAGGATTGCACCACTTCAAATTCGTGCTCCGTTACCTTGATTGTTTGACCAACTGTTCCTCTCGCATTCGACGCCACCATGTACTTTGTTTTACCTTCACTAATGTGCAGCCCCAGATTTTGTGCCGCCTGCTCGATCTGGATGAAGGAATCATGTACAGCTTGCTCAGTTCTTCCGATGATGTCGATGTCGTCTGCGTAAGCCAGTATCTGGCTGGACCTGTTGACGATGGTCCCTCTTGTTGCCGTGCCAGAGTCACGGATTGCTTTCTCCAACGCCAGGTTGAAGAGGAGGCAGGCCAAACCATCCCCTTGTCGGAGTCCATTAAATATGTTGATTGGTTTGGATAGCAATCCGGCTATTTTTACTTGGCTTGTTACGTTGGTCATGGTCAACCTACATAGTCGTGTCAATTTATTTGGGATGCCGAATTCTCTCATGGCTTTGTAAAGTTCTACCCTGGCTATGCTATCGTAGGCGGCCTTAAAGTCTATAAACAGGTGGTATGTTGGGATGTTAAATTCTAGACATTTTTCCATCGCCTGCCTAAGGGTAAAGATCTGATCAGTTGTTGATTTGCCTGGAATGAAACCACACTGATATTGTCCGATGATGGTTTTAGCGTATGGGGTAATCCGGTCTTGTAGGATAGAGGAGAGTATCTTATAGGCGGTACTCAACAACGTGATACCTCTATAATTGCTGCACGTTGTGACATCTCCCTTCTTATGTATGGGGCAAATGATACCTTTTCGCCAGTCTTCTGGAATTTCTTCATGCTCCCACACGTGCACTATAATCTCATGAATTGCTTGACGTAAAGCTGGCCCACCGTGTTGAAATAGTTCGGCTGGTATACCATCGGCTCCCGGGGCTTTGTTTTTCTTTAGCCGGCCTATAGCCTTCTCAACCTCTTCTATGCTTGGTGGCGGCAACATAGGGTACTCTTCTTGAAGTAGTGGGGCCTCCACTTCTGCAGTGAGCTGACCATTTAGCAATTTAGGAATTAGCAATTAAGACTTTATAAGCTAAAATGTTGGCCTTGACATATCTTCCAGAAAAAATCATGTTACTCAATTGCTTGAAATTCAATTGAATTGAACTTTTTACTCTTCAAAATCAAAACCCCTGGTCCAAAATTAGGAAACTTTTTTTTACAAAATGCAATGCTTAACACATTCAAGTGAAGCTCTCTGAAAAAATTCAGCTGTATTGGAATTTTTTCTTATGCTGTATGGTCACCACACATTTTTCGCTGGGTTATACATAATATGTACGTGTATAAATACAATTATATATCTTTGCGGATTGAATTATAATGAAATAATAATTATGTTATAGTATTTTAATGACCCGAAGTATTGTGGTTAGAAAATGAGTGAAATGAACATATTTTGCGTGTAAATAAAGTTGTATTGTGATGGTTGGACATAGTTTTTGTTGTCCATTATGTTATACTATATCGAGGTTATCATGCTTGACGTTTTGAATTGACACAAAACAGCGGGTAGTTATTTGCTTACATATCTATATGTAAGTACTATACGATTAATGATAGTAAGTATTAAAGTTACAATGGTGAAACATTGGCAATTTGCATGCAATTGCATATATGTAGTGCATTGTTTGTTTGTTTATTAGTTTTAATAAAGAAAAACTTATCAAGGCAATAAACATTCGTGCGATATACAGAATCCAATGCAAGGACTCCAATGCAAGGACAAAAAATATGCACGGTTGGGTCGCAGGAACTTGCTCTTATGCTCACATTGTGGTTCTATGGTCTGAAAATTTGAAAATCGTAGGAGCGATTTTAAATAATAATTAACTTTTTATATATAAAATTTCGTTAACATTTTGGAGAAAAAAAATTGGTACGCCAATTTTAAGTATTTGTTAATGTTAAGTTAAAAATTGAACTTCACAAAAAAATCTTCTACCCGTTTTCGAAATATTGAATGTTCAAAAAATAATTTTGAATTTTTTTTTTTTAATCCAAAAAACCAGTTTTTAGAAAATTTTGCTAAGCACTTTTATTTATATTTGTTACAAGCTTATGTATAAAAAATCTAATTGTATTCGGTTGATCAGATATTGAGATAGTAGAAAATCAAAGAAATTGTTCTATGAGAGGTAGGTACTGTTAATAAACATAAAATATAAATTTTTAAAATTTTAAATGGTAAATCGTACTAATTTTAACACACAAAAAAATTTTTATCAAAATCGTAGGAGTTTTTTTTGAGAAAAAATATTTTTCTTAACGGTTTTTAAACGTTTGTATGGGAGGCACCGTTATTTTTGGGCATTAGAATAATTTTTGTCAAAAATCTTCTAGATAAAGCTGAAAAACTGCTATTTACCAAGTTTAATAAAAATCGACAGAGTCATTTTTGAAATATTGAGTTTTCAACAAAAAAAAATTTAAAACTTTTTTTAAAAAACCAAAAAATATTTTTTTGAAAATTATGGTACACAATATTATTTAGAATGTGTCAAAAATTCTTCATTAAAAAAATTGATCAGAATCAGTTGAACCGTAATAATAATATCGTTGAAGCAGTATTTAAACAAAATTAATTATTTTTTATTTATAAAATGTTTTAAATATTTATAAGAGAAAATTGTGAAACCCTAAATTTAAATACCTACATTCTATTTGTATTTTATTGATTCCCCTAAGGGTTACAAGTCTACCACTTCCAATTTCCATTCTACTCTCTTTTCTTCTCCTCCCCTCTCTCTTGCCCATCTCACTTCCTCCAGTTCCTTTATCCACTACAAATATTTTGGTTTCTTCAATTTTTCTCAAAAACGGCTCCAAGTCAACTGTAAAAAAACTGCATTTCAGGTTTTTCTCAAAAAATTCACATTACGGAATTAGGTATTCCAAGGTTTTTTGAGAAAATAGTCTTATTTTTGGGTTATTCACGTATATCTTTGCCATGGTTAAATCAATTTCGTTATAATTTTGCAATCTGATGCTTCTCAATAATTGAAACAATAATACATTTAAAATTTTTTAAAAACATTATTTTATAAACAACAAAAAAAACAAACGAAAAATCAATTTTTTAGTGCTTTTGACTCTTTTGATATTTACTCGTTAAATATATAGGTACATCATGCATCTTCAATGTTGGGTTACATACAGTATTTAACTACAAGAGCAAGTTCGTGCGATCAAGTCGTGCATATTTTTTTCATAAAAATTGTGTACAAAATTGTATATACAAGTCAATCAATACAAGGCAAGTCAATTTTAACCCAATGCCATCACGCAGGTGTGAAATATGGTTAATCCAGTACTTCATCACTTTATTGTATACTTATCAGACTGATAATAACAAAATAGTAAAAAGAAAGTTAATCATTTCATTCGTAAATTAACCTAAGAATCGAATAACGTAGAAAATAAAATGAATGTTTTTTCTTAGAAAAAAGTGTTTTTTGTTATTTTTGATTTTCTCAAAAATATCAAGATAATACGACATCCGGTTTTTTGTATTTGATTAAAAATTAATAAGAGCATTGAATGTTACACAAAAAAATAATACTTAATCACGTAAAATTTAGAAAAACGAAATTGTTAAAAAAAATATATAATTTTTTTTTTCAATTTTTTTACTTTGAAAATTAATTTTTCAAAAACTATTCGCTCGAACAACTTTATTTAAAAACGAAATTAAAAAAATAGATTTCTGGCTTTTCAAAATGCTATAGCTTGACTCCATAGGTTGTAATGAAGCATTACATATCTCCACCTAACAACACCAAACAACCTACAATAACTATCTACATACAAATATGAAATTAATAAATAATTTCATAACCGAGCCACTGACAGCCACCACTGTTAATTCAGGCATATTTGGCACACACCCAAATCAGGGAATAAACCGGCCGCAACCAATAAGCAGGTGTCGATGCCAAGAAAGCCCGACACCGACTAGCAAAGATAAAGCATTATACATTACCATAACCATCTTATCGCAACAACACTACTAGTAGCTTTGGGGAAATAAAGAACAACCAACAGCACAACGCATACACATTATGAAACAGACTCACAAGGATCCGATCAAGAGGGGCTTAACAAGTCGTACGAACCAAGCAGAGGACCACGAAAAGGTAACGATCAAAGCACATCGATGGTGAATTGTGATAGATTAAAGGTGGTGAAAACTAACCAAACCAATGCAGTACCAGATTATGGTTTGGTTATCATTTAAAAATGTCTTCCCCTGTAACCTGCAAACCCCTCATGTAATAACATGTATAGAGGTACTCCTAATTGCATAGAGCAAAGGTAGGGGAGTGACGGGCAAGGAAAGAAATGGAGAAGTTGTATGAAATATTACATTTCATATGGTTATAGTTGACATTTGCTTTTAACCAAATGGGTAACGAGAGGAAGCCATGCAACACACAAAAGATAGCTTAATACAGTTCAACTTTTAGTTATAAGCCCGTAATAGAGCCTAGTAAAGGTTCAGTAATTTAAGTAGAATAAGCAAGTTGTGTTAAATTACTTTTTCAAAGACTTACCCCCACCAGAGGTAAGGGGTCTCGATTAAGTAAAAACATATAACTTAAGCCGGTTAATAGCCGTTGATAAACCGGTTAATAGCCGTTGATAAACCGGTTAAAAGCCGTTGGTAAACCGTTTAATAGCCGTTGATAAGCCGGTTAAAAGCCGTTGATAAACCGGTTAATAGCCGTTGATAAGCCGGTTAAAAGCCTTTGATAAGCCGGTTAAAAGCCGTCCAAATTGAAGACGTACGTTGCGAGAAAGAAGACTCCCCAAGGAGAAACCTGCAAAGCCGTTATTCAACAGGAACCGAACCGAGCGACTAGGAGTCATCAGAACCTATTATTAACAATATAATTTAAGACTTAATGAATTAATATTAATATAGGAGTCTCAATAAAGAAAAGACCTTTTCACTAAAGTTTTTGTGTACCTCCTTTAGTTAAACCCTGGACCCGGCGAGTATACCTCAGCCTTAGAACCCAAGGTACATCACAAGGTATTACCGTTATTTTTGAATAATTTTTTTTCTGTTTTAAGTCATTTTCTTAGAAAATTGCCCCTCCCGCCTAAACGGGGAGAAATAGACCCCCCTTCCCATGCGATTTTTTTCTTTTCTAAGTCCAACTTACACGCTCTAGCTTTTTGTCACACCTTATGCTAATCACCCTGTATGATAAATTAATTAATTCACGTCGTTCAAATGACTACCTCTGCTGATGGCTTCGCAGTAGCGCATTCTGTCACTCCAATTTTCAAAGACCTTGTTAATGGTTTCGGGCTGTAGCTCACGGATTGCTTGGAAGATGTTGGCCTTAAGTGCTTGTTGTTAGCATAACATCGGTTCTCCACGGATGCCCGCACAAAAAAAAGTCCAAAGGGGGTCAAATCGCAGCTCCGAGGCGACCAATTGACATCGCCAAGACGGCTGATAACACGATTTGGGAATTGATGCACAAAAGATCGATTGTGACATGGGCTGTGTGGCATGGCGCGCCATCCTGCATGAACCAGAGGTCGTCCAAATCCATGCCTTTAATTTCAGTAAAAAAAAAGTCGGTTAACATGGCTCTGTAACACCCACCGTTGACCGAAACACTGTTCCCAGCCTCATTTTCAAAGAGAAATCGTCCAATGGTGCCAACACTCCACAATGGGCACAAAACTGTCACTCTCTGTGGATGCATTGGCTTCTCCAGATTCCACAATAACTTGCTTGTTTTCCGAGCCCCAGATGCGGAAATTTTGTTTGTTAACGCAGCCGTGCGCCGGCCGCCGAGATGAATATGGCGCCTTGTCAGAAAAGATAATTTTTCGCCCAAACTAAATTGTTGTCCAATTGAAGTTGCTCTAAGGCCGAAACTGCGAAGCGATAAAAAAGTGGATGGTCTGGTCATGCGCCTTCAATTGCTGCCTCAATTGGACCTTGTAAGCGAATAACCCGAGATCTTTGTGCAGAATTTTCCTCAGGCGAGTCCGTGATATGTTGAGCTGTTGAGATCGATGGCTAGTTGATGTTCGTGAATTGAGTCTCACACTCCCGTTTACAGCAGCCTTATTCTCGTCTTTCGGCACCGTACGCCTGCGGGGACCATTAGTGTTGTCCTCTAGCATACCAGTCTCACGAATTTTTTGCACAAACTTGCGTACAGCAGGCGCGGTGGGTGTTTCATTTCGGCCAAAACTTCTTTTCAAAAAAACCCATTGTTTGGGCTACACAGCGCTTACTTTGGAAATAAGTTTTCAATATTTCCCAACGTTTTTTCCAGCGCAAAGCGACTCATTTCGTTCCGCGGAGGTATGATAATGACTTTCTGTCAAGATTTCTAGCGGGAAACAGCTGTCAGTGTCAAAATAACCTATGATTTAAAAAGAAACCACTAGATGGCCCACCCGTTATACATATTACTCATAAATTAAAATGAACATTGCTGATGCAATTGATTTTATTATTTTGAACATGGAAGTACTAACGTTGTTCATTCACATTATCTATACCTATACATTTGAAATGGTAGCTGCTAAAAAAGTACTGAATTTAAAAAAAAAGTGTTTTGACCTAGATAATTATAATTTATGTATTGATATATACATATTTGATAATGCAAAAATCAATAAAAAAAAAAAACAATCGAATATGGAACAAGTGCATAGAAACAATAAAATTCAGTTTCTATTCTCTTCATCCCGTCACAGTCGTTGCTCTGGTTTATTCTATTCTAATGAATCTTCGTCTCAGAACGAAATTCGTTAAAAATGTATGCAAAGCCAAAAACACACATTTAAACCACAAAAATGCACGATAGATATTTTAGTTTCTAATATCTTTGGCGAGTATTTCAGAGATGGGGCATTATTAAAAATAAAAAAAGAATCGTTTTTGCATGGAGCATCGCGTTGTGCATAGTTTGCATCTCCCTCCGAGCTGTTGCATTTTTGGGTCAAAATTAATTTGTATTCATGCATAAATCATGGAAAATAAATATTTTCCCTCAGCCATAATTTTCATAAATATTATTACATTCATATTCGCAATGTGATGAGGGATGTAGCATTCAAAAGCCGAAATAACAGCCGGGAACAAGTGTTTCTGACAGTTGATGACTTCTGTGTGAAATACGAGAGCACTAAATAATGCCCGATTGCGATTCAATTATGTAAGTAGGCCAACAATATCAAACAAAATAGAGAGCATAATGAGTTTTTTTTTCAGTTATTATAATTTTGAAATATCTACAAACATTATGTAATTCTAAAATAACAATTAAGCTCTATGATTTATTTAAAGAATTAAAAAGAAAATATTGTAAAAGTAAGTACATAAATGAACATATTTCCATCATTTAATAACACCATGAGAAATGGTTGCCCCCAGTGGGTGAGTGGTATTGTTATATGTTCGCAAACGAAGTACCAAAACATCAAGATTAAGGATGCTACATGTTTAGGTATGTATCATATGTACCTATCTATAGTATTTTCAATCCTAAATAAAAATGTTAGTTTATTTAAAAAAAAAAAGCTTAACGGTTTTGGCTTGCAGTTAAATTTAAAAAAAATGTGAAAACTATTTTTTTTTAGTTTTGATATGCAATAATATTACAAACTTCTTTACAATTTTTTTTATTTAAATCGATTAATTGAAAGCCCAAAATCAAAAAAAAAGTTAACTTACTACTGTTAATAACGGTAAAATGTAGAATTTAATAATTGTTTTAATTTTGAAATACAGAAAATTTTTGTTTAAATATCGTAATAGTCATTTTTAAGCAAAATAAGATTTTCCTTAAAGGTTTTTAAACATTTGTATCGAAGGTACCGTTACTTTTGGTTATAATAAAAAATTAGTTTTGGTATAATTTTCAATTTTCTCATAAACTCGAAAACATAAAACTATCTAGTTTTCAGTGTTTTATTAAGAATTTACAGGGACATCAAATAATTGTAAGTTTTGCAAATTCAGTACTTAATTTCACAACTTTGAATAAAAAAAAAATACTTTTTTTTAATTTTTTTTTAATAAATTTTGATTTTGAAAGAGTTTTTTTCAAAAACTTTACTCACACAAATAACTAGATTGAAACAAATGCGAAAAAGGAAGTATCTGGCTTTCAGAAAACCTATAACTTTGTATTGTAAGTGTTGCCATTGTTTTTAAATCTATTATTTTTTTTAATATTAAGTCATTTTTCGAAAATTTCCCCTCCCGCCTAAACGGAATGAAATAGATCCCTCTTCCTATCGAAAAAAATGCTTGTATTTTACCCTTCTACAAAAATCTGTTATTACTTTTGAGCGTCCTAGTTATCGTACTGGTGCCATCACCGTAAATACCAAAAAAAAAACAAAAATCTCATAAAAAAGTAGTTTTAAGGCTCTCCCAAACCAACGCGAAACATTCGGCGCGACAACGAAACTTCCGCCTGTCTTAATTTATTTACATGGAGATTAATGGGAGCACCCACACTGGCGCGATGCGAATCTTCGAACATTATTCAGTCGTCGCATATTCGCGCGAATGTTTCGCGTTGGTTTGGGACAGCCTTTAGTAATTTTTAATTTTCTCAAAAACTGGAAAACATAAAACGCTTTGGTTTCTTGTGTTCGATTAAGAATTAAATGGTCTAAACTTTTTTTTTTTTATTTTATATCAAAATTTTGAGTTTGCATGCGAATTTTTCAAAAACTATTGATATAAATAATTTAATTTAAATTTAGGATTAAAAAACAGATTTCTGGCTTTCAAAACCGGTATAGTACTTTATTTTAAGTGTTGCCGTCGATTTTTAATAATTTTTTTTTTCATTTTAAGTATTTTTTTTCTAAAATGCCCTTACCTCCTAAACGGGACGAGATAGACCCCCCCCCCTGCCACAGTAAAAAATGAATGTTTCTGACCCCTCTACAAAAAAACTATTATCAATTTTTGTCGCCAAAGTTATCGTACTCGTGCCATCATTTTTTTTTTTTTAATGAGGCAGCTGTGGAGCCGATTTTTAGAAAAGTATGATTTTAATTTGTGGGCCAAGCATTTTGTATGACGACCGATTCGTTTGGGCTGCAGCCGAACAGACAGACAGAGTAAAAAATTGTGTGAGTGCCGGGACTCACGGTTAATATGAGTAAACATCAACGTGCGCGGATCCAAAACGGACTTGTTTTTGCTTGAAGGGGATGTTAAGATTTTTTTCCTAGTATGCAGATCGTAACGTTGCAAACCGTAACGTTGCACGACATTACGTTGCACACGAAGGTTCACGTTATTGTTTTCACTCTACCACCAGCATAGATGTTTACACATCAAAAACAAACACAACAAAACATCATTTTTATGCACACTACTAAATGGGTTCCGGGCAATTGATTCTGGTGCTGGGCAGGGACATACAATTTGAGAAGAGTCTTAATGTGCTTCTTCATCGCCACAACCTCTACTAAAATCATCCTTGCTGAGCCTCAGTTTTTTCTTGTGGTACTTCAGCAGGTTGTGTCCAATAACGGCACCTAAAAGAGAGTACAGTGAATTCTTATCTATAGTGTAAAGATCCTATCTCTGTATATCCCTTGTCAAAACAAGGCCAAAGTTTTTTGGTATTCATACAAAAGTCGGGGAGTATAAAGGAGCTGGCTAAGTCAAGGGTTTCCGAATAGAATCCCTCTCCAAGTATGGCTTCCAACCCAGCTATCGGGGTGGTTCTCATTGCTCCTGTGATCCATATGCATGGCATTCTTTGTACCGCATTCAACTTACCATTGATATATATACATATATTAAGACTCCACTTAAGGTTTTTGTCTACGATTACTTCTAGATACCTTGCACTATCTGGAATCCTAAGTTGAATACCATCAATCGATGGTATTTATTTTTGAAAAGGGTTAGTTCTGTTTTTAACCAGATTAAACATTAGACAGCAACTCCTTGTCCAGGGACAAACTATGGACAACGCGAATTCTTTTGGCTCACTGATAATGGATAGGAATTAACATATGGCTAGTAGTGCTCAGTCGTCCGCGTAAGCTACTACTTTGACCCCACTGTATTCAATTTAAGCTTGTTCAGTAAGACTGTCATGACAAGAGAAAGGACTCCCCCTTGAGGTTTTCCTCTAGATGTTATCACCTTTATCTTGCTCCCTTCGAGCTTTGAGTTAATACGTATGTGTTTTTAAGCATACACACTATGCAATCAATTATGGTATTATCAACACCAAGTTTACAAAGGGTACTCTCAACCGCTGCATTCTGTAGGTACGTTATTGAAGGCTCCTTCAACATCTAGACTCTGTTTCTGTTTCCTGAAGATTAATTGTATCTAAACTATGCATCTGGTAAAATGAGCCCTAATCAAAGTTTCCAGTGTCTCGCTGCTGATTCCGGACTGAATTATTGCAGTATTCTTTCCAGGAGGTTCGCTTAGCGCGTTGCGATACTAAAGGGTATTTTTTTTTATAGGTATAGAACTTTAAAATGGAATAAAACAAAGATGATTTTTTTTTAAATTGACACGAAATTTACTTTATTCGAAAGATAATCATTATAAGCATTATAATTTAAATATGATTTCTGACATATGACCGCAACGGCTGGCTCAGACGTTGTCTAATCTGGAGGTCCAATTTTCGATGACTTTTTCCAACAATTGTCACCTTATATTGGCAATAACGCGGCGCATGTTGTCCTCCAAGTGGTCAATCGTTTCGGGCTTATTGGCGTAGACTAGCGACTTCACATATCCCCACAGAAAATATTCAAGCGGCGTTAAATCGCACGATCTTGGAGGCCAATTCACTGGTCCGTAGCGTGAAACTATGCGGTTACCAAACGTTTCCTTCAATAAATCAATTTTGGCGCCGTCTTGTTGAAACCACAGCTCTTGCACATCATGGTTGTTCAATTGATGAGCGGAAAAGTCAATAATCATGGCTCTATAGCGGTCACCATTGACTGTAACGTTCTGGCCAGCGTCGTTTTTAAAGAAGTACGGACCAATTATTTCAACAAACCATAAAGCATACCAAACAGACAGTTTTTCGTGGACGTAACGGTGTCTCAACATACACTTGAGGATTGTCATCACTCCAAATATTGGGGTTTTGTTTATTGACGTATCCATTTAACCAAAAGTGAGCTTAATTGCTAAACCCGTAAAATGGACGTAGTGTGCGATACGCATTTCGAACAGAACCATGATTTTCAAAATAAATTTGCACAATCTGGAAGCGTTTTTCAGGCGTGAGTCTATAGTTAGTTGAAATGATAAACCAAACTTAAAATAAATCAATTGACAACTGGCAAAATGGCCACCAGTTAAAATAGGGTTGCCAACTTATAGTTCTATGTATCTAAAAAAAACACCCTTTACTTTCAACCTACGTTGACTAGTTTTATTAAGCTCCCGATCATGATCAGTACGTGTGCGCTTTAGCTGCATTGAAAAGTTTTCTAGTTTCTTTTCTGATATCACTAAAAACTGGCTTTCTATTTCCCTTCCTATAAAAGGTTTAATTGGATAACTTTTCTCATACCCGCTGCACATAATTTCTGTGAATTCAGCAGTAGTTATGTCTAAGCCCACGGGATCTTGTAAGGGACTGCTGTAGAGTGTGGTGATCACATGTGTTACTTCTCTACTAAAAAATATCCCATAGTTAGTGTTTCTGAAGTTCCTAAATGGTTTATCTAGTTTCCGAGTTGCAGGTATGGTAAATTCAATGATACAGTGATGTGTGATCAGAAAGCTTTCAAGTAACACACACACAATCAAACCAAGAAAATAGATTCTTTTACGGTTTCGATAAAAATCGATGTCTTTGTTGAAAGGAATTCGATATTAATTATTATCGATAGCTATTTGATGACTATCGATAGCTCTTCATTGTAGTTTCTGAAAGTTCACTGAAACAATTGTGTTCGAGCACTCTGAACACGCATGAGCGCTTAGCTGTCAATTAATACGTTCCCTTAGGTAACAACGTTGCCGATTAAAGATACAAGAACTTGTGTTTTTTTTCATATGTCACGGTATTTATTCTGGTAGCTACTATTATATTCTTTTCATTTATGTGAATTTCAGTCGAGCTTGTCATCCACATTGAAAAACTCTGAACTTTTGTGAATTTTAGGGCCCGAATTTCTTCGTAGTTTCGACACTTCTTCGTAGTTTCGACACTTTTACTCCCAAACAATTTGGGAGTTTCTGTGCAAATAGTAAAGGAACTATAGGCGATACGATGCGAATGAGCTTGCAAACAATTACAGAGAAAACAAAGACCAAAATGTGTATATCCCTTAACTGAAGTCGAGGGTCCAC
This sequence comes from Leucozona laternaria, assembly GCA_932273885.2. Classification (NCBI taxonomy): domain Eukaryota; kingdom Metazoa; phylum Arthropoda; class Insecta; order Diptera; family Syrphidae; genus Leucozona; species Leucozona laternaria. The sequence goes on along the minus strand of OW026366.1, from coordinate 196,571,900 downwards.
TGGACCCAAGTTCAAACTTTAATTGTCTGTAAAGAACGGTGCGGTCGCCGAAGCTCTTTCCGCTTCTAGGTAAATTTCTTCCGTAAGCCGAAGAGTGTGTAGCAAGACGGACGTATTTCACTCGCTGCTCCTAAGGTCAGTATTAGGATACGCTTGGGTCCCCTGGACCCACGACTATAAAGACGTAATTTATTTGTTCATTGAGTTTTATTATTGTTTTTCAGGTATTCGATATATTTGTAATGGAAAATCAAGAAAGTATGGCTTTAAATGAAGAAGATAGAGATGGAGCAATGGCTGAACGCTGAATTGTCCAGTAATGAGGACGAAATTGCCACAAATTCGAGATCTGTGCGCAATAATAGTCCGATCAATTATTCAGAAAATGATTTCTCTGACAATGAAGAAGAATTTGTGTTGACAAGTGAACTTGATTCAAACTCCGAATTGTCGGAAGACGAAGAGACTCAACAAGATGAAGCTGAAGGTATTGAAGAGGGTACTTCTGGATATTTTTATGGTAAGAACAGAATCAAATGGGCTATAGAACCACCTGCAAGAAACGCTCGTGTCAGGAGCCATAACATCATAAGATTGCCTTGCACTACTTCTCGAGCCAGACCTATTGATCCGTACAATCCAAAGGAATCATTCGACAAAATATTTGATTTCGATATCAGAAGCAGAATATTAAAGTGGACAAACATTAAACTGGCAGCGTTCAGAATTAAATACAAATCTATGGACCGCGTTGAACTAAAATAGTGCACTGAACAAGAGTTGGATGTGTTTTTGGGACTTTTGATCTACTCATCTGTAGTCAAGTCAAACCATGAAGCCGTAGCAACGCTATTTGATACGGATGGAACAGGACGAGAGATTTTCCGCCTTTGTATGTCCTCATTGCGATTTTACATTATTCTATGTTATGTCTTCGCTTCGACAACCCAGAGGATAGAAATGAGCGGAGAAAAACAGATCCAGGTTGTATAGTTACAGACATTATAAATATTTTTAACAAAAATGCCCAAGCCAATTATGCAATTGGAGCCAATGCTACTATTGATGAAATGTTGGTTGCTTTTCGGGGTCGCTGTGGATTTAAGATGTACATCCCAAGTAAGCCCAAGAAATATGGACTAAAAATGCAATGCCTTGCGGATTCGAAAACACACTACGCGCTCAATATTTATTTGTACTGTGGTAAAAATTCTGATGGCTTTACTTTGGGAGCGGAAGAAAGAAAATTTCCAATACCAGTGCAAGCTTGTTTGCGATTATGCCAGCCAATTTTCAACTCCAACCGTAACATCACGACAGACAACTGGTACCCTTCGATGGAACTAGTGAATAAAATGAGATCCAAAGGTCTAACCGTCGTTGGAACAATGAGGAACAATAAGAGGGGGGGGGAGGACTTTTTACCTAACAAAAATAGACGAGTCGGATCATCGCTTTTCGGTTTTACAAAAGATACGACAATGGTGAGCTACGTCCTAAAGAAAAACAAATCTGTCATCCTCGTATCTTCTATGCACCACGACAGTACTGTCGATAAATCTACAAGCAAACCTGAAATTATCCTTCACTACAATAGCACAAAAGGTGGTGTGGATTCTGTCGACCAAATGTGCTCAGTTTATTCAAGTAGTCGCAGAACTCGTCGTTGGCCAATGCCAGTTTTGTATAGGTTATTGGATATGAGTGGATTGAATGCTTACATTATCCAGCAGAGCCATGAAAGAGCCTCAAAGATGACGAGGAGTTCATTTTTGAAAGGGCTTGCCAAGATTTTGTTTGAACCCCATATGAAAGAGAGATGTTACACCCAAAAACTTCCTCTGCAACTGAGGATGAGCATTGGTAAGGTTCTAAAACTTCAACCAGTAACTCAAGACAGCGATGAATCTTTAAAGTTGGAGAGAAACAAGAGAAAAAGATGCTCTTTATGCCCGCTTAGTAAAAAAGCCAAGACTGTACACCTGTGTGCCAAGTGCAAGATGCCTATTTGCTTGACTTGTTCAAAACCAGTTTGTTTTTCATGCCTTTAAATGGGCTCACTTTGACCATTGTCAGAATTTTTACAAGGAGAAAATTTTGAGTTTTTGTTTTAATAGTTTTTAAGAGTATGTTTTTTTATTGAAGAAAAATGTTTTGTTTGTTTTTTAATTTTTTTTTTGGATTTTATAAATTTTTTAAGATTGAAAAAAGTACAAATATGAAATAAAAACAGAAGTTCCTATAATTAATTTATTTTTAAACTATATTTATTATTGTTCGTGTTCAATGTTTAATAAAAAAAAATTATAAAATAACATACTTTTTTTTTTAATTATTATTAAAAACTTGTTGGGTCCATTGGACCCACTACTATAGAAGTGTACATAATTTTTACGACTTTAGTTAAGGCATATAAATAAAATTGAAAGGCAACTTGTGGTTTGCTTTTCACAGCATCAGTGAAATAATAAATGTGTAATTCCTTTGACAAAATTTTAATATTTTGAAGGTATGTACAAGAAGAACAAAAAAAGCTTTTAATATCACTTTCGCAAATAACTTTGATTTTTTCTAACAGCCAGTCTTCTTTTTTAAGTAAGTATCTACAATATCACACCCATAACAAAACAATACGATGTTAATATTAAATCAATTTATTTTAACTGCCAACATAAATCCTCAAAACACTCACACAAGTTCTTCACACGCCACGCCACGCTCGCTCGCACATTCTCCAACTTCACAATAATAATTCCAATAATGTGCCACACTGACACTGTCACCCAAGACCCCCAAATAGAGTTACGTTTAATCTTTTTAAATTTGTGCTCCTGTCTCTTAGCGATGCTGAGAATATAAATATGTCAACAATAGCTTGCACCCTTCATTTATCCCTGAGATAAACGTATGGAATACAAAGAAAAAAGTATGTAAATAAACTAAACAGATATAAAAGCCAACTGTGGAAAATGGGAAAATTCATATGTGCATGCATCTGGGAAATTGTTTCAAAAGAAATTAGTATCTCTATAGCCCCACCTGGCGTGGCGCTTCAGATTCAGAGCTCTCGTCGCTGCTGGAAAACGACGAAGATGACGAATATCGTTTATGCTGATGCTGTTTGCTGTTGCTGCGAATTTTCTTTCTGGTATTGTTGTTGTTGTGTTTGTTGCTGTTAATGTCACATCTCTCGAATGCAAAACTTCTATTTGTCTGCAGCCCTAAGCTACCAACGTCTCCGGTGTTGGTGATGGTTGTTCTTCCTACACATCCGCTAGAGGCACCCCTTAACCTCACCACGCCACCTGGGGGCGGACTACAGCAACGACGCTGTGGCAAACGACTTCTTCTCACTGGAATCCTGGAACGGAAAGAAGCTGATTTTCGCAATTGTGACATTTTGCTGTCATCTTTTAGCAGTATTGTTCCACGACTATAACGACGCGACGCACGGTGACAGCGCCACTGCAACGCTTAGCGATGGCTGGCTGGCGTTGCTTCTTATCCTGCTGAATATAACTGAAATGAAAGAAGAAAAAATGGAAGAAATTGTTAGAAAAATTTAAAAGGTCTCAGTGAATATGACGAAGAAGAGCCAACAACTATATTGCAACTACTTCCGTCATTTGAATCACATTTGTGATGGTGCATGAATTTAGATAAAGCTATACAGGGTGATTCGCATAACGTGTGACAAAAGGGTAGAGCGTTTAAGTTGGATTAAGACAAGAAAAAAAAAGATGGGGGGGTCTATACCCCCCGTTTAGCCAGAAGGGGCAATTTTCTAAGAAAATTTACTTAAAACAGAAAAAAAATTTAAAAAACAAAGGTTACATTTTAAATGCCATGATACACCGTTTTGTAAAGCCAGAAATCTCTCCTTTTAGTGTGTTTTTAAATAAAGTTTTGTTACAGAGTATTTTTTGAAAAATTAATTTTCGAACTCAAAATTTTGAAAAAAAATTGAAAAAATTTTGTTCAAACTAATTTTGTTTAAGATTTTACCTTATTAAGTAGTATTTTTGTTTTTAATATTCAATGCTCTTATTAATTCTTAGTCAATCACCAAAAACCGGATACTAAAATCTCTTCTAGTTCTTTAGAAAATTTCAAATAACAGAAATAAAATTCCCTTAATTTGACTCCAATCCGTTGCTTAAGTTGCTCTAAAGATTCTATTTCCACTATAGGTAGCTAGTACAGTAGATTTATTTATTTTCAATTTTCTTAAAAAGTACAAAAGATTTAAGCATACGGTTTTCTGTTTTTGACTAAAAACGAATAAACGCATTGAATTTTGAAAACAAAATTAGTACTTAAATACGTAAAATTTTGAAAAAAATTAGTTTAAAATTAAAAAAAAATAATTTTTTTTCAAAATTTAAAGTTTGAAAATTTATTTTTCAAAAAATATTCTTTAAACCAATTTTATTAAAAAACATAATTAAAGAAAAAAGTTCTGGCTTAACAAAAAGGTATATCCTGGTATTGAAAGTGTAACAGTTGTTTTTTAATATTTTTTTTTTCTGCTTTAAGTCCATTTTTTTAGAAAATGGCTTCTCCTGGCTAATTCAATTTTCTAAAGAAATAGAAAAAAATTTAGCATCAAGTTTTTGGCATCTGACTAAAAATTAATAAAAACAATTAATAATAAAAAATAAAATACTACTAAATAACGTACAATTTTGAACAAAACTAGTTTGAACAAAATTTTTTCAAATTTTTTTCTTCAAAATTTTGAGTTTGAAAACTAATTTTTCAAAAAGTTTTCTCTAAAGCAACTTTATTTGAAAACATAATAAAAGAAGAGATTTTTGGCTTTACAAAAAGGTGTATCTTGGCATTGTATGTATAACTATTGTTTTTTAATATTTTTTTTTCTGTTTTAAGTCATTTTTTTAGAAAATTGCTCCCCCCTGGCTAAACGGGGTTGAATAGACCCCATCCTCCCATATACGATTTTTTTCTCGTCTTGACCCAACCTACACGCACTAGCTTTTTGTCACACCCTATATAGACTGAATAGAAAAGGATGCTTTCAATGTTCAAAGTTAGGAGTTAAGATAGATGCACTTCGCATGCATGCATCCCTTGAGAGACTAAATATGTTGGTAACTATGTGTGTTATTTATCTATAAGGCGAATATCGCATAGTGAATTCAAATGAAAGGGAAGCTTCTACCCCATGATGAACTAAGCAGCTCTGAATGCAGTCAGTATAGGTAATCCTCTTACCATCAGTTAGCAGCAATAATGAGAGAGCGCGTGTGTGTTCAATTCAACTGACACAGAGATACCATTTGAAAGGGTTGCCATTAGCAACAAAAAAAAAAAACACTCTCAAACGAGCATTTATATACAAAAAGGGATAAAGGCTTTTCCCAGCATACAAAACAAATTGGTAATTAAATGCATTTTTGCATCCTCAAATAGTGATTCGCAAAAAGCAAATAACGGGCTTCAACAAAATGCTGATATCACGGAAAATACACAGACTATATGATTGTATTCACGTTGAAGGGTTCACTATAGCTTATGGTACCTAATAACCATACGTATCAGAATTGAAAAATTGAATTGAATTGAATTCCATTCACACACTTGATGGAAAATTGAATTTTTAAAATAAAAAACAAAAAAAACAACAAACAAAATGAAATGAAATGACCTTTAAAAGGTTAAAACAAATACTCTTTCACGATAAAAATAGAAATAAAATTGGAACGTTCAAACACAAACAATAATGTAGTTTTTGAATGAACATTTTGATACTCATGGGATTAGCATTTTATATTTTTTAGTGAATGCGAACTGTTGAAGAGCTACGTCTAAGTGCTATTGATTTTGAAAACGATTATTGTGTACCTATTGTTTTTTATTATCTATTTTTCTGAGCGTGCAAGTTTGTTTTATAATAGCTATACCTATACCTACATCTACTGGAAATACATTTTTAATAAATTAATCAAAACCTGGAAAGAATGTTGATTCGATTTTATTTCAAATTTTGTATTCACTTTATTTTAACATACAAAAATTACAGATATTTGCAATGTACAGCCCTAGTGTCTCAAAACTAAAGAAAGAGCAGTCCCACAGCGGGTCTGATGGAAGCGATACTCAACTTGAAACCCTTAGATCTATTCGTACAAGAATCAGCAGCATACAGTGCCTCACGACTAAGCCAGACTAACTGCTCGAAGCAAAGCACAACGCAGTGTTGCCAGATGGAAAAAAAATTCCCCCCAGAAAAATTTAGAAACCCCCCAGATTACCACATTTTATCAACGAAAACCCCTAATTTTTTTTAACTTTTTATTTTTATTCACAGCTCTTAAATTTGTTTTAAATTTTAAATTTAATTAATTCACACAGCTTCAATAAAAAAAAAAAAAACATTTGTAAAAAGTTACTAAGTAATAAAAGAAAATTAGTTGTTTAAATTTGTTTGAGTAAAGTTCGGATTATTTACTCGACATTCAAACTATCCGCAAATTAAATCCTTCCAGTAAAAAAACTTAGCGTTTCACATTTTTTTGAAATAGTAAATGTGTGTGTTAATTAGATGTTCCAGTTTTCCAGACAAAATAGCTTTGACTGATGAAAACTGGAAAAAAAATAATGAATTATATTTAAATTGCCAAGTACATAAATTTGCTAATCTTAACTTAATCGGGCCATTAAAATACTTTGAACTTTAATCAGACATTGTGAAACAAGCACCTAGATTCAGTTATTCAGTGCGCGATTAAAGTTTCATCATCATCATCATCGTCGGCTCGACAACCGGGGTCCGGTCCTGGCTTCCTTCAACAAGTCTCTCCACCCATTCCGGTCTCGAGCCGCCGCAATCCAGTTGCGCACCCCAAGGCTCCGGGCGTCCTGGTCTACGCCATCTCTCCAGCGCAAGCATATTCTACCACGCTGTCGTCTACCATAGAATGTACCACAAAGAACTTTCCGAGCAGGTTCCTCTTCGCTCATGCGAGCTAGGTGCCCTGCCCACCGGAGTCTACCGAGCTTAATTTTTGTCACGATATCTGCTTCAAGGTAGATTGCGTACAATTCATGATTGTACCGTCTCCGGAATCGTCCTTCCTCGCATATGGGGCCTTTTGCTAAGCACCCAAGTCTCGGATCCATATGTGAGTACTGGCATTACCATGGTCCTGTACAGCAGCAGTTTTGAAGTTATGGTGAGATTTCTGGATTTGAAGAGCTTTGACAGACTATAAGATTAAAGTTTAACCCGAGTTAAATCATCATATTTGGTTAACTCAGGATTAACTGAACAGATGCTTTTCATGTTTTATGAAACGAGTTTGCTTAGTCATTTCGCATACATTATCCGCCGAAAAATTGCTTCCTCAGTTCAGTGTAGGTTAATTTAGTTCTAGAGTTAGCTTACTCTGGTTTAACTCACCAGAAATTAATATGAAAATAAAAATATAAAGGAAATACAATTTTTTTTGCACTTCTTTAAAAAAGTTCTAATACTTCGTCGGTTTGATACATTTTCTCACTTGTGAAAGTTTTCAGCATTTCTTTCGTTGGTTTAAAATTCTGACACCCAGAATGTAATTAATATCTAACTCTTGGAATACTGTCAGCTGTTTAAATACCTATACGATTTCTCAACCTTTCAGCTCTGAATTAATCCCCCCAGATTTAACCCCAAACATCTCGTCCCGCCAGATAACCACCCAACGACAAAAAAAGCCATTAAATCTAACGGGAAAACCTCTAAACTGGCAACCCTGGCAAAAAGGGTCATACTCAGATTTTTCAGAGATATGTGGGAAATAATGTTTGCACAGACTACACAATACCCCATTTAAACTTCAATAGACCATTCACTACCTCTTTTCCTAATAAAGAGGAGTGGAAAAACAACCAAGCTCTCAGTAACGAATCTACGATAACTGTCTTCACTGATGGTTCTAAGATGGACACTGGAGTTGGTGCAGGAATTTTCTCGGAAACTATGGGACCAACTAGCTCCTTCAGACTTCCTGACTTTTGCAGCTTCTTCCAAGCTGAGGTCTTGGCAGTGACCAAAGCAGCTAACGCAAATATCAATGATGGCGATACCACGAGCTGACATCACCCTCTTTATTGAAAGCAGCAATTAAAGCAATTTCTTCCGAGATACATTCGAAGATTGTAACTTGCTGCCGGAAGAGATTAGGGTTCTTGGCATGCAGCATAACATCATACTCTGCTGGTTTTCTGGTCACAGTAATGTTCAGGGAAATAAAAGAGCTGATGAGCTGGCGAGAACGGAATCGTCGCTTGTTTAAAGTCAAGCCGAAGGACATATTAAAGTAACAAACTGTAACATCAAACAGTATATTGGTAACAAAATATAAGAAAAAAAAACAATGAAAGATGGAACCTGCTTGAAACATGCGCTACAACTAGAAAATTATGGCCAAATTTCAATAAGCAGAGGACAGACAAAATTTTGCAAGTGATCAAAAAACATCTTCTTTCCCTTGTCAGCATAATCACCGGACACAATCTACTGGGATACCACAAAAATAAAATGAGGCTCAGTACTGACGACTTTTGCAGAGGGTGCAGCGATGAAGAAGCACCTGAGTATACCCCTATATTTCCTTTGTCACTGTCCAGCACTCTGTCACTTAAGAAAGAAACACCTAGAAAATCATTTCTTTGACGACTTAATGGATCTTTCAAGAACATCGGCGAATAGCCTTTTAAACTTCTTGAACGCCTCTAAGTGCCTTGAGTTCTAACAGAACACATAGGTTTTTACATTGAGTGGGATAAAACTTCCTAGGGTATCACAACGGATCTACATAAATATAAGTGTGACGTTAACACGATAAACTGCCAGCCCTTCTAACTAACCTAACCTTATGTCTGATATTCGTTATTAGCAATATCTAGAGCCATTAGGGCTTGGCGATCTTTCGATTAACATCAGCCATATTTATAACGTTAAATAAGTGTCCGAATGTTGCCAGATGCAAATCAAATCTCCTCCAGACAAATTTAGGAACCCGCTTACAAAATTTTAATAAAACAAAAAAAAAAAAACAACAATTTGGTTTGTCTGTATATTTTTTAGAATAATTCTATTCATTTGATACAATTTTCTGTCAAAACCCAGAGGAAATAAAATGCCACTGGATCGCACGAACTCGCTCTTGGTTAAGAATAAAGTGATCCAAATAAATCTAAGGAATAAGAAATGAACAGTAGTGAGCTTGGATATCGACCTTGAAAAGGCCTTTGACTCGATAGTTTTTAGTATTTATTTTATTTCATGATCTGCTTTCACTGTAAGATATATTATCTTATTTATAGTGAAGCTTTATAATTGTACAAATAAATAATGTTGTATATTTTATAATGTTACAAATTTATAATTAAGTTTACGAGTTTAGAAAGAGAACAATAATTATCTATATTCTATAGGTATATTTCGAAAATGTAGTTTAAGTTCTTTCTTCAGTAGAATCATGCTATTTATGCTTCTTAATTGATGCGGTAGTAAATTCCAAAGACGTGTAGAATTGACAAGAAACTGGCGTTCAGACGTCATACAGCTAAAGCGAGGGATCAATATGTGTCCAGATCTACTTGAATTTAAGAATGTGATTTCATTATATAGATCAGTAGGTTGGTGAGTTAAAAGTATATCCGAAAACAAAACTAAAGACCGAAATTTGAGTAGGTTTTAAAAAGACATTCCAAGGAAACGTGATGCATGCTGCGAGATACTGTCAAACCGGCGTAGTCCATGGACGTATCGTATTGCACTGTTGAATGCAACAGTAAGTTTTCTTTTACTTTCGTGATCTAAATTGCAGAAAATTTCACAGCCGTAAGTAATTAGCGGAATAATAAGGGTTTTAACAAGCAACGATCGGATATTTAAGGGGGTATAGTATTGTGTCGACCAAAGTGTGCGAAGGACACCGTATGTTTTACCGACGATATAAGTAACGTGGTTTTTCCAAGTGAGGCTGCGATTAAACATAACACCTAAGTTTTTAGCTGATTCTACATATTCAATAGGGGCGCCATTTAACATGATAAATGGGAAATAAGATACATCTATCTTACTCTTTGAAATCAATAAACATTTGGATTTTTTCGGATTCAGCATTAAACTATTTTGGTGTGACCAGCGTAAAATATCTTTTAGATCTTCATTTATGCATGTAACAAAGTGTTCAATAAGTCCCAACGGACAACTAAAGTACAGCTGAGCATCATCAGGGTATAATCGAATCGAACAATGTCTTATAATTTTTGGAAGCTCATTAATATATAGAGAAAAAAACAATGGGCCAAGTATAGATCCCTGGGGAACACCATTATTATTTAAAACAAAATTCGAGAGGACTCCTTTATGTTCAACCGCTTGCGTTCTTTTGGTAAGATAAGAATAGATCAGCTTGACTGCGTCTGAGGAAAAGTTATAAAAACCAGAGAGCTTCTCGCAAAGAATAGAATGATTCACCGTGTCGAATGCCTTCGAAAAGTCGAGGAGTATCAAAAACGTGACATAATCTTTATCTATGGATTTTCGTATGTCCTCCGAAACACTAATCAAAGCAGTGATGCAACTATTTTTCTTACGAAATCCGGATTGCTTTGACGTCAATATATTTTCGCGCTCAAGGAACGTACTTATTTGCTTCTGTATGATTTTTTCAAACACACGATATGACATGATGGTCTGATTTTCATGCTCATATAACTCAGATATCCAGATTGGCTCAAAAAGTTGATAGACGCATCTTTTTGAGTGATCGAAGCAATTCAAATTTCATTGAATCCGACAAATTTGATTTTGTTCTTGTGTTTTCTGGTGTTCTGCAGGACTTTCTTCTCTCTAACCCTATTGCAGAAGAGCCAGAATCTTTGCGTAACGCTGATGGTACCACTATATTAGCTAGTGATGTACGGCAAAACATTGCTCTTAAAAAAATATTAAGTAAAGAATTAAAATTTAAAAACTAATTAATTTTTTATATCTAGGTATATAAAATTACGTTAATATTTTTATGAAATAAAATTCGTACGTCAATTATAAGAATCTATTAATGTGGAGTTGAAAATTTATTTTTCAAAAAAAACCCGTTTTCAAAATATCAAATTTTCAAAAAATTATTTTGAATTTTTTTTTAAAAATCCGAAAATTACTTTTTTGAAAATTTTGATATGCAATATTATTTCAACTTATTACGAACTTCTGTTAAAAAAATTTTGTCGAAAATCAATAAAACCGTTCATTTAGGCGGTGCTGTTATTAATTGTTCAATGTAAAATTTGATAATTTTAAATGCTAGACCTTACTAATTACGCTACACGAACAAAATTTTATCAAAATCGTAAAAGTCGTTTTTGAGAAAAAAAAAAGTTTTTCTTAACGGTTTTTAAACATTTGTATGGGAGGTACCGTTATTTTATAGGAATAATTTTTGTCTAAAATTTTTTAAATAGTGTAAAAAAAATGCTTTTTTGCACAGTTTAATAAAAATAGACTGAGTCGCTTTTGAAATATAGAGTTTTCAAAAAAAAAAATTCAAACTCTTTTTTTTTGAATTTTTAATTCAAATAATATTTTTTTGAAAATAATGCTACAGAATTTTATTTCAAAAGTTTTAGTTCTTCTTCATTAAAAAATTCATTGAAATCTGTTGAACAGTTTTCGAGAAAAGCGAAAATCCAAAAAAATGGTTCATTGGGAGGTGCCATTGATAACCATTTTTGATGTGTAAACATCTATGCTGGATGTAGAGAGAAAAAAAAACGTGAACGTTCGTGTGCAACGTTACGTCGTGCAACGTTACGGTGTGCAACGTGACGATCTGCATACTAGGATGGATGCGTTCAGTGAAAAAAATCCTAAGATCCCCTTCAAGCAAAAACAAGTCCGTTTTGGATCCGCGCACGTTCATGTTTACACATATTAACCGTGAGTCCCGGTACTCACACAATTTTTTTTTATTTAACGGCAATTTAATTTTAACTATTTAAATTTATTGAGTTTTAAAAAAAAAAATTGGGGAGCCGATTTTGAGAAAAATAAGTTAATTTTAATTTTTGGCCAAGAAATTTTTTATGACAGTTACTGTTAATTTTGGTCCAAAAAAAAAAACAGAAAAAACGGATGGGTGGAATGTGTAAAAATCGCTTGGTACTAAGTTAAAAGAAAATCGACCCATCCGTTTAGGCTGTTGTCGAACAGACAGACAGACAGAGAGACTCACCTTTTTCGTCTTCCCTATCATCTTAATGCCAAGTGTTTGATCAAAATCTCGAGGTCGATTTTTTGTACGAATTCATAACTTGCCATACCTATATTTAGTACATAGGTATATATCGCAAGTAAAAAATTGTATTTTACGCCTGTTAAAAAAATGTTATCAATTTTCACCGCCTTCTTATACTCAGAGCAAACCTTTATTTTGAATTGCCTACTCATCCCCATAAAAACCACCCTTCCCCCATCCTCCCATATTACAGATTATAGTGTGAATATGAATTTAGGTCTTATTCCTGATTTGTCCTGATTTTATTAAAAATTCAATATTTTGTTTTAGAACACAAACTACTAAAAATTCCATTCGCGTACAAAGAAAATCCATATAAAGTATTACTATTCATCTATCTCAGTTTTTTCTGAACTTAGGGGGGGGGGGGGGATTAAATTTTACGTGAGGTTAAGGACCTCACGTTTTCATCGCATCAAATTTTTCAAACAAAAATACATAAATATACAAATTTCCAGAAAACAAGGCTCTGTTTTGATGTGTATATAGTGTAGGCGTATATGCATGGCACACTTTTCCATTTCGAAAGAGATGGAAGGCAGCAGAAAGAGGGAGGGTTAATTTTCTCTATAGCATGCTCCATTTGAGATTTCAGTGTAGGTATATATATGTATATCTTTATTTAAAAAAAAAAAATCAGAAGTTAAAACGTGATGCCAACGATGATGAGGATGACAATAATGGCAGTGGCAGGATGAAAAGTGAAATCGTTAAGTGAAGGTACGGATGCGATGGATATTAATTGAGCGCACGCATACTGGCGCACAACTTTTCATCATCGTTATAATATTTTTTTAACTCGAGTATTTTGGATAGATTGTTTAAGGATGGTTGCAGTTGTCATGAAGCGAAACAAATCGAGCTTGGCACCATAAGAACTGCAATACTGCTGCATGTCCCTCATGTATCGTGCTCGTGCCATATACTGATTGTTAAGAAGGTATGTTCGTTTGTACGTCTATGTCAAAGTTCATTTGTGGAAGTGTGTTTTTTATTTAGAATATTAAACACGTAGAATTGGGTCAATCAGTCACGTTTTACTCAAGTGATATGCGAAAGAGGTTGTTGACATATTTGATAAAGGTAGTTAAAATTATTATTATTATAATGCAACATAAAATTACAAAAAATATGGAAGCATTAACAATAAATAAATAAATTTCGTGGCACGCCAGCTCGTGGCACGCCAGCTCGTGGCACGCCAGCTCGTGGAGAGCCAGAGGTCTTAATTACTTTAAACTACCAACCATTCCTGTGTACGCGTTGTTTGTTTCAGAAATATAGGGGGCCTACCATTCTCTTTTACTTGGAGGAATTGTCACTTCCTTGCAAGAGGCAGTAGCTGACTTTTTAATAAGGTGGACGAGGCTGGGAGTCGAAAAAAAAATTAAGCCATTAGCCTTCGTATATCTATAAAGGGTGTTTCCTCATTAATTTAAATAATACCCAAGTAACATCGTTGGAGCTAATAGAAGCAAAACTGTTCTTCTACAGCTCCTATATAGTGAAATCCAAAGCTACAGCTCTGTTAGAGATTATTTCAAAGCTCTCTACATTATATTTCAAAATAATGTTCTATATACGCAGTTTTAGAACACTTTTAGCTCTATTAACTTTACAACGCTTCCAGATTTGAAAACATGCTCCTTAACACAGTTCATGAGATCTTGCAACGAGCAAACTCTAAACATCAGCATAGATAGAGGCATTGTAGAGCTGCTAACAACACATGCGCACAATACTAATGCATAATCTTTCGAAATGTCACAAAATTGCATTAACAGAGCTTCACTGAAAGCGGCTGTAGAGTTCAATTACTAATATTCTCACACAAAATTTTGATGTCAAAAATCAATAGAGCTCCAATAATGCACATATAGAGCTGAATAAATACTTATTCTCATTCAAGACAATTCTCCCAATCATATTATAGGGTGTTATAAACTAAAACAAAAATTATTTCAACTGGAAAACTTAAAACAGTGGAAAATAAATAAATTCCTTTCAATTTATAAGGTAAATCTTAAGATCTGAATTAAGCACGGAATTGACAATTTTTTTATTAAAATATATTAACTATGCAATTCCCTAAAAAAATTTAATCTACGACTTAGTCGCACAAGTACTTCCTTTAGTAATTTAAGGTGCTTATAAAACTTTATTCTTCAATGGCAAGCAGGTACTCTTTGAATTCAAAATTATTTCTACAATTAAGAATTATGTATTCACTTAACTTAGCTTTCAATTTTCAAAACACCCTATTTTCTACAAAGCCCTGAATGCAAAACTGTAACATTGCTCTCAAAGCGATATTGCAGCTCTATTAAAGAGACATATTGTCCATAATAAAAAACATGGCGACACAAATGAAAATTATTTGATTTATTTGTTTTCATTCATTTAAAAACATTTAAATCCTTCACTTCAAATATAAAACACAATATTGATTGAAATGTAAACAAAGCACTTTATTTCGTGCTTCGATAAATTTATTTAACCAATTTTAACATTGTTCAATTTAATTTTTTTCACATTTCACAGCTTAAAATACATAATTGTTGTAATTTTGCGAAGTACCTCCAAAACATTTATGAAAAAACTAAGCGCGCACTTAAAATTCAATGACGTTAATGCAAAAAAATTAATTAGATACATTATTTCTCTAGGAATAAATAATAACTAGCTTGTTGACATCACAATAAATGAAGTTTACTCTTATATTTTAGTTTACTTTTATATTTATTTATCATTTGGATCTCAAAAACTAATACAAACAAAAATCTGTTAAAAGTGCTCCTTTTAGGATTTCATATAAATGAATATATTAGAGAGCTTCAAAGCCACTCGTCAGTCGTCACTGATAAAAAGCTGGTTACGAGCAAAAATGTGCTCTCAAACTCAATGAATTAGCTGTATGCAAGCCCTACACTTGCTCTGAGGGTGCATCTAGAGCTCCTTCTCAAATAATCAAGCTCTAACATTTGCTCTGGAAGCGCCATTAGAGCAATTAAGCAGCTAAAAATGTTTCTTGGGTAGGTATATGTAGGTTCTTTGGGGAATGTGAAACTAAGAATCAAAAAGGACCTATCTCGACCTTTTTGAAAATATGGAGTGTGGTATACCAAAATTTTCGTTAAAAGATGGCATCCTTTTTTTGTGTCAAATCAATCTTTTTTAAATGTTATAAGCACTTGAATTTTGACTTTAGAATCAAAATGGCCCTATCTAATATTTTTTTAACAGTCAAAACAGACCTATTTTTCAATATAAATGATTATATTTTCAAAACGGGCGTATATATCGGGTCCGCCAAATAAATTTTTTTTTTTGAAAATGGCGCAAAACATCGAGTGTAGCTTCCTGTTGAAACCAAATGTTGCCAATATCCTCCTCTTCAATTTTTGTGAACAAAAATTCGTTTAACATGGCCCGGTAACGATCGCCATTGACTGTAACGGCCACTCCTTGCTCATTTTCGAAAAATAGCCCAATTATGCCTCTGGACCGAAATCCGCACCAAACAGTGACTCGTTTTGGGTGTATCGGCTTTTCAATGTATGCGTGCGGGTTTTCTGTGCCCCAAATGCTACAATTTTGCTTGTTACCCGGCAAGATCAAAATGAGCTTCATCTGAAAAGATGATTTTTTTCGCAAAATCGGCATCTTCTCTAAGTCGATCGCAGGCCCACTTAGCGAAGCGAATACACAACCATATTCGTTCAGCGGAAGGATAAAACTAATTATCTGTCAAATCAGACATGAGCTAAGTGTTACCATTCACAAAATAAGCACTAGTTGAAAAAAAAAACGTTAGATGGCGGACCCTTCAGTTTCTTCTTTTAAGTTTTAATTTACTTAAGACGAATTATTTTTAGTCGAATTGTTTTTAATGAAATTGTTTTTCAGTCGAATTGTTTTTCAGTCGAATTGATTTTCAATCGAATTGTTTCAGTCAAATATTTTTGTCGAATTATCCGCAAATAAAATTTTTTGCACCTCTGATGATTTGCGCCCATCTTACAGGCACAGGGACGCACGCATACGGGAATATTTTTTTTAATTTTTTGTCCAATTTTCGAATGAATGGACTTTTTCTAGAAAATAGTATGATATGACAGATATGATATGAGCCACAATCATGACTGTACCTCATTCATGTTTCTGGCTTAGCTTGATGAGACTGAAATCTATATTCATGAAATTGACATTGTAAAATCTTGTGGTTTCCTTGTAAGCATGGCATTCTAAATTTTGCTATAACATAGAACATCGAAAAATTAATCGACCTAGCCTATTAACTCAAAATTGTAAAATTTGCAAATTCATGCTTTTGGCATAAGGGAGATTCCAAAGTACACACGAAAAACGTCTTACAAATCCTAAGACCCTATTAGCTTTTTTTATTATAAAATTGAAGTGATCATTATCTAAATGTCCGTTTTGAATAAAAAATTATTCCAAGATCAGAAAATACAGACAGTTTATTCAAAGGAGACGAATCAAATATGTAACTATGTGTAATTTTACCTTTTTTACGTGAAAAACACAAATAAACAAAACTGGGCCCAGGTGGCTACCCTGAGGAACTCCTGAGTTAACGAGTTTCAACAGGACGGCGGCGCCACGTGCCACACAGCCGAAGGTACACTCGATGTTTTGCGCCATTTTCAAAAAAAATTATTTGGCGGATTATCAGCTGATATTTTGACATAAATGCACTCGACTTGAAATAAAGGGAGATATTTCTTGACTAGCTTTCCAGTCACTTTCCAATAAAAGTTGCCTTAATTGCAAGGCAATTTTTTGACAGCTGGCCAATCAGAGACGTGAAACTTGCCTTGCCTTCAAGTCCCTTGATCCTTATGAACGTACCCATTCTCATTCTTCATGAAACCCACCGTTTAATTAATCCATACAGCTTTCGGCTATCGGTTTTATTTTGATAATAATTGACAGCTGTCACAGCAAATCTGTCAACGCAATGTTTTTATTTATTTGAGCTTGTATTTTTGTGTTTTTTTTTTTTGTGAGGAAGGGGAAAATTATGGATAAATTTTTAATTAAATCTGCACAAAAAGTAAAATTGTTTTAAATGGTTGAAAATTAATATAAATATAAGTTTCTTTGTATTTATTTAGTAGTGATTTAGTAGTGAGCATTTGGCTTTCAACATTATAATAGGCAGGCAGATGGTTAACTTGGTTTCAAGACCAAGGGTTTTTTCAATGACAGAGTCTACAACGTTTAGGTGAAATTTCAAGACCTAACCCATTAAAATTTGTTTCTTTAAAATATAAATCTACCGAAAAAACATTGAACCTACTTCATTTTTCTTGCAAAATTTGTCAAAATGTGGCAACCCTAGTAACAAGCTGGGCTCCAATAATAGAGAAAATATAACAAAGATGTAAATGATCGTAAAATAAAATAAAATAAAAAAAAATATAATATAATAAAATAAAATAAAATAAAATAAAATAAAATAAAAAAAAATATAATATAATAAAATAAAATAAAATAAAGTAAAATTAATTATAAAAATGATTTCGATAAAACAATTTAATATTTTAATTTATTAAATTTGTTTTAATCAAAAGCAGACGTTTGGTTTGCAGCAAAAATACTGCAGTCAGAAGACTTACTGACTACCAAAACTATCACATGCCTAAGTTCTTGGGATCGAATCCCAGCCTATGCCGACTATACAAACAAAACTGTTTTATTCACGGGTATTGGTCCTTACAAGAAATTGACAAATCCTCCAAGAGTATAACAAAACTTGTTTATTTACTGGATTCAGTTAAACGCCAAGTCAGAATATTGAAATTGACTGCTGACTGCATTTTTCCAAAGTTAAAGTACTTAGTCAAATATCTATAACTATTGTTCAAAGATATTAGTCAATTTATTCGCTTACTGCTGTCTTCAACTCATTGTCAGTATACAGTCTTTAAACCTCTGCTACATATCTGACTTTGCTAAAGCAAGAAGGGACAGGTAGAAGTTATTAACTAACTCAATGATCAATTGCTTTTAAATAAGAACGAGACTAGAGACATGCCAATTTATAACAGTTATAACAGTTTTTCGCCATTAAAAGTGGGCGTGCGTTAACGCGCTTCTCGCGACTTGAAGTGCGTGAAGTATTCCAACCGGTGGAGGGCCCTGGCCTGGCATACAGTTCTTTTATAAACCAAAACTGTTATAATTGGCATTTTAGAGTCACTTCCTTTAAATAAACTTAAAAAATTATGGACGTTCTTGGTCGTGTGGTTAACTAAAACAACTGTTATATAGCAACACATTGAAGATTCATGTTAATAGTTCAATAATGTCATGATATACATAATTATTTTAACGAACCATGCCCATCTAAAAACTTAAAATTTTATCTTCAAATGAGCGAAAACCATCAACTGGACATCTTTATACTTTAATTCTGACATAACAGGACAATATCTTTTCCAGAATGTATTTTTGTCATTTGACATCAGGAAAAGAATTTCCATGTCCATCAACCGAACTCGTTGAAACTACATAACTCCGCATCATTTGATTCAGGTCATCGACGGTGCCATGAAACCTTAAGTGAGTTTGCCTCAACCTCCTCATTCCTCCCTTGAAGTATACAAACAAAACTTGGTCTAACTCGATGTTCCTTGGATTCTAAATCAACCCGTATATACACTCAAAGTTGTCCCTGGTCCAGCGTTGTGGCAATAAACTTTACAACTCAGTTGTTGATGTTTCTTCCTTTTTTGTTTTCTTTTTTTTTAATATTTTCTTGTGGGAGGACCTTCGTTAGACGTGACCAGACCTCGGGATAGAAAAAGGACTAGGGACATTTATAGCCAAAACAAAAGACTAAAATGAAATATTTCTATTCCTATTTTTTTTTTTTTATTTTATTTTTATTTTTCATTCGCGCCAGAGTAAAAATAAATTAAATTACAACTTTGGTGGTTGGAGTGATGTTCTGTGAGTGCAATATAGCACTCCTGAACCACAGTGTCGGTGTGGTTTCCCTGTTTTGTCATTGTCAAGGCAACGAGAGAATTCTCTCGCATATACGTCCCAACCAAACCAAGTAGAGTTCTCATCCTCATCGTGTCGTATCTGTATATAGTCGTCCAACCGACCGAATGCAAATACTCCTCCCGGGTAAAATCTCGTATTTATTTTTGGTTTGTTTCAACCATCAGGATATCTATCTGGTTGGGTGTCTAGGGGCGTAGGAGGTATGTATATGTATGTATGTATGTATGTATCCACAATTGCGATACAAGTTTAAATGAATTCATAAAGAACTATGGAGACACAATGGTATGCAATGGCACTGGCAAGGACGAAGAAGGTACGTACATGAGAAAAAGGATTTTGTTTTTTTTTTTGTAAAAAGGGTTTTCCACTTCAGAGTGACATTGAATTTATAATATTAAATTCAGCGACAGCGAAACAAAAATATTTACAAAATGCGAACCGGACAGATTTTCTCTGAAAATGACGTCTGTTGTACATACCTATCTGAAATTCCATTTGAGAATATACAATTGTTGTTTTCTAAAAAAAAAGACAAAGGGGCTGTGCAAATGCTAGATCGGCGACGGATGATTCAACAGTGATGTGCAAAAAAATGATTACAAAATTTTACACGAGACTATAGTTTGTGGTCTCTAAAACATGTTCGAAGCACGTAACCATATTGTGGCTATAAGGTTTGCATTTTTATATTCTATCAGTCGTATTTATAAAGGCTGTCTAACTTTAGACAGCTGCCTAAGCTATAAATAAACATTTTTAATTGTTGTCTAAAACTTATCTTACTTAGACAACCGGCGAATCTGGCCTTCTATAGCTCTACAATCTCGAACACGCTGTTTTCAGTCATACAGCGACCAAGTGATGTGGCATCGGCAATAACGGGGAGAATGTTGTCCTGAATGTGGTCAATCGTTTCGGGCTTATCGGCGTAGAATAGCGACTTCACATATCCTTACAGAAAATAGTAAAGCGGCGTTAAATCGCAAGATCTTAAAGGCCAATTCCAAGTCCGTAACGTTAAACTATGCGGTTACCAAACGTTTCCTTCAATAAATTAATTGGGGCACAAGCTGTGTGACATGTAGCGCCGTCTTTTTGAAACCACAGCTCCTGCAAATCATGGTTTTGTTCAATTGAAGAACGAAAAAGTCAGTAATCATGGCCATATAACGGTCTCCATTGACTGGAGTGTAACCCTCTGGCGGGCATCGTTTTTAAAGAAGTACGGACCAATTATCCCACCAAACCATAAAGCAAACCAAACAGTCATTTTTTGTGGATGTAACGGTGTCTTAACATGCACTTAAGGATTATAATCACTCCAAATACGCCAGTTTTGTTTATTGACGTATCCATTCAACCAAAAGTGAGCAATCTTGTTTTTGGGCCCATTTGGGCACAATTTGGGAGCGTTGTCAGTCTATTCATGTTGAAATACCAAACCAAACTAAAAATAAATCACTTGACAGCTGACAAAATGGCCACCAGTTAAAATAGTGTGAAAAAATATATTTTTGTTTTCAGGTATAGGGTTTTCCAATAAGAGGTGTTATTTTAAATAGCCCGCTATTTCGGCAGCTGTCACTTTTGAAGCTGTCATTTTTTGACATTTGACAAGTAGAAACTACGCCATTAATAAAAATGGAACTATACACGCTTCAACAACGCATTGAAATTATTAAAATTCACTATAAAAATGGTGAAAATTGGCAGAGACGGTTCGTAAAACTAAAACATTTCTGGGTCGTCGTGAAGCACCTTGTCGGACCGCAATACAGAAATTGGTGGACAATTCGAGCTGTTGGGACAAGTTAGTGATGTGAAGAATAAAACCCGTGCACTTCGCTCAAGAACAACTGAGAATATTGCTGTTGTAGCCCAAAGTGTTGAAGAAAACCCAGGTTTGTCCATTCCTCGTCGTTCTTTGGAATTAGGCATTCCACAAACGTCATTACACCGTATTTTGCATAAAGACATGGGACTTGGGTGGACAAGAACTCAAGCCGGCTGATCATCAACAACGTCGTGTCTTTGCTGATTGGGTCCTTGAAATGCATGAAAATGATCCGGAATTTCTTCGAAAAATCATCTTGACTGATGAGGCCCATTTCCACCTCGGAGGCTACGTCAACAAGCAAAACTGTCGCATCTGGGGCTCGGAAAACCCAAGAGTTATTGTTGAAAAGCCTCTCCATCCTCAACGCGTGACTGTTTGGTGCGGTTTATGGTCCGGCGGGGTCATTGGACCTTACTTTTTCGAAAATGAGGCTGGAGCAACAGTTACGGTTTATGGATTGCGCTATTGAGAGATGATTAATGATTTTTTATGGCCGGAATTGGATGGTATTGATCTGGACAACGTTTACTTTCAACAAGACGGCGCTACGTGCCACACAAGCAATGAAACCAAAGATCTTTTACGGGAAAAGTTTCCGGACCGTGTTATCTCTCGAAGAGGTGATCACAATTGGCCACCGAGATCTTGTGATTTAACACCTTGCGACTTCTTCCTTTGGGGCCACGTGAAAGATAAGGTCTACGTTAACAGTCCAGCGTCGATTCAAGACCTCAAAGATGGAATTCGTGAGGCTATCGAGGACATAGGGCAGCCACTTTGCGATTTGGTTATGGAAAATTTCATGAAAAGGATATAGTCCTGTAAGCATGGTCGTGGCGGCCATTTGGCTGATGTTGTGTTCCATTATTAACGGCATACCTTCCTCTTTATAATGAAATAAACATCCGATCATTTTTCTCAAATAATGCCATTTTTCTTTGAATATCAAAATAACACCTTTTATTGGAAAACCCTTTAGAAGTGGCTGGGAATCGAACCCAGATCTCCGGCATAACAGTTCTACGCTCTACTCTACAGGGTTGTGGTTGATTTTATAGCTTTTGAAAAAAAAATTTCCGACACTAGTTTCTAGTTTGTGAAATAGTGGTCGAATTTTATGTTCACACCCCTGTCAAACTGACTTCAAAATATGCGGCTTATACCTACATACTCAATATGGGAATAGGCAGATGGAAAATATTTTGACGTTTCGAGTGCAAATGTTTCAATATGGAAACAAATGTGTGAGTGGTATTTATTTATTTTTTTTTTTGGAAACACGCCCTGGGATTTTACTAAGTGCTGAGCTACATTTCGAAAATTGTTGTTAAGTGAATACATACTCTCGTATATGTATTTTGTATTGTATATTCGATTTCTATGACCGTATGGAGGCTGGTTAAATGGAAATTTAAGTCGGTTAACCAACTATTACAATTGAGGTTAAAGGTCCTGTAATTAGGTACCCACTATTTAAAAATGAATTTCACTATATGTCTGATTGGCAACGACCACAACTGAATTCAAAATGCTGTCTGATGGGTATTTAATCAGACAACAACTGTAATATAGGGATGCAGAGTTTGCTATCATTATTTAAGTGCATATACCTGTACATTTTTGTTTTAATTGCTGTTAACAAAGAGAGGTAATATTAAAATAGATATATGTACGGTGCCCTATAATTTTCAAGCAGGGTTGACTTAAAATCAGAAATCATACTGAAGGGGCCGGAATGGCTTTTGAGTATTTCACCCCAGGACATTAATTTTTTTAAATTAAAGGTGATTAAAGGTGTATTTTGATAACCGAAGGTAACAGTTTTTCTATATAGAAATACAGAGTTAGTTTTTTAACGAAGCTGAAAGCTTCTTCTAATAAAAAAAAAGTATAAAAGGGTGACCATATGAGAATAATAAAAAAGAAATTTAAATTTAAGAACCACAACGGTGTGAGATATAAAATTGATTCTGGCTCTATTTTGAAGCTACATTCAATTTAGGGTGTCCCGTCGATGTATGAGAAAAATTTTTTTTCGAGCTACACTATCAAAAGGGGTATCAAAATTTGCGTAATTTTACACAGATAAAGAAAACGTCAAAAAAAAACTGAAAGAACATATTATCTTGGGGGTAGTACCAGGCTTTGAAGATTTTTAAATTTCATGTTTTTACATACTTTAACCGTTTGAATAAAATTATAAAAAAAATTAAGTTTTAAACGTATTTTATTATTAGTATTATTTAAACAAATCACATAAAAACAAAATAAGCAAGAAATAATTTTTAATTAATGACATAACCCTAGAATTTAAACTTATTTTTGTGTCCAAAATTTGGCATTTCTGCACGAGATTTTAACTTGTTTTTAATAAAGCCATATCTAGAAGTAGGGTCAGTTACAATCTGTGATGCCTCTGTTACCAGTTTAACACATCTTTCCACAGATTGGGTGTGACAGGGAAAGTCAACAATTTCCAAGCTCTTATCTTTTGCCATGATGTGAAGGTCTTCAAAAGAAATATGTCGAAGAACCGGGGGTGATGTTACCTGACATTCGTACCACAAAATAATTTCGGTATAATCTTTAGCAGAGAAGTTGATCTTTGGTGGTTTATATATCCTGCGTTTGTTGATATTTTCAGCTTCTCTAGCTTTTTTTATTCTTCGCAATGCCAGCTCCCGAATGTGGTCCCTTTCATCAAACAACATACTGATAAGCAGGTTTTCTGGATGTGCAAAATAAGCATTTCTTTCTATAACAGAATCCACAACACATCTCAAATTTTCGGGTAAATATCGAGAGTACATAATTAATTGGAAAATATGTTTGGCTCCATCCTTAAAAGACGCCTGTCGCTTGATTCGGAACCAAATTGGAGCGTATACTTTGACGACGTAGTTGACAAGCAATAGCAAATTCTCAGATGGACGAAGAGTACTAACATAAAGTCTCAGTATGCGATTAGCTGAAGTAAGCCATCTCGAGTGCGCCATTTTTCCAGGTTGACGGTTTCCAGTTCAGGAGAACAGAAACCAGTAGATACAGCTTGACATATCTGATAAAGATATTTTTTATCCGTTCTGAGTTCATCAACCACATTTTTCGGCAAGTCAGGCATATACCAGCCACTGCACAAAAGCTCACGGTGGTTTTACTTTCGCAATCAGCTAATTGTTTCCCAATAGGTCCAGAATATTCTCTAGGACCCGAAGTGCAACCATCTAATGTCAAGAATAAATGACGAAGAGGTAACTCATTGGCGTGAAGCATGCAAATACACCATTGCAGCGGTCTCTTCAAGAACTCCTCTAAATATTGAATGACGCCTCCCTTCCAACCAGTGTTAGTTGCAGTTCCGTCACACCCAATGCAAAGCACGTCATCTAAATTCCAACCTTGACTCTCTAAAAAGGTTGTGATGGAAGTAAAAATCCCTTTTGCGGTGCCACGACCTGGTGTTGTGTGTCCCAAGTAAATTGATCCAGGTTCTGCCAAAATTGAGATGTGTTCTTCTTTTTTCTTTACGGTGATAACGCGCCCATATTTTCTCATTTATCAGGGTCTTGTCCTTTCTTCCATCAAAGTAAATGCTTTTTATAGCAATACCTCCAATATCTTCTAAAGCTTCTTTACGTGATTTCGATACAGCTCGGTGGATCTTATTTTTGTCTATAACAAGAGTTGAATCTTTGGAAGAAACCAAGCCGACATCAGCCAAAACAGCAGAAGGGACAGCAGCAGCAGATCGCGTCGATAAACCGTATCGATCACATACCTTGGCAACTGTTGGCAACATCAATCTATTGCGATAAGCTCATGAAGTCGAAGGTGCCTCTGTCAAAGGGGGGTTTGTTGGGGATGCCTCTGTTACCGAATGTGTGTTCTGGGGAAGATTCACGCACCAACTCTTCATTGCAGTTTCCTGAGACGATATCCGTTTCCTGCGTAGACCATTTTTTTGCTTCCCTCTTTGACTCTTCAATTTGCCTCTGCTGTCGTTTCTTCAAGATATTTGTTTCTTTCTTGTCAACCCCGCTTATAACCATTTTCCTTTAATTTCTTTGATCCAACAAAAAACTTCTCTCATGGATGGGAACTTTCTTTGGTTTTAAACACGAACAAGTTTCAAATGAAGTGCATTTACAAGCAGCAACGTCGAAAAGCTTCTCAGATGACTCTAAAAAACACTTCAGTTTGTTTTCGAAACTAGCATTTTGTTTGCTTTTGGGGTATCGCTTCACAATATTGTACCTTTCGAAACAGGATTTAAGTAATTGAATAACTCTTTCCTTAGTTACAATTGGAATCGAAGCTTTAGCCCAAATATTGTCGATTTCTTCAAAAACAATCGCATATATTTCTGAATGGGAAGGATCC
Organism: Leucozona laternaria; assembly: GCA_932273885.2. NCBI lineage: Eukaryota > Metazoa > Arthropoda > Insecta > Diptera > Syrphidae > Leucozona > Leucozona laternaria. The sequence goes on along the minus strand of OW026366.1, from coordinate 196,546,328 downwards.
TTTCCGTTGAATTTAAGTTTTAGTTCGTTCCTTACAAACAAAATGAATTTAATGACATCTCTTGTAGTTGGTAGCTGCCGATCGTCAAGTTTTTTGTATGATCCCAATATAGCACAAGTAGTCCCACTTCGTCTTGAACTCATTATTTAAAAAAAATCACAAAAATTGCTTTTAAAACTGTTACAACGCACTTTACACAACCCGTTGAGGATCTCGAATGAATACTAAGGACTTCAAAGATGATAATAGCAATATGCGCCAAAAATTAAAAAAATTAAATTTTGGTCACCTATTGGGGGTATTTTTAGCTTAAAACCTTATAAATTTGAAACCGCTGGAAACGTATTGTTGCATGCAAATCAAAACGTCAAATATGTTCTAAACCTAATAAGATCAAAAAGTTAATATTTTATAATAAATAGTAGCTCAGGAACCGAAATTAAGGAAGGGAAAAAAAGCATAAAAATATCAATTTGTCAAAATTTTTAGGGTCGGTACAACCCCCTAGACAAATTTTAATATTTTTTTTTTATATATTTTTGTAATCTAAGTCCAATTACGCAAGTTTTGAGAGGTCTTTTGTTCGGAAAATCCAAAAAAAAAATTGTCGGGACACCCTAACATTCATGCCATTATATATGGAATAGCACATCATACAAATGACCGCCTCGGGTTTGCTGACAGTGCCTTAAGTGGTCCCTTCGCAATTTTCAATGACGACTATTGGCCTCGAGCTCGTCCAAAGGGGTTGGTCTATTAAGGACTAAGGTTGGTTTGTTAGTGAAGACTAAGGACTTGACGTAGCCCAAGATTAAATATTCGAGTAGTGTCAAGTCGCATGATCGTGGCGGCTAATTTTCAATTGATGAACGCTCGCTGCGAGATGATCCAGTCGCCAAATTTCTCCTTCTCAACTTGAAGCGATGCGTCGCTTGTATGACATAAAGTTTCGTCTTGTTGCAACCACAGCTCGGATATATATCGATGTTGTCAAGCTCTGGCCGAGGAAAGTCATTTAACATCGCTCTATACTTGGGAATGGTGTCTCCTTCCTCATTTGGAAAGAAACATGGTCCGATGATGCCGCCATGCCATCATAAAACGCACCAAACAGTTAATATTTGTAGATGCATTGATGCTTGCTCGAACACTTGTGGATTATGTTCGCTCCAATAACGTCAATTTTGCTTATACACAGCCACTAAACCAAAAATTGGCCTCGTCCGAAAAGATGATTTTTTGGCCAAAATCCGAATCTCCGGCCAACATTTTTTTAAATAATTACCACAAGTTCAGCAAGCGTGAAACGGTGCATGATAAAATGGCAAAAAATATTTTGACAGCTGAATGTCATTAGTATAACTTTGACAGCTTCAGAAACATATCAGTTGGAAAAACTATCATTTCTATCTGGTCACCCTGCAGTGATTTGCCATGACATTGTTGGCTCGCGATATCATATTTCTGAAATTCTTAATTGAATTCAATCCCTTGAAAGCATTTCTACAACTTATCTTGTCTTGAGAAATAATAATTATCCATCCTATTCGCTGAGGCGTGGTGGCTTCCAATTTATAGATACTCGTATAACAGTTGCGAGAAAACCGACGAAACAATGCTTTCCTATTAATTTGTCAAAATAATAATAATTAAAAGTTCAGGAGAGCTTTCGGTGGTGGGGGGGGGGACCGCATATAGAATTAGATCCGCCCTGCTGCAATTGGTATTGTGTCTTAGTTAATCATAGACTATCGCACGATGATATCGCGATACCGATGCACCTTCCATTCAGAATTTGTCATGTGAATATAAGGCGGATTATATTGAGTGCCAGGATATTATGGGATCCGCACATCCCAGACAAAGCCTGATGCTGCAATGGCAAATATTGTGTGTTGTATTCATAATATTTGACAAACGTGTGTGTGGTTGAATATGAGGAAATTTAATTAGAATGACAGTCTCTGGATTTGGTGCGGTGTGGCGCGAGGTGGGTGTAGGTATTCGGTACACAATTCGTTAACTGGAAATTAAATTACACGTAACCTGTATAATGGCTGACATATTTGCTGATGCGGATTATCCTTACAAAGCATTGCGGTGTAGATGCAAATTAAATTGAAGCCTCATATATACAAGAGAACATCTTGTTTAATTGTTGTAAGCCCTTAGTTGTCGGATTGTATTATATTTTAAGAGAAATTCAAAATGCCTAATTAATATTTTAGAAGAGCTCAGTCGTATAGTGTCTTTATTAGACCACCAGTCTTTAATCATTATCTCGATCTAGATTGACTGCGAAAGAGGGTGTGTCTATTGCAAGGAAACGGTCACATGTCATGGATAATTCAAGGATTTGTTTGTGTTTTTCTATAGAAAATTATAAATATTGTGTTCAAAGTTAAGAAACACGTAAAGCGTTGTATGTATAGGGGCTCTACGTCGTTGGAGCTCAAAACCAAAACCTTGAATAAATAAATAAACACTGTTTATGGCGCGACAGCTCGTGGGGAGCCAGGTTCTATAGTGACTTACCACTCTCAACCATATTGTTTGCAGGAATGAAGGGGACCTACAATTTTCTGCCGAATCTGATAGCCTAAGGTGACAGGCACATATTCCTGCCAAGAGATACTCTTGGACGATTTGCCACTTTCTCTCAAGAGGCTGCAGCTAAGGCCTTTTCGGTGGATTTTATCAGAGTTTTCTTATTTTATTGCTTTTTGAAGCTATTGATAAATCTCCGATTTGCCTCAATTTATTATACAAACTCAAGAATTATGTGAAAGCATTTAAATTGAAAAGCGTTATGCAAGCCTATGCTAAACGGACAAATACTCTTCTTATTTAAACCTAGAGCATGACATGTGTTATTTATTTACAAAAATCCGCCTTTAATCAGACCCACTATTTGAGTTTTTTTTCCTTACAAAGTTGAATTTATGTAGTTTGACAAATTTTCAATAATTGGCGCTGCAATGCATGGTAGAGGGTAGAGTACAGCTTGTATAAATATTTAAATAAAAGATATGGTGCGGAAATGTCTCATCAGCGCTGATTTATTAGATATCTGTTTTAAAAAATTCATGAAGTGAGTGTGAGGAACCCGGATGCGCTACCGTACTCATGAGCAAACTTTAAAAGAGCATTTAACACATGACTCACTCACTAACATGAGCAGTTTTGAGCAACTCGAGAGCAATGGTCACCCAGGCATTTGTGAATTGGATTCATTTTTTCACGAAATTGGAATATCCATCTATAGTTACGTTTGTGTGCATGAGTATTACAGTAGATTGCGCTTATATAAGGAACAAGCTCATTCTTTTTTTCTATGTACCTACGTATATTCATCTTAAAAGGAAACTCTGAATTCTATGATTGCAATCGCTTGGTTGTCCGTTGCTGCTTTTCCTAATTCTAGTAGGTAAATACACATTAAAGGATTGTTTCTTCTTGGAATGAGAAAGTGCGCTCTTTTCGGCTAAGTATAAATTCCGCCTTTAGGGAACACTCTCAAGGGAAAGACTAGAATTAATGAATCAACAAATTTGATTTTTTTTTTGTATGTATTGGAGGTGTTGGGTGTATGTGCAATGTACACAATGGATTTTTTTTTGCAATACAGCAGAGAATTAAAAATGTTCAAAGACAAAATGAAGTGACAACAAAGTGTTGAAAAATATAAAAATGGAGCCTCGAATAATAATCGACCTTGATAAATATTTACACAGTCATATTAACACATTTTATGGTGTTCAAAATGTTTCAACAGCTGATGCGACAGCTCGTTCTGTGGTGACCAAATTTGAGCAACATCGTAAGGTTATAGAAGTAAGAAGTATCTACGGATAAACCTCTTTATAGACGACCGGCAGAAAACATCCAGGTCATTCGTGATAGTCTGGCAGCTGGTCCTGAAACATCGACACGACGACGATCAAGACACTTGGTTATGGAATTGTTTCTAGAAATGCCAATTATAACAGTTTTTGTTTATAAAAATACTGTGTATGCATCCCCAAAGGACCAGGGCCCTCCACCGGTGGGCATACTTAGGGCACCCAGAGTTTTTTTTTAAATCGCGCGAAGCGCGTTAGCGCGCGCCCACTTTAATGGCGAAAAATTGTTATAAAGGGTCCGCCAAACAACTTCTTTTTTTTTTTGAAAATGGCGCAAAACATCGAGTGTAGCTTCGGCTGTGTGGCACGTAGCGCTGTCCTGTTGAAACTAAATGTTGCCAATATCCTCCTCTTCAATTTTTGTGAACAAAAATTCGATCAACATGTCTCCTTGCTCATTTTCGAAAAATGGCCCAATTATGCTTCTGCACCAAAATCCGCACCAAACAGTGACTCGTTTTGGGTGTATCGGCTTTTCAATGTATGCGTGAGGGTTTTCCGTGCCCCAAATGCTACAATTTTGCTTGTTACCCGGAAAGATCAAAATGAGCTTCATCTGAAAAGATGATTTTTTTTTGGCAAAATCGGCATCTTCTCTAAGTCCATCGCAGGCCCACTTAGCGAAGCGTATACACAACCATATTCGTTTAGCGGAAGGATAAAACTAATTATCTGTCAAATCAGACATGAGCTAAGTGTTACCATTCATGAAATAAGCACTAGTTGAAAAAAAACGTTAGATGGCGGACCCTTTATTTGTTATTAATTGGCATGTCTATAGTCTCATCCCTTGGTTATACCGCGTAGCACGATTTTTAAGAAAGATCTTCCCCTGTAGAAAGCCTAAAAAAATTCAAGTTTGTGCAAAAGCTCAATCCTGGGTGATCCAGAATAAAGTTTAGACTACTTCAGAGCTGTTTACATTACAAAGGAAAGTCTTATTTGGCCCGCACTGTGTTAATTTATAACTTCCTCGTTTTGAATTAAATTAGAACTAAATAATACTAAATAAAAGAAATTTACGAAAAATGAATCAATGTAAGTAAGCAGTAAATCTACTCGTTCTCGTTTCACTCTCATCAGCAAAGCAGCTTCGTTATCGAGTGCTATTATGAGAGTGCTCATGGTGTGTGCTTTCATAAATCGAGCACTCGTATAAGCATGAGCAAAAATAAAAATGCTAACTGCTAATAACTGGTGAGTGAGAGCTCTAAATCGAGCATTTCCTTATAATTAATTTTTGTTTAATTTTGCTTTGTTTAAAAAATTTTGTTTTCAATATTTTTAAATGCAATATTGTTTAAACTATATTGAGAAGCACAAGATAGCAAAATTTTAACAAAATATATCTGACCGTGTCGTCGAAAAGATATACCCAAAAATAAGACCATATTTTCTCAAAACACGTGAAATGTCTATTTTCGTTATTAGAATTTTTGTTGCCAAAAACTTGAAACTCAGTTTTTCTACAATCATTTTGGTCATTGGATCAGGTAAGAAGTTTAATCAAAATCGTTAGAGTCGTTTTCGTATGGCAGCTACTAGTTCTAGATGAGTTAAAAATGATCGGTACCAAATTTGAAACAAATCGGCCCACCCGTTTACAGTGGACGCACAGACCGACAGACGGCGTGACGAAACCCAATGTTTGGACTTTTCGATCATCGTAGTTTAAGTTTTGATTAAAACCTGGAATTTTGTTTGCTACGCGAAACCAATACTTGCTTTATAGAGCAAGTAAAAAAATAGTAGATATCTCGACTTTAAAAAGTCAAACTGGTCAACAAAAGGTCAACTAATTCCAGTAATTGGCCATGCCATAGGTTTTTTTTAATGAAGTTTTCCAGATTTTTTTAAGGTTGTTTAGAAGGTGACTTTAAAAATTCGTAAAAAAAATGTGTGGCTGACTAATTTCTGAAACTAGTTGGCCTTTTTATGAGGATTTTAATGAGCTTTCGAGATTAGAAGCTTAATTGACTTAAATTTTCTATGACTGACCAATTTCTCAATATATGTACGTATTTGATCTTTTTTGACAAATCACTGACATTTAACACGGCATACATATCCCCCAGCCGGATATCTCACAACAACTTGGTATATTTAAATTTTAAAATCGATCATCCTTATTATGAAATCCCATTTATGTATATCAGAAACGTCAAAGCCGTCAAGGCCAAAGCATTTTTTGCGTGATTATATCAATTTAATATTTTTTACTCAAAATAAAAGTTTTAGTTTCGAATACAAATAACTGTGCAAAGTGCATGACAATGATTTGAAATTGGAAATTGTTCTTAAGAAATCAATGCAATATACATATCCATTTCAATAAGGTATGTACGTAGGTATATGTACGTATTTTGTATCGTATGAATGTACATATTTATAAGACTATTGTTTAGTATAGGTGCACAGAATCTATTTCCAACTAAAAGCTTGATACAATACGAGTATATCTTGATTACATTTCTCAGATAGACCGTTATAAATGCTCACTCTTAACTCCATTAAACTCTAAACTACACTAATTCCTTCGCTCTGTTTAAATCGAATTTTTCTGACAAAATCGAATTGCTTTCGAAGAATTCTCATTCAGAATCCACGGTTTATTAGCGAATTCATGGAAAATCCGGGTAATTTAACCACTTGCAACGGTAGCCGGCGCGGCGGCGGCGATATAATATCCTGCGACCCCGGTTGTATTGTGTACGTTATATCTACATATATAACTCCCGCAAGCCAAATAGCAGCATCTATATAAAACGTTTGGTGTTTTGCTCTGCGAGAAGGATATTATGTTGCAGCAGTGGTATAGTTGGTGCATTCTGATGTTCAAATCTACCTACACTACATATATTTTACGAATAAATGCCAAGTTCCCATTGCCCTGCGATATCCTTCAGCGCCATATCCTGTTGCCAGAACAACGACGACGAGGGGATATGAGTGCAATTGTGCATTCCTCCACAAATAAACTATAATCACCGCTGCCGTTTTGTTGTGATCCTTTTGCAACGCAACCACCACCGCACCGCCATCCAATGGAGTCGACCAACATCACGACAACCGACATCCAGCATACAGCATCGAGCATCCGCAGCATCACCAATCAATTGAGTTATGGCAAAAGGATAATTCAGTTTTCACGCTCATATACGCTTAAGCGAATCCTATGAATGTACTTTACATGTGTGGTGGCCAGAGTGCAGTGCAGTTTAATGGTAGTCTATAGGTAAATAAATGGAATTGTACTAGTAGTTTCATATTACGAGTATTACCATTGCTATTCTGATCGGCTTCATATCGACCCAAAGCGTTTGATGGTCAGTTATTCACGACTAATACGCCAACCGCGTTTTTCAGCTAAAGTCGCGCTAACCATTTAAATCTACAAAACGCAGAACATAATTTTGCAATATTTCCAAGAACATTAAAAACAACGCTAATATTATAATAATAACTTAGTAAAGTACGAGTATCTTTCTAGTTTGAATGTTTGTCCTAATTTTAACGTTAGAATTCAAGAGATACACACACATCAGAAACAAAAGTTGTATTGAAAAGATAACTCATTTCTACTTGGGATATAGGTATATAGATGCAAGGGTATTTATAAATAGTGTCGATGTTTTAAACATAACTGTACAATGAGCCAAACAATTAGCATTGCATATTTGGAGTGGTTGAAGAATTGTGTTATAAGCGTCACCCAACAATCTAATCCAACTGTAACCTAAATCGATGAATTTCAAAACAAACCATCTTTAGGTCCATTTCTTCAGTGCGAGATTAAAGTTAAACCCGAGTAAACTCATTAAATTTGGTGAGTTAACTCTGGATTACCTGAGCAGATGCTTTTGATGTTTTATCCACCAAGTTTGTTTAGTAGTTCCGCATGCATTCTCTACCGAAAAACAGCTTTTTTAGTTCACAATGGGTTAATTTAATTGTAGAGTTAGCTAACTCTGGTTTAACTCACCACTGAAAAACTGGGTTTTAGAGTTCTACAGTCACAGACATTTATGAGACGATACAAAATTTAAATATTCGAATTTTAAAAATTTGGTTAAATTATAAAAATTGACAAAAGTCAGATATCTCCAGCTAAAAAAATTGTAAAACAGCAAAAAAAAAAAAACAAATTAAAGCTAAACAAACAAGTTTGCTGACCAATAAATTTTATTAATTCAAGAAACAATTTCAATCAAAATGACGCTTTTCAAAAAAAATTCAAATTTTTGTCTCCAGCTGTTTCGCATGTTATCGCAAAAACGGCATCTTAAACAAATTATCGGCTAAAAATTCTCAATACAAAAAACAATAAGCTAGAGAACGCTTTTTGTTTTATCTCAATATGACCATAATGTTCCCAGAGAAAAAGCTCTTCAAAACACACTTACAAAACTCGTGTTCCCTTAATTCTGTTTGCCTAGTGTAGTTGTGGTGAGAAAACGAAATTCTCAAAAGACGAACATTATGATTGATTTCAGCACTAAGAATCAAATCAGGACGATAGGCAATCCCATGATCATCTGCAAAGGCTTTAATTTTCGCTTTAAACGGTTTTTTAAATATCGAGTTAATATAAATTAGAAAAAATATAGATCCCAAGACTGAACCTTGAGCCACACCTAGACTTAAAACTTAAGAATTGCTGAAAATTCCTACTATTTCAAGTTTTTGGGTTTCAAGTATGACTAAAACTTCGGTAAGAGAATTTTTAAGAAATACTTCAGTTCATACAATATTTCGAAGTTTCAATATAGTGCTATGCATACAGTGGGCTTATATTAACTTGAAGATACGATAACTTGAATCCAACAACTTAAGCATAATATATTTTTTTCTTTTTCGCATTCTATAAGTTTTTAAGTCCCATTACTTTTATATGCAGTAGGTAGGTAACTCTATAACTTCAATATTCAAGATATTCATTAGCTTAAATTTTGAATTTTTCTTTAAAAGATTATTTCGGCTTCGAATACAAACCAAAATACAAACAAAAAGTTGAATCTGAAGAAGTGCGTTTTAAGGTTCAAGATTAAACTACATTAATTCAGCTCATAAAGCAGAAGCACACAAACTTTAGTTTCTTTTAATTAAGAAATATCAAAACAAAAAATATATTTTTGCTCTTATACGATTTAATGCCGCAGGTAATAAAATTTCTACTTTCACCTTTGGAAAACCAAAATGTCCCCGATCTTTAAACGAATTTAAATGGCAAGAATAAAATAGTTCATTCAATGCCTGGTAAAAAAAGTACATCTTCAAGAAGTAGTTTTATTTCTCAAGTTAGTGGTCAGTGGCGTAACCAGGACTTAGCTCTGGGGGGGGGGCAAACAATTTTTTTAGATTGACAAAAACATAAAACAAAACATTATACAGGGTGATTCACATAAGATGTGACAAAAAGCTAGAGCGTGTATGCAGGTTGGATCGATAAAAGAAAACAATAGTATAGGAGGGGTGTCAATTCCCCTCTTTAGCCGGGAGGGGCAATTTTTAAAATATTAATTGTTACAAAACAACTATAATAAAGGGTTTTCCAATAAGAGGTGTTATTTTGATATTCAAAGAAAAATGGCATTTTTTGAGATAAATGATCGGATGTTTATTTCATTATAAAGAGGAAGGTATGCCGTTAATAATGGAACACAACATCAGCTAAATGGCCGCCACGACCACGCTTACAGGACCATATCCTTTTCATGAAATTTTCCATAACCAAATCGCAAAGTGGCTGCCCTATGTCCTCGATAGCCTCACGAATTCCATCTTTGAGGTCTTGAATCGACGCTGGGCTGTTGGCGTAGACCTTATCTTTCACGTGGCCCCAAAGGAAGAAGTCGCAAGGTGTTAAATCACAAGATCTCGGTGGCCAATTGTGATCACCTCTTCGAGAGATAACACGGTCCGGAAACTTTTCCCGTAAAAGATCGATGGTTTCATTGCTTGTGTGGCACGTAGCGCCGTCTTGTTGAAAGCCATAAAAAATCATTGTTCATCTGTCGATAGCGCAATCCATTGACCGTAACTGTTGCTCCAGCCTCATTTTCGAAAAAGTAAGGTCCAATGACCCCGCCGGACCATAAACCGCACCAAACAGTCACGCGTTGAGGATGGAGAGGCTTTTCAACAATAACTTTTGGGTTTTCCGAGCCCCAGATGCGACAGTTTTGCTTGTTGACGTAGCCTCCGAGGTGGAAATGGGCCTCATCAGTCAAGATGATTTTTCGATGAAATTCCGGATCATTTTCATGCATTTCAAGGACCCAATCAGCAAAGACACGACGTTGTTGATGATCAGCCGGCTTGAGTTCTTGTGTTAACTGAACTTTATAAGCCTTAAGACCCAAGTCTTTATGCAAAATACGGTGTAATGACGTTTGTGGAATGCCTAATTCCAAAGAACGACGAGGAATGGACAAACCTGGGTTTTCTTCAACACTTTGGGCTACAACAGCAATATTCTCAGTTGTTCTTGAGCGACGTGCACGGGTTTTATTCTTCACATCACTAACTTGTCCCAACAGCTCGAATTTGTCCACCGATTTCTGTATTGCGGTCCGACAAGGTGCTTCACGACGACCCAAAAATGTTTTAGTTTTACGAACCGTCTCTGCCAAATTTTCACCATTTTTATAGTGAATTTTAATAATTTTAATGCGTTGTTGAAGCGTGTATCGTTCCATTTTTATTAATGGCGTAGTATCTACTTGTCAAATGTCAAAAAATGACAGCTTCAAAAGTGACAGCTACCGAAATAGCGGGCTATTCAAAATAACACCTCTTATTGGAAAACCCTTTGCAATACAATACTTACAATGACATGCTACACCTTTTTGTTAAGCTAGACATCTCTTCTTTTATTTTCTTTTTAAATACATAGATTATGTTGTTTTAGTGAAAAGTTTTTAAAAAAAATAATTTTCAAACTCAAAGTTTTGAAGAAAATTTTTTTTTTAAATTTTGTCCACAATCTTACGCTTTTAATATTCAATGCTCTTACTAATTTCTTATTTCCACTACGTAGGTAGTAAAGTATAGATTTTTGACTAAAAATGTATACAAGCATAGAAATTTTAAAACAAAAATAGTAGTTATTGAATTTTTGAACAACAACAGCATAGTAGTTAATAACGTAAAAAAGCGATTTTTTCATAAAAGTGCCCCCCTCCACCATACGATTTCTTTTTTTTTTTGGTTTCAACCAGCCCACATACTTAAGGTTTTTGATGTACATTATTGATGCATCTTCGTCTCACCCTGTATATTTGCCTCTAAAAAATTTTTGAAGAAGCAAAGACAAGCAGGGCGGTTATTGAGGTTATTGAGTACAGACTAGATATTAGCGTTACCTAATGGAGAAGTTCTTTTTCACAGTTTATCATAAAGTGGTGTCACATTGCAGCTCTATTCTTTTAAAATGTTTATTTGGAATAACTTCTCAAAATGAGCTTAATATCAAACATTTGAATAGGTATTTTGTATAGTTCTAGGGGAGGGGGGGTAATTGCCCCTTTGCTCCCCCCGGAGTTACGCCACTGCCAATCACAAGACCGCCACTAAAACTACTGACTACACTCAGAGAAAAATACTATAAAATCAATGGGAATAACCATTGTTTCAATGGTTTTATACGATTAAAATTGGTCAATGGGACATAGACCATTACTTTAATAGTTTTGAAACTATTGTTTTAATGGTACGTGCGTACTATTGTTTCAATAGTTTCACAGTATTAAAATAATGGTACGTCTTATAAATAATCAATGGGTTGTACTATTAAAGACTTAAATTGATAGGACATGTCCTATTGAAAATCAATGTGGCAATCCTATTGATTCAGTAGTGAAATACCATTGTTTAATTTCGAAATTCGAAGTCTACTGTATGTGTTGTACTATTAGCTTAATAGTATTATCTTATTATATTCATTTTCGAAATTGTTTTAATAGTTTAATACTATTCTTTTAATAGTATCATACTATTGTTTTAATAGTATAGTACTATTGGTTTAATAGTGTAGTACTATTGTTTTAATAGTGTTGAACCATTGTTTTAATAGTGATATACCATTGTTTTAGTAGTATAGTGCTATTGCTTTAATAGTATAGAACTATTGTTTTAATAGTGTGGTACCATTGTTTTAATAGTGATATACCATTGTTTTAGTAGTATAGTACTATTGCTTTAATAGTATAGAACTATTGTTTTAATAGTGTGGTACCATTGTTTTAATAGTGATATACCATTGTTTTAGTAGTATAGTACTATTGCTTTAATAGTATAGAACTATTGTTTTAATAGTGTGGTACCATTGTTTTAATAGTGATATACCATTGTTTTAGTAGTATAGTACTATTGTTTTAATAGTGTGGTACCATTGTTTTAATAGTATAGTACTATTGTTTTAATAGTGTGGTACCATTGTTTTAATAGTATAGTACTATTGTTTTAATAGTATGGTACCATTGGCTTAATAGTATAGTACTATTGTCTTAATAGTGTTGTACCATTGTTTTAATAGTATAGTACTATTGCTTTAATAGTGTAGTACTATTATTTTAATAGTGTAGTACTATTGTTTTAATAGTATGGTACTATTGTTTTAATAGTATAGTACTATTGTTTTAATAGTGTGGTACCATTGGCTTAATAGTATAGTACTATTGTTTTAAAAGTATAGTACTATTGTTTTAATAGTACAGTACTATTGATTTAATAGTATAGTACTATTGTTTTAATAGTGTGGTACTATTGGTTTAATAGTATAGTACTATTGTGTTAATAGTATGGTACCATTGGCTTAATAGTATAGTACTATTGTCTTAATAGTGTTGTACCATTGTTTTAATAGTATAGTACTATTGCTTTAATAGTGTAGTACTATTATTTTAATAGTGTAGTACTATTGTTTTAATTTTTAATAGTATAGTACTATTGTTTTAATAGTGTGGTACCATTGGCTTAATAGTATAGTACTATTGTTTTAAAAGTATAGTACTATTGTTTTAATAGTACAGTACTATTGATTTAATAGTATAGTACTATTGTTTTAATAGTGTGGTACTATTGGTTTAATAGTATAGTACTATTGTTTTAATAGTGTGGTACCATTGACTTAATAGTATAGTACTATTGTTTTAAAAGTATAGTACTATTGTTTTAATAGTGTGGTACTATTGTTTTAATAGTATAGTACTATTGTTTTAATAGTGTTGTACCATTGTTTTAATAGTATAGTACTATTGCTTTAATAGTATAGTACTATTGTTTTAATAGTGTAGTACTATTGTTTTAATAGTATAGTACTATTGTTTTAAAAGTATAGTACTATTGTTTAATAGTACTATACTTTTAAAACAATAGTACTATACTATTAAGCCAATGGTACCACACTATTAAAACAATAGTACTATACTATTAAAACTATAGTACTACACTATAGTATAGTACTATTGCTTTAATAGTATAGTACTATTGTTTTAATAGTATAGCACTATTGTTTTAATAGTATTATTTAATCGCTTTCATAGAATGTATTATTGAGAATCAGTGGTAAGCATTATTGTTTTAATGTGGTATCTATATCAATCTTACTACGCAACCACATACCTTTTGTTTTAAATGTAGTATAGTAGTATTAAATTAATAGATATGAAACTAAAAAATAATACGAACCATGTTCCAAAAATACAAAGCTAAAACGATAAAGCATTATAACACATTAGGTATAAATCCTAAAAAATATACTTACTTTTACATTATACTCAGTCATAGTTATCCATAACCTGTTTAGTAAAAATAATCTCCAAAAAATATATACAAAATTTGAGTAATTTTTCACTATTTAAATTTTATAATTTATTCAAAAAGTACTTAAAATTTAACATTTTTTCTTAAAACTAAGTCTTTTAAATGGATTTTATATTTTTCCTTAAATCTAAGTCTCTTAAATAGGTTTTCTATTACAAAAAAGGTAAACTAAGTTCAATACCTGTAGGTATGATTAGATGGATATAACGATACAAATTTGAAGTTGAGTTTAAAATAATATTTTATGTTGGGAAACAAATTTGTGTGTTCCAAAAAAGGTTATTAAATTTTTTTTACTCGAAACACTTTCAACCCATTCTGTAAATAATGAATGTGGATTGGAGGGCTGTCAAAATCATTCACACAGTGTAAGGAAAAAGTTTTTTGGTGTTTGTCTATTACAAATGCTTGCAGATGTTCATTGAAATATTTTATGTTCCACTCTTCACAAAGAAAATAAATCTTTGATTCATATTTAAAAATTTCTTGAATTTCAAAAAGCAAAAAAGATTCATCGGCTTTAGTCAAAAAAAAATGTTTTTTGTATAATTTTCCCTTAAATGTTAATTTTGATATGCAATTTACTTCACAAGGAGTTATGCTAGATTTGTCATAATTAATGTTTTCATAGAGAAGATTTAAATTACATGCATAAATTGACTTCTCATCGAAAATAAAATCGCTTTCAAAAAAACTTTGTTTAAGAAGATTGTGGGAAAATTTAAGTCCAGCTTTGAAAGCAAGAGTGTATGAAATATTGATTCTTGAATTTGTAGCTTTTGCAGCCTGCTTGTTTTGTCTGTGTAAAGCCTCAAAACGCATGCACCACAAGGTTCTAAGTGTTCCGCATTTTCGAATTGCAGAAGGATAATGCACCAAAAAGTGAAACTTGGGTTTCAATGGTTCTTTAAATGTTTTAATAAACAAAGAGTTATGTTTGGCGATTAAGTGTTCCAAGGAATTAAGTTGTGATTCATTTATTTTTGGTAAGAGTATTAAATCAATCATTTTAACCAGTGTTAAAAGAAGTTCCCATATCTTATTATTTTCTGGTACAAGATCTCCTATCATCAAGGGCAAAAAATGTATTAGAGTCATTGTTTCACGAGCAGTCATTTTCAAATTGTTTGCTTTTAACAACGACAATACAAATGGAGGCGAAATGTTACCTATCTCCGTTTCTCCATAGTTAAACAACTGTTTACGATTGTTAAGAACATCAATAGAAAAAAATTTTGAGCTCTCGATAAAGTGTACCAAGATCTTTGATATATCATACCTGCAAATACCTTCAAAAATATCATGCATAATATCAAAATAAAAATTTTGCGATACATGAAAAGACTTGATTTCGTTAAAAACACAATTTTCTTTAATACCAGTCAATTTTTCGTTTCTTATCTCAAGATCTGCTTGATAATTGTCAGGATTACGTAAGTAAGAGGCATACTCCTTTACGTCAGACTGCATATCAATTCTGCTTCTTTTGCAGGCTCTGCAGTAAAAGTTTGAATTAAAGCTACTTGAAAATCCCAAATAAGTGTTGAGACCCAGGTTATCTCCGACAACAAATGCTAAGATGAAATGTATGTGGTAACTCTTTTTATTTACATTTATTTCCAAACCCTCCCTTTCAAGATTTTGTATACGATCAACAAATGGTTTCATCGAAAAAGAATTACCAAATGAAGACCTATCTTTTGTTTTGAAAAAACCGGCTACAAAAATGTTTCTCAATTTCGACAGTTGATGCTTAGGAATGGTTGGGAAAGTATAATACACACCACAGATCGATTGATCTTTAGCATGTGAGCCGAGAGGATTGTCTATACAAAAGTCATCTAAGAATAAAATAAAAGGTATTATTAATTTATTTTCAAAACTCTGTGCCTTTTCCTTCCAAACTTGCGCATTTATTAAGCTGTTGTGAATACCAGGTGCACAACTATTCAGCATATTTGTATTCTCTAATGTCTGATGCAAAACATTTTCAGACTGAAAAAATCGTTGAATTTGAAATTCGATAGGCATGATAACTCCTGTAACCTTATTAGTATCTAATGTGGGGGCGTTATTAACAATAACTTCGCATACTTCTTCATTTATAGTATAATACAGAGGTTTCTTAAACAAACCTTTCGTTTCTAATTCTTGAATTAATTTGTATTCTGTACTGACAGACCTGAAATGAAGTGAAAGCTGATCTAATATATTAATAGCACTAGCCCTGTTTGTTTCGGTTTCAATAAGAGGCACAATTTTCAAAACAACAGCTTTCAATAGAGGGTTAATTACACTCTTTTGAACTTGTTCGATAATATCTGAAACGTTTTTTCTATTGAAGTTATCATTTTTGTGTAGAGATAGGGCGAAAGTAACTCCAACTATATCCATTGCAAAATCTTCGGAGCTTGGTGTAAATTCAGGTATATTCTGAATTAAGGTTTGTGGAAGAGATTCTGACATAATAAGAGGAAACAAACTTGTTGTACTCGAAACACTTTCATGGGGATTTAAAATGCTTTGAACTGTTTCGTTACAAATGTGATTTGTTTTTGGTTTAGAAATTTTATTTTCGTGCACTCTTTGTAAATGGCGTTTAAACGCGTAAATGTTTTGAAATTGCTGTAGACAGCCTTCTTCCGAGCATAAAAAAAAATCCAAACTTTTTAAGATGTGGTCGCATTTCAAATGATTAATTAAATTCTTAGACGAAAAATAATTTTTTGATTGAACACACAAAAAACATTTCATTTTGACTATGCTAGTAATTACTAACTAAATTTGTATTCAGTTATTAATTTGTATTCACGCACTAATTTTAGTATAATTATAATTGAGCGTTCGATTGAACTCCAAAGTAGTAAGATAAACTATCGATAAACAAAAAAAGATTTACCTTTCTTGGGATAGTAAAAACTCTTTACATGTAAAATTTACAATTTACAAGCAAAAATTTTAATGAAATATAAGATCTATACAAAATAATATTGTTTTCTAATCTTTACCTATAGAAAATTTTAGCGGGGCTTGGTTTCAGCATGTTCTGATGTTAACTGGTGGCTTCAACACAGCATCAAGGGGAGAAAGGATTACAAAATCACGTAAATCTGAAAAAAAATACAATACCATATCGAAATTGTGTTACTTAATTTCTCAAACTGTTTTTTTGTATGAAAGAAGATTTAATAAAAACAAAACCCAGAAAAATCTATCCGCGGTGGACTGTATCCGTATAGTGGACGTTAATTTTGTATGAAATACAAATAAAATAAATAGTTCGGTGTTTTAAATGGAATTTCACTTTCCCTGTACACCACTGCGGAAAGCTTTTCTGTTATACTTATATGTATACATATGCATATAAATAAAATCAAAATTTAAATGAATCGAAATGTTATCTTTACCTGTATAAGTATTTTCGAGTTCCTTTATTACACCAATGAGGTGTTGTCTTCTATTTTCTGTTGCAAAATTAGAATAATTTTGGTGATGAATGCTGGCCAAAGTTGAAAAAGCTGGATTTGTTTGTTGGACTTAAAATGTCGTAGTTGATTTAAACCTGAAATTTAAGTTTAAAAACTGTTAAAATTAACTAGATCAACGTTACGTATTCATTGCAACAAAGAATAAAATATAACACATCGATTCTATATTTTAAGACAAAGTCTCATTAAAAGCATTAGTGGCAGGATTACTTGACATTAAATTTCCCAAAAGTAATGCTTATGACTTTTAATTTTATTCGAGTTGGAATTCAAAAGGAGAAATATTTTCAATACAATACAACTATTGTATACCAGAAATTATACCAAGTCTAAATTAGTGCATGAGACAATTTCATGAAGATGACTCATAAAAAGTTCAATTAAAAAAATTGTAATACAATAAATTTTAAATGTTAATAAAGTCCGTATTTAAAAAGGAAAAAAGGGAGAAAGGATTACGAAATCATGTTAATCTGAAACAATAATAAAATATCATATCGAAATCGTGTTACTTAGTTTCTCAAACTGTTTTTTTTTTGTATAAAAGAAGATTTAATAAAAACAAAACCCAAAAAAATCTATCGGCGTTGGACTGTATCCGTATAGTGGACGTTAATTTTGTATGAAATACAAATAAAATAAATAGTTCGGTGTTTTAAATGGAATTTCAATTTCCCTGTACACCACTGCGGAAAGCTTTTCTGTTATACTTATATGTATACATATGCATATAAATAAAATCAAAATTTAAATGAATCGAAATGTTATCTTTGCCTGTATCAGTATTTTCGAGTTGCTTTATTACACAAATGAGGTGTTGTCTTCTATTTTCTGTTGCAAAATCAGAATAATTTTGGTGATGAATGCTGGCCAAAGTTGAAAGAGCTAAGATTTGTTGTTTGGGTTTAAAATGTCATAGTCGATTTCAACCTAAAATTTAAGTTTAAGAACTGTAAAAATTAACTAGATCAACGTTACGTATTTATTGCAAAAAACAATAAAATATAACACATCGATTCTATATTTTAAGACAAAGTCTCATCAAAAGCATTAGTGACAGGATTACTTGACATTAAATTTCCCAAAAGTAATGCTTATGACTTTTAATTTTATTCGAGTTGGAATTCAAAAGGAGAAATATTTTCAATACAATACAACTATTGTATACCAGAAATTATACCAAGTCTAAATTAGTGCATGAGACAATTTCATGAAGATGACTCATAAAAAGTTCAATTAAAAAAATTGTAATACAATAAATTTTAAATGTTAATAAAGTCCGTATTTAAAAAGGAAAAAGGGGAGAAAGGATTACGAAATCATGTTAATCTGAAACAATAATAAAATATCATATCGAAATCGTGTTACTTAGTTTCTCAAACTGTTTTTTTTTTGTATAAAAGAAGATTTAATAAAAACAAAACCCAAAAAAATCTATCGGCGTTGGACTGTATCCGTATAGTGGACGTTAATTTTGTATGAAATACAAATAAAATAAATAGTTCGGTGTTTTAGATGGAATTTCAATTTCCCTGTACACCACTGCGGAAATTTTTGCTGTTATACTTATATGTATACATATGCATGTAAATAAAAACAAAATTTAAATGAATCGAAATGTTATCTTTACCTGTATCAGTATTTTCGAGTTCCTTTATTACACAAATGAGGTGTTGTCTTCTATTTTCTGTTGCAAAATCAGAATAATTTTGGTGATGAATGCTGGCCAAAGTTGAAAGAGCTGAGATTTGTTGTTTGGGTTTAAAATGTCATAGTCGATTTCAACCTAAAATTTAAGTTTAAGAACTGTAAAAATTAACTAGACCAATGTTGTGTATTTTTTATGAAATACATAGCACATATGTAAATACTTTATAACTGACTGACTCTGTAACGCTGTTTAAATTGAATTAAAGGCAGAGCAGAGAAAGTGGCCATTTTGTGAGGACATTTAAACCATCAGTTTTTATGTCTATGTACCGCTGTTGAAATACTTGCAGTCCATTTTTTCTGAACTTCAGACCATGGCTCATTATTATGCGTCAACCAAATAATGGTTTGCTCAGTTTCTTCAAACAGAATTTCTCAAAAATAATGTTTAAACCGATTGTGTTTTGTTTGTTTAGCCTTATGGTCTTTGCTTTCATTGATTAATTGCATTTTTAATCCTCTATGCTTAATTCTCGCATTTACGGTTTTATCGTGCAGTTTACCTGTTGGATTACCTCTTTTTTGCAGATAATATTCCTGACAAAAATTAAATAAAAAACGGATTAAAAGCAGGTAGGTATCAAAGTATATGCATTTGATTTATGTCGGTTTTCATTGTAGAAAAGATTGGATCTGTTTGCGAAAAAATTTGATTTTTTTCCATATATTTACATGGACAATTGAAAATTTGTTGGTTTTAAATTTTTATTATTTGTGCCGAGGACGCGACATTCGACGTTATTATTAAAAAAATATGTAATACAAATTTAAACATTGGATTTTGAAGACGAAGGAGTTTTGATTTTCAGATCGAATCTTTCAGTTTTCAATGAAAAACGACATTAGTGATCATGTAAAGTTCTGTAAAAAAAAGCTTACTTTGATTTCTGATGGAAAAAGACAATGAATAGCATTTGTGGCTGCTTCTATATCTCTCATATTCATCCTCTTATTGAAAGAAACATAGCTGCCAACAAAAATGGACACCAATAGTTGTTTAGACGAAAAAAGTCTAAACAATGTTTTTTTTCATAGTATTCCAAAACGCCCTGGCCCTTCTCTGTTTTTCTTACAAGTTCTAGGAGTATTATATCATCCAAAATTTTTGTCTCATAGCCAAGGAAAGCGTGTGAAGATTTGGCTTAACTTTTAGTACTTTATTAATATTTTTCTTTTTCTGAGCACAAAATACTTTTTAAGAAGTTATCAGATTTCAAAAGATAATCATGCCGATTATGGAATTCGCAATACTGGATTCATGGCAAATGAGTAAAGAGAAACGAGTGCTTGCACTGCGAATCCAGAATTACGAATTCGATAATCGGCATGAATGTAACCATTTGGACGAAAAATAAGTCCGTTAATAAACACACAAAAATCATTTGATTGAAGAATACATTAAAAATTTTATTCACGCAATGATTTAATAAGGCTGTTAATGTTGGCGTTTGGGTGCTCACCAAAATTGTAAAAAAAGCTTTCGATGAATGAGTAAAAATTTTTACCCTCTTTGGGGTAGTTGAAATTCATAACATGGAAAAGTTTAAAGGTTATATCTACACATTTCAATAAATTAGGGAATTTATATAGTATGCCATCGTAAAACGTATAAAATAAATCAAGATTTTGTTTATCTTTACCAATTCCAATTATTAAAGGCTGGAGAGTTAGGCCCTTAGTTAAATATTTTTGTCTCAATGACTCTACCCTGTCTGCATAGTCCGATACTGATTGGCAGTAAATAAGGCAGGAATCTTGGGCGTCTTTGATTGATGGTTTCCATTTGGATTTTTTTGTATCCCTTTTTCCAATTGATAAGACCGGTGGTTTCAACACAGCATGGAGCAAGGAAAGGATTAAAAAATCGCGTGAATCTGAAACAATAATAAAATAGCAAAACGCAATCGTGTTACCTAATTTCTCAAACTGTTTTGTATAAAAAGTTACAAAAAAACAAAACCCAAATAAATCTATCCGTGATGGACTGTATCCGTATAGTGGACACTAATTTTGTATGAAATACAATTGAAATTTTTATAGAGAGATTCATTTGGGTTTTCCCCCCTTCAGCCATGAGGGGCAATTTTCTAAAAAAAATGGCTTAAAACTGAAAAAAAATTATTAAAAAACAACGGTTACACTTACAATACCATGATACACCTTTTTGTAAAGATAGAAATCTCTTCTTTTATGTTTTTTTTTTTTAATAAAGTTGTTTCAAAGAATCGTATTTGAACACTTAGTTTTCAAACTTAAAATTTTGAAGAAAAAAATTGAAAAATTTTGTTCAAACTAATTTTTTCCAAAATTTAACGTTAAGTAGTAGTTATTTTATATTTAATATGTAATGTTTTAATTCATTTTTAGTCAAATACCAAAAACTGAATGCTAAAACCTCTTCTAATTTTACAAAAAGGTGTAATTGTTGTAAGTGTAAGTGTAACTTTTTTTTTTAATATTTGTTTTTATGTTTCAAGTCAATTTTTTAGGAAATTGCCACTCCTGGCTAAACGGGGGGAATAGCCCCCCCCCTTCCGATACGATTTTGTTCTTGTCTTAAACCAGCCTACACGCTCTAGCTTTTTGTCACAAATTAAGCGTATCACCCTGTATATGGTATAAG
The DNA here is from genome assembly GCA_932273885.2 of Leucozona laternaria. Classification (NCBI taxonomy): domain Eukaryota; kingdom Metazoa; phylum Arthropoda; class Insecta; order Diptera; family Syrphidae; genus Leucozona; species Leucozona laternaria. The sequence continues at coordinate 196,524,780 of OW026366.1, read as the reverse complement.
TAAAAACAAAATGTAAATAAATCGAAATGTTATCTTACTTGTGTCAGAATTTTCAAGTTCCTTTAATAGCACCAATGAGGCCTTGTCTTTTATTTTTTGTTGCAGAATTGGAATAAGTTTGGTGACGAATGCTGGCCAAAGTTGAAAAAGCTGAGATTTGTTGCTTGGGTTTAAAATATCATAGTCGATTTCAACCTAAAATTTAAATTTAAGAACTGTAAAATTTAACTAGACCAATGTTGCGTATTTTTTATGAAATACATAGCACATATGTAAATACTTTATAACGGAATGACTCTGTAACGCTGTTTAAATTGAATTAAGGGCAGAGATAGCGCATAGACTTACAAGTGTGTGCCCCAAAGAATGTTTAAAAAGTGGCCATTTTGTCAGGACATTTAAACCATCAGTTTTTATGTCTATGTGCCGCTGTTGAAATACTGCAGTCCATTTTGTCTGAACTTCAGACCATGGCTCATTATTATGCGTCAACCAAATAATGGTTTGCTCAGTTTCTTCGGTGCTTAAAGAACACTCGTCAATTAGGGAATCACGTACAGATGTTTCTAGACATAAACAAAATTACCCAAAAATAATGTTTAAACCGATTTTGTTTTGTTTGTTTTACCTTGGTCTTTACTTTCATCGATTAATTGCCTTTTTAATCCTCTAAGCTTAATTCTCGCATTTACGGCTTTATCGTGCAGCTTACCTGTTGGATTAAGCCCACGACCTCTTTTATGCAGATAATATTCCTGACAAAAATTAAATAAGAAATGAATTAAAAGCAGGTAGGTATCAAAGTATGCATTTGATTTATGTCGTTTTTCATTGTAGAAAAAATTGGATCTGTTTGCTAAAAGATTTGATCTTTTTCCATATTTACATGTTTTATCAAAAAAGTTTAAGAGTCGGTAATTTTGTTGCATAAGTTGTGGACAGGCTATTTCTGTGTAATTTTCCTCTACACTAATACTATATCAAATCATGCTCACATCCCAGCAAACATTTTAATTCAAAATTGAATCATAAATAAATCACAAAAGTGAAGAACCTGACCGGAAAAGAATTCACTTATGATGCAATTTGAATTCTTTTACCTGGGCACTTGGACACCGATATGAATCGCTTTTGTGAATGATTTATGATCTTCATTTAAACTTAATTTAAATCAATGTATATAAGAGTCTATAAGATTATTTCTTTATCTTTTCTGAATCATAAATATGATTGCATTATGATTCATTTAAATGAAGGTATTTACTCAGAATCCCTTCTCTTAAATGAACATTCACAATTCATTCACTTAATTGGAATCATTTTTGGTGAAGAAAGTCTGAACCTTCAGAAAATGTTTGCTGGGATGTTTCATTCAAAAGCGCACTTCTCGAATTTCAGATCGAATCTCTCAGATTTCAATGAAAAACGACATTAGTGATCATGTTAAGTTCTGTATTTTTTGATTTTTTAAAGTAAAAAAAAGCTTACTTTGCTTTCAGAAGGAAAAAGACAATGAACAGCATTTGTAGCTGCTTCTATATCTCTCATATTCATCCCCTTATTGCAAGAAACATAGCTGCCAACAATAATGGACACCAAAAGTTCTCTATTTTTTTCGTCTAAACAATGTTTTTTTTCAAAGTATTCCAACACGCACTGGCCCTTCTCAGTTTTTCTTAGCAGTTCTTGCAGTGTTATATCATTCACAATTCTTGTCTCATCGCCAAGGGAAGCATGTGAAGATGTGGGTGAACTTATAGTACTGTACAATTCAGTTGTATTTGGAGTACTGGTTGTACAATTGTTCTCAATCCAAGCCTTACAGGCATCTGAAACGTAGCTTGGCAACTTATAATTAAAGAAGAATAAGAAGAAACAAAACATACAAAAATTAAGATTCGAAAGTTAAGGCAATTGAACTTTGAGTAACCTACATTTCTTCTCCACACGCTTAAATGGTATTTGAATTTTGCCCTTGTACCTAAAAGGGGAGCAGGAAACAGATCATTTATCTCAGATTCAGTAACAACCAGAAGACTTTCAATGTCAAACTCATTATCTATAATATATTTAAGAATAATATATTTAGCTCTATAATTATGATATAAAGCCAGAAAGTCATACCAACAACACGCTTATAGACCATTTCCTCAAATCCGAATTTATTGCAGATCAAATCTTTCAATTCATTTTCAGGCTGGTCTTCAAACCTCTCAACAAACTCAGTGATAATAACATTTTCAGAATTTGAATTTTCATTTTGTTTGCTAGTACCATCAGCAGCCGAAATGATTATATCTTGCACATCAATATTTATTATATCTCCGATTTCACACCTATCCATAACTGTTTGGGATAAAAGATCTTGCTTTTAAATAGTGCCAGAAATTTTAAAAAGTCAAATCTAATAAACATGAATTTTTTAAAAAGTTTGCTTTTAAGATATGAATGTATGTACATTGTATAGGATTTTGCTAACTTTGCCTTGTTTTCTGTAATCAAAAGAAAGCATCGACTTTATACAAACTTGTTTCATGTTCCCTGCTTTCCTTTTTTACCAGTTAGTGCCTTTTTTGCCTACTTTTCCTTTTTAGCAAAAAGCCCTATTGCAAATGAAGTATTGAAGAAGTTCAATGCTGTTTTTATTGCAAATACGGGACCTAAAATTATTAAGCAAATAGGTGTTGTAATGAATATTGGCGTCAATTCTAAATTTCGCGGAAACGTTAAATTAAAACCCCGATAATTATCTGGAGTTGGGTAACACTATATGGAGTAAAGTTATTTTTGTATTGATATGAATCACATTTGTTAAAAAAAAGTGGGTAACATCAGTTTTGCACTCACAGCCTCATTTAATCTCACAAAAACACGGATATATGTAAATAAATATTTGTTTTTGTTTCACAATAAACTTTCGTATAGGATGTTATAAAAAATTACAGCTTATAGGTAGGAGACAAATAGACGCCCCCCTCCATATTACTGTTGTCTGGATTAAATACAAGGATTCAAGCCTTTTATTGTATCTTATCCCAAGGATTTTCATATAAATCACCTGTTTTTTCTTTCTAAACAAACCCTTATGTAAACCAGTCATTTTGTATCCTAATATACCTACTATAGAGGTCTGCATGAATACATTAATTTGCTTCCTCTAAATGGGTATAGTAGCTCAGTGTACACTGTTTATACATATAATCCAGTGTACACTGAACCAAGTACCCGTTTTTTAGCTTCAAACACTGTAAACCATTCATTGCCTCATTATCAAAACTGGTACAGTATTTGGTCTCTCTCTCTCAAATGAGGGCATGACTCCACGAAACGAGTGTACAACTCCAACCGTGCATTTTACACTGACAATTAGTACACAAAATACTCAGTATATAAGTGAGAGGAATCGTATGCTGGAATGCATTCAATAAAACGATTACATAGTTTAGTTGGTTTCTAGATTTTGACAAATTATAAAGATAACAAATATAAAATAAATGAAAAAAAAAACTTTATTTATTTGTTTGTTTCATACTATGCCCGTTTGGTAACTAAAACTTTCACCAAGAAAGTGGGTTTTTTTCCTATGGGTTTTGACAGCAATTTGTGAAAATTTGTTTAAAAAAATTCACGTTACCAAACAGACCGATTATATTTTACTCCATTTCTTTACAGACATTTCTCACTTACATATTGAAGAACAAATTTGAATGAAAAGAAAAGTAGGTAAATCCGTATTTGGAGTATACCCACTACTCAGTGTACTAGATGCACCTACTCAGTGTACTTAGTGATGTGTCCACTTGTTTTGTGTTATAATGAACACTACTCTCAGTGCTTGTTTTAAAATAAGTGAAGGATTTGTATGATAACAATTTGAAAATTGATTCATTCATTCTATTTTCAAGCATATTGTACAGTTAAAAAGTTTGTTTTGGAATTAATCGAATGTCTTTTGAAACTGCTTTCAAGACATTCATTGCAGCCCTCTAATACCCACTAGTTTCCAGCGTTGCCACCTTAAAAAAAAAATTTGCGCACTAGATACCTATGTTTCGAGTTTTATTATTTATAAATAAACCAGGTTGTGTTGTTACTAAAGAAGTTCTGCCCCCTCAAAAGTATAAAGAAAGTGGTGTCCTAGAAAAGGTTTTTCTAATAGTATACTCCCATATATATAATATGTATAATGGATATGTTAAGCCCTTTTGATGTTACTAAATCAGATGCATCTATTATGTCAGATTTCGTAAATAATGAAAACAGTGTATATAACTGTTGATTTTTTCTATTGCTGACAGAGGTTTAAGTGATTCTGTTCCGCATCTTGAATTTGTTTGCATATAAGAAAAACTCGGATATAAGAAAGAAATTTCTTGGCTTTTCGGAGTTTCTTATATCCATGTTGTACTGTATAGTGGAATTCAAAAATTTCAAAATACTTATATTATCAACATAAATTCTATGAAACATACCTAAGTTGCACTCGTTTTATATTTTGTTTATTTTGCTATTTTTTTCACTGCAATTTAAACTAACTAGTGAAACCTTAGTATTTTATGGGATATCATATTATCGCTTAGAGGTAATGCGATACATAATATTAAAATCTAATGGAACTTTTGTATGATGCATTATCTCAATTTGATTTAAGAAAATTCAAACAATTTGAAAACACTTAATGAAACACTGTTATTATTAAAATACATTCTGTGAAACATACCAGAGTTGCAGTCGCTTTATATTTTGATTATTTTGCAATTTTTCCCACTCAAATTTAAGTTAAAAACTTTTCAATATGAACTGCACAGCTTCACGACAATGAAAATAATGGCTTGACAACATTTTTGCCAGCCTATCAAGTGAAACCTTAAAATTTTAATAGGATGTACTATGAATTGGAGTGAAGTAATGGGATGTATACTATTAACATCTTAAAAAACTATATGTTTCAATGGTATATACTATTATTACTTCGAAGTAATGGGATATATACTATTAGATGATAACGGAACTTTTATCGAATGACGCCTAAATTTAATGGGATATCCTATTATCGCTTAGAGATAATTTGATACATAATATCAAACTAACGGAACTCCTGTATGAGAATCTGAATAAGATTTAAGAAAATTCAAGCAATTTGTACACTTAATGAAACACTTTTGTTATTAAAATACATTTATGAAACATACCTGAGTTGCACTAGTTTTATATTTTGTTTATTTTTATACTTTTGCCACTAAAATTTGAGTTTAATATTTTGTATAATAGGAACCAAACACCACACAGCTTGACGACAACGAGAGTAATGGCTTGGTAACATTTTTGCCAGCTTTTCTAGTGAAACCTTAAAATTTTAATGGTATTTACTATAAATTGGAGTGAAGTAATGGGATGTATACTATTAACATCTTAAAAAACTATATGTTTCAATGGTATATACTATTATTACTTCGAAGTAATGGGATATATACTATTAGATGATAACGGAACTTTTATCGAATGACGCCTTAATTTAATGGGATATCCTATAATCGCTTAGAGATAATTTGATACATAATATCAAACTAACGGAACTCTTGTTTGAGAATCTGAATTAGATTTTAGAAAATTCAAGCAATTTGTACACTTAATGAAACACTTTTGTTATTAAAATACATTTATGAAACATACCTGAGTTGCACTAGTTTTATATTTTGTTTATTTTTATACTTTTGCCACTAAAATTTGAGTTTAATATTTTGTATAATAGGAACCAAACACCACATAGCTTGACGACAACGAGAGTAATGGCTTGGTAACATTTTTGCCAGCTTTTCTAGTGAAACCTTAAAATTTTAATGGTATTTACTATAAATTGGAGTGAAGTAATGGGATGTATACTATTAACATCTTAAAAAACTATATGTTTCAATGGTATATACTATTATTACTTCGAAGTAATGGGATATATACTATTAGATGATAACGGAACTTTTATCGAATGACGCCTAAATTTAATGGGATATCCTATTATCGCTTAGAGATAATTTGATACATAATATCAAACTAACGGAACTCTTGTTTGAGAATCTGAATTAGATTTTAGAAAATTCAAGCAATTTGTACACTTAATGAAACACTTTTGTTATTAAAATACATTTATGAAACATACCTGAGTTGCACTAGTTTTATATTTTGTTTATTTTTATACTTTTGCCACTAAAATTTGAGTTTAATATTTTGTATAATAGGAACCAAACACCACATAGCTTGACGACAACGAGAGTAATGGCTTGGTAACATTTTTGCCAGCTTTTCTAGTGAAACCTTAAAATTTTAATGGTATTTACTATAAATTGGAGTGAAGTAATGGGATGTATACTATTAACATCTTAAAAAACTATATGTTTCAATGGTATATACTATTATTACTTCGAAGTAATGGGATATATACTATTAGATGATAACGGAACTTTTATCGAATGACGCCTAAATTTAATGGGATATCCTATTATCGCTTAGAGATAATTTGATACATAATATCAAACTAACGGAACTCTTGTTTGAGAATCTGAATTAGATTTTAGAAAATTCAAGCAATTTGTACACTTAATGAAACACTTTTGTTATTAAAATACATTTATGAAACATACCTGAGTTGCACTAGTTTTATATTTTGTTTATTTTTATACTTTTGCCACTAAAATTTGAGTTTAATATTTTGTATAATAGGAACCAAACACCACATAGCTTGACGACAACGAGAGTAATGGCTTGGTAACATTTTTGCCAGCTTTTCTAGTGAAACCTTAAAATTTTAATGGTATTTACTATAAATTGGAGTGAAGTAATGGGATGTATACTATTAACATCTTAAAAAACTATATGTTTCAATGGTATATACTATTATTACTTCGAAGTAATGGGATATATACTATTAGATGATAACGGAACTTTTATCGAATGACGCCTAAATTTAATGGGATATCCTATTATCGCTTAGAGATAATTTGATACATAATATCAAACTAACGGAACTCCTGTATGAGAATCTGAATAAGATTTAAGAAAATTCAAGCAATTTGTACACTTAATGAAACACTTTTGTTATTAAAATACATTTATGAAACATACCTGAGTTGCACTAGTTTTATATTTTGTTTATTTTTATACTTTTGCCACTAAAATTTGAGTTTAATATTTTGTATAATAGGAACCGAACACCACACAGCTTGACGACAACGAGAGTAATGGCTTGGTAACATTTTTGCCAGCCTTTCTAGTGAAACCTTTAAATTTTAATGGGATGTACTATAAATTGGAGTGAAGTAATGGGATGTATACTATTAACATCTTAAAAAACTATATGTTTCAATGGTATATACTATTATTACTTCGAAGTAATGGGATATATACTATTAGATGATAACGGTACTTTTGTCGAATGACGCCGCTTAGAGATAATGGGATACATAATACTAAACTAACGGAATGCTTGTATGAGGCTCTGAATAATATTTTAGAATATTCAAGCAATTTGTACACTTACTAAAACACTTTTATTATTAAAATAAATGAATGAAACTTACCTAAGTTTTACATTTTTTTGTTTGTTTAGCTTTTGTTTATTTTTTTACTTTTTATTTTTTCCTTTTAAGTTGAATATTTTTTTTTTTATTATTTCCCGAACACACCGAACACACCGAACACCGCACAACTTCATGAACAACTAAAAAAAGTAATGGCAACATTTTTGCCAGCGAAACTTTAACAAGGAAAGAGATAGTATTGCTAACGCACAAGCAACCTTAGAAAATTGGGCTTTTCGGGAAACTATCTCTGTCTTTTCTCTTTCTTGTTTTACAGTAGTAAAAAGAATCCTAGTCAGAGGTAAAACAAACAAATAGGTACAAACATACAGCAGCGAATGATATTTTCAGTGATTTTTATTATTTGCGGTTTTTTTTTAATAAAAATATAAGTTTTAAATATGAAAGGATTCTAAAATTTTAGAAAAACAACATGTATTCAATAGTTTGAAACGTTTTTGTGAGACAAAAGAAAACAAGCATTAGGTAGCAGGAAAAATACATTGTTTAGGTATGAGAAATTTTCCAAAGTGAAGTCAGATTCCAAAGTGAAGTCAGATTCACAAGCTAAAATTTTGAAGTGTTAATGTGTTCTTAACATTTGTAGTAGAACTTTGATCTTAAAGTTATTATAAACAATAGTTTAAACAGAGTTAAGATTGGGAAAATTGAGTATTGCGACTGCTAGCGTTTATTAATTTTAATAATTAAAACATAATGTACTTACCTTTATTCATTGTCTATTTGTGTTTCATACGTAAAATAACATCACTTTTCACTTTCACGGAATTAAAAGTTAATGACATTTATTTGATTTTCACTTACACTTATCCATAAGTAATAAAATATCGATGTTTAAGCATTAAAATTATCAATTTGCAGTTTCGGTGATCAATAAAGTTCTGTTTACACGTGCAATTTTTTACTTTTGAGTATGCGATTTGCATTATTTGGCACATTATATGCTTTGTGAAGCCCAAGTTTCAGATAGGACATGAAATATCTTGCTTTTTACAACATTTTTATCAAAAAAGGAGAATTATTGTTTTCTTGAAATTGTTTTCTTGAAATTTATTTGATTTTCACTTACACTTATCCATAAGTAATAAAATATCGATGTTAAAGCATTAAAATTATCAATTTGCAGTTTCGGTGATCAATAAAGTTCTGTTTACACGTGCAATTTTTTACTTTTGAGTATGCGATCTGCATTATTTGGCACATTATATGCTTTGTGAAGCCCAAGTTTCAGATAGGACATGAAATATCTTGCTTTTTACAACATTTTTATCAAAAAAGGAGAATTATTGTTTTCTTGAAATTTATTTGATTTTCACTTACACTTATCCATAAGTAATAAAATATCGATGTTTAAGCATTAAAATTATCAATTTGCAGTTTCGGTGATCAATAAAGTTCTGTTTACACGTGCAATTTTTTACTTTTGAGTATGCGATTTGCATTATTTGGCACATTATATGCTTTGTGAAGCCCAAGTTTCAGATAGGACATGAAATATCTTGGTTTTTACAACATTTTTATCAAAAAAGGAGAATTATTGTTTTCTTGAAATTGTTTTCTTGAAATTTATTTGATTTTCACTTACACTTATCCATAAGTAATAAAATATCGATGTTTAAGCATTAAAATTATCAATTTGCAGTTTCGGTGATCAATAAAGTTCTGTTTACACGTGCAATTTTTTACTTTTGAGTATGCGATTTGCATTATTTGGCACATTATATGCTTTGTGAAGCCCAAGTTTCAGATAGGACATGAAATATCTTGCTTTTTACAACATTTTTATCAAAAAAGGAGAATTATTGTTTTCTTGAAATTGTTTTCTTGAAATTTATTTGATTTTCACTTACACTTATCCATAAGTAATAAAATATCGATGTTAAAGCATTAAAATTATCAATTTGCAGTTTCGGTGATCAATAAAGTTCTGTTTACACGTGCAATTTTTTACTTTTGAGTATGCGATCTGCATTATTTGGCACATTATATGCTTTGTGAAGCCCAAGTTTCAGATAGGACATGAAATATCTTGCTTTTTACAACATTTTTTATCAAAAAAGGAGAATTATTGTTTTCTTGAAATTGTTTTCTTGAAATTTATTTGATTTTCACTTACACTTATCCATAAGTAATAAAATATCGATGTTAAAGCATTAAAATTATCAATTTGCAGTTTCGGTGATCAATAAAGTTCTGTTTACACGTGCAATTTTTTACTTTTGAGTATGCGATCTGCATTATTTGGCACATTATATGCTTTGTGAAGCCCAAGTTTCAGATAGGACATGAAATATCTTGCTTTTATCCATTGTCACACTTTTACTTTATTTTGTTTTATTAATAGTATGAATATAAGTTATCCCATTATTTCAATGAGATATACCATTGAATTTATTGTGTTTTTTTGCTCATAAAAAGTTTAATAACATGAAACTATTGAAAGAATGGTACGTCTTATTAAAGCTGAGTTGTCAAATACCATAAGTTCAATGGTGCGCCCCATTGAACTAATAAGACACACTATTAAACATTTTTTTTGTTTTATTAATAGTACGAATATTAGTTATCCCATTATTTCAATGAGACATACCATTGAATTTATTGTGTTTTTTTTTGCTCATGAAAAGTTTAATAACATGAAACTATTGAAAGAATGGTACGTCTTATTAAAGCTGAGTTGTCAAATACCATAAGTTCAATGGTGCGCCCCATTGAACTAATAAGACACACTATTAAACATTGTTTTGTTTTATTAATAGTACGAATATTAGTTATCCCATTATTTCAATGAGACATACCATTGAATTTATTGTGTTTTTTTTGCTCATAAAAAGTTTAATAACATGAAACTATTGAAAGAATGGTACGTCTTATTAAAGCTGAGTTGTCAAATACCATAAGTTCAATGGTGCGCCCCATTGAACTAATAAGACACACTATTAAACATTGTTTTATTTTATTAATAGTACGAATATTAGTTATCCCATTATTTCAATGAGACATACCATTGAATTTATTGTGTTTTTTTTGCTCATAAAAAGTTTAATAACATGAAACTATTGAAAGAATGGTACGTCTTATTAAAGCTGACTTGTCAAATACCATAAGTTCAATGGTGCGCCCCATTGAACTAATAAGACACACTATTAAACATTTTTTTGTTTTATTAATAGTACGAATATTAGTTATCCCATTATTTCAATGAGACATACCATTGAATTTATTGTGTTTTTTTTGCTCATAAAAAGTTTAATAACATGAAACTATTGAAAGAATGGTACGTCTTATTAAAGCTGACTTGTCAAATACCATAAGTTCAATGGTGCGCCCCATTGAACTAATAAGACACACTATTAAACATTGTTTTGTTTTATTAATAGTACGAATATTAGTTATCCCATTATTTCAATGAGACATACCATTGAATTTATTGTGTTTTTTTTTGCTCATGAAAAGTTTAATAACATGAAACTATTGAAAGAATGGTACGTCTTATTAAAGCTGAGTTGTCAAATACCATAAGTTCAATGGTGCGCCCCACTGAACTAATAAGACACACTATTAAACATTTTTTTTGTTTTATTAATAGTACGAATATTAGTTATCCCATTATTTCAATGAGACATACCATTGAATTTATTGTGTTTTTTTTGCTCATAAAAAGTTTAATAACATGAAACTATTGAAAGAATGGTACGTCTTATTAAAGCTGAGTTGTCAAATACCATAAGTTCAATGGTGCGCCCCATTGAACTAATAAGACACACTATTAAACATTGTTTTGTTTTATTAATAGTACGAATATTAGTTATCCCATTATTTCAATGAGACATACCATTGAATTTATTGTGTTTTTTTTGCTCATAAAAAGTTTAATAACATGAAACTATTGAAAGAATGGTACGTCTTATTAAAGGTGAGTTGTCAAATACCATAAGTTCAATGGTGCGCCCCATTGAACTAATAAGACACACTATTAAACATTATTTTGTTTTATTAATAGTACGAATATTAGTTATCCCATTATTTCAATGAGATATACCATTGAATTTATTGTGTTTTTTTTTGCTCATGAAAAGTTTAATAACATGAAACTATTGAAAGAATGGTACGTTTTATTAAAGCTGAGTTGTCAAATACCATAAGTTCAATGGTGCGCCCCATTGAACTAATAAGACAGACTATTAAACATTATTTTGTTTTATTAATAGTACGAATATTAGTTATCCCATTATTTCAATGAGATATACCATTGAATTTATTGTGTTTTTTTTGCTCATAAAAAGTTTAATAACATGAAACTATTGAAAGAATGGTACGTCTTATTAAAGCTGAGTTGTCAAATACCATAAGTTCAATGGTGCGCCCCATTGAACTAATAAGACACACTATTAAACATTGTTTTGTGTTATTAATAGTACGAATATTAGTTATCCCATTATTTCAATGAGACATACCATTGAATTTATTGTGTTTTTTTTGCTCATAAAAAGTTTAATAACATGAAACTATTGAAAGAATGGTACGTCTTATTAAAGCTGAGTTGTCAAATACCATAAGTTCAATGGTGCGCCCCATTGAACTAATAAGACACACTATTAAACATTATTTTGTTTTATCAATAGTACGAATATTAGTTATCCCATTATTTCAATGAGATATACCATTGAATTTATTGTGTTTTTTTTTGCTCATGAAAAGTTTAATAACATGAAACTATTGAAAGAATGGTACGTCTTATTAAAGCTGAGTTGTCAAATACCATAAGTTCAATGGTGCGCCCCATTGAACTAATAAGACACACTATTAAACATTGTTTTGTGTTATTAATAGTACGAATATTAGTTATCCCATTATTTCAATGAGACATACCATTGAATTTATTGTGTTTTTTTTGCTCATAAAAAGTTTAATAACATGAAACTATTGAAAGAATGGTACGTCTTATTAAAGCTGAGTTGTCAAATACCATAAGTTCAATGGTGCGCCCCATTGAACTAATAAGACACACTATTAAACATTATTTTGTTTTATCAATAGTACGAATATTAGTTATCCCATTATTTCAATGAGATATACCATTGAATTTATTGTGTTTTTTTTTGCTCATGAAAAGTTTAATAACATGAAACTATTGAAAGAATGGTACGTCTTATTAAAGCTGAGTTGTCAAATACCATAAGTTCAATGGTGCGCCCCATTGAACTAATAAGACAGACTATTAAACATTATTTTGTTTTATTAATAGTACGAATATTAGTTATCCCATTATTTCAATGAGATATACCATTGAATTTATTGTGTTTTTTTTGCTCATAAAAAGTTTAATAACATGAAACTATTGAAAGAATGGTACGTCTTATTAATTTTCGGAAGTGAAATACTATTAAAAAAAATTTGTATGGGTCAATAGTGTTTATTTATGAAAATACTATTGATCTAATGGTCCACCCCATTGGGTTTATATTATATTAATAGGATTTACTATTAAAACGAAGTTTTTTTAATGGTATCACTACCATTAATAATCAATGGTATTTTTTAATGGGACAATGGTATACCATTAAAATTATTAATAGTTTTTTACTATTGAACTAATAGTTTTTACCATTGAACCAATAGTTTTTATACTATTAATAATAATGGTTTCAAAACCATTGGATCAATGGTACAAAATCCTAGAAATCTATTGTTTCAATAGTAAAATCCCATTGAAACACGTACTATAAAAACAATGGTTGTACCATTGATATTTCAATGGTATGTTTTTCCCTGAGTGTACTACTTTTCAAAATGTACACCTGTACAGTTATGCAGAAACACTGATAATCGCTGTATAAAGCAACCTTATAAAAACACTTCTTTTTCACATTAGTTATGCGTAAAACTTAGACAAACATTTTTGCCTGGGTCCTGTGTAACTTGAACAAGCCTATAGCTTAAACAGCGTCATATACATACCTCTATTACTATTGTCAATGTCTGTCAATTGATAAATATTGAAAACCGTTTCTTATTAGAAACTCAATTTATTAAAAAAATTGATAAACTATTCATGGATAATTATTGGCAATTTTATTCTGACACTAAAATTAATGTTCGAAAATGCAAGGTTCGGCAACAGTAATGAAATAGTGTATTATATTATTGGTATTTCAAAATCTCTATAGTTGCCCGAACAGTATTGCCAGTAGTTATTGCCAAATGGACGTCTCAAACTTTTCACTCGCACCCAAATAATCACGATCTACGATTTTATCCAATACGAACTTTTTATTTTTGAATTGGGCGATTTTAGGTTCCTTAATTATTAAAAGCTTGATTATTTAATTTTCATTATGATCAGAACTTTGACTGATTTTAAAAGTCGATTGTGAATGAACCCCACACACTCTTTACTCTCAGCTGTTAATTTTTAAAAAGCATTAATTCAGAGTATATAATTGAAAAAAATAATGTTTCTGGTGATTTTGGTAGTCTTGAATCCTTCAATATTTAATTCGAAAATGCTGAAAAAACTTTTTAATTGAGAAAAAAAGTTATGATTGTTCAATAGAAACATTATACGCAAAACCTAACTTAAAAAAGAACGGAAGAATCTTCTTCTAATATGGAAGATATTTTGGAGAAACTTTGCGAGTTTATATTTGATTTTTATAAAAAAGAGTCATTTATTAGTAGGTCTATCCTCGGCTCCAAGATTTTTCAATTCTCTTCTTACAATATATGGATGGATAGTCCGACTCCGTTCTGCTTAAACCAATGATGCTCGTTTAACATCAGTGGCCTATTTCACAGAATTACATCGCATAATTTGTATTAGGCTTTAACTAGGCTTCTTAGATGACTCAGTGTTGATTTTGGATTTTTAATAATTTATACGAGGAGTTAAAAAAAACTATCAGCTATTTTAGAAGTTATCAGTTCGAAAATTATCACTTTTCGAGTGACTTTTTAAAAAAAGTACCAAATTCTATTTTAAGAAAAGTGGGTGTTACAGTTGGCGTAAAAGAGTGCTGGAAAAAAAATATATCGCGATTAGTTTTTTAAGAGATAACTTAATAACAAAATCTTTGCCGCTGAATATACGGAGACAATTCAAAAATGTATAAGAAATGTTGGCCTGAGGGTGGGCAATTTAACTAAAACCATTTTCTTACCTTTTCGTCTCTAAAAGGAATAAACTCTGTAAATTTCAGAGAAGTTCGTTCAGTAGTGGTTGTTGAGGCTAAAAGTTTAATACATCCGCAAACTATGGCTTCCGGATCTTAGCACCTCATATGTGGTCAGTAATTGGTCAAAAAATGCAACTATAGTTTCAGTAATTGGTGAGCCATAAGTTTTCATTTATGATTTTTAAAGGTTTTTTTTTCCAAATTCACAATTATATGACACTAAAATACTTTCAAAATTCGTTTAAGAAAATTCTATGGCTGAGCATTTTCTGTTACAAGATGACCTTTTTTAAGGATTTAGTGTCCTTTCATTTTGTTCGACAATCACACAAATGCGAAGTACCTACTTAAAATCTCTTTGACCTTGAAAAATCCTTAAAATTCCTTAAACAAAAAACTATGGATGACCAATAATTGAATTTTTAGTTGTCCTTTAATGAGATTAATAGGACCTTCGCGTATATAAAACAAATGAGGTGCTAAAAATTGTTGATGACCTTGAAAAACTTTAACCATTTATTCAAACAAACTGTATGGCTGATCAATTTTTGGACTAATTACCGACCTTTTTGAGGGCATACTTTATTGCGAATGTGACACATATGTATGGAGTGCTATAAGCCGTAACCATTTTTTTTTTGGAGTCTAAGCGAGTCGCTGGCGATTTCCAACGTCCGTCGCAACCTAGAAACACTGTACAAAATCTCCAAAACCGAAGGCATTCAATACAAATTCAGCTCCAACAAAACTAGCGAAACTATCAGCCCAATTCTAAATGACAATTCCCCGGAAAATTTTCCATTTTCCGGGAATTTCTCTCGGGGAATTAGGAATAAGAGTAGGTACTACTACTCCTGAGAAAACAAGTCTCCCGGAGAGTTATTTTCGCGGGGAATGTTTAGAATTGGGCTGTATAAGTTCTTGAACGTTTTCCGTACTAAAAAAAAAAGTCGAAACTAGCAGTTAAATAAATAATAATCAGATGCAGTTGCAAGAGTTCTTAAAGACCTTGATGCACATAAATCCGCTGGCCCGGATCGTATCCCTCCTACTGTTCTGAAGAGGTGTTCTTCAACGCTGGCAAAACCACTGCGTAAGCTTTTCCATCTGTCCTTCTCTACTGGTCTCGTTCCGAGTGGATGGAAAACAGCGTTTGTCCAGCTTTTCCCTAAAAAAGGCGAATCTTCTTCACCCTCTAACTATCGTCCAATTGCACTTACGTCCCTTCTTTCTAAGGTCATGGAAACGCTGATTAATCATCAGCTTAAGAAATATCTTGAAGAACGAAAACTTCTAAATGACCGGCAGCAATAGGTCCACTGGTGATCTGAAGGTATATCTCACCGAACAGTGGAACAAATCTTTACATCGTTTTGCTAAAAGTAAGATTATTGCACTTGATATTTCAAAAGCGTTTGATAGAGTTTGGCATCAAGCTCTATAATCGAAAATGCATGCATTTGGTATCGATGAATCTCTTCTTCGTTGGATTAGAAATTACCTTTCGGACCGCTCAATACAAGTCGTATTGGATGGTTTTGAGTCTGATATTCATAACCTAAATGCTGGTGTGCCCCAGGGCTCCGTTTTGTCTCCGACTCTAATTCTCATTTTCATTAATGATCTTTTGTCTGAAACTTCTAATCCATTAAATTGGTTTGCTGACAACAGTACCCTCAGCTTTTCATATTCGTTTCTAGATTCACATCCTTGTCCTTCAGATGTGGAACTAGAGCAGCAGCGTATGATAAGCTCATTAAATTCTGATCTTGATAGCATTGTCCAATGGGGAATCAAAAACCGCGTAGAATTTAATGCTTCAAAAACTCAATGCTGTCTCCTGTCGTTGAAGCGAAACCCACCCTCCATGCCGCTATCCATGAGCGGTACTTGTATTGAAGAAACTAAACAGCTTTCAGTTCTGGGAATGTACATCACAGACCACCTTTTGTGGAATGACCACATATTTAAGGTTGCCAAAAACGATGCTAAATGTTTAGGTTTTCTTCGGCGATGCAAGAAATTTTTCTCTCCTTCTGATCTACAAAGCCTTTATCCGTCCTAAGCTTGAGTATAACTCCCACATCTGGGCAGATGCTCCTATAACTCACTTGAATCTCTTGGATAGAATTCAAAATAGAGCTTTTAAAATGATAGGTGATAGAAATATAACAGATACAATTACAACTCTGGAACACCGCCGCAGTGTTTCATGTCTTTCTTTATTCTATCGCTATTTTTATAAACAGTGTTCTAGCGAAATAGCCAGTTGAATTCCTCCCCTAAAACAATTCCACCGTAATACTCGCGCTTCTAGGAATGCACATCAGCTTGGCCTTGAGCCCAATTTCGGACGTACAGTCAAGTACAGAGATTCTTTCTTTAGCCGCACAACTCGAATGTGGAATGCTTTGCCTAGCTCTATTTTTCCCTCCCATTGCAATATCCAGAAATTCAAAACCAATGTGTATGGGTATCTCCTATTAAACCCTTCCCTATTTTTTTAACGCTCACAGTATGTTTATCATTATAAGGGTAGTCATAACCCGTTGAGTGCGCGCATACAAAAAAAAAAAAAAATCTCCTGAAATAAATCGAAGGAGTGAAAGATGTGAATGCTAATAAGGAGGACAGAGCTTTATTTTTATTTCTGCATAAATATTTACGAAGTTTTAAAAACTAACAAAATGTATGACTATACGCAGGAATATTTTTAAATCATTATTCTGGGATAATCTACTTGTTATCGCTGGTTTATCGCTCAATCTATAGTTTTCATACGTTTGTCAAGTTATTATTTCCGTTGGCAGTTGGCTATAAATAACACAGAAGCATCAGCACAGAAAATTCAATCCCAATTTAATCAGCACTTACCCATAAATTCAATGCTATTCGAACTCCTTTTTTACCATCGTTGTCATCGTCCCCACAATCATTGTGCATATTATTTCAATAAAGCTCATGTACCACATCACCCGAAATCCGTTCATGTAACACTAAGCCTTTTTGTGTGCCTTCAGCCCTGAACTGTCAAAAGCAGCACCATTACCCTAGCACAAACCAACAACACCACTATGGCTCCAAAGAACATCTCTACTCGAATCGAATTTCATCTGATTATATATTTTTATGTTCCAGTTCCAGCAAAGGAATCTTTGACTCCCGCGTAGGTGGAATCCAAAACCCATCCACTACCCGTCATGCCACCACCACCCACTATAATCCCTTCAGGCAAAGATGTCAATTGGTAATAAAAAAAAAAATAAAGATAGAAAAAATATAAGGACGATCTCACATAGGGACGAAATCTCAGCCATTCTTCATTGAGGATTTCCAAAAGAGAAGATGTCTGAGTTGAGCACACCATATCCTTTGGCATGACGATGATGATGATGATAGTGATGCGATTTAGGGTTAGGGTTAAGCTCCCATGTTTCCATCTCTCATACACTTATTTCGAAACCAAATCGAGAAAGACACCAGATACCATTGAGGCTACGTTTCGGGTTCACATGATGATGATGATGACCTATCCGACCCATTTGGCATCGATTCTATGATATAGTGCTCTACAACAAGCCTTGATAAATAAATAACTTTAGGTCCTCGAGAGGAAAATGGAAGACAATTGTTCGGAAGAGTGAACAAAAAATAAAAGCGAAAACATCAGTATGTAGTTCGTGTGCGTGTGTTTGTCTTTTGCTGTCCGGCGTGTATGAGTGAAAACAACATATAGACAGTATATAGAGTGGATGTGTATTATATTTTATAATATATGTATGTATATGCCGGATATGAACCACTTTGTTCGGCTAACAAACGGCAAATTTCCACAACATTCTAGGGCACAAAAAATATGTTAGATAGTCCCCAGTTCCTGGCATTTTTGTTTGTTTTTTTTTTTTTTTTCTGAAAACTTTAACTCTGTCCATCAGTTTGACTAAAGTTTCGTTGGTTGAGTGTTTTACAGCAGATCATGCACAACATTTCGCTTAAGACATATTATTATTTTTGGCAAGAGTATACTTTTAGATTTGTTAAACGGCTGATAATTGTGAGCCTCTGTGTAAGTGTTACTAACACGCAGAAACATTTGACTTAACAGAGTTTGATTTTTACTCGTTTAAAAAAATATCGGTTAAAATCTGCTGAGTCTCGTCAAAAAAACCATGAGTATGTTCTGTTAAAAAAAGCAGAGCTAAAACGATTAAAAAAACACGGTTGAATAAAGCCGAGACAATGGTTATAATCTGCCAAGTAAATCGGTGTAAATGAGCCGATCTGCTCAGTATAAATCTCTGCTTAAATGCAACGAGTAACTTGGTTGAAAAAAAACGAGTTCGTTGCTGTTTTCAACTGAAACGTTGGTTATTAATAATCGTTTTACTCATATAAATTTTAACGAGTTAATGTTTTGCTGAAATCTCACGAGTAATCAGTTAAAAACACACGACTAGTGTCGTTTAAATACAGCAGAACACTTGGTTGATTTAAACCGATTTACTCATGTAAATTGCAATGAGTAAATACGTGGGGAAATCTCTCAAGCACTCTGTTGTTAACAGACGAGTAGTGTCTTTTAATAATAGCAGATCACTTGGTTCTTATTAGCCGAGTTACTCAGTATAATTATAACAATGTTATGAACGTTGAAATCTCATAAGCACTCGGTTATTAACAAACGACTATGACGTTTAATAACAGCCAAGAACTTGGTTGTTATGCACCGAGTTACTCAGCAAAATTGTAACGATTTATCTGTGATGATTTCTGCCAAGTAGTCTGCTGTAAACAAACGACAAGACTCATTTAAAAACAGTCAAGCACTCGGCAGTTTTTACCCGAGTTACTCAGCAAAATCGTAACGAGTTACGTCTGCTGATTTCTGCCAAGTAGACTGTTGTAAACAAACGACAAGGCTCGTTTAAAAACAGTCAAGCGCTCGGCAGTTTTTACCCGAGTTACTCAGGTAAAAGGTAACAAGTAACTCAGCAAAATTGTACTGAGTAACATTTGCTGATTTCTCACGATCAATCTGTTGAAAAGAAACGAGTAAGGTCGTTTGAAAATAGCCAACTACTCGGCAGATTTTTCCCGAGTTACTCAGGAAAATCGTAACGAGTAACGTCTGCTGATTTCTGCCAAGTAGACTGTTGTAAGCAAACGACAAGGCTCGTTTAAAAACAGTCAAGCACTCGGCAGTTTTTACCCGAGTTACTCAGATAAAAGGTAACAAGTAACTCAGAAAAATTGTACTGAGTAACATTTGCTGATTTCTCACGAGCAATCTGTTGAAAAGAAACGAGTAAGGTCGTTTGAAAATAGCCAACTACTCGGCAAATTTTTCCCGAGTTACTCAGCAAAATCGTAACGAGTTACGTCTGCTGATTTCTGCCAAGTAGACTGTTGTAAACAAACGACAAGGCTCGTTTAAAAACAGTCAAGCACTCGGCAGTTTTTAACCGAGTTACTCAGGTAAAAGGTAACAAGTACCTCAGCAAAATTGTACTGAGTAACATTTGCTGATTTCTCACGAGCAATCTGTTGAAAAGAAACGAGTGAGGTCGTTTGAAAATAGCCAACTACTCGGCAGATTTTTCCCGAGTTACTCAGCAAAATTGTAACGAGTTACGTCTGCTGATTTCTGCCAAGTAGACTGTTGTAAACAAACGACAAGGCTCGTTTAAAAACAGTCAAGCACTCGGCAGTTTTTAACCGAGTTACTCAGGTAAAAGGTAACAAGTACCTCAGCAAAATTGTACTGAGTAACATTTGCTGATTTCTCACGAGCAATCTGTTGAAAAGAAACGAGTAAGGTCGCTTGAAAATAGCCAACTACTCGGCAAATTTTTCCCGAGTTACTCAGCAAAATCGTACCGAGTTACATCCGCTGATTTCTGCCAAGTAGACTGTTGTAAACAAACGAAAAGGCTCGTTTAAAAACAGTCAAGCACTCGGCAGTTTTTAACCGAGTTACTCAGCTAAAAGGTAACAAGTAACTCAGCAAAATTGTACTGAGTAACATTTGCTGATTTCTCACGAGCAATCTGTTGGAAAGAAACGAGTAAGGTCGTTTGAAAATAGCCAACTACTCGGCAGATTTTTCCCGAGTTACTCAGGAAAATCGTAACGAGTTACGTCTGCTGATTTCTGCCAAGTAGACTGTTGTAAACAAACGAAAAGGCTCGTTTAAAAACAGTCAAGCACTCGGCAGTTTTTTACCCGAGTTACTCAGCTAAAAGGTAACAAGTAACTCAGCAAAATTGTACTGAGTAACATTTGCTGATTTCTCACGAGCAATCTGTTGAAAAGAAACGAGTAAGGTCATTTGAAAATAGCCAACTACTTGGCAGATTTTTCCCGAGTTACTCAGGAAAATTGTAACGAGTTACGTCTGCTGATTTCTGCCAAGTAGACTGTTGTAAACAAACGAAAAGGCTCGTTTAAAAACAGTCAAGCACTCGGCAGTTTTTACCCGAGTTACTCAGCTAAAAGGTAACAAGTAACTCAGCAAAATTATACTGAGTAACATTTGCTGATTTCTCACGAGCAATCTGCTGAAAATAAACGAGTAATGTCGTTTGAAAATAGCCAACTACTCGGCAGATTTTTCCCGAGTTACTCAGAAAAATCGTAACGAGTTACGTCTGCTGATTTCTGCCAAGTAGACTGTTGTAAGCAAACGACAAGGCTCGTTTAAAAACAGTCAAGCACTCGGCAGGTTTTACCCGAGTTACTCAGGTAAAAGGTAACAAGTAACTCAGCAAAATTGTACTGAGTAACATTTGCTGATTTCTCACGAGCAATCTGTTGAAAAGAAACGAGTAAGGTCGCTTGAAAATAGCCAACTACTCGGCAAATTTTTCCCGAGTTACTCAGCAAAATCGTAACGAGTTACATCCGCTGATTTCTGCCAAGTAGACTGTTGTAAACAAACGACAAGGCTCGTTTAAAAACAGTCAAGCACTCGGCAGTTTTTAACCGAGTTACTCAGGTAAAATGTAACAAGTAACTCAGCAAAATTGTACTGAGTAACATTTGCTGATTTCTCACGAGCAATCTGTTGAAAAGAAACGAGTAAGGTCGTTTGAAAATAGCCAACTACTCGGCAAATTTTTCCCGAGTTACTCAGCAAAATCGTAACGAGTTACGTCTGCTGATTTCTGCCAAGTAGACTGTTGTAAACAAACGACAAGGGTCGTTTAAAAACAGTCAAGCACTCGGCAGTTTTTACCCGAGTTACTCAGCTAAAAGGTAACAAGTAACTCAGCAAAATTGTACTGAGTAACATTTGCTGATTTCTCACGAGCAATCTGTTGAAAAGAAACGAGTAAGGTCGTTTGAAAATAGCCAACTACTCGGCAAATTTTTCCCGAGTTACTCAGCAAAATCGTAACGAGTTACGTCTGCTGATTTCTGCCAAGTAGACTGTTGTAAACAAACGACAAGGCTCGTTTAAAAACAGTCAAGCACTCGGCAGTTTTTACCCGAGTTACTCAGGTAAAAGGTAACAAGTAACTCCGCAAAATTGTACTGAGTCACATTTGCTGATTTCTCACGAGCAATCTGTTGAAAAGAAACGAGTAAAGTCGTTTGAAAATAGCCAACTACTCGGCAAATTTTTCCCGAGTTACTCAGCAAAATCGTAACGAGTAACGTCTGCTGATTTCTGCCAAGTAGACTGTTGTAAACAAACGACAAGGCTCGTTTAAAAACAGTCAAGCACTCGGCAGTTTTTACCCGAGTTACTCAGATAAAAGGTAACAAGTACCTCAGCAAAATTGTACTGAGTAACATTTGCTGATTTCTCACGAGCAATCTGTTGAAAAGAAACGAGTGAGGTCGTTTGAAAATAGCCAACTACTCGGCAGATTTTTCCCGAGTTACTCAGCAAAATTGTAACGAGTTACGTCTGCTGATTTCTGCCAAGTAGACTGTTGTAAACAAACGACAAGGCTCGTTTAAAAACAGTCAAGCACTCGGCAGTTTTTAACCGAGTTACTCAGGTAAAAGGTAACAAGTACCTCAGCAAAATTGTACTGAGTAACATTTGCTGATTTCTCACGAGCAATCTGTTGAAAAGAAACGAGTAAGGTCGCTTGAAAATAGCCAACTACTCGGCAAATTTTTCCCGAGTTACTCAGCAAAATCGTACCGAGTTACATCCGCTGATTTCTGCCAAGTAGACTGTTGTAAACAAACGAAAAGGCTCGTTTAAAAACAGTCAAGCACTCGGCAGTTTTTAACCGAGTTACTCAGCTAAAAGGTAACAAGTAACTCAGCAAAATTGTACTGAGTAACATTTGCTGATTTCTCACGAGCAATCTGTTGGAAAGAAACGAGTAAGGTCGTTTGAAAATAGCCAACTACTCGGCAGATTTTTCCCGAGTTACTCAGGAAAATCGTAACGAGTTACGTCTGCTGATTTCTGCCAAGTAGACTGTTGTAAACAAACGAAAAGGCTCGTTTAAAAACAGTCAAGCACTCGGCAGTTTTTTACCCGAGTTACTCAGCTAAAAGGTAACAAGTAACTCAGCAAAATTGTACTGAGTAACATTTGCTGATTTCTCACGAGCAATCTGTTGAAAAGAAACGAGTAAGGTCATTTGAAAATAGCCAACTACTTGGCAGATTTTTCCCGAGTTACTCAGGAAAATTGTAACGAGTTACGTCTGCTGATTTCTGCCAAGTAGACTGTTGTAAACAAACGAAAAGGCTCGTTTAAAAACAGTCAAGCACTCGGCAGTTTTTACCCGAGTTACTCAGCTAAAAGGTAACAAGTAACTCAGCAAAATTATACTGAGTAACATTTGCTGATTTCTCACGAGCAATCTGCTGAAAATAAACGAGTAAGGTCGTTTGAAAATAGCCAACTACTCGGCAGATTTTTCCCGAGTTACTCAGAAAAATCGTAACGAGTTACGTCTGCTGATTTCTGCCAAGTAGACTGTTGTAAGCAAACGACAAGGCTCGTTTAAAAACAGTCAAGCACTCGGCAGGTTTTACCCGAGTTACTCAGGTAAAAGGTAACAAGTACCTCAGCAAAATTGTACTGAGTAACATTTGCTGATTTCTCACGAGCAATCTGTTGAAAAGAAACGAGTAAGGTCGCTTGAAAATAGCCAACTACTCGGCAAATTTTTCCCGAGTTACTCAGCAAAATCGTAACGAGTTACATCCGCTGATTTCTGCCAAGTAGACTGTTGTAAACAAACGACAAGGCTCGTTTAAAAACAGTCAAGCACTCGGCAGTTTTTAACCGAGTTACTCAGGTAAAAGGTAACAAGTAACTCAGCAAAATTGTACTGAGTAACATTTGCTGATTTCTCACGAGCAATCTGTTGAAAAGAAACGAGTAAGTTCGCTTGAAAATAGCCAACTACTCGGCAGATTTTTCCCGAGTTACTCAGGAAAATCGTAACGAGTAACGTCCGCTGATTTCTGCCAAGTAGACTGTTGTAAACAAACGACAAGGCTCGTTTAAATACAGTCAAGCACTCGGCAGTTTTTACCCGAGTTACTCAACAAGTAACTCAGACAATAATTTAAATGATAGTGAGTTTTATCGAAAGTTTTGTTTTTTTTGTTCAAAACTTCGATTTTCTGAAATTTGAATGCAGATTCTTGTAGAATTTCGTAAAAGAAAAAGGAAATCTTTTGAGAAAAAGTCGAAATTCTACGTAGATCGAAATATCTTGCCTAGACAATAATTTAGGTGATAATGAGTTTTATCGAAAATTTTGTTTTTTTAGTTCAAAACTTCGATTTTCTGAAATTTGAATGCAGATTCTTGTAGAATTTCGTAAAAGAAAAAGGAAATCTTCTGAGAAAAAGTCGAAATTCTACGTAGATTTCGAAATATCTGGCCTAGACAATAATTTAGGTGATAGGAGGTGTTATCGAAAATTTTGTATTTTTTGTTCAAAACTTCGGTTTTCTGAAATTTGAATGCAGATTCATGTAGAATTTCGTAAAAGAAAAAGGAAATCTTCTGAGAAAAAGTCGAAATTCTACGTAGATTTCGAAATATCTGGCCTAGACAATAATTTAGGTGATAATGAGTTTTATCGAAAATTTTGTTTTTTTTGTTCAAAACTTCGATTTTCTGAAATTTGAATGCAGATTCTTGTAGAATTTCGTAAAAGAAAAAGGAAATCTGTTGAGAAAAAGTCGAAATTCTACGTAGATTTCGAAATATCTTGCCTAGACAATAATTTAGGTGATAATGAGTTTTATCGAAAATTTTGTTTTTTTTGTTCAAAACTTCGATTTTCTGAAATTTGAATGCAGATTCTTGTAGAATTTCGTAAAAGAAAAAGGAAATCTGTTGAGAAAAAGTCGAAATTCTACGTAGATTTCGAAATATCTTGCCTAGACAATAATTTAGGTGATAATGAGTTTTATCGAAAATTTTGTTTTTTTTGTTCAAAACTTCGATTTTCTGAAATTTGAATGCAGATTCTTGTAGAATTTCGTAAAAGAAAAAGGAAATCTGTTGAGAAAAAGTCGAAATTCTACGTAGATTTCGAAATATCTTGCCTAGACAATAATTTAGGTGATAATGAGTTTTATCGAAAATTTTGTTTTTTTAGTTCAAAACTTCGATTTTCTGAAATTTGAATGCAGATTCTTGTAGAATTTCGTAAAAGAAAAAGGAAATCTGTTGAGAAAAAGTCGAAATTCTACGTAGATTTCGAAATATCTTGCCTAGACAATAATTTAGGTGATAGGAGGTGTTATCGAAAATTTTGTATTTTTTGTTCAAAACTTCGGTTTTCTGAAATTTGAATGCAGATTCTTGTAGAATTTCGTAAAAGAAAAAGGAAATCTTCTGAGAAAAAGTCGAAATTCTACGTAGATTTCGAAATATCTGGCCTAGACAATAATTTAGGTGATAGGAGGTGTTATCGAAAATTTTGTATTTTTTGTTCAAAACTTCGGTTTTCTGAAATTTGAATGCAGATTCATGTAGAATTTCGTAAAAGAAAAAGGAAATCTTCTGAGAAAAAGTCGAAATTCTACGTAGATTTCGAAATATCTGGCCTAGACAATAATTTAGGTGATAATGAGTTTTATCGAAAATTTTGTTTTTTTTGTTCAAAACTTCGATTTTCTGAAATTTGAATGCAGATTCTTGTAGAATTTCGTAAAAGAAAAAGGAAATCTGTTGAGAAAAAGTCGAAATTCTACGTAGATTTCGAAATATCTGGCCTAGACAATAATTTAGGTGATAGTGAGTTTTATCGAAAATTTTGTTTTTTTTGTTCAAAACTTCGATTTTCTGAAATTTGAATGCAGATTCTTGTAGAATTTCGTAAAAGAAAAAGGAAATCTTCTGAGAAAAAGTCGAAATTCTACGTAGATTTCGAGATATTTAGCTTCAAAAAATATTTTTTTTAATGTTCAATTTCAATAAAAAAAAATGTATGTAATCTAAAACATTTTCAAGCTTTCGGATTTTTTTTTGCTGACTCTCGGTTAATATCAACCAACACACTCTGTTATATTCTTAGACATTTAGCGCCAAAACCCAAATCAGATTATATATTTACTTAGCTGATATTAACAGTCAACTCAGTTAATTTTAACAAACAAACTCTGTTATATTTGTAGCGTCAAAATTTTAACTGTAAATATAAATTTAGCTGATATCAGCAGTCAACTCATTTCATTTTAACAGAAACACTCTGTAATATTTTTAGAACTCGGGTAATATTAACAGTTAACTCGACTAATTTCAACAAAATATACTCGGGTGTTTTTCCTTTCATTCACACGCATACTAATATACTTTTTAATGCGATCAACTCGAACCGTCCCTATAAGTGTTACCGTAAGATAGTTTCCAAATAAATATTATTAGCTGAAATAATGGATTCATTTAATGAAAACTGTATACAAATTAATAAACTTGGGTTTTAATATTAATGATAATGATTTTTTTCATTTTCATTTATATCTGGCTTCCAAGAACTCAAGCTGAGTTTCAAATTAATACTTTGGTCTAGATAAAAAGAAGATAAAAAAGGTAAGACTTGGTTATAACATTAAATATGCTTTAATATTATTTATTTTCTATTTTAATTGTGTACAAAAACAGCTTAGTTTATCCCAATTCACAGTGCTTTGATATTAAATATATACATTTTTTTAAAACATATCATTTTTGGAATGAATCTGATACTCAGGTAAAAATATATCGAATATAAGTAATGAATTCGTTTATTTATCTAGATACATTTATTCAAATCTATGTGGCAACACTAATTTCTCATGCAAACTCTATTTTGTTCTTCAGCGTCACACATACAATCACATAAAATACGATGCCAAGTGCCTTCCGTTGTAGCTATCCTATTCTTGCAGAGGAAGCGTCTATCAATTTTCATTTCAGTTTAGTTTGAATCGTTGGATCGTTCGGTCGTCTGGTCGGGTCTGGTGTGGTCATAAAAAAAATAAAAAAAAAATAATTAAATAGTGTCGTTGTCGTGCGCGTCGTGTGGTTTTGGAATTGTCGGTAAGTGTTTTTTGTAATTTCTTTTATACTAGGGGCTGAAAAACAAAAGCAGGGATTAATAATTAAATACTTAAAGCATTTTCATTTAAAATTCTTTACTATTCAATTGCTTTGAGCCCAAAAAATTGTTCAACAGCTCCTCAAATTTTACATATTTTCAGGTTAATTTTGTTTATACATATAGGTACATACGTATATATTGCTCCCATAAAAATGCTGATGCAATAATTTCACGTACATTTTAATTGGATATACAAAAATGCCCCCATTGTTTTTCAACTCAGTACGAAAAAACCGAGACAAACACAAAAATTTGATAACGCGAAATTATTTTTGGCTCAGTTTTTTCGTATCGAGTTGAAATACGCTCGGGAATTGTCTTACTTTGCATATTATGAAATATAAAAAAAGTGCAAACAAAATTTTTTTTATTCTCCAATGGTTCTAGTTGCCTAATGAAGATAAGTGAATTTCGAAAAGATAAGTGAATTTCGAAATTTTTCATAAAATAATTTCATTGAAAATTCGTATTCAATTGATTTGAGCCCAGAAAATATAAATCATTTACACGCACTTTCAGGTGAAATTTTTCTTAAATAGGTACATATATATTGCAAATAATAAATACCCCGAGTGTATTTCAACTCAGTACGAAGAAACCGAGACAAATCGGCAAAGAAAAACACGCAATAATTTCCTGTTAACAAATAATATCTGCCGAGTTGGCTCGGTGTTTTCATACCGAGTTGAAATACGCTTGGGATATGTCTTACCTTGCTTTTAAAAATATAAAAAGGCGCAAACAAATTTTCGTGAAATCTGTGAAATAATTGAATAGTGAAATTATTATTTGTTAACTCGTAGTGAAATTTAATGAATATTGTAGTAGTTTTAAAACAAAAATGCTGTCAAAACTAAAAGAAATTTTTTTGTGCACATCAAGAACTTTATTCCCATATAACCCACATTGGTATCAGATTGACAGTTCAATACAATTTCGTACAAATTCAATAAAAGTAAAAGAAGAGTTTTGTATTATTATTATTTGACAAATAATTCACTTAATTTCACTAGTTTCCACAAAATTAATTAATAACACCTACCTACATAATATGCATGTACAGGTATGTAACTTAATCTGAGCATGTGTCAATTTCTTATTTTTTGATTTGGTACCTACATGTTGATTTTCCTGAAAGGCGCATCCAAGTAAGATTTTACGTGGCAAAAAAAGTGGAGGGTGAATACTTCCCATAATCTACCGACAGTCCACATCATTTCTAAAAATATTTCTCCAAAAGAGCATGAACGATGAATTGTGTAAGTACGAAACGTTTAACTTTACGACTTTTGGACACCAAAGTTGATTTTTATTTGTATACGCTTTTGATTTCCATTATAAAAATCAAGTCATTTGATAGATTTTTGATTTAAAATTGGATATAGGTAAACGTTAACCACTAATAATTTCACCATTAACTTATTTCACTGATTTTTGGTAATTCACTTCTTATAAATACATTAATATGCGCACTTCCTGGTACGTAGTTTAATAACTTCGTACTGAAATCTGACAAATATTCTAAAATTAGTTAGTTATTTTTGCTTATTTTAGTTCATATATCTGGAGAAAAAAAACTTGAAAAGAAAAAAAATCATTTCTATATTTGAAAGAGAAGTGAAGTAGCATTGTCAAAAAATTATCTCATTTCAAATCAAGAAAAAAACGATTTAAAAAGCTTCACTTTGCATCAACTATAAATTCAAATGGAATACGAACAATAATTCCTTGCAGAATGAATCTTTGCTTGTCAATTAAACACTCTTTTTTGGTTCGAATTATTAAAAAGTTACGCTTGTTCTAGACTTTGATAACGAAATATTAATTTTTGATCTTTTTTCTTCAAATAAAATACAAAATTAAAGTAAAACTTCAACAAGCATTTCAAATGGATTTTAATTTCACTTCGCTTTAATTTATCAGTTTTCGGATTTTGATTTACAAATACGTATAATACAAGTTCTATATTATGTCCCTTCAATGAAAATCTTATTTTTAAATTCAAGAATTTGAAAAGTTAAACATAGGTATATGTTCAGAAAAATAATTTCTGATTTTATTACTAAGACCACCTACAGAATGAACGAAAAAATTTTTTAGTGGGTAGCTTCAGGTTCTAACCAGATGGGTTTCTGGGTTTCCAAAACCTTTTTCGATACTTTGAGTTATTTTTGAGTCAGAAGTTTTTCCACAAGGGATAAAGAGGCTCTCCCAAATTAAAACGAAACATTCGTAAAGACAGCGAAATTAATTTACATGTCGATAAATGAGAGCACCAACGCTACGGTTAGTGATCGTCTTTTCAAGTAAATAGTTTTGTTTATTGAGATTTTTCTAAACTGTCTGCTTTTTGAAAAAAAAAAAAATATTTAAAATACATTAAGCCGTCAAATTCAAAACAAATCAATGATGTTTTGTGATCTATGTATGTAAATCAGATGTGCATAGAGAAAAAAAATCGGCGTAAAAGGTAACTATTTGAAACATTTTGGAACTATGGACACGATGGATGTTCATAGGCTCGGAACCAAAATGAAACAATAGAAATTATAATCACTCCATTACTATTTATTTATTTTAATATAAAAAAGTAAAAAAAAGGGTTTCATAAATATTATTTATGTTTATAGAGTACATACTCAGATATTCATACTATAATTACTTAAAAAAAGTAATATTTATGAAACATTTCACTAGTGCTTATGCGAAGATTATGTTTTATTGCAATGTGATTCATAAAATATATAAGTGCAAACCAATGTTCAATATTTTTTTTTGATAGCCAAATATACTGACTTTTAGTTGTCTTCAAGAACTGTAGATATTTTAAATAAAACCACTTTGCAATTTTACATAACCTTTTGCAGTACTATAAATTCTCTAAATATTAAAAACTAATAGTGTTGTTTGTTTTTGACAACATTTCACAGATTTCATGGATGAAGAAGTGTGCAACTTACTTAAACAGTGGGGATTGGAGTCTTATATAAATGCTTTCCAAGGTATGTACGTTTATGCATCCAAATTCTCAATTCTAATATCATCCCCCTTATGCCAGAAACATGAACATGTACATGTAGGTATGTTTTATTTAAAAAAAATTTAACAATTATAGAAAGTGATAACAATTATTAACTAATCACTTAGTTCTCATTTTCGGAATGAGAATCTTTTGAAAAGTTGGATTCCGGCTAGCCATCACGAATCTCACTGTTGTCCTATAGATTTTTATGATTTACTGAATCTGAATAGACGCGCCCCTCTACAATAGAAAAGCGGCGATCTTTTTTTCGGGAAGTTCGGTTACTAAAAAGTCTTCCTCAGAATACTTATTTTTTTCTTTAAATTTTATATTGTACCTCAACCAGCCATTACTTCGCAAGAACTGTTTAATCGCTCTTTAATTAAAATAATTAAAGTCGAAAAAACCGTCATATAGCTCTGTGTGGACTTCAAAAAGTTTTGGGGAATTACGCGTCTACTGAAACCAATTCGACTAAAAACTTATAACAACTAATAACAATTCGTCTTAAACATTTCGATGAAAATAACACCAAAGCAATTCAAAACGAAATCTATTACTTCAAAATAACAACTTGCTTGAAACAGTTTAAATCCAAAAAAAATTTGCAAATAACCAACCTCGCACATACTTCTAATCCAATAGTGAACTCAAAGAAGGGGGTTGCAGGGGGGCAGCATACCCTCCATACCTACCTCTCTATTTATGTGTTGTAAACTTTATATTTTGGTTTATATATAGAATTTATCTGGCCGGAAGTTATTGATTCTTATTTAAAGTTTTAATTTACTTTAGTCAAATTACTTTTAGTCAAATTGTATTTTAGTTGAAATGTTTTTGTCGAACTATCCGCAAATCGAATTATGTGAACCTCTGATGATTTGAGCCCATATTATAAAGGCACAGGTACGCATACGGGAATATTTTTTAATTGTTTGTTTTCAATTTTCGAATGAATGGACCTTTTATCCACAAATATGACACATTCATGATAACTGCATTCATGAGCCAGAATCATGAATGTACCACATTCGTGTTTCTGGCTTAACTTGCTGAGACTGAACTCTACACATACATGTAACTGACATTGTAAAATATTTTGGTTTCATTGTATGCATGTCATTCTAGGTTTTGGTATAACATAGAACATCCAAAAATTAATCAACCCAGCCTATTAACTCAAAATTGCATTGAAAATTGCACCTTCATGCTTCTGGCACAAGGGGACGATATGTAATGTTCATTTGGCTGTCCATTTTAATGGTTCCAAGAACACTTTTATTTTATATTTATCGCTTAACTATTTACCTCCCAAAATATGTTACGCAGGTATCTACTACAAAAAGATTTGAGACAGTCGTTCTTTTTCCGACTAAGAAATTCAAAATATATAATACAAATGTTCCTATTCTACTTAAATTGTGCACTAAATGCAATTGTTAAATATTAAATGTAATTTAAATCTATACTATAGTACTATAGCATCGGCTAAGAGTGAAAACCTCTTTGTAAAAACATGCAAATTATTTAACAATCAGCCCTATCACAGAATCCATCGTAATCGAAACTACATTCGTAGTGGAAAATCTCCTACGAATTTCGAAATTCGTGGAATTTCATATCACTGAATCCGAATGAAACGAAAATTATGTCATCCTTCTCTACAATACTTTATTCCTTTCGTAGTCAGAGTGGAATTGGTTATTAACAACGAAAAGAAGATATTTTTCAAGGATTAAGGTTAAAAATAAATAAATAATTTAATAAAGTTGATGATTTGATAGTTCAAACTCCTATTCCAGCTCCTCCGAACATATTTGCACTTTTTAAAAAAAATTGAAGGCTCATATGCATTTCTATCTGTTTTATTTGTATACATATATAAAAAGGAGCCGATGCAATATTAAAGCATCAATAATAGCACAAGTGAATAAATTTGTTTTGTAAAACAAAAATTTAGCTAATGACACTGTTTGAAAAAATACTAATATATAGCGTATTGTGTTTTATTAGTTTATTGACTATCTTACTTTTGTCTTTCTGTGGAAATTAATATTTTTTTTTAACTTTGTTAATTCATAAATAAAACCAACGTAAATTTGTAATGAAATGCGCGAATGACAAACTTTCAAATAATTTTGTTCCCAAAGGAAAATATTTGTTTGAGAAAAAATTATTTCAAGTGATTTCTCATAGATTTTTAGTTTTCAAATTGAAAGTCTGCATATTAAATTATCTAAACGAAATTTTTTCCTGATCCCTTAAACCAACCCCTAACCTAAGAAAATTAAATTCACAAAAATATATACAAATTATCAAAATTCTCTGCTTAAAGTGTGTTCATCTTTTAGTGTAGGGAAAATATTGGGATTTTTCCAAATGGCGCAGGTAATTTTTTTGTTTAATGTATACCATCACTGTTTTTTTACTTCTCTTAATGACTTGGCGTAAGACAGCTGATTTCGAAATTGAGAGTGAGTACGATGAATGAGGCAATCCTTTTTTCGATTCCATTCGGATTCTGTGAAGACAATTTTCCTTGATTCGTAGCGTAGGAGTCCGTTCGGAAATTTGTTACGATGGAATCTGTGAAAGGGCTGAATATCTTCCCAAATTCGTTTATTTATAACAATAAAAACACGAAAAATTAGTTTTCAAAACAGTTTCTAAAAATAATATAACTCGTAACTATTTTCTTCTCTAATGGTTTATAGTCATTTTTTATTAAGTAGAATGTAAGGATTTAAAATTTTCAAGGTTGGAAATAGATACAAAAATTATGTTTTATACAAATTTTTAATTTCTCATGTGTGGTTATGTTATTAGAACTAAGGTCGTCGTAGACAAAATTCGTATTTTAATAAAATCAGGTCGTTGTCAGAAATTGATTTTTTTTATCTTACATACCAATTCAGTTTTGCAAAACTGGTTACGAAATTAGTTCAATGAAGAAAAAAACAACGTAAAATAAAAGAAAACCACTTTGACTAAAAATATTTTTCGGCAATAATTTTGAAATCAAAGTGACATGACAAAAAAAAAAAAACGGATATGCCTTCAATTTCTTTTAACCACATTTACACTTGATTTTGAGCATTCATTGTACATGTCTTCGAGATGTACTACTTGTTAGTTTCTTGCTTTGCTTTTAAAAAGTTCGATACTATGTAAAGGTAAAAACTAACAAAAAAATATATTAGTAGTTTTCAATAACTCTATATTTTTGGAAAAAAATTGATTTACAATATGGCTTGCCAGATAATTACCCACACGTACACTGAAATAGATGACCGTTTGAAAAGACGAAATTAATTCAATTATGTAGACTTGAACTAACAATATCTGCAAACAAAATGTTATGAAAATCCTCAACAATAGAAAAACTAAATATTAACTAAATCAAATTTAATTTACTTGCTGTAGACAATGCCATAACTTCAATGTCTCTGCCGCTATTGGGTGCTACAGAGATAAGGGAGATGTTCCCAGTCATAGGGCATCGGGTAATTTTCACCAGAAACTTAGAAGAGTGGAGAAAAGCAATGCACCCTAATGCTGTTAACTCTTTGGTTAGTTATAATTATTCGATCGAACACAAATGTTTACCGTTTTTGATGTTAAAAATAATAGCTATAGTGTGCATTACAGGCATTTGATTCTCAGCAAATAGGTTTTGGTAGCTCTCAAAACGCGAGCGAAATAAGTTTTGCACTAAGTGACTTTCTTCCTGAGTATCAAGTTGGTGACGGTATTCAATTGGTAGATCCAATCGTTGCATCACCACTTACTACAAAAGAAAATGTATCAAGCGAAGTCATAGATGTAAGTAACTACAAATTTGTTTTCGATAGATTTCGATTATCTCTAGCTTATTGTAATGAAAACAAAATATTTAATTTTTTCCTTAAGCCTAGCTTGTACATCAATTAGAAGTGAAACCAAAGACAAAATAAAAACAAAATGCATTTTGTTTTTTATTTGGTATAGATATTTATTTTTTTTCCTTGCCACCAAAATAATTGTACTAATTTTTATATTATTTTCCGGCCTGGGAAAGATGCTGTTTGCTGTATGAAAATATCACTTCACTTAATGTATAAACTAGGCTTTAGCCTACATTGTCAACAATTAGTTAAAATATTGTTAATAATATGCTTACAATCAGGTTGTTTGGTATATACATACATAGTTGCTTTCATTGATCCCATTTTTTTTATATGACCGCTAAGTGGTTTGAGGGCTAGACGCATTTCGACTGCATGTTTTATTTATTAATAATATACAATTTTAAAAATATATTTTTGTCTTTTTCGACATCTTATTGTACTTGCAAAACTGATATGCACGCAGTATTTCAAACTAAATCTAAAGCTACATACATATATACGGCCTTGCATGTAGAGTAGGGTAAAATTATTGTAAGATTAAAAGTAGTACATACTTGTTTTCGTTTAGAAATTGTTTCATAATTTATTTGTACTCTTGGTTCTAATCGTTTCATACTGTTCGTAGCGTTATGGTTATCTATTAAGATATATTGAATGGAACATTCATTACTCATATTTCGAATGAATTAATAATTAATAATTTTATAAAACTAAAAATTTCCGAATTCCAATGTCTAATTGCTTAGTAAAGAAAACAAAATATTTAAAAAGCTACATACGAACCGTATGAAATGGTTAATGCCTATTGGGTACTTACCTACATATATAGGTCGTACTGCATAAGTCAGATAGCTAGAGTATGTAGGTTGGGTCAAAACAACTATCAAATCGTTAAGGATGACAGAATTGCATCACAAAAAAAACTTAATACCGAAAAAAAGACTTTGAACAAAAATGAGTTTGAAAGAAGAATATTTTGTAATTTTTTTTTTTAATTTTGAGTTTTAAAATAAATTTTTCAAAAACAGTTTACTAAAGCAATTAAAAAAACTATAGGATTATATTGTAAGTGTTGATTTTTAATGAATTTTTTTCTATTTTAAGTCCTATGTATACAATTTTTTTTTGGTTCCGACCCAACCTACACATCTTAAGCAAAACACCCTGTATACCTATTATTTGCACGACAAAATAATTTTGTAAAGTAATGAAAGTTTAACGATTTCAACTCACACATATAATCGAATTTTAAAATAAGCTGTTCAATTCATTAATAACCACAGTTAACTTACCAAAAAAAAAAGGAAGCAGGTTTGTCTAATTCATACTACAATATTTTCATTTTAGGATCTCAAAAAACTCCTTGAATGTTCTTTAGAGGGAAAAGGGATCTTATCTCTAGATAAAAATAAACCACTTGACAACAAAGCAAGGCTCAAATTTGTGCGAATAATATGCACACACATTCTTAAAACAAACCCGGAGCGCAACATCACAGCCCAAATTTATGGAAAATGGGCAAATGAAATTGTGCATTTGTTTCCTTCTGAAAATAGGTCAGTTTATTTCCATAACAAAATTGTGGAATCGAGTCGTGGGATCATTAACCGATTGGCTGGCAAGTTGCCAGATCATGTTAATAATCTTAAAAGAAAATATCGTGAAACGGGTATAATAACCAAACGCCAGCGTTCTTTATCATCATCACCCACTTCCAGTCGACTAGAATCTCCGAAATCAATCAAACGCCTGGCAACTGCGCCAGCGGCAGCGTTGCAAATTAGAGAACAAGAAGAACTATCAGATGCAAATCTGGAATGGCTTCGAAATTCTAGTCATCCTTGGGACAAGACGGAGGAAAAATGGGAGAGAACCACTAATGCTCGGCTTCATCTTTTAAAGGACGGAAGCATAGCACAATATTTTGATGAGTACCCGGCTCTGAAAAATGTATTAGGATATAAACTGGTAATATTTTATTATTTCAGTATTTATACATCTCAAATTATCTTAAGGGCTAAACTGATATTTTTTGGGAAATTTAAATGAATGAAAGACACAATAGTTCATAAATTAAGAAAGAAATAACTTCTCATTCTTATACCCACAAACCAGTAACATTACAAAAATATGTTTCTTTGAAAATAAGAAGTATTTTTTTCTCCATCTATAATTGTTTTTTTTCAAATAATTTTGAAACTAACTGACTGCAGTCCGAAGAGCCAGTTTGATGTACTAATAAACTCAGTACGTTTATTTGCACTACAGCATTTTTAGGGACGTCCAACATTGTTTTATAATAATTCCTATTAAGTACATCAAAAGCATTTGGTTTCATTCCGGAATGTTATACATACTTATGTGTATACATACATACTCGATTTAATTACATATTTATCGGTCTTGAGGAGGGATTACCTTACATGTAAACATGATCTTATACTTCTGATTAATGTACCAACTCAAGCTGTCTAAGGTATTTATTAATAGACACTTTTCTCTTTAGAGAATCAAATTCAGACGAATTAATTTACAATAGAAGCATGACATATCTACGAAATTTACCCACATCTAATTGTATATTAATAAAATAAATAAATAATATATATAAGACTATTTATTAGACTATTCATGCTTATCTGCGATTTTTTAAAACAAATTTTTCATTGATTTCAAAACAGCTTGAAAAGGACTTTGACAGTTTATATGCGGAAAATTGTATGGGGTTTATTGAAAACTTTCCCAATCTTAAGAAGGATATATACACGCTTGCGAAGAAGAAACTCAGCGAGAAAGACAGCTCTATCGCTGAAATATTGCTACTAGAAAACTGTGAGTATTTAACAAAATTTATATTTTAAAATTCATAATCGAAAAACAATATCATTTTCCCTCCATTTCTATTAATCATCGCTTTTGAAAATTTCTTATGTACGGTTTAAGGTTGAGGGATCCATGAGAGATTTTCGTGAATACTAATGTTTTAGTTTTAGGAAATAGGGCCTTGAAATTGGGCATTACTCTTTAGCCGTTTTTCTCATAGTTGGTACGTCAATACAAAATAAACTAATAAATTATTTTAATGGCATACAAAGTACATATTGCCTTCTTTAAATAATTTGTATAAAACATCACTGTGAAAGAAGATATATTTGAATGGTTTTTGTTTTAAAGTACTTCTTTAGCAACTAAATTTGACAGAGTCTAGTAAATAATAATAAGAAATATTATACTTGTAATATGTACTGCCTACTATTGATAAATTAAGTTTGTGCAAAGAGAAGAGTTTTTGTGACATTTTTGGCTCATCAGCTTAACTACACATTTGTTTTGAAGTATTTTTCGTCAGGAACATTTTAAGGTCACCTTTGGGTTGTTTTGGGTGTTATGATTTAATTTTGAATTAAAACGTTTTGTACAAAAAAATGATAAGTGATAACTAAAGTAATTTATATGTGGACTTTTCAATTTGTACAAATGGAAGCTCTTATAATAGTCTCGTTTTTTTTAGCTGGAGCTTGTTATAAGAACTTCTATCTATATAAAGGTGATAACTTCACACTCATCACTTTTATGAAATATACATAAATCCAAAGGTATTCCTAACAATGTTATTTCAGTACATCAACTTGTGAAAATTTTGCCATTATCTACCCATAGATACATTGTTTGTTTTTCGAAAAAACAATAGCTGAAAATGATGACAACAAAAAGAAGAAGTAAATAAAATTATTTAAACTCAGCATTTCAGTTAACACATATGTACCTACTTACCATACATCTGACAAAAATAAAACAAATAATCTAGCAAAAAGGTGTTAAAACATTTTGTCTCCCATTATTATTTTAACATTTTTCTCTTTTTATAGTATTTCTTAAAATTTAAGAAAACAGTTCTAATCAAAGAACTTTTCTCGACTTTAATCTTAAGACGTTCAAATTCAAAAGGTTTGAGCTTCAAAATAATTGATGTGGTTAGGTCAGAAAAACCTACTGAAAAAAGATCTACTTGAATGTTTGTCAAAAAAGTCCTATTTATAATAGCAACTGAATTTGATCAAAAGTCTACCACTACCAATAACTTTCTCGTTGAGTCGGGGATTGAGAAAATTCAAGAAAGTTTATTCTCAGTTTCATGTTGGTTTTTTGATTTCTAGGCAAATTCTCAACCTGACTCAACACTTTATACACAAAAAACTGTACAGGATTATACGTTCTCTAAATAAAAAAAAAATATATTGCACCATTCCACCCAGAAGAAAGTAAAGACAATTCTGTTGCTAAATTATTGCTATTAGCGAGCTGAGTAATTTTCAAAACGTAAATTAAAAAATTACGTTTTTGAAAATTATAACGTAAGAGATCATTACACATACTTGCGCAAATGCACTTGATTGTTTTTCAAAATAGTATTTTTAAAAATTGAAACTAAATTTGACAAAGAGTATCGTGGCTTATGCCTTGCACCTTGAGTTGGGAATAACATCAAAATAAAGAGAAAGTTTGCTATAACTTTCATAATGGTTGTTTGTTTTCTATGCAAATCCTATCTTAAGAATCTTAAATGTCTCAGATTACACTGTTTAAAATCGCAATTGATATTTGTTTTAAACATTCTTTATTGATTTCACCTGGACGTCTAACATAAGTCATTAAAAAGGTTCAATGGCCTTCGAACACCGAAGCCGGTGATGAATTTAACACATAGCGATGCAGAGATTGAAGAAGCAATATCACTACGACGAGATACACTTCAACCATTTGTCCTCGTAGTTAGTATTAGTACGTAAAGGCTAGGTGCGCACATGCAATTTCTTTGTAAATAAATAGTTTAATCACTAGTTGAACTACGAGCGCGCACATGAGCAACTCCTCTACCAATCAATATTACATCATATACAAAATTATTTCGTAATTGTTAACGAAACTAAATGTGAATCTATCATAACCAATCCCTTTCTCTTTGAGTATGGAATTGGAACAGAAAAAAAGAAAGTTTACTCTTATTTTCATAATGGTTGTTTGTATTTTATACAACTGTTACTTTAAGGGTATGAAATGTCTCAGACAGTTAATACTTTCTTTTTTTAAAAACTCAAAGCGGAAACTTAATATTTGGTTTTAAATAATTTGTACAGTCAACGCGTCTTTTTGTTACTGTATTTGGCTAATTCAATTTATTTCTTAACTAACAACTAATGCCACGCTAAATGATGTCTGTGACAAGCAAATATTCTCTAAGTATCTGGGATGATAAAATTCTTAGAGAAAAGAAATTTTATTACTAATGCTTTCAATAAGCAGTACTGATGGTGTTTTATAATTTAATGACATTACTTCAGCTGGTGTTTTTTGAAAAAGTGAATAGCCAACGCAGCATGGCAGCATCGTTTATTCACAAAACAAAAATTGATTGTCAGTTTTTCAAAAATGACTGTAGTTGTTTATTTATATACATATATATTTTTTAAATCGAATATTTTACACTATTAAAATTGGGGTTGTTTTTTTCTTTTTTTTTTATTACAGTATCGGAAGATATCAGTAACCTCGGGGCCTTCCTCCTTATACCATCGCTGTTAACAATTTCATCTGTGCGCCTTAAGGGAGTCAGTAAGAAGGTTTGGCGGCCTTCCAAAACCGAAGCCCGAGACGGATTCATCACACACGTCCACAGCGATGCAGAAATTGAAGAAGCCATAACACTGCGACGAGATAAACTTCAGCGGCTGGGTCTCACACTTCAACCATTTGTCCTCGTAGTTGGTACGTCTATACAAAATATAAGTAATTATTTCGTTATTGTAAACGAAACTAAATTTGTATTACCAACTGTTTTAGAGGCAGTTAACAAATGTTTTAAGATTATATTTGTAGTAAACGCACAATATCCATCTGAAAGCAAATGCACTTGGTTGTTTATCCAAAAAGCATTTTTTAAAATTGAAACTAAATTTGACAAAGAGTCTACAGCGGCTAATACCTTGCTCGTTGAGTTGGGAATTACATCAAAATAAAAGAAAGTTTACTTTAATTTTCATAGTGGTTGTTTGTTTTCTATGCAAATCTTACCTTAAGAATCTTAAATGTCTCAGACAACACTTTGCTTTTAATCTTAAATGTATTTAACTTTAAGAAAATAATTGTAATCAGTAATTATGATATTGAAAATCTCCTAGAAACTAAGTGAATTCATGTTATAACTTTAAGCTACCGTATTTTATTATATAAATAAAATTAATGTGTACCTATATATGTATGTACTAAAAATTTAAATGGTTTACTGTTTAATTTAATGGCTAAAATTGGTTTTCCAAAAGATTTTATTCGATTTTCAGATACACTGATGTTTTGAAAAGATGCTGCCCATATCCAACTCTAAGCTAATATTTAAAGGTAAGCATTCGTATATTGGATGGATAAAAGATTCGCTCCAACAGAGTATGTTTGCTGATTGCAACCTAGTGGATTGGTTGAATTCAACCAAGTGAGTCTGCTGATTAAAACAGATTAAATTAGCAAAACTCAACCAAGTGAGTCGGCTAATTACAACAGAGTACATTGGCTAAATACAACCTAGTAGGTTAGCTAATAATAATCGAGTGGATTGGCTGATTTCAACCAAGTAGAGTGGCTAAATTCAACCGAGTTGGTCGGCTGATTTCAACTGACTAGGTTGGTTAAATTCAACCGAGTAGGTCAGTTAAATTCAACCGTGTAGGTTGGCTGATTTCAACTGAGTAGGTCGGCTAAATTCAACCGAGTAGGTCGGTTAAATTCAACCGTGTAAGTTGGCTAAATTCAACCGAGTAGGTTGGCTAATTTCAACCTAGTAGGTTGGCTAATTCAACTGAGTAGGTCAGCTAAATTCAGCCGAGTAGGTCGGCTAAATTCAACCGAAAAGGTCGGCTAAATTCAACGGAATATGTCGGTTAAATTCAACCGAGTAGGTTGGCTAATTTCAACCGAGTAGGTTGGCTAATTTCAACTGAGTAGGTCAGTTAAATTCAGCCGAGTAGGTTGGCTAAATTCAACCGAGTAGGTTGGCTGATTTCAACCGAGTAGGTTGGCTGATTTCAACCGAATAGGTCGGCTAAATTCAACCGAGTAGGTTGGCTGATTTTAACTGAGTAGGTCGGCTTAATTCAACCGAGTAGGTTGGCTAAATTCAACCGTGTAGGTTGGCTAATTTCAACCGAGTAGGTTGGCTGATTTCAACCGAGTAGGTCGGCTTAATTCAACCGAGTAGGTCGGCTAATTTCAACTGAGTAGGTCAGCTAAATTCAGCCGAGTAGGTTGGCTAAATTCAACCGAGTAGGTTGGCTGATTTTAACCGAGTAGGTCGGTTTAATTCAACCGAGTAGGTCGGCTAAATTCAACCTAGTATGTTGGCTGATTTCAACCGAGTAGGTTGGCTTATTTCAACCGAGTAGGTTGGCTAAATTCAACCGAGTAAGTCGGCTAAATTCAACCGAGTAGGTTGGCTGATTTCAACCGAGTAGGTTGGCTAAATTCAACCGTGTAGGTTGGCTAATTTCAACCGAGTAGGTTGGCTAAATTCAACCGAGTAGGTTGGCTGATTTCAACCGAGTAGGTCGGTTTAATTCAACCGAGTAGGTCGGCTAAATTCAACCGAGTAGGTTGGCTGATTTCAACCCAGTAGGTCGGCTTAATTCAACCGAGTAGATCGGCTAATTTCAACCGAGTAGGTTGGCTAAATTCAACCAAGTAGGTCAGCTAAATTCAACCGAGTAGGTTGGCTGATTTCAACCGAGTAGGTCGGTTTAATTCAACCGAGTAGGTCGGCTAAATTCAACCTAGTAGGTTGGCTGATTTCAGCCGAGTAGGTTGGCTAAATTCAACCGAGTAGGTTGGCTGATTTCAACCGAGTAGATCGGCTAAATTCAACCTAGTAGGTTGGCTAAATTCAACCTAGTAAGTTGGCTAAATTCAAACGAGTAGGTTGGCTGATTTCAACCGAGTAGGTTGGCTGATTTCAACCGAGTAGATTGGCTGATTTCAACCGAATAGGTCGGCTAAATTCAACCGAGCAGGTTGGCTGATTTCAACTGAGTAGGTTGGCTAAATTCAACCGAGTAGGTTGGCTAATTTCAACTGAGTTGGTCGGCTAAATTCAACCGTGTAAGTCGGCTAGTTTTAACCCAAAAGATTGGCTAAATTCAACCGAGTAGGTTGGCTGATTTCAACCGAGTAGATCGGCTAAATTCAACCTAGTAGGTTGGCTAAATTCAACCTAGTAAGTTGGCTAAATTCAACAGAGTAGATTGGCTAAAGTCAACCGAGTAGATTGGCTAAATTCAACTGAGTATATTGGCTAAATTCAACTTATTAGGTTGGCTAAATTCAACCGAGTAGATTGGCTAAATTCAACTGAGTAGGTCAGCTAAATTCAACCTAGTAGATTGGCTATATTCAACCTAGTAGCTTGTCTAAATTCATCCGAGTATAATCACTATTTCATCTGAGAAGATGGAAAATTAACCGAGTTACTTGTCTGTTTAAAACCGAGTAAAATTTCAAAGTCGGTTAATTACAAACGAGTTTGTCGGCTAAAAACAGCCAGGTCATTTGTATTTTGTGACAGAGTTGGTTTTCTATTAACACCCGAGTAGGCTTCGGAGGGGAAATGATATCGGTTGTTTTCATTCGATTTACTCGGCTGTTTTCTGACGAGATTTCTTAAACGAATTGACGCGGCTGTTTTTTGCCGATTAACCCTGTAGGTGCTATAGTAAAAGAGTTAGTCGGCTGTTTTTTGACGAGAATCGGTTGTTTTTCACCGTGCAATGTTTCTGCGTGAACCCTTACCACCGCTAAATCATCTTTCAAAGAGAGACAGAGAGAGAGAAACAAATTTTACATAATGTTAAAATTATTGTCCAACTCGAGTACTTAGCTCTGTTAAAATGTCTAGTCTAGAGGTTGCAACCGAATTATTTCCATGTCCAAACTTAATGGATCTTTGATTTTAGAACCTTTTCCAGTTCTTCCCATTCATTCTTCCGTCCTTTTCGATAAAAACGAGGAGAGAGCATGTAAGAGAAGCCCAACTAAACCATTACAAAACAGGAGTTTAGAAACGGCAACTCGGTTCTGTAAATTATCCTTAGAGTTGTCCTTCAACCACACAGGACCATTTTGCTTGTTTATGTACCTATCACTGTAAAGAAGAAAAATGTTCTCATAATTATTAATCAATCAAGTTGAACTGAACTTAATAAAAATTGCGTATTGACAAGGCACTCACTATTCAACTGATGAGTCCAAGTGAGATCGCCGGGACGAAACGCCAATTTTTATGGACTGAAGGCCGTTAAAAGCTATTTTGAATCTATAAATCAAAATAGTTAATTTTGTATGTTATATCGACTAACGGGAAACGCTATAAGTGCTTTTTATCTGGGAAGACGACTTGGTTTTTATGCTTGAATGTCAATTCAGCGAAGCAACATTCGCCGAGAGAATAGTTGGATAATTTGCGGTTAACTGACACTTACATTTTTGTCATGCGATGTTTTCTATATTTGTTGTTTGCTGAATTCATGTTTGCTATGTTTTTTTTTTTTGTTAAATTCATGAATTTAGAAAATACACCAAGAACGTAGAAACATAGGTATTTTTTTCCGTAATTCATATGAATAAATAAAAACAAAAACGTAAAAAACATGAAGAAAACAGCACAAAACATAGAAAAGATCGCGCGACAAAATTAAGCTATCACAATGTGATAACGACAGGGAAAGGCAAATTATTAAGCAATAAACTATTCAACATAACAAAATTCTATCCTTTTTCGACAGAGTGTTTTGCTTGTATCGTATTAATTTAGAAAAAACAACAAAAAATATAGAAAACATAGCACGACAGAATTAAAATTATCACAACTAATTGACGACTAATAAACGACAAATTATTGTTTAGCAAATCTGGAGAAAAAACATAGAAAACATCGCACGAAAAAATTGAATCTGTCACAACTATAATTAACAGCAAATAAATTAGCAGTTGACCATTCAATACAAGAAGTTCTTACCTGTTTTTTACTAAGCAGCAACAAAACATAGAAATCATTGACACGACAAATTCGAAATTATCACAGTTATTTTAAGACAATTTGCCCACCCAACCACTTTTCGATTGGTGAATGTTGCGTAGCTAAGTTGACACTTATCATTTTTGTATGTTTGGGTTCGAACTACAAATGGCAATTTATAACAGCTTCTTAATGACCGGCGGTATGGCTTTCGAAGCAACATGTCCACTGGTGATCTGATGGTATATCTCACCGAACAGTGGCACAAATCTTTATATCGCTTTGGTGAAGTATAAGATAATTGCA
The DNA here is from genome assembly GCA_932273885.2 of Leucozona laternaria. Lineage (NCBI taxonomy): Eukaryota > Metazoa > Arthropoda > Insecta > Diptera > Syrphidae > Leucozona > Leucozona laternaria. Next base: position 196,480,166 of record OW026366.1, on the reverse strand, counting down.
CTTGATATTTCAAAAGCGTTTGATAGAGTTTGGCATCAAGCTTTTTTATCGAAAATGCGTACCTTGTAATGATGCATGACACCTTGTTTTTCACCGCCCGCCGCCGGTATTGATGAATCTCTTCTTCGTTGGATTAGAAATTATTTTCGGACCGCTCAATATAAGTCGAGTTGGATGGTTTCAAGTCCGATATTCATAAAATAATTGCTGGTGTGCCGCAGGGTTCCGTTTTGTCTCCTACTCTCTTTGTGATATTCATCAATGATCTTCTGCTTGAAACTTCTAAGCTATTAAATTGTTTTGCTGACGGCATGCAGTACCCTCAGCTTTTCATATTCGTTTCTAGAGTCACAGCCTTGTCCTTCGGATGCGGTATTAAAGCGAGATCGTATGATAAGATCATTAAATTCTAATCTTGACAGCATTTTCCAGCATATAGGGAATCAAAAACCACGTAGAATTTGATGCTTCAAAGACTCAATAATGTCTCTTGTCGTTGAAATGGAACCCACACCCCATACCGCTATCTGTGAGCGGTACTTGTATTGAAGAAACCGAAAAGCTTCCAGCTCTCGGTATGTGCATTACAGAACACTCTCTGTCATTCTGTGGAATGACCACATATTCAACGTCACCGAAAATGCTGCTAAATGTTTAGGTTTTCTTGGCCGATGCAAGAAATTTTCCTCCCCCTCTGATCTGGTTGTAAACTATAAAGCCTTTATCCATCCGCACAGCTTGAGTACAACTCTTACATCTGGGCAGGTGCTCCTATAAATCATTTGAATCTCTATTATAGAATTCAAAATAGGGCTTTAAAAACTATACAAGTATAACAGAAATAAAACAAAAAGTAACCGCGATAGTGTTTCATGTCTCTCACTATTTTATCGCTATTTCCACAATTCAACCATATACTCGCGCTTTTACGAATCCGCATCAATTTACCTTTGGGTAGCACTTTGGACGTGCCGACAAGTCTGGGTCTATTTTTACCTCCCATTTTGATATTCAGAACTTCAAAAAAAATGTGCATCGTTATCTGCTTGCAAAATCCTTCCTTATTTTCCTTAAGCTCGCATTACCACTAAATATTTTAAGGGCAGTCGCAATCCCTTTAGTGCGTGCTAATTATATAGAAAAAAGGATTTTTTATTAAAGTACTGTTTTTGCGGGCCCGCAGGTCTAGGCTCATACCCTCGTGCGCCGGTGAATATTCTGGACCCAGGTTTTTTTTTGTCAAGTCGCGCAAAGCGCGTTGACGCACACCTACTTTAAGGACGAGACTTGAGAAATGCCAATTTATAAAAGTTATAACAGTTGTTCACCATTAAAAGTGGTTGTGCGTTAACGCCCTTCGTGCGACTTGAAAAAAAAAACTCTGGGTGCCTGAAGTATGCCCACCGGTGGAGGGCCCTGGGCCTGTGGGGCCACATAAACAGTACTTTTATTAACCAAAACTGTTATAATTGGCATTTCTAGAGTCACTTCCTTCTTTTTAATGTTTTAAAACTGTTATAACTGTTATGAATTGACATTTCTCTAGTCTCGTCCTCATTAAATACATTTGGTGGCACGACAAGCAACAGCTCCTGATGAACCAGGGCCTAGTGACTTACCAGGGCCCGACCAAACATATGTGCAAATGCACAGGGCGCAAAATTCTGGGGGCGCAGGAGCAAGAATATGCAATCTGATCTTGCGCAAACAAAAAATATGTACTGCCATTTGCATTTTTTTTCTTGCACATTTTCATTGTTGCATTCAAGGAGAATTTAACTCAAAATATCACAGAATTAAAGATCCCACTAGAACTGCGCATTAAAAGAACAGGTACCTCCTGGGTAAAAGTCATGTGGAAAAATCTTATGCATGGTGTGTATCAGTGTATGTATGTATGGATGCAAATATAAAAAAAGGGCGCTTTCTACAAATCTTGCATAGGGCACAAATTTGGCTGTGGCTGGCCCTGCTTACAACTCCCAACCATTTTACTGTGTGCGTGTAATAAAAAAAAAATACGTATATTCAACTCGAAAAGTAGGAAAATACTTCATTTTTTTGTCCTTATTTGTGATAAATCCACTTGAATTAACTGGAACGAAATTGTATCGATTATCCAATTTCTTTTGGGAGTTTTCTAGGATTTTATTTCCAGATTTGGTTTCACGGATCACGAGATTAGGCATTTAAAGTACTTTTTCTTCAACATTTTCCACAGATTTTGCCAACTTATGTCTGTGTATGTAAAGACCACAAAATATTTCCCGACAATTCCTCTTATTTCCACGAAATTCTTTCTCTGGAAACCGCCTCTTCAAAAACTTTCCACCATTTCATTGCATCACATCGATGACAATAACAAGGCCAAGTTTTCCCTGTTGGCAATCACACCGACTCTACATTATAAATTGAAAAACAAGAAAAAAAAATATTCTTAAATTCAACCGGCAGAAACAAGTGAAAGGGTAAAAACGAACAACCTCAACAATTTTCCACTTGAATAGGTAGGTTCTCCACCCCATAAAAAAACACACACACACACACACATTCGTTGCATGTTTGCGTGTGTAGATACCATACGTAGCTACTTTTACTTTATATTAAGCCTGCCCTACTTTTCTCGGTTGATTAAATTACGGTTGGGACTTGGCGAAGGAAATTCTTCCTTATTTTGTCGGTGTGTCTTTTAACTTGCGTGTACAAAGTTGATATTATGCTTTCAGATATCTGCAAAAGTTCTTGTTTTATTTTATACAATTTTGGGAGAACAGTTTACGCATACGGAAACATGGTAACTTCCACATGGAAGTTCTAGATGTAGTGGCGATGGCGACATGTAAATGTTTGTTATTTGTATCAATAATTCTTGTTTGTTATTTTGTATAACTGATATGGGCGATGGCTATGGGTGTTAATTGAAAGATAAGGTTTTTTTTGGAACCCCAATGTGTTGGAAAGGATTCTATTTTATGTGATTTTTGTAAGTGGACTTCTGCATGTTAGTGCTGAAAAAAAATGATTGATCAGGTGAAAGGTATATAGCTGCACATACGAAAAAGCTGATTATCTTCCTCCGACTGATCTTGTGGTGATTTAGAAGATATCGCCATTTCAAGCAAAGGTAAAATAACGAAAATATCAGTTTTTCGCGTGTAACTTTTAACAAAATTAGTTCGGTCAAAAGACAAAATTACCGTTTCGAATCAAAACAGAAGAGGAGGCAAAAAGACTAAAAAACCTGGAATGAACTCACAAAACTGAGACAAGCCAAACTTCAGGAACGCTTTCTAACCTGCATCAGTTTCAGCAGGAACAGACTCAGAATAATAACGGGTCTCCTTATTAGCCACTGCAAGCTAAAGAGAATACATCAACATCCTTGGCCTAGTGAGCAGTGCCACGTGCAGACTCGGCAATGTGATGTACTTATGCACTAAAGACATAGACATCTGGAATGGGTTGGGTACGAAATCCCGCATCACAAAACCCCACAGGATCTACTAACAATGCGACAGCGCAATCAATTTTTCTTTCCCATAGGAATTGGTGCCTCGATTGTTTGAGGATCACGAAGAACGAAGTTTCCTACTATTTTTTATGGGACGACGACTACGGTCTGGCGTTCGGATCTGGTCGGTTGACGGCAGTGGGTCTAACGGGGGTGGTTCTGGAGGTGGGTCTGGAACAGGGGCCCTAGACCTGTGAAATAGGTTCTGGCATTGGGTCTGGAACTGGGACGGACGTCCTGGATCTGGGAAAAAGCTTCTGGAGGTAGAGCTGGAACTGGGACAAAAGTTCTGGAGGTGGAACTTGGACAAAAGACACATTTTTTTTAAACAAGGTTCTGGAGGTGGATCTGGAACCAGTACAAAAGTTCTGGAGGTGGGTCTGGAACTTGGACAACGGACATTTTTATTTCTTCGGAAACAACTTTTTTTTATTAACTTACACATTCTAAAAAAATTCTATTTTGCCAGATAATTTGGTAAGGTTCTGGATCTGGGACAAATGTTCTGGAGGTGGATCTGGAACCGTGACAGAAGTTCTGGAGGTGACTCTGGAACTTGGACAAAGGTGATTTTTTTTTGAAACAGGGTTCTGGAGGTGTGGATCTGGAAACAAGACAAAAGTTCTGGAGGCGGGTCGGAAATTTCAACAGAGGACAATTTTTTTTGGTTTTGGAAACTAAAAATTCAAAAAATAATTCTGGAAGTGGGTCTGGAACTTGAACAAAGGAAAAAATTTTTTTTTTGGAAACAACATTTTTCATAAACTTTGTTTTACAGATAAAAAAATACTTTTTAAACTCCCTTTTTCGGTTCTCTAAGCCACTCACGTATAACTCCGTTCAGTTGCCAGGCAGGCGTCTATGTAAGTGGCGTAACTAGGATACAAACAAATATAAAGCAAAAAATGTTACAGGGTGATTCGCATAAGGTATGACAAAAGCTAGAGCATGTAGATTGGGTCGACACTTATGACAAAAATCTCATAAGAGGGGGGTATTTTCCACGCGTTGAGCCGGGAGGGTAAATTTTCTAAAAAAAAATATTTAAAAAAAACCGTAATACTTACAATGGTATGCTAAACTTTCTTGTATAGCTTAAAATACCTTCTTTTATTTTATTTTTAAATAATGTTGTTTTAGTGAACAGTTTTTGAAAAATAATTTAAAAATTTTGTTCAAAATCTTACGTTATTCAGTAGCATATTTGATTTGGAGGGGGGTTACCCCCTTTGCCCCCCCCCCCCATTATTGATCTATGTGAACAGTTTTCTTGCGTATAAGTACATTGGGTGGCCCGATACGAGAGTTTTAAGGATTTTAAATACCTTTTCGGGTGGTCATACCGCTCACGCAACTCCTTTGCTCCGCTTAGGGTATTTTCAGTCACTAGGCAGGCGTCAATGTCAACATTTTACTTCGACAACAATGTTTTCTTGGACCAGAGTGCCTTGCCTGGCCCGCTTTGCGGGTTCCAAGAATTTTAACTCCTTCTTTGGGGGCTTTTTACTGCTCACGCAATAACTCCGTTGGTAGGTATGTTCAGTCGCCTGGCAGGCGTCAACAGTTTTCAACTAGAATTAAACTCTTTTTTTCATTTTTTTTTTTCAAAAAACTCAATATTTTTACCCTATTTTTAATTATTTTTTTTCAAAAAAGAAACAAATCTCTTTGTTTTTGCCCAAAAAAAAGTTAAGGAAAAATATGTGTTTTTTTTTAATTTTTCCAAAAAAAAAGTTGAGCAAAAAAAAAACTATGTCCGGGTCCAGAACCACCTTTGTCCAGGTCCAGAAGTCCAGAAAAATATTATATTCGAAATCACCAACATTCTTTCAATATTGTATTATTTATTCGAAATCACCATAAAAATTCTTCGAATAGTATTTTTTTAAAAAGTATTGAAAATCCCGCAGCGTACTTTCTTGCGGGATTTTGTTGTATTTGTAATCGTGCTGCGGGATTTCGTAACGATCTCATTTGGAAAACCACCAGATAGACAAGAGCAAACCATCCTCTATAAAAGTAGGTATTCCAAATACTCGAGTTCCTTATGGGAACTAATTTGGAGGATGAGCTGTAGAATGAGCAATCTCATATTCTTATCCATCTCTTGAAGGGGAAACAATAGATCTTAAGATCGCTGTGAACTTATACCCAACAATATATTCATTCATTCATTCACTTTTTAGGTGTACCTATATCACTGATGACAATTTGACATCGAACGGCCTCCAAGATCCCCTGATTGGACCCCTCTCGAAATCTTCCTAATTTGGAACTTGAAGGAAAAAGTTATGTTCAGCATCAACACACCAATCACAACCTTGAGGCTTAAAGACATCATTCTAAACGAAATAGTTAAAATAAAACTAGAAGTCTTAAAAAATTTTCTGAGCAATGTACAGGGTCATTTATTCTGTTGCGTTTGACACCTGTAAAACTCAGCTGTCATTTGAAGTGTCATAATATTAGTTGAATGTTTGTCATTTACGATAATAAATTATTACAACTATATAAAATTGGTGATTCAAACGTAAGATACAAATCCAAACATTGTATGCATTTCATTTCAAAGTTATCACAAATAACGTCAGCACCCTGTAGTTTACATCTTTAATTTATAATGGTGACTATTATACCTTCTAGAGCACCTCCGCTGCCGCATGTCTTCCCCCATTATAAACAGGGTGTGCCAAATCAGATCTACCAATTTTGAACACGAATTACTTGTGTATTTATAGATATTTTCCAATTCCTGTTTGGCCCACCGTTTAGGTAAAGGGTTTTCCAATAAGAGGTGTTATTTTGATATTCAAAGAAAAATGGCATTTTTTGAGATAAATAATCGGATGTTTATTTCATTATAAAGAGCCGTTAATAATGGAATAATGGAACACAACATCAGCCAAATGGCCGCCACGACCACGCTTACAGCACCATATCCTTTTCATGAAATTTTCCATAACCAAATCGCAAAGTGGCTGCCTATGTCCTCGATAGCCTCACGAATTCCATCTTTGAGGTCTTGAATCGACGCTGGGCTGTTGGCGTAGACCTTATCTTTCACGTGGCCTCAAAGGAAGAAGTCGCAAGGTGTTAAATCACAAGATCTCGGTGGCCAATTGTGATCACCTCTTCGAGAGATAACACGGTCCGGAAACTTTTCCCGTAAAAGATCGATGGTTTTATTGCTTGTGTGGCACGTAGCGCCGTCTTGTTGAAAGTAAACGTTGTCCAGATCAATACCATCCAATTCCGGCCATAAAAAATCATTAATCATCTCTCGATAGCGCAATCCATTGACCGTAACTGTTGCTCCAGCCTCATTTTCGAAAAAGTAAGGTCCAATGACCCCGCCGGACCATAAACCGCACCAAACAGTCACGCGTTGAGGATGGAGAGGCTTTTCAACAATAACTCTTGGGTTTCCGAGCCCCAGATGCGACAGTTTTGCTTGTTGACGTAGCCTCCGAGGTGGAAATAGGCCTCATCAGTCAAGATGATTTTTCGATGAAATTCCGGATCATTTTCATGCATTTCAAGGACCCAATCAGCAAAGACACGACGTTGTTGATGATCAGCCGGCTTGAGTTCTTGTGTTAACTGAACTTTATAAGCCTTAAGACCCAAGTCTTTATGCAAAATACGGTGTAATGACGTTTGTGGAATGCCTAATTCCAAAGAACGACGAGGAATGGACAAACCTGGGTTTTCTTCAACACTTTGGGCTACAACAGCAATATTCTCAGTTGTTCTTGAGCGACGTGCACGGGTTTTATTCTTCACATCACTAACTTGTCCCAACAGCTCGAATTTGTCCACCAATTTCTGTATTGCGGTCCGACAAGGTGCTTCACGACGACCCAAAAATGTTTTAGTTTTACGAACCGTCTCTGCCAAATTTTCACCATTTTTATAGTGAATTTTAATAATTTCAATGCGTTGTTGAAGCGTGTATCGTTCCATTTTTATTAATGGCGTAGTTTCTACTTGTCAAATGTCAAATTTCAAAATGACAGCTTCAAAAGTGACAGCTATCGAAATAGCGGGCTATTCAAAATAACACCTCTTATTGGAAAACCCTTTATATATAGTTCTTTGCATCACTAAATGCAAACCCATTACAAAAGAAGGTACTATACTTAAAACTATGGAGATGTAGCCTTTAGCCCAAGGCCCATTTTAATGTATAAGGTCGTTACACAGACTATTTTCCATGTTATGACCATCTGTTCTGATGTAACAAACGTATAGCTATATTTCATAATCCCATACGTTCCCAGAAATTATGTCTGCTCTTAAAAGGTAAACTTCAGTTAACTTACATTATTAAACCTCCCATAACAGGCCGGCAACCTTTTAATGAAATTACTTTTTTTTTAAATTAATTGTTTTAAATTGACCGTTGGCGACTTGCCGCTGTTGTCGTCATCATCGTTTGAGGTTGACATGATGAATCGTAATTGAATATAGAAGCTTTATAAAGTAGTTGGATTCATTGACTCTAAATCATCTAAACGATCATCGAATGAGAAAATAAATTACATCGCACTCGCAAGCACGCACACATATACGAGTAATAGGTATATCTAATCACATTATCAAAAATATTTCTTCGTTCTTTGATGATGAAATCGTCGCCGACCGTCGCTGGATGGATAATGGTCTTGAAGAGCCAATAAAATCTATCGTTGAGACACATCATTGAAATTTTAATTTCTAAGTCTGATTCTCGTGATTTGAAAGTGAATGGAAGATAGTGCTTGGGAAATTATATTTTGGGAGATTTTTTGTCTACAATAGGACTTCCCCGAAATCATTTTTAAAACATAATGACAAACCCTAATCGTTATAATTAAGCTAAATTCTTGGCCATAACATTAAATTATATGCATTTTATTTCTTCTTGAAAACCACACGTCTAGAAAAAACACCCTTTAGAAAATGTGATGCGGAGGTCATTTCGCTGTAACTCGGAGATTTAAGTTCGGTGAAATACCAAAAGTTTATGAAGTCGCATTAAAATAGAAATAAATTTGGTGGCTCATGAAGTACCTATAGTGACTTACAACATATCGACTTACTCCTCTCAAACATTGACGAGTGCATGTCTGCAGGAATAGCGGGGGAATGTATTGCCGAATCTGAGAGACTAGCAAGAGGAGGAGGATAGGGGGATTTGTCAATTCTTAGCAAGAGACAGTATGCGTTCTGTCTGTCTTTAGGCTGGGATTCGATCTCATGACCTTCACGACCACTACAGTCTTACACATATATTTACATACCTACCAACCATTTCGCCACGGGATACTACAACTTGTAGTCTATAAGTCGAGTTATATATAAGTATATAAGATACCTATTAATTCACCGCAGATATCATTTGATTATGAGCCAAACATCATTATGTTATTAACAAAGGTGTCATATAATAGAGCTTTTGCCAATACAACCCTTCAAATAATGACGGTAATTGTGGTTGACATCGAACACTTGGCGGTTGTTTGGTGTTGCTAAACAAAATGCACACTACATTCAATAGATAAAATAACAATTATTGAATGCGCGAAAAAGTGTTTCCAATTATACTTATATATTTTCCATGTACAATGATACTTATAGATTTTGGACTTAATAATTTAAAAGTGTCGCTTATAATTACACATTTGATAGACGGCAAATACCTACTGCACCAACAACGTTTTAGTTATGTCAGTAAATTAATAGGTTGTAAAGGAGTATAGGGCTTCGCAATTGGCGCTGGTAGATTTTGGCAGCCATGTTGTTTGGTGACATCTGTCAAATCTGTTTTTTATTATTCAGTTACTGATGCCAAGTCACAATGGCAAGTAACACGATAGAATAGCACGTCCAAGCGATAGATAAAAGTTTAATATGAAAATCTTTTGGGGGCAACGGTACGTGCGTTGTGCCCATTTTACATGGTTGTCCTTCCAAATCGATTATCCAAAGTTTGATGATGGCCAAATTTTAGTCGACCAATTCAGTGAACAGTAAACAATCAGCCATAACGCCCCTGCGTCAACCGAAAAAATCGTCGCTGTTTGTGAAAGTTCTTCGAAAACTACGATGCAAGGAACAGCTCTTCATAATAGCTCACTTGCGGAGAGAGTTAATATTCCGCTTGGAGTTATGAAGGGCAATTTATTCTCAATTTTTCTTATTGAATCCAATCGCAGGTGGGAAAGTTTAACAAACTGCGTCATATCCAGAAAGATATGGCCCATCTATAATAAATCTCGAACAACTGATCTGATTTTTAGGCCCAGGCGAGACATAGCCAGGGTTGTTGCGACTTGTTCTGGCCACTGGCCTATAGGAGAACATGCGGCGAAGCTGCGCATTCCGTACAATACTTTTTGTCGCAGTTGAGGGGGCCATCAGGAGAAGGAAACAGTGGCCCACTTCCTCTGTAAATGCCCTGCTCTGGTCAGATCGAGAGCGAAATCTTTTGGAAATGCTTTTCTTGAAGATCTACACGAACTTTCTGAGATAAAGATCAAAGATTTTATTGCTTTTCTCAACGCGACAAAATGGATCTAGGTCAAGCTTCGACCTTAATTCCTTCACCTCACCCTTCGGACTCTTTTAGACAGCGCGTAAAGTGAATAAGGGCGTTTTAAAGACCCGTAATGAGGGTATATGTGCAAACCCCTCCAATAATATAAAAAAAAAAAATAAAATTAAAAATAAAAATAAAACCGCTTTTCACCCAACAGGTCAATACGAGTTATGGTGTCAAAACGGCGCACTCTATCGCTAATTGGGTCACGGAGCGAGTTGCTCTGGGCCGCCATCTCTACCTACCTACCTACGATGTCAGTGTCAACAGCATCAACGGATAGTGCTACCAATTTATGCTGGCTCCAATTGGATAATATGGATGTGAACGCCATATTATTCACTCGATTCATCCAGATTAAAAATTTAAATCCAGATGTAAAGCATACAAATTCAATGTAAATACATCTGGATTCAAGTTTTAATCTGGATGTATTTAGTGAATAATATGGCGGTAAGTGTTTCGATCTTATTGGTAGGATAAATTTCGATTTTATAACTGATTTTTTAGCTGGTTTGGTTTTGGCAACACTGGTTTTAACAGCTGACGTGTGTTTAGTACCTTGTGTCACTGTCAAACAGCTTCAGTTTGGTTTGCAATTTAACCATGGATCGTCTTACAAATGAACAACGCTTGCAAATTATTGAATTTTACTATCAAAATTCGTGCTCGGTTCGAAATGTTCATCGCGCGCTGCTTCCATTTTATGATCGGCATTCTCGACCTTCTGAGCAGTCTATTCGGAAGATTGTGACCAAATTTCGCACGAAACCAACAAGTTTACGTACTGTGCGTAGTGAAGAAAATATTGCGGCCGTATCAGCTAGTGTGACAGAAGACCGCGAAATGTCGATTCGGCGCCGTTCCCAGCAGTTAGGCCTTTGTTACAGCACTACGTGGAAAATTTTGCGGAAGGATTTGGGCGTAAAGCCTTTTAAGATACAGATGGTGCAAGAACTAAAGCCAGCCGACCTACCACAACGCCGAATTTTTGGTGAATGGGCTCTTGGAAAGCTGGCCGAGGATCCGCTTTTTTATCGAAAAATTGTGTTCAGCGATGAGGCTCATTTTTGGTTGAATGGGTACGTAAATAAGCAAAATTGCCGCATTTGGAGTGAAGATCAGCCAGAAGCATTGCAACAGCTACCAATGCATCCCGAAAAAGCCACTGTTTGGTGCGGTTTATCGGCCGGCGGCATTATTGGGCCATATTTCTTCAAAGATGATGCGAATCGCAGCGTTACTGTCAATGGTGAACGCTACCGAGCGATGATAACAAACTTTTTTTTGCCCGAAATGGAAGTTCTTGACTTGCATGATATGTGGTTTCAACAAGACGGTGCCACATGCCACACAGCACGCGAAACAATGGCGCAATTGCGAGGCGAGTTTGGTGAACAGTTAATTTCACGTTTCGGGCCGGTCAATTGGCCGCCTAGATCGTGCGATTTGACACCATTAGATTATTTTTTGTGGGGGTATGTCAAGGCTAATGTCTATAGGGACAAGCCCGCTTCGATTGACGCACTGGAAGCCAACATCCATGCATTCATTCGTGAGATACCGGCCGATATGTGTGAAAGAGTATGCCAAAATTGGACTCAGCGGATGGGCTACCTGAGACGCAGCCGCGGTCAACATTCGCATGAAATTATCTTTAAAAATTAAATTGCAAGGTTCAAACTATCGATTCAAATAAATATTTCATTCATTTTTTCGATTTTTTTTAAAAAAAGTTCTAAGCCTCTTAAAAAATCACCCATTAGTACACATATCGACGTAACTATCGCTACTTTTTACGCACTTATATTTGAATGCTGCTCTCAATCGATCCCAATATTTTCTCAAAAAAACATAACTTCCTCTCCTCCATGGTATAACAAAGATCTTTGCTCTCTACGCAATAAGCGTAACAAACTTTGGCATCGATTTTTGCAGTCCAAATCTGAGTCTGATTTTTCTAACTATAGTTTAGCTTATAATAAATTCTCCGTCCTATGTGAATCCCTGTATTCAAAATACCTTTCTAAAATGCAGACTGATCTTACCTCTAACCCAAAATTGTTCTTTCAGTTTATTAATAGTAAAAAAAAAATTGATGGTTATCCCTCTGTATTAAAATTACATGATACTTCTTCAATGGATCCAACAATTATATCCAATCTTTTTGCTGAATTTTTCGGTGCAGCTTTTTCGTGTGATAATACTGAGGCCGATGTTGATTATTTTAGTTATATGAAAAGCTGCACCCAGACTTCCTTAACTTCCATAAACATTGACATATCATCTGCGGTTAATAAGATAAATATGCTTAAAGATGATTTTTCTTTTGGTCCTGACGGTCTCCCTTCTGTTTTGTTGAAAAAATGTGTTGCCAACTTAGCCCAGCCACTTACTGCACTATTCCAAAAGTCCATTTCAACAGGAATTTTCCCCCATCATTGGAAAGATGCTTTCATTATACCTGTTCATAAGAAAGGCCCAAAAAACGATATAGCTAACTATAGACCTATTGCAAAACTTTCTTGCATACCGAAACTCTTTGAGAGTATTATAAAGGGTTTTCCAATAAGAGGTGTTATTTTGAATAGCCCGCTATTTCGGTAGCTGTCACTTTTGAAGCTGTCATTTTTTGACATTTGACAAGTAGAAACTACGCCATTAATAAAAATGGAACGATACACGCTTCAACTACGCATTGAAATTATTAAAATTCACTATAAAAATGGTGAAAATTTGGCAGAGACGGTTCGTAAAACTAAAACATTTTTGGGTCGTCGTGAAGCACCTTGTCGGACCGCAATACAGAACTTGGTGGACAAATTCGAGCTGTTGGGACAAGTTAGTGATGTGAAGAATAAAACCCGTGCACGTCGCTCAAGCACAACTGAGAATATTGCTGTTGTAACCCAAAGTGTTGAAAAAAACCCAGGTTTGTCCATTCCTCGTCGTTCTTTGGAATTAGGCATTCCACAAACGTCATTACACCGTATTTTGCATAAAGACTTGGGACTTGGGTGGACAAGAACTCAAGCCGGCTGATCATCAACAACGTCGTGTCTTTGCTGATTGGGTCCTTGAAATGCATGAAAATGATCCAGAATTTCATCGAAAAATCATCTTGACTGATGAGGCCCATTTCCACCTCGGAGGCTACGTCAACAAGCAAAACTGTCGCATCTGGGGCTCGGAAAACCCAAGAGTTATTGTTGAAAAGCCTCTCCATCCTCAACGCGTGACTGTTTGGTGCGGTTTATGGTCCGGCGGGGTCATTGGACCTTACTTTTTCGAAAATGAGGCTGGATCAACAGTTACGGTCAATGGATTGCGCTATCGAGAGATGATTAATGATTTTTTATGGCCGGAATTGGATGGTATTGATCTGGACAACGTTTACTTTCAACAAGACGGCGCTACGTGCCACACAAGCAATGAAACCATCGATCTTTTACGGGAAAAGTTTCCGGACCGTGTTATCTCTCGAAGAGGTGATCACAATTGGCCACCGAGATCTTGTGATTTAACACCTTTCGACTTCTTCCTTTGGGGGCACGTGAAAGATAAGGTCTACGCCAACAGCCCAGCGTCGATTCAAGACCTCAAAGATGGAATTCGTGAGGCTATCGAGGACATAGGGCAGCCACTTTGCGATTTGGTTATGCAAAATTTCATGAAAAGGATATGGTCCTGTAAGCGTGGTCGTGGCGGCCATTTGGCTGATGTTGTATTCCATTATTAACGGCATACCTTCCTCTTTATAATGAAACAAACATCTGATCATTTATCTCAAAAAATGCCATTTTTCTTTGAATATCAAAATAACACCTCTTATTGGAAAGCCCTTTATATGATAACATGTTCTTTTATTGTAAACCGATTTTTTCAACTAATCAACATGGTTTCCATAAGGGTAGGTCCACAACCACTAATTTTGTAGAGTTTGTATCAACTACTCTTTGTGGTTTAGAAGTAGGTAAAGAAGTCGATGCGGTAGCAACTGACTTTAGCAAAGCTTTCTACAAAATATCCCATAATATTATCTTATTTAAGCTAAATCAACTCGGCTTCACGCCTTTGATGATTTCATGGATTCAATCGTACTTATCGAAACGACAATACAACGTTATATTCAGGTCGTCCATATCAACCTCCATCTGTGCTACGTCTGGAGTTCCACAAGGAAGTCACCTAGGCCCACTTATTTTCGTTTTAACCACTAATGACGTTGTACAAATTTTTTCTAACTCTGATCTATTAATCTACGCAGATGACATGACAATAAGCAAGGAGATCTCATGTATCGAAGATTCTAAATTGCTGCAAATTGACTTGGATAAATTCTATTTTGGTGCCAAAAAAACCTCCTGGAAGTCAATGTTCAAAAATGCCAAGCCATCACATATACCCGTAAGCGTCTTCCATTATTACAAAGACAATATTTTATAAATGCCGAACCCATTCCCATTGTAACTTCGATCCGTGACTTAGGTTTATTATGTGACTCCCAATTGAACTTTCGATCTCATATTGATAGTATTTTAAATAAAGCTAACTCTTCTCTTGGATTCATTAAACGCTGGTCAAAAGAATTCTCCGATCCCTATGTCACAAAATCCCTCTACATGACTTTTGTCAGACCACTTCTAGAATATGTCCCCTTTCACACGAGGAAACTGAGTTGCCAGCAACAATCAGTTTGTTGGTGAGAAGGGCAAGAAGCAAGAGGGGAAATTGAAATCTCCCCGGTCAACGATTCGAGGAGATTTTTTTGACATTCCTCTTCACACACACAGTAGAGTGTGTTCAACCAAGCTATTTTAAAAGGGAAATACAGAAAGTTTCCACGATTTTGTTTCTTCGTGTGAAAGGTACAGGAGATTTTTAAGGAAATTAAAAGAAAATGTCAAAAAAATCTCCAGCAACTTGTTTCCTCGTGTGAAAGGGGACTATGCATCTCAGGTCTGGTCTCCATATTATCAAGTTCACATTAAACGTATTGAAGCCGTCCAGCGAAGATTTTTACGTTTCGCCTTACGTGAACTTGGCTGGGACGATCCTTTTAATCTTCCTCCATATGAAGAACTGAAGAACGTCTAAGACTTTTATAAGTTTTCAGTCTTTATATGCGCGCCGTAACAATGCTGACATTCTTTTCATTCATCAATTATAAAAGTGCAACATTGACAGCCCTTGTTTACTAGAAAAGATCGGTTTTAATACCAACCCACATCGTTCTCGATCTACAACCCTATTTCGACTCCACTACCATCGTACAGACTACGGAAGAAATGAACCTATGACAAGAATGTTGAGTAATGTAAATAACTCTAACATATTCCACGTAAACCTTACTAAACCCTCACTGAGACATGCCCTACTAAGCTTCCCCTCCTGATTTTCATTCCATATTACCTTTGATTAACTAATTTAATAATGTTAGACTTAAGATCTTTAATTGTCATTCTAGTCAACTATTATTTTTATTAATATTATTATTATTATATTTAAGAGGCTTGTATTAAGCTTAAATAAATAAATAAATTAAATTAAAACTAAGAACTTAGTAAGGACCTTTAAAATTAATAAATTGTTAACTAGTGTCATGCTAACACCTTAACATCAGGCTGTTTAAAATTTTGCGCCATTTATTTTAACTCAATTCAATAACCTTTCGGTTACAAATAACATCCATACTCTTAAAATAAATACATTTAATGTCATGTTTCATGTTTCATGTATGATGTATCTCGCTCTGAAAAACACATATTTTCGTTTGACTTCTATTAGTTGCCTTGCCCTACAGTCTTTGTCTTAGTTTCCGAAGGCCCCCTCTGTGATTTACAATATTTTCTTATACTGCTGCTTGGCTTGACTCATTTATCAAAGCAATCGATTAATTTAACAGAATCACGTTGTATCGTTTCGGTTTTGGTCTGAAGTATTTCACAATATTCTGCGGGTAGGTATAGGTAACCCGCCAAACGACACCCATCCTCCGTAATTGCTTTTGAACCTATTGGTTTTATATTCTATTTCACTTTGTTGTTATATTGTTTATATATCACACAGAAGGGACATCAAGGCTTGGAGCAAAGAAGATGATATAATGTAAAACATATCTCATTTAAAAGATTTACGAGAGATTCTTTGATAAAAACCAAACGGGTAATAATTTCCCAGGGGAAAATTGATATCGAAAATCTATCAAAGCAAAAATAGAAAAATAAAAAAAACAATATTGTTCTTTCGGATTGGAAAAATGTTTGTGGCATCTGTAAAAGACGCCTTATTATGGTTGAATAAGCATCTTTTATATTTTTTCTCATAGACATTGATAGTATCTGTGTCAAGTTATCTGTGTCAGATGATGAGACGTTTTCTTCCAATTTCACTTGTAATCATGTTTTTGTGGTAACTTGCTTATAACATTGCGTTTTCTGTTAATTATGATTAAAACACATGGTGAAAACAATGAGCACTGAAGAATCTATTGAATTATGTTCTACAATAAGTAAATCAGATAGATATTATTTGTACTGAAGTTTCATTGAGGCTCATTTGGTGAATCGAAACATCAATGTTTAAGTTCAACATGAGGACTTATGTGACATATTACTCGGAAGATAAGAGTCTCAAAAAGTCAAAACTATAGGAATCTACAAAAACAATTTGATTTGTTTTGTACAAAGTGGCGCAAAGTTAATCATTCAATTTTATTTTTGAAATACTTTTTTTCCTAAATACAAAAAAAAAAAAAGATTTTGAGTGATGGAAATCTTTATTTGGGCCTTTAAAATTTTCTTCTGTTAAGTGGAAAGATGATATCTGTCAAGTGGCTGCCGACAGTGTTGATACACACTTGTGGACGTTTTATTGCATTTTCCATATGACTTTCCGCAAGACTTCCGGTGATAACTGTTCGTATTCCTGTCGAATATACTCTTTAAGGGCTGCGCTGCGATTGGCTTGTTGGCATAAGCCCGCGACTTCAAGTAGCCCCGAAGAAATAAGTCTGGGATTGTTAAATCGGGCGATCTTGCTGGCCATATGCCAAATCGCCAAACCGGGAGATTGCTCGATCAGGAAACGCTTCCTTATCCAATATCCATTGTGACTCTTGCTGTGTTTTTGTTGTTGTTGATGTTGTTGTTGTTGTTGCATCGTCTTGTTGAAACCACATGTTCACCAAGACCCGCTCATCCAATGCCTGCAGTAAGAAGTCGTTTATCATGGCCCTGTAGCGTTTGCCAGTAACAGTGACTGTATTTCCGAAGGCGTCTCCAAAAAATATTCAACCCAATCACTCCTCCCGCGTGAACGCCCGCACCAAACAGTAACTTTGAGTGGATGTAATATACATATAGCTCTTCGTGAATCACATGCGGATTTTCAGTGCCCCAGAAACCAAGATTTTGATTATTGACGTAACCGCTTAAGTGGAAATGCGCCTCGTGGCTCATGATAATTTTCGATTCGGTCGTCTGGTTGATGAATGTTCGTTCTCAGTGACATCGGCAACCAAAGCCGCAATATTCTCGGCCGAACGACGAGTCCGGTGGAGGCCAAGCCCTGCATGATGGACTCCTGTGGTTCCAGTCTGTTCGAGTCGAGTAGCTAAGCGTCGAAATGTTTGCCCAGTTGGCGCGACACGATTGGGAAATCTACGTCGAATTTCACGCTGCGCTAACATCACTCATCCATGCTCTTGCGGAGTATAGCGCTTTAATGCTAGTCTGTTTGTATACTGCAGCTGTCTATTTCACAAATGTCAAATATGGTTGACGTATATCACGCCATTTGCAAAGATTATATCATCTTCCGATAGTGTGATTAATTTTGCGCCACCGTGTATATACAAATTATTTAAATATACATAGAATGTAGAGGTAATAATTATGTATAGATAATACTTGAAAAAACACATTGCCAAAATTGTAACAAAATCAGTCCTGTCATTAATGAGATATATGGCAAGAAACCGAAAATAAGGCATGATTTTACCAAAAACATGAAACACCAGTTAAAATAAAAGTATCAAATATTCAGTTGTACTTACAGGGTTTCATCAATTTAGTCAGGGATAAATAAAGGGTCCGCCAAATAACTTTTTTTTTTGAAAATGGCGCAAAACATCGAGTGTAGCTTCGGCTGTGTGGCACGTAGCGCCATCCTGTTGAAACCAAATGTTACCAATATCCTCCTCTTCATGGCCCGATAACGATCAGCATTGACTGTAACGGCCACTCCTTGCTCATTTTCGAAAAATGGCCCAATTATGCCTCTGCACCAAAATCCGCACCAAACAGAGTGACTCGTTTTGGGTGTATCGGCTTTTCAATGTATGCGTGCAGGTTTTCTGTGCCCCAAATGCGACAATCTTGCTTGTTTACTACCCGCCAAGATCAAAATGAGCTTCATCTGAAAAGATGATTTTTTTGGCAAAATCGGCTTCGTCTCTAATTCGATCGCAGGCCCACTTAGCGATGCGTATACAGAACCATATTCGTTCAGCGGAAGGATAAAACTTATTATCTATCAAATCAGACATGAGCTAAGTATTACCATTCACGAAATCGAAATAAGCACTAGTTGAAAAAAAAACGTTAGATGGCGGACCCTTTATTTGAGAAACGATTTTTGGGTATAGATATTCTAAGAATGGCATCATTTATTTTAAACTTTTATTTATAAATTTCTTTTTCCCGACGTTTCGAAGAAATTTCACTCTTCGTGGTCACGGGACTAGACTAACATCATTTATTAGCGGGGATTTAAGAAAAAGCATACTTTGTTATATAGACTTTAAGGCCGCCTACGATAGCATAGCCAGGGGAGAACTTTACAAAGCCATGAGAGAATTCGGCATCCCAAATAAATTGACACGACTATGAAGGTTGACCGTGACCAACGTAACAAGCCAAGTAAAAATAGCCGGATTGCTATCCAAACCAATCAACATCTTTAATGGACTCCGACAAGGGGATGGTTTGGCCTGCCTCCTCTTCAACCTGGCGTTGGAGAAAGCAATCCGTGACTCTGGCACGGCAACAAGAGGGACCATCGTCAACAGGTCCAGCCAGATACTGGCTTACGCAGACGACATCGACATCATCGGAAGAACCGAGCAAGCTGTACATGATTCCTTCATCCAGATCGAGCAGGCGGCACAAAATCTGGGGCTGCACATTAGTGAAGGTAAAACAAAGTACATGGTGGCGTCGAATGCGAGGGGAACAGTTGGTCAAACAATCAAGGTAGCGGAGCATGAATTTGAAGTAGTGCAATCCTTTAAATACCTTGGGTCAATAGTAGCAGCCGATAACAATATAGAAGAAGAAATACGCGGGCGGCTTCTCAAATCCAACAGAGCCTACTATAGTCTGTCAAAGCTCTTCAAATCCAGAAATCTCACCATAACTTCAAAACGGCTGCTGTACAGGACCATGGTCCTGCCAGTACTCACATATGGATCCGAGACTTGGGTGCTTAGCAAAAGGCACTCCGACCTCTTAGCCGCGTTCGAGAGAAAAGTCTTAAGGAGAATTGTTGGCCCCATATGTGAGGAAGGACGATTCCGGAGACGGTACAATCATGAATTGTACGCAATCTACCTTGAAGCAGATATCGTGACAAAAATTAAGCTTGGTAGACTCCGGTGGGCAAGGCACCTAGCTCGCATGAGCGAAGAGGAACCTGCTCGGAAAGTTCTTTGTGTTACATTCTATGGTAGACGACAGCGTGGTAGACCATGCTTGCGCTGGAGAGATGGCGTAGACCAGGACGCCCGGAGCCTTGGGGTGCGCAACTGGATGGCGGCGGCTCGAGACCGGGATGGGTGGAGAGACTTGTTGAAGGATACTTTGTTATACTCTGACCTGTGTTGAGGTAAATCGTTCAGTTAATGCCTTCTAATGGTACAAAATTCGTTTAGGACTTTATTTTTAGACCAAAAACTAGGTTTTGTAACTGCATTTAAATAAAGATGATGCCTTGTTTGAGTCTTCATATATCTAATTTCTTTGCCTGTTCCAAGTTTCTGGCCAATGCCCATGGTCTGTGTGCGCGTCGATGCGTCTGTACGTCCACTTTAATTTGATATAGAGCATAAACGGCTGATCCGATTTGCATGAAATTTTGTATAAGCGGAATTATTGTTGTATTTTACATGGAAATCATTCTTCAAGCGGTTATACATGCACTATAAACAACTCCTAATATTGAACCATTAACATTTACCTTGAAGGTGTGTCTGCATTACGGTTGTAAGTTCGGGCGATTCAGTCGTGGATATTTTTTCTTACGAACGTTACAATAATAAAAATAAAAATCAATAAAAAAATTGCGCAAAACCCCATTGATTTCGTCATATTTGGGGAAAACGTGAAGCTGGTAAAATTTAAAAATAATGTTTTTTTTGATTTAAGCTGTAAAGGCTATGAATAGAAAATGATTTTGTGTGGTTAAGGATAACTTATGTTATTTATATGTGTACTAAAACAGTTATAACAGGTGGTCGAATTGCCCTCTTTAATTTTGTTTGCATGCTCGAGCCTGTTTTTGGACTTCACTGCAAATAAATGGTGTTTTTTTAAAGGTATAGAAATTTGAAATAGAATCAAACAAAGATGATTTTTTTAAAGCTATAACTAAAGTTTAATTTTTGGCATATGACCGCCACGGCTGGCTCGGACGTAGTCTAATCTGCATATCCAATTTTCGATGACTTTTTCCAACATTTGTGCCCGTATATCGGCAATAACGCGGCGAATGTTCTCCTCTTAGTGGTCAATCGTTTCGGGCTTATCGGCGTAGACTAGCAACTTCACATGTTCTCTCAGAAAATAGTCAATTGGCGTTAAATCGCACGATCTTGGAAGCCAATTCAAGGGTCCGTAACGTGAAACTATGCGGTTACCAAACGTTTCCTACAATAAATCAATTGTGGCACCAACTGTGTGACATGTTGCGCCGTCTTGTTGAAACCACATCATGGTTGTTCAAATGATGAACGAAAAAGTCAGTAATCGCGGCTCTATAGCGGTCACCATTGACTGTAACCTTCTGGCCAGCATCGTTTTTAAAGAAGTGCGGATCAATTATTCTAACAAACCATAAAGCACACCAAACAGACAGTTTTTGTGGATGGAACTGTGTCTCAACAAAAACTTGAGGATTGTGATCACTCCAAATATTGCGGTTTTGTTTATTGACGTATCCATTCAATTAAAAGTGAGCTTCATCGCTAAACAAAATTCGCTTATGAAAATTGGGATCAACGGCAATCTTGTTTTGGGCCCATTCACCGAATCAACGCCTTGCTAGGTGATCCTGTGGCTTCAATTCTAGCAATCACTTGACAGTTGACAAAATGGCCGCCAGTTAAAATAGTGTTGCCAACTTAAAGTTCTATACCTCTAAAAAAAAATCCCCGGTTATTTATTGATTCTAACTGGTGCCTCACTTTTGATGAAGCATTCAGAATGTATGTTCTTTTAATTCACTTAAGTTGCTATTAAGGTTGAATAAACAAGTTCTTTCATTCTTCCCCATACAAAAATATCCAATCACATTTCATTTCCTTCTATCCAAAGATTGTCGTAGTCTTCATCCAGCCAACTCTTAACCTCTCGAGTCTCGACTATAGTAAGCTGAGGAATATCCTGTTGGAACTAGTTGAATCATACTGGAATTTCCTCCAATAATTCAGGCTGGTTAATCATTTAACTTCACACTTCTAGTAAATCATTTCGCAGAAACTCCAGATGATTTGTAGAGTTCAGCCTGTGGGTGGTAGTTTTACGGGGCCGATTAACTTGTTTCCAATTACCTGCACAGATGTGCCATTCAAATCTTTCTGGTATAAATTATAAATAAAAAATATTATTAAATAAATGTACATTTCCCTTTACTGACAAAAAAATTAGAAAAAACCTTTTTCCTTTTGCACTTAGAAATCATTGCCCCCCCCCATCTCCCCCTTTTCACTATAATATCTTAATTCACTTTCAAATCAGACATCAGAATATCTAACTTAGGGTTCGAAACTTAAACCAAAAAACTTTATTCCATCAGAGTAGATGGTTCTTAAAAGTTTTCCCAGCACTCTGTTTTCTTTTTGTAATTCAAGTCTGATGGTGAACCTGGACCTGGACCTATAGACCCGACAAAGTATATCATTTCCCCTGAGGGAGTGCGATATTTCTGTGCCGACGCAGAGTCGCACAGCAGACCAAGGCCATCACTAGAGCACTCCAATTCTAAAGCTCACCTTAGCAACACTTTGAATTGTTAATAAATTGCATTAGCAGTGTGAATTCCAAATTAAACGGATTATGAAATCTTTAGTGGATTCATTTCCGCTGCGGCAGGTACAAGATTACCATTAACTACGTGAGAGATTATATATATCTAATTCTTCCTTTATTTTTTTGCCATCAACTTTCCTTTGTTTCTTTGTTATAGAGTATAGAGATACATAAGTACCTAGGTAAGGTACCTATAGGAACCTATACACAACTTTTATTTTTTGATGAAAAAAAGTCTTCTGATGGTGCGGATGTGGAGGGGGGAACAAAATTCTATTAAAAATTGAAAACTATTTTAAGAGTCAAGAACGTGTTTCTGGGTGCGCATGTGGATGGTAGATAGTTAGAAAAGTCCTTCCTTGACAACCGGAACAAGTAAAAGCATTCTTGATGGTAAAAAATTAAAAGTGTGAGTTTTTTTTTTGTCTATATCTACCCTTGTTCGTGCTAATTTAACCGATGAATTTATGTTTCTACATGCTCGTGTCATTCTTTCTAACAATGTTGCACGATTAAGCGAGCTTATAGCATATGGTATACCGTATACGTATAGTATGTCCTCCTGAATATGTCACATGAGCTTGGGCAAAACTGAAAACGAATTCAAAAAGATATATTTATGGCATAAAGTAACAAGATTGCCAATAAAATGCTTCTGTTTTTGCTCCTCCAAAATGATTCCAAACAAAGGAGGCAGCAGTGAGCGAAGGAGACGCAGACGGCTGGCGCGGTGGTGACGGACGTGCTTGCTGAGTTGGTTCGCCACTCTTTGTTGTGACTCATCACTATCATCAATATGCGGTGTGACTTTTTTACTTGGACCAAGATATACCAATTGCCATATTTGCAAATAGCTATGAGTTATGAGTTCCTAAAAGTCAAGGATACACTCAACAAAAAAAAAATAAAGAATGGAAAGAACGGGCTTAAGCATATCGGATCTCAGATCACAGATTAGCCACATAAAGATGAGAATGTTTCGTACGTTTCACCTTCCAAAACCCATTTGTTTATATTGTTGTTTTTGTAATTTCATCCCATGTCGATGAAAAGATGTGAGTTCTAACAACAATTTAACCAGGTGTCTGAAGATCCCTACTGCCTATGTGTGATTTTTTATACACACATTCTCATTTTGTATCTGCAATCTGACAGTTCAAGCTTGTAGGCAAATTAAAATGGGTGCCGAGGATTCTCATCTTCATGTGGGTAATCCGTGTCTCAGTTCGCTGTCAGAGTTCGCTGTGTGGCACGTAGCGCCGTTGTATTGGAACCAAATGTCGTTCACATCCATATTATCCTATTGGGGCCATCAGCAATAATTGGTTATCATCGATCTGTGGCGCTATCCGTTGATGCTAATGGCAATGAGAACGTCGTTTTCAAAGAACTAATACGGACTCCCACAGACAGCGACGATATTTTCGGTTGATCTTGCGTTTCATTGACGGTTGACGCAAGGGCATTGACTGATTGTTCACTGAATCGTTCGACTCAAATTTCTCCAAAGAAGCACTTGGAAGGACAACCATAGGCGTTTTTCTTTTTTCGTTCCAAACAGAGTCTGAACTGTCAAAAAAAATGTTGTGTTTCTTTTTTTGTTCAGTGCGTTTGGAGCCTCCATGTTACGTATCTTTTTTCGTTCAGAGAATGATCAGAGCTTGTTGAGAGCCCGAACTACGAGCTCAGAAAAAATCGGCTGAGCACTAAACGTCATGTGCGAAAAGAGAAAAAAAAAAGAAAACAAATGTGCAACCAAATTAAAATGGCAGATTAAGCGGTCGGCAACCGCCCAGAAGCTAGGTTTTATTAATAAATTACATTGAAATATTTTATTTTTAATGCATAAAAACTTATTTCAGTGTTCAAATGGTCCAAAGCCAATATGCTTTTGTCCTTGAACTTTTGACTTGAATTTTCGTTCTTTTTTGCTTTGTGAAGTTTGACAGCTTTAAATTGACAAATGTCATTTGTTGACAGCTTGGTTCTCAAATGTGTTTCAAAAATATATCAGTTCAGATTATGTTCCGACCTTGTTCAACATGCTCGAGGTCTATTAATTTTCAGAGCTTTCTTCTAAACGAAAACAAAGAAAAACGCCTCATGTAAGCCGTAAAAGGGGCGCAACGGACCGTATCGTTGGGCCAAAAAAATTTGATATTAAAGTTTTATCATTTGGCCATGCTGTTCAATAGTGTAACCTGCCATGGTGATTTGGCATCAGTAACTGAATCATAAACAACAGATTTGACAGATGTCACCAAAAGAACATGGCCGCCACAGCCCATTGAAATCTACCCACGCCAATTGCGAAAACCTATATTTGTCCAATACCGATTTTGTCTTGTTTCTCTTTCTGTTGATTTGACCATGTTTTTTTATTAAAAGCAAAAAAAAAAAATAAATTTTGTATAGTATCTATTGTAGGTTGACATATTTTTTTTAACCGTGTAGGTATACTATGAAATGCAAACATACCCGAACGTGAGCGTTTGTCTTGTCTGAGCTCTGAGGAAATATCCTCGGTTGACGAGGACTTAATGCTCTATTCACTTTATCTGTCACATATAGAATTTTGACGCCAGGCCAGGCCAGACCCCCGGGTTGTCCTTCTTTTGCGCTAAACCCCCTTAATATTGCAATAGGTATGGGACTTTATTCGCTCGTTGTGATAATTTACGATGTTTCAAAAGGCAGCATCAGCTTAGAATTTCTGATTAGGTGTATTTCAAAAGAAGGCAATATTATATGAAATGACCTAGAGAAGCATACCATCTATATATGTCCTTCGAATAGTGACGAGTTTAAGGGACATTCGTATACTTATACATATATTTCCACCTTAAGGTATAGGTATACAGATATCCACCGAGGATAAGGAATGAAAATGAATTCACATTAAACGCTCTGTTTATTGCATAATTCTATTTCTAGCATAAGCAAACCCATCCAGACCATGAAAATGTCATAATTAATCAATTAAACAAATTGCCTGATCCTGTTCTCCTGCGATGATGGTGAGTGTATTTTGTTGTGAGTGCGAATGACACTTTAAATGTGATAGCTTCTTTATTTTATCTTGTCCACACTTTATCCAACACTAATACAACAACAACCACGGCAAAAAAAAAAAATAACGGTAAGGAATGAAGCTTGAGAAGCAAATTCAGTAAAACAAAGATGAAATGGTTCAAGTGAATATAATCATTTTCTCATCTATAGGTCTAAGGACAGACGAAAATTCTCAAGTAACTCTATGAGAGCCATTATTCGAAATGAGTTTATTTGCCTATTTATCTTTTCTGTATGAAACGTTTAAATTAGACCATTTAGCCTTGTAATTGTTATTGAACAATAATGTCTGTCTATATCTACAGTGTTATTCAAAGAAATCTTATTGCTCGTGAATGCTGAACAAACAAATGTAAAAGGCAGGACTTTCGGTCGCATGTATCTGTTAGATATTTTATGTCTCATATATGAATATGAATATGAATATGAATATAAATATGAATATGAATATGAATATGAATATGAATATGAATATGAATATGAATATGAATATGAATATGAATATGAATATGAATATGAATATGAATGTGAATATGAATATGAATATGAATATGAATATGAATATGAATATGAATATGAATATGAATATGACAATGAATATGAATATGAATATGAATATGAATATGAATATGAATATGAATATGAATATGAATATGAATATGAATATGAATATGAATATGAATATGCATATGAATATGAATATGAATATGAATATGAATATGAATATGAATATGAATATGAATATGAATATGAATATGAATATGAATATGAATATGAATATGAATATGAATATGAATATGAATATGAATATGAATATGAATATGAATATGAATATGAATATGAATATGAATATGAATATGAATATGAATATGAATATGAATATGAATATGAATATGAATATGAATATGAATATGAATATGAATATGAATATGAATATGAATATGAATATGAATATGAATATAAATATGAATATAAATGTATATAATCTAAATAACAACTTTTTTTTATTCTTTTTTAATAAAAGATTTGTTTACAAATACACAACACGCCCTAATAACGTAAGTATGGAGATTTCTAAAACCAAAAAAAAAGCAAAAACAAATTTTTCGGTATATATTTTTTCAGAAAAGACGTCGTTATATTTTTGTTTATTGCCGGTCCTCTTTCGAAATTGATTTCACAAAGAGATAATAAAAATTAAATTTATTTGAAAAGGTAAACAATTATGGTAAGTCAGCATCAGCATCGGTATGAGAGGCCATAACGAATTGGGGAAGTTATTGATGGCGACACAGGGATGGGTTCAATTTTATCAATAATAATTCAATACGAAAATTGAGGTAATGTAGTAGGTAAAAGTACCCTCATGATTCATTTCATTGAAAAACGCATTCGATTATACAAAATCAAATGAGAATTTTTTCCTGGTGAACATATCATTTCATCATCAAGACTTATTTTTAATAAGAAGAATTACCTTTTTTTCTTTAAAGAAAGCAAAATCGATTTGGATAGGTACGTATTGTGATGCGTTGGAAATTCAAACTTTAAGAATCATTGTTTAAATAAAATTTCTCTAACGATCCAGAAATGTATTCGATTTCAATTGGAAGAGTTTTTCAGAAATGTTTGGAAATTATTACTTTTTTGGTGTGAGCAATCGATAAAACGTTTATCAAATTTCCTTTTTTGTCTTTTCTCCACTTGAAGATATAATATAATAAAGGTTTCGGTTGTGGCTTCTGGGATAGTGGGATGGGGTTCTATTGAAACCTTGTAAACGTTTTATTGGTCTCATCCTTTTGCAATTGATTCAAAAGATAAATCGTTTGATTCCAAGCAACAAATTATAGAAATAACAAATAACCAAAGCGTTTTCATTTCTTTGTTCGTTCGTAAAGAAGAAACTTTCTTTTGTTGTTGTGCTTTTCCTACTCTCGAATCATCATTACAAAATCACTACCTATTCTTCTTACAAACAAGCAAAACACTTAAAGTAAATCAAGAAGCGCTACATCGGACACACTATCACGAATCACGATTATTAGAAACATCCGAATAACAAGACAACAACATAATGTTTCCCCCATTATTCTCCATTAGTTTTAATAGAGAGCAGCAAGTCTTATCTGCTGGAACAATTTTTCTGTCAATCTACCCAAACCCGGACCATCAGTATGTATACACTCTACGAACGGACGGAGACTACACTTTCAATACTCTTCGAGGATGGGATCAACCCTCGCCCAGATATATGAATTCAGCACCAAGCTTTTTTGAGATTAGAGGAATTAAGTGGCTGCCATGTCACCAAACGATAGTGGGTTGCATTCGCATGTTGCTCTTTAAGATATACCAACACTCTTCAGCTTATACGAAAGTTATTTTCAGATTGCATATGGAAAGAAGGCGTAGGATGCAATGGCACCACAGGCAGACCATAAATAGTGGCATATCCACAGCGACATCATCTTCACTTCGCATCCAGCCAGCCCGCATCCACTTTAAGTCACAGCACAGATTATTTTAATTAAAAACCTTGACAAGTTGATTCGCAATAAATTGACTGCATGATGAATGCTGCTCTCTGGCATCATAAAGCTGCATCGTGCATAGGTACATAATGTATCTTAAAAATATATCTTTTTGTGTGACATTATTCGAGCGACAAGATACACGGTTTTTCCATGCGGTACAAAGCCATCCTGAGGGACAAAAGCGAGGAACACCTTGATTATTAATTTAATCCAGATTCTGTTATTTTACCCGTGAGGAGGGAGAGAAAGGGAAAAGATTAAAAGGGGACTTTTAATTGATTTTTGAATTGGGTTTGATTTGTTTGAGTTGGGAAATTCTTTGGTCGGATTTTGGAAACTAACACAATTTTATCAATGTATAGGTACGAATGCGATGGCGACCGGCGGCGCGCGGTGCCGAGGAAAGAGAAGAACAAAACTACCCTTTTTTTGGTGAAAATTGTTGTACTTTGGATGGAATATTGAATTCCGTTGTCCCATTTAGCCAAAAAGCTAGATTCTTTATTATCATTTCATTTCGAAGTACCCCGAAAATGGTAGCATAGTCATTAAAGTGAGATCATGACATTTACGAAGGTTTATCATTCATTCAGATATTTTATTACCAACCCTCCTTTCACCTTGCCATAGACCGAAGACGTACAAACAGTGGGGCAGCGCGATTGCAGTAATATTCAAAAAATAAATTGGAAATCAATTGTACAAATGTACGAATTGTATAAATGAAAATTGAGCTTAACTGGAATAAACGACTAATTCACTGTTTGTCCAGAAACACCCATTTAATTAAATGGCATATCTGATTGGTATAAACAAAAAAAGACTGACGGTCAAGGTTCTAAATTAGGAATAAGTTTCGAATAAATATAAATTTTGATGTAATCTAATAGCTACTTATTTTTTTATTAAGATGCCAATGAAGCTATCTGCGTACTTAATTTACAATGCATTCCTAACTGGTATAAACAAAAAACTTACTTTCGGATAGAAGTATCAAAAAATAAAATACTCTCTTATGGTATCATATTTTGATATATCCGCATTACTAGACTAGCTTTTGCAGGCATTCAGTATGCACCCTTAACTGGTATAAAAAGTATTAAATTTCTACCTAAGTCACACAAGTTGGTAAAATATAATGTACTTTTTGTATAAGTATTATTGTTATTTGGTTATTGGCGTAAGAAAGATAGGTATTAGTTGTAACTCATTAAGACAAAAAGTTAAACGCCTTTTCTTTATTGATTAGTTAAATGGTATAAGCTTGTCTAAAAAGCTTTTATGGAATATTAGACAAAAGTACTGCACTCTCTTTTGCTAATTTATAGGCTGATTGGTATAAAATTGTCTAACTCCTATATAGCGTTGACAATGTTTTAGGAGTTTATGTACTAACTTAAATGGTATAAACTAGTCTTAGAGACTTATGTAATATTAGACGAAAGCTTTCCACTTTCTTTTACGTATTAAAATGTCTCACTCACATATCGACAAGAGATATATTAGAAGCTGAGATTATGAGTTAATTGGTATAAATTAGCCTAAAAAGTTTTTATTGAATATAAGACGAAAATATTGCACGTATTTACTCGATTGGTATAAGATTCTCTTACTCACATATCGATACGAGAATATTTTAGCAGCTGAGATTATACGCTAATTGGTATAAACTAGTCTAAAAGGCTTTTATGGAATATAAGTCGAAAGTATTGCACGTATTTTTCGGCTGATTGGTATAAAATTGTCTTACTCACATATCTACACGGCCCGAGATATTTTAAATTAAATTTTAAAAGCGAAATGTTAAAAATGTTTAATATTCCCGGTTCACTTTTTTTATTTATTTATTTCACGCTTTTAAGCAATCAATGTCCCACTGTGTGACAGTCAATCAATCCCTTGTAGACTTTCTTAAGAATAATTTAAAGTCTGGTTATCTTTTAGTATGACGATTAATGATAATGGGCTTTTGTGATGCTGTTTGTTTAAGAACTTCGATGAATTTCTAAAATATGTATACGTAGGTACATATATAATTTGAATATCTTTTATAGAATTTATTTTGTAGGAAGTAGGTACCTAATAAAAAGGTTGTGTTTATTAATTTTTGTTGTTTTATTTTGTTTTTAATTTAACTTCCTTCAATTATTTTATTATGAGGGTTGAGAAGTTTATTTTTAAAAAGAATAATGCGGAGTGAATAGGGAATCGTTTGATGTTCTTGCAAAGAGTGTTTTTTGTTTAAGGAAAAACAAAACCTAATTAGTCATTTTATTATTTGCAATAAAAACAATGAAGTAGGTATAAACGTCAATAATATGTAAATATAGCTAGCTACCTTTTAACGAGGATCGTTCATTTGTATAGAAGAATATCATCAACTGAATATTTATGTTAGTATTTGTAGGGTTGTGTATTGTATTGATGAGGATATAGTATATGTATTTATGTAAAATGTGTAGGTACCTGAAATGAAAAATAAAAAAAAATGTAAATTAATTGTTGTAAGTAAAATAAAGAAAAAATAAAATGAGAAAAAAGGAAATATGTATTTTGGTTAAAATATTCGTTGTTATTGAGAGTTAATTTATCAAGTATATTGAGAGTGACTTCTCAAAGGAAATGGGTGTGAAGCAAGGTTGTGTATTGAGAACCTTACTTTTATTCTTTTTATAAATGAAATCGTTAAGGCAATCGGAGGAGGAATGGGTTTCGGACAAATGCAGATACCATGTTTTATATTCGCCGCCGACATTGTTTTTCTGGTAGATTCAGTAGAAGGAATCCAGCGAATGATAAACCGGCTTGAAAACTACTGTCGGTTGATCTCAAAAAATGGAAAATCATGATCTTCAGAGATGGCGGAACGCGCAAGATATTCTCGAAGTGAAAAGTGGAACTATAAATGGAAAAATTTTACAAGTGTGCCTGAATACATGTACCTATGTTGATTACCCCAAATCTTAACTTGAGAAAACATTTCGACTTGAAGTTAGCTAGGCGAAAAGAGTTATGTCAGCAGTATGGGGTTGGGACGTTGCATTGATAATGAGAATGTACATACGTTTTGGAGATTGAAGACCACAGGCTACCCAAACAAGTACTCAAGTGCATTATTTCATTAACAGCAAACCTAGTCAATATGTGAGAGGAGCTGGGAGCAGGATTCGGTGAAAGTATGCATATTCAACTAGATATGATATTAAGGATTTATGTCAGAAGCGCAGTCCCACAGCACAAGATGATTTATTGCCAGCTCAATTCAAAACTTTAAGCAAATACATACCTTTTAAATCGGTGTCCGTTTCATATGATAAATTTAATATTTATTTAAAATAAAGGATGAAATAATTAAATTAAACTTGTGATGCTTTTTTTTGTCTAAAGCTGAGGTAGTTCAGCGAATCCTCCAGGGTCAGACCGAAGAATCGGTTTTTTGAAGAATTCAGAACTCCAACTATTCGTCAAATTTATTTGATTATGGAATATTACAATCTAACTTTACTTAACATAATCTAACATGCTATTTCATATAAATTTACAATAGGTTTGCCTTAATAACTAACACGGTACTTTATATTATAATTGGGATAGAGTACCAACCCTGGTCGAAACCGAAAGCGCAAATACTACGGTAGGATAGCGTCCCCGGCCAAAGCCGAAGGTGCAAATACTACGGTGGGATAGAGTCCCTGGCCCTAGTGGAAACCGAAGGCGCCAATACTACGGGGGTACAGAGTCCCCGGCCCTTGTCGAAACCGAAGGAGCAAGTACTACGGTGGTACAGAGTCCCCGCCTTTCGTCGAAATCGAAAGCGCAAATACTACGGTGGGATAGAAAGCCATCTAGTGCACCAGGCACTCAGCAGTGTATTTCTTGGTACTTCTCCTTTCGTACTCGAGAATGGTACACATACAAATTACAACTTCAATTCTCTGGGAGGCAGGATGTGTATCATTTTATCGCCAAATGCCCCATTTTAAGAGAATTTCAAGTGAGATATTTACTTTGGCCAAACAAAGATGGAGATGAACGAAGCCTTATCTATTTTTAATGGAGACATTGGATGGGAAGTTTTACAATAAATAGCAGCGACGGCACTTCGTTATAGATCCAGAATCTTGGAAGGCGACTTTGAAAAAAGGATATAGCTATGTTGCAACGAATTGACTACTTTCCTGAACGCGGACTTCACTGATTGGCTCATAGATGGCGATGTCGATACACACTACTACTTGATGTACATTGTTTTTCTATTAAGTCACTTCCTGAATAAATTTTTTTCTAATAGTACACGGAGAGAGTCTAGTTATTTCGTTGTTGGTTTTTTAATCTTAAAATTTCACGTCAATCATAAGAAATAGTAAAAAAGCTTACAATTTATTCAATATATAAAGGGTGTTTTTTTTTAGAGGTATAGAACTTTGAAATGGAATAAAACAACGATTATTTAATCTGGAGGTCCAATTTACGATGCCTTTTTTCCAACATTTGTGGCCGTATATCGGCAATAACACGGCAAATGTTGTCCTCCAAGTGGTCAATCGTTTCGGGCTTATCGGCGTAGACATGCGACTTCACATATCCTCACAGAAAATAATCTCACGATCTTGGAGGCCAATTCACGAGTCCGTAACGTGAAACTATGCGGTTACCAAACGTTTCCTTCCATAAATCAATTGTGGTACCAACTGTGTGACATGTTGCGCCGTCTTGTTGAAACCACAGCTCCTTCACATCATGGTTGTTCAATTGATGAACCAAAAAGTCAGTAATCATGGCTCTATAGCGGTCACCATTGACTGTAACGTTCTGGCCAGCATCATTTTTAAAGAAGTACGGACCAATTATTCCACCAAACCATAAAGCACACCAAACATTATACAGTTTTTGTGGATGTAACGGTGTCTCAACATACATTGAGGATTATCATCACTCCAAATACGGCAGTTTTGTTTATTGACGTATCCATTCAACCAAAAGTGAGCTTCATAACTAAACAAAATTCGCTTATGAAAATAATGATCAACGGTAATCATGTTTTGGGCCCATTTGGGCACAATTTGGAGAGGTTGTACAGGCGTCAGTCTATTCATGTTGAAATGCCAAACCAAACTATAAATAAATCACTTGACAGCTGACAAAATGGCCGCCAGTTAAAATAGTGTTACCAACTTAAAGTTCTATACCTCTAAAAAAAAAAATACCCTTTATTACTAAAATTTGGACTTTGGCTAAGCCATTTAATCTTAAGATATCTAAAAACAATTATTTTGTAAAAAAAATTATAATGCATTAAAATAAATACTCATCAGCTAACTATTGAGAGTGGTTCATTTAAAGCCCCTTTGAGCTTGCATCAAGGTTCTCATTTGTGTTTCTAACTAAATTTACGGTTCGATTTTTTGTCTATACTTATCTTATAATGAGGAGTTTAGACCTACAATTGGAGACTTATCATAAGTGATAAGTGTTTGTTAAGGAAAGATTAGTAATGTAATGCTAATGATCAACACAAGACCAAAATAAAAATATAAGATGTGACATTTATTGTTTTCTGTAACACTGTTTAATATTTTTCAAGAATCGTTGCCTTATTGAGTAATGAGTAAACCTTTGGACTAATTATTATGGAATATTTTTTCATTCAAATGACTATCTAGGCTTCGGCTGGATTGGCAATACGCCATCATGCTAACCCAATTTTTCCAATATACTTTCAATTGTTTCGGCACCTATTCACAAATAACTTGACCAATATTAATTGTACTCAAGTGCCTAAACTTCTGTGGATTGTTGGAATAGCTTCGATCTTAAATGACACTCCACAACAGAAAAATCAACGGCGTAAAATCGGAGATGCGGGGTGGCCAAGCAACATCACTTTCACCAAAACCACTGTTTACACGTTCATTGAACTAATTAATTGTGCAATAAATCGTTTGTGGAATGGCTTGTATGGCATCGTTGGCTTGGAAGAAAAATGGGTCAATAATGCCATCAGTCCGAAATCCCCAGTGGTTGTCATATTTTCCGTGGAGCTCATATGACGAACACGGCAAATGTGTTAACATTCATTCCTTGCTGAAAATTTTCCAAGACGACTCGGATGGGGGAAAATCAACCCTCTGGTGATACTTAGAGTTCTTTTATAGAAACGAAATTTAGCGAGTATAGTTCCGGTTTGGCCATTTAGATAATTTACTTTCTTGAAGCTTCCCCCCACCATTGGTAAGGGGTTTCACTGAATGGCTAGGTAGGTGAGATTTGTCCAGCTATTTCTTACAAGGTTTCCTCACCACCAGTGATAGCCAACCTTAGTTCGTAGTTTAACGTCGTAATTGCCACCATTGGCTTCGGTACCTTCAGATCTACCGGAGCGAAAGGCTGCTGTGTCGAGCGCCACCAGGGGTGCAGTACCTGCTAAATAGTGACACTACGGGCTTAGTACCTACTGATCTACCACAGCGGAAGCCTGCTCTGTCGAGCGCCACCAGGGGCCTAGACCCTGCTGAAGGGGCGTAGTACCTGCTGATCTACCAGAGCGAAAGGCTGCTGTGTCGAGCGCCACCAGGGGCCTTGTACCTCCTGAATAGTTCCACCAGCAGCGTACTACCTGCTGATCTACCAGAGCGAAGGCCCGCTGTGTCAAGCGCGACCAGGGGCTTACCCTTACACATGCTGAATAACTCTTTTAGATTACAAAGTGAAAGGATACCAGAGTACCCGATACTAGTAAAACAGAACCGAAATCCAGAAACAAGACCGAGGTCTAGGAACGTAATTGGCTATCAGATACCCATTACCAGTATACCCTAAAACCTGAACAAGTGCATCACTCCACTGCCTGACCTGAATTAAAGCTACCAGCCTAAAGATCATCCGTAAAATAAATTATAATTTATAATGAGTTTTAGAGTTGTTTAAAAGAAATACAAATTATATAATAAGGTTTTAAAGACCTTTTTTTTCTCCGAAGTTTCGTGTTTTCTTTAGGACGACCCTGGCGTATAAATTCACATTAGTCATCCGTATATGAATAAAACAAGAATCAAAATGAGAATGAGACTCCCACTTCGCTTCATTGCACATCCCTGCATTCATGTCATCATCTGATGCAATTAGCATTGACATAGACGTACTACATTAACATCATCACCATCAGCGCATCCATCGGTCCGGTTCAGCATCAGCATCCACAATTCCACATTCAACATTGCGGTGGCAAAACGTAAACGTCTTCAGTAATGTTTTTTTCCGGTAATTAAGTCCTAGTGCCCACTTGGGGCAGGAAAATTACCGTAGTACTCGATTCGATGCAGGCGGAATGCCATACAAAACTCATATCTACACAACCGTGTGTAACGTTACGTTTTGTATGAATATATACGTACACCTAATGTATGTATGTAGGAATGTTCTATGTGTAGGTAGCATGGCACAAGACAATTATGGTGTAAAATTAGCGCACTGTCTACAACGGGCAATCGTTGTAAGTGCAATAAGTGCATCGCCATCCTCTTGAGATGAATTGCGAGAAGAGTCGCAGCTGACTTCTCGACGGACATGGACGAGGACGCGAACGTTTGGAACGATGATGATGATGGTGTGGTCGGTGACCATGTTATCTTTGATGTTGTTTGTGGGTCTATTAATAGTTAATTAGCTTTAAAATCGGGCAAAGGCAGCTGGAACAGATAGATAAATGGCGAGCTAGCGAAGTGGAGTGAACGGTTTATGCTATGCATGGAAGATATGCATCAGCCAAGTCAAAAGGCAGCGAGAAGGAAAATGGTAATGACAATCTCGACCTAGGAAAATCCTTTCCACAGCGAGTGCTCTTAAGGCTTGAGTGGGACACGATTGACGTTTTGAGGAAATAGCCATTGAAATCGGAGATGAGTTTTGCCTTTCAATAGAAACAAAAAGAAAGAGGTTAATCAACTTCGATGGCCAATCGATTTCCTATATTAAATTACTCGCCATCTTCTGGCTGTTCACATACATACATATATCTATATAATGATAATGGGTATGAGGAAAAATGATGACGATCGACATTTATCTGCGGAATAATTGGACGAGCGATTGTTTTTTGTTCTGTGGCAAACAAATTAAGTATCATTATAGTGGTATTTATTAAATGAACGGATGGTGGATTATTTGGCTCATATATAATGGGTGATTTTTTAAGAGGTTTAGAACTTTTTTTTAAAAAAAAACACAAAAAATTCGAAAAAATGAATGAAATATTTATTTGAATCGATAGTTTGAACCTTGCAATTTAATGTTTAAAGATAATTTCATGCAAATGTTGACCGCGGCTGCGTCTCAGGTAGCCCATCCGCTGAGTCCAATTTTGGCATACTCTTTCACACATATCGGCCGGTATCTCACGAATGAATGCATGGATGTTGGCTTCCAGTGCGTCAATCGAAGCGGGCTTGTCCCTATAGACATTAGCCTTGACATACCCCCACAAAAAATAATCTAATGGTGTCAAATCGCACGATCTAGGCGGCCAATTGACCGGCCCGAAACGTGAAATTAACTGTTCACCAAACTGGCCTCGCAATTGCGCCATTGTTTCGCGTGCTGTGTGGCATGTGGCACCGTCTTGTTGAAACCACATATCATGCAAGTCAAGAACTTCCATTTCGGGCAAAAAAAAGTTTGTTATCATCGCTCGGTAGCGTTCACCATTGACAGTAACGCTGCGATTCGCATCATCTTTGAAGAAATATGGCCCAATAATGCCGCCGGCCCATAAACCGCACCAAACAGTGGCTTTTTCGGGATGCATTGGTAGCTGTTGCAATGCTTCTGGCTGATCTTCACTCCAAATGCGGCAATTTTGCTTATTTACGTACCCATTCAACCAAAAATGAGCCTCATCGCTGAACACAAGCAGCGCGCGATGAACACTTCGAACCGAGCACGAATTTTGATAGTAAAATTCAATAATTTGCAAGCGTTGTTCATTTGTAAGACGATCCATGGTTAAATTGCAAACCAAACTGAAGCTGTTTGACAGTGACACAAAGTACTAAACACACGTCAGCTGTCAAAACCAGTGTTTCCAAAACCAAACCAGCCAAAAAATCACCCGTTAATTTAGTTTTAAGTATTGAAATTAAATTAACTTAAATTGATAGAACGGGAAATAGCTTACACTGGATTGCTCTAGCGCAGGTGGTGCACTCTGCAACGGTGGAAGAACTATTCTTGTTTTATATCGTATGGATTTTCTGAATGGAATTGACGCTAGATATGTTAATTATAACAGTTTTATGGTTTATAAAAGTACGGCCCCGTAGGACCAGGGCCTTCTGACAGAGGTCATACCCAGAGTTTATTTTTAAGTCACGCCAAGCTCTTTAACCTAGATACGCTCACGTTAAATGGAGTGAATCTTTTATAACTGTTATAAATTGGCATTTAGAGGGCCGTCCTTTTTAAATGGATAAAATAGGTACCTACAGTATAACAAGAACAGCGAGGGAAGAGTAACGATCCAGGAGGTACCGTAGAAATAAGGGTGTACGTACACAGCATTCGAAACAACAACTGGAGGTCTTATAACAAAAGCGGATCAACTCTATCTGCTCGTTTTAAGACTAGAACTCAGGCACTTCGAAACACCGAAGATATGCTTTTCAGACCGTCTTGGATCCATTGGTATAACGGGTGAATTCTCCGCACTGGATTTAAAATTGATTGAGATGTATCAGATGGTGTTGACATGAGGTGTCTATCCTATTATCGTCTATTGCTGGTTGAGAAATACCGGTATTGCGGCGTTTTTATAGGAAGATACACATAAAGGCTGTTTTTTTAGACGGGTGGTTTTCAAGTAGAAATAAAATTAATAAAGAGTTTTCCAATAAGAGGTGTTATTTTGAATAGCCCGCTATTTCGGTAACTGTCACTTTTGAAGCTTTAATTTTTTGGCATTTGACAAGTAAAAACTACGCCATTAATAAAAATGAAACGATACACGCTTCAACAACGCATTGAAATCATTAAAATTCACTATAAAAATGGTGAAAATTTGGCAGAGACGGTTCGTAAAACTAAAACATTTTTGGGTCGTCGTGAAGCACCTTGTCGGACCGCAATACAGAAATTGGTGGACAAATTCGAGCTGTTGGGACAAGTTAGTGATGTGAAGAATAAAACCCGTGCACGTCGCTCAAGAACAACTGAGAATATTGCTGTTGTAGCCCAAAGTGTTGAAGAAAACCCAGGTTTGTCCATTCCTCGTCGTTCTTTGGAATTAGGCATTCCACAAACGTCATTACACCGTATTTTGCATAAAGACTTGGGACTTGGGTGGACAAGAACTCAAGCCGGCTGATCATCAACAACGTCGTGTCTTTGCTGATTGGGTCCTTGAAATGCATGAAAATGATCCGGAATTTCATCGAAAAATCATCTTGACTGATGAGGCCCATTTCCACCTCGGAGGCTACGTCAACAAGCAAAACTGTCCCATCTGGGGCTCGGAAAACCCAAGAGTTATTGTTGAAAAGCCTCTCCATCCTCAACGCGTGACTGTTTGGTGCGGTTTATGGTCCGGCGGGGTCATTGGACCTTACTTTTTCGAAAATGAGGCTGGAGCAACAGTTACGGTCAATGGATTGCGCTATCGAGAGATGATTAATGATTTTTTATGGCCGGAATTGGATGGTAGTGATCTGGACAACGTTTACTTTCAACAAGACGGCGCTACGTGCCACACAAGCAATGAAACCATCGATCTTTTACGGGAAAAGTTTCCGGACCGTGTTATCTCTCGAAGAGGTGATTACAATTGGCCACCGAGATCTTGTGATTTAACACTTTGCGACTTCTTCCTTTGAGGCCACGTGAAAGATAAGGTCTACGCCAACAGCCCAGCGTCGATTCAAGACCTCAAAGATGGAATTCGTGAGGCTATCGAGGACATAGGGCAGCCACTTTGCGATTTGGCTATGGAAAATTTCATGAAAAGGATATGGTCCTGTAAGCTTGGTCCTGGCGGCCATTTGGCTGATGTTGTGTTCCATTATTAACGGCATATCTTTCTCTTTATAATGAAATA
The DNA here is from genome assembly GCA_932273885.2 of Leucozona laternaria. NCBI lineage: Eukaryota > Metazoa > Arthropoda > Insecta > Diptera > Syrphidae > Leucozona > Leucozona laternaria. Next base: position 196,441,078 of record OW026366.1, on the reverse strand, counting down.
AACATCCGATCATTTATCTCAAAAAATGCCATTTTTCTTTGAATATCAAAATAACACCTCTTATTGGAAAACCCTTTATAATTTAATGTTATGGCCAATAATTTAGCTTTATTATAAAGATAAGGGTTTGCCAGTATATTTTGGAAATTATTTCGGGCAAGTGGCCGGCGCGGCTGGCTCGAATAAATTCCAGTCGAGAGGCCCAAATTTCAACAGCTCCAATTGTTCCGCGCGATGGCGGAAGGACTCATTCGGGTCTTCTTCGATACTCTGCGTACCACAGCAGAAATAGCGTCTTCGGTGCGCACTGTACGGCGTCTTTGAGGATGCGCATTATCTACTAGAGTAAAAATGGTGCGAAAATTTATGCGATTTTGCGATTATGTCGACCAAATATTGGACACAGCGCGCGATGCGTCGCGCGAACCGAACCATTATTTTGGTAATAAATTTGCACAATTTGCAAACGTTGTTTAAGAGTAAGTCTATTATTTATTATGAAATGGCATATCAAACTGAGCAAAAATCAAGTGAAAGCTGTCAAAAAGACCAACTCCGAAAAAAGTATTGCCAGATTGAAAGCCACACCTATAAAAAAAACACCCTTTATATTAAATACCCTAAGAAAAAAGTTTTGTTCTAATTTTCGCTAGCAGCAATACAAAGGGTGATGCGGGGGGTAGAAATGTCAAAAAAAAGTTATTGCGTTACAAATTTAATGCGGCCAATTGGCCCGAGCTCTTGATAAATTCTTGAATAATTTAGTTTTCCAATGAACGCCTTCCAGATTCTTTCAATTCCTAAATTCATACAAATGCCGAATTGCTATACAACCCAACCTTCCAGAAGACCTCTATTCCTGTGGCCTCGGTAATATTGCTCAAATTGTTGATTTCAGTCGTTGAAAATTCACATTTTCCAAGCCTGCATCCCAACCCGCATGAGATTTTAAACACTCCAATAAAGTTGAACCTGATTTAGTAAATTAACTTACAGTTTACTGAGGAAGCAGTTTTTTGGTGAAGAATGCATGCGGAACAACTAAACCGACTCGGTGGATAAAACATCAAAGCATCAGTTCGGTTAATCATGAGTTATCTCACCAATTTTAATGAGTTAACTCGGGTTTAACCTTAGAAAAATTAATCTTGATTGAATTCTTTTAAACTATATTTATCCACAGAATTCTGTTTCAATATTATTTTTCAAGTACCAAGTGTAAACGCCACCTTCTAGTAGGTATACTAAAATGTATTATAGTCATAGCATGTAAGGCAAATTGTAATAGTTTTTAGAATGAGAGAAATTAAAGTTCTGTTCACTTCTAGCTTTCATTCTGAGTACATCACATTTTTCAATAGAAAATCTTAGTCTTTTATAGGGCATTAATTAATTATGAGCCTCTTGGATATTTAAAAAAAAATTATTAAATATTGTTTATATGGAAGCTTTTGACAAGAACAAGAACAAGAATATCTAAATATCATATTATCAAAATAATATTAAACTTAAATTTCAAGTATCCAAGTATTTAGGTACACAATTATTTATATGTATCTCTGCCAACCATAAAATACTAAAATACCACAATATCTTCAAATAATGTCATGTTCTATTAATTTAAATTGAAATCGACATGAATAACAATTTGCAAACGCATTAAACACAAAACCATAAATATCTCATTCATTTTACGGTCTAATAAGAAACATCATCATCATCATCACCGCCTTACAAACAAAATTCATAAGAAAGCCTATCTGTGTGTATAACTATATAAGACTACATACGATAATAAGTAAAATATACAAAATAGAACCAAACCATTAATTTATCTCAGACAAATAATAATACAATATTAAGTGAAGTGGCAAGAACATTATTATAAATTGCATATCTGCCCTCACGTCATCATCACCATCATCATATTCCATTAAAATACCAGCAAAACAACCATACACTTTTGGAGAAAATTAATTAAGAGCATTTTGTAGTTTTAGTTTGCCCTAAATTTATATAATATCTACGGATATCTATTGATTTCGGAAGGACAGGCGAGTTGTTGCATGGTCACTTAATTGCACAAACTCAAACTTTCCTTAAAAGAATCACAATTAAATTTATGCTCGTCTTTAAGGAGAGCATAACAATATAGATAAGTTATTTTTATCCTGATTTCAGATGTCAGAACAATCGGGAGTAGGTACTTGAGATACATAAATATTGTCCGTGATTCATAATTTGCGACAAAAAGTAGTCGAATTAAGGGGTGTTATTTTTTTTTGACGTGTGATTTTCAATCTGGCAATACTTTTTTCGGAGTTGGTCTTTTTGACAGATGTCACTTGATTTATGCTCAGTTTGGTTTGCCATTTCATAATGAATAGACTTTCTCCTTAAAAACGTTTGCAAATCGTGCAAAATGGGCTCAAAACGAGATCGTTGTTGATCCCGATTTTCACGAGAAAATTTTGTTCAGCGATGAAGCTTATTTTTGGTTGAATGGGTACGTTAATAAGCAAAATTGTCGTTTTTCAAATTTTCAAAATCTACAACCCATTGTTGAGACGCCGCCGCGCCGTTACATCCTCAAAAAGTCACTGTCTGGTGTGCTCTATGGGCAGACGGAATCATTGGTCCATATTTCTTCAAAAATGAAGACGGCCATAATGGTACAGTCAATGGGGAACGGTATAGAGCCATGATTAATGACTTTTTCGTGCCTGAATTGAAGGATGTTGATGTGGACGAGCTTTGGTTCCAACAAGACGGGCTACATGCCATACAGCCAACGAAACAATCAATTTATTGAAGGAAACTTTTGGTGAGCGCATTATCTCGCGTCGTGGGCCTGTGGCGTACCCTCCAAGATCGTTCGATTCAACACGGCTGATAGACTATTTTTTGTTTGGTTATGTGAAGTCACTTGTCTACGCAGATTGACGCCTTGGAAGAGAATATTCGATGCGTTATTGCTGACATACGGCCCCAATTGCTGCAAAAAGTGTTTGAAAATTGGGCCTCTCGGCTGGAATTTATTCGAGCCAGCCACGGCGCCCACTTGCCCAAAATCATTTTTAAAACATAATGGCAAACCTTTATCTTTATAATAAAGCCAAATTCTTGGACATTACATTAAATTATATGCGTTTTATTTCTTCTTGAAAACCACACGTCTAAAAAAAACATCGTTTATAAAGAAATGGCGGGGAACTTCATGATCCTGCTTATTCAACAGGCACTTGTTGCAATTTCATTTTGAAGTAAAATTTAGCTTTATTTCTGTGTTAAGTAAAAAAAAATGTATCTAATCCAATTCAGCTAAGATATCTTATTATAAAGTAAACTTCAACTCCGCATTTATAACGAGGAGTGGGAATAGATAAATAAACATCTAACAGATACATATTTATACAGATGCACTTGGCATCATTGATCTTATCTTATATGGTCTTTACAAAGATAGAAACACGGATAGCCTCAACTTACCCCTCCCCATTCCCCGCCGCTCGCCGCCAGCATGGCAGCCAGCTTTCAATCAGAGACGATGTTGTTTATCCATCGATTAAGTAAACAACTTTCAATCACTGATTATATAGCTGCCATTGAAGGGCTTTAATAGACCTTCTCCTCCCTCTGCGTGCTCTTCTATTCCTGTGTTAAATTACAATGGCAATTCTACTACATATATGCAGAGGACAAGTTTTAAATTTATAGCTTCCACATGGCTTATGGAGTCGCACAATCCGAGATATACCGAGACCGACTCTATCTAGCTAGCATCAGGAGGCACTCCTTTTAGTATCATCAACAAACGTGGGCATTTCAAGTTAATCATGATATCTCTGTTTCTCTCCGCTCCGGTGCAATGCTTTTAGATTTCATATCATCTAGAGACCCGGTATATGTAAGGTTCCTATCAACTGACTGACTATATACAAAATAAAGCTGACAGTCGGAACTTTCCTCGAAGCACTACATTCAGTTTCTTCTGCACCATACTATTCCGAAGACTATCGTATCGGTAAAATCTGGAACTGATTACATCAGCTACTATGAGTGGGAGTTTAGGTATAGTTAAGCGCCAAACAATAACAAAACGTTACACACCCTGAGAACATAAACAGTGCTCAAACATTGCCTTCTGGAAAGAGCTTTTTTTACGAGATAAGAACACTGAGAAAAAAAATGTTGTCTGTTGAAAGATGCATAGAAATATGTGTGTAATTCGTATAAGTGCAGCTCCCAGCTGACAGAGAGTCTCAGAGTTTCATTGTTTGAATTCGTTCAAAATGTACATTTAATTCATGAATTAGTGATTTAATACAATATTTATTCAGAGAAAAAAAAAAACCTAAGGTCTACAGAAGCTAACCCCTATTTTAACATGGTCTGTAAAAGAGCAAGAACCTATTGGTTTCAATGAAAACGATATTAGGTGAAGTCCGAAAAAGTGGATTTCTTCAAAGACCTCCAAGACTTTAAATCGATCAAGAGACATCTGTCTCCATATAAAGGGTCCGCCAAATAACTTCTTTTTTTTTGAAAATGGCGCAAAACATCGAGTGTAGCTTCGGCTGTGTGGCACGTAGCGCCGTCCTGTTGAAACCAAATGTTGCCAATATCTTCCTCTTCAATTTTTGTGAACAAAAATTCGTTCAACATGGCCTGATAACGATCGCCATTGACTGTAACGGCCACTCCTTGCTCATTTTCGAAAAATGGCACAATTATGCCTCTGGACCAAAATACGCACCAAACAGTGACTCGTTTTGGGTAAATCGGCTTTTCAATGTATGCGTGCGGGTTTTCTGTGCCCCAAATGCGACAATTTTGCTTGTTTACTACCCGCCAAGATCAAAATGAACTTCATCTGAAAAGATGATTTTTTTGGCAAAATCGGCATCTTCTCTAAGTCGATCGCAGGCCCACTTAGCGAAACGTATACACAACCATATTCGTTCAGCGGAAGGATAAAACTATTTATCTGTCAAATCAGACATGAGCTAAGTGTTACCATTCACGAAATAAGCACTGATTGAAAAAAAAAAACGTTAGATGGCGGACCCTTTACAATGGCAAGATATTGGCCGAGTTCAACGCACATCTGAATATTCAGAATTCTGAATTTTTGAAGCTCTTGATTGGCCAGCTGTCAGAAGTCATCTGAATTTTCAGAACTTTTTCTGACAGCTGGCCAATCAAGAGCTTCAAAAATTCAGAATTCTGAATATTCAGATGTGCGTTGAACTCGGCCATTATCAACCCAATTAAGTTAACGCAACGCAAACCTCGAGAATTTTGTTTGTGCCGATTCTAGACAATTTATACCTACTCTATACAATGGACTCCAAATACAACATGCATACTCTAAAATTGGTCGTATAAGAGATAAATATAAAAAGTTAAGTCTGTAAGGGTCTCAAAATTGTCTGGAATTCCTCATTATGAAACCTAGTTATTTATTAGCTTTTGAAATTGTAGTTAAAAACATAATTTCGAATCAAAAATAACTCCTATGTCTTTTTGACTTTACACTGTTTCCAGCGGTGAGTCAGAAAAATACAGTATATTATTAATAGATCCAAGTGAACTTGTTAATGTGATGCTTTTACATTAAGCTATATTCAAGAATAAACTATTTTCAGTAGCTACACCAAACTTAGACTTCATCCAAACCAATTTGAAGTCGATGAAAGTCCGAATCACATTTTATAGATCTAAATAACTTAAGGTCATCAGCAAAAAGCAAACAATTAGAATATCGAATTCTAGATGAAAGATCATTAATAAACAGTATGAAAAGAAGAGGTCCGATATGACTGCCCTGGGGTACACCTGAATGGTTCAGAATCTCCTTACATATCATCGTTCCAATTTCTACATTTTGTCAAATAATTTCCCAACCAACGAAGTAGATTTGATTGAAAACCGCAGCATATCATGCTGGACCTCGTAATAAATGCATTTTTTGACAATTGCCTCCAGAACTTTCGGTATTAATTTCAGTTTTGAAATGGGTCTGTAATTAATAACCTCTTGTTTTGAGCTAGATCTATGTATGTATCAGACTATAATCATTGATAATGTCCACTCTTCCAAAAAGTTGCCGTTGGAAAGTGATAAGTTGAAAAGTTTAGTGAGTGGAACTGCAAGACTACAAGAGCGCATTTTAAGAAGAGTTACAAGGGTATAATTTGTAACTTGATTTCAAGGATAAAATCTGAAGCAAAACTTGATCAACTGACAAACTGAGGTTACCTAAATATTAGTAATAGTTTCTCCATATCGAATTCCATTATTGAACGAGAAAGTATCATGAACATAATTAGATTGAAAATAGGATTCAAACATATCACAAATAACTTTTTCATCACTTTATGATTGATCGCCGTAATTCTAGAATGAATTGGGATTCCGTATGACTTGCGTTTAGAATTCAGAAACTTAGAAAAGGATTTATTTATTTGATCAACAATTATAAAAACAATTAAAATGTTTACATATTACATTAGATGGTTCATTTAAACCATAATTAGATGTAGCAAACGATGTTTAAAAAAAAAATCAGGATCTCGGGTTGATCTAGATCGATAGTTTATATTCAGCATACTCAGGATGTGGGCAGAATTATTTGATCCAGATAAAAGTTGAATGAGGAAAAGGCAATTATTAACTTCTCTTCTTTTCTAAAGCGTTGATAGACTTAGTAAGTTCGAACGATGTTCATAAGGTGGAATATGTTCATTTGGGTTCCATGGCAGATGACGAAGGACGAATAATAAAAACTGTTTTTGTACACTTTCCAATTTATTTATGGAAACAGTATATGCAGGACATCATACACAGCTAAAATATTCCAGGATAGGACGGACAATAGAGGATTTTTGAAATATGAGGATCATTAAATTCCTTAGAAGACCGATTAATTAGTCCAAGGCAGCTTCTAGCCTTGCTTATTATAACGTCGATGTGGGAGTTAAATGACAGTTTGACGTCAAACAAAACTCTTAAGTCATTGAATGAAACTACACGATCAACTCGTCTTTGGTCAATGAAGTAAGGAGATAAAAAGTGTTTTCTCTTTCTAGAGTATGTCATCACTTTGTATTTATTTTTATTGAGATCCATTCCATTTGAAATGCACTATTCGGAGGCTCTGTCAAGGGTCAATATCATTTTGTATAAATAAGTATCCACTTGAAGTCTTGTAGCCATAAAAAAGCTTAAAATCATCGGCAAAGATAAATATATTTGAATAAAGAATGTCCATGCCAATGTCATAAATAAAAAGAAAGAATAAAAGCTGTCCAATATGACTACCTTGGGGAACTCCAACACAGCACATAAATAATTTTGGACAGGCAGTTTTTAAAGTTAACAAACTGTGTTCGGTTATCTAGATATGATTTATTCCAAGTTAGAATCCACACTCAACACATATTTGTCCTACAGTTTTGATTCCAAGAGCAACTTCTCTACAAATAAGATCAGATCTTAACGCTTATAAAACGCCACCACCTTTGGATAATCCATTATCTGCAAACGATCTTTCTCTTCTGAATACATTGAAATTATCAGCACAACAAAATTCAGCGGAGTGTACATCCTCCGACAACCACGTCTCCCTTAGTGTAATAAAATCATGAGGGCAGCAAGATAAAGCGATATAACAGTCACTTATCTTAGACCGCATACCACCAATATTTTGATAGTAAACACAAATAGTTCCAGAATATAGAGCAGCCGAATGTTTGAAATTATTTATAAACTTGCATTTCCTTCCGGTGGGACTTGGTTTTATAGAATGTACTGAAAATTTCGTACGTATTACGTAAACCCCAAGTTCAAGCAATATTGCATTTAAAAATTTTTGAAAAAAATCAAACAAATAATTCCATTTTTGTGTTATTTTTGACTTTTTAACATTTTCTCGTTAAAGATCGGTATCACGTTATTGGGTGTGTTTTTTTACACGAAGCCAATACTTGCCCTATAGAGCACCATTAAACATTTTCATTCAGGAATTGATAATAAATGGATCATAAAACTGAAGAAATCGATTGAAAAATTCACTTATGATTTAACTTGAATCCTTTTACCTCTCACTCAATTATGATCCGAAAATTCTTCATTTAAATGAACATATTTATGAAGAAAAATTAATCAAAATTGAGTGTTTCTTCATCTCCTTCGTAAGAATTTGTAGGCTCTTTCTCTTCATTGATAATTCATTCACATAACTGAAGGTTTTACAAATATCGGGTTTTTCAATAAAAGCGCTACAAAACCAAAACAGTTTTAGATATCAATGAAATTCTTTATTCCTGTGAAAGAACGTTCGATGCCATTATGTATGAATTTCGATTCCTTTTGCATACCTACCACGGGCACGCTTGCAGAAGTCCAGACGCTGAACCCAATTTTCGACGGTTTTCAAGCATAAATCGGCCGATACTGCTGCAATTTCACGTTCGATATTCGTACGAAGTTCATCAATCGTCGCTGGCTTGTTGGCATAGACCATAGAATTGACGTAGCCCCACAGAAAATAGTCTAACGGCGCCAAATCTGACGTTCGAGGCGGCCAAGCGACTGAACCAATTCGTGAGATAACACGTTCTCCAAACTTGGTTTTCAATAAATTGATCGTGACATTCGCTGTGTGGGTTGTAGCGCCGTCCTGTTGGAACCACATGTCCTCCAAGTCCATATCATCCAATTGGGGCCAAAAATATTCGGTTATCATTGAACGGCAGCGATCCCCATTCACAGTAACGTGCCGGTCTTGATCATCACGGAAGAAGTACGGCCCAATGACGCCGCCGGCCCATAAACCACACCAAACCGTAATTTTTTCGGGATGCAATGATGACTCATGGAGTACGTGTGGATTGCTGCCTGACCAATACCGCATATTTTGTTTATTGACGAAGCCATTCAGCCAGAAATGAGCCTCATTACTGAAGATGATTTTTCGATGAAAATCCGAATCATTTTCAAGTTGTTGCTCAGCCCAATTCACGAACATACGAAGCTCCTGGTGGTCAAGCGGCTTCAGTTCTTGCGTCAATTTAATCTTGTAAGGATCTAGGCCAAGATCTTTTCGCAAAATTCGCCACAACGTCGTCACAGAGATGCCCAACGCTTGAGAACGACATGTGAGAGACACATTTGGGCTTTCTGTAACTGAAGCCTCAGCGGCAGCAATATTCTCGATTCAAATTTTTCCACTAGACGCTCAATTGTTGATCTGCTAGAACGATTATGACGACCATAAATTGGACGTAGCGCTCTTAACGTTGAGGCCACTGACTCCGAATTTCGTTAGTAAATTTTAATAAATTCGACTAGTTGTTGGCTCGTATATCTTTCTATCATGAAATGGCAAACCTTACTGAAGAGAAATGTCAAAAGAGCGGCAAGAAATATGGCGTCGTTTGCTGTCCCTGTTGCTCTACTTTTGTAGCGTCCCCGTTGAAAAACCCTTTATTATTCTTCATTTTTGGTGAACAAATTCTGATTTTGTCTCATAATTTTTCTAAGTGTTGTTTGTTTTTTTTTTTTTTTTGTTGCTTGCGTTTGTGCAATTGTGTACACCATGGAGCTATAGCCTCAAGATGCTGTGAACGCAATTGAACTTTTAAGTATGCTATAAGGTAAACAAGGTATGAGGTGGTGTTTTTATTTTATTTTATTTTTTGTATGAGATTATCTTGCCATATACCGATGTCGGTGACGACGACGACGACGACGCGACGCACGACGATTCCAACATCGACTTGGTACATAAAACTTCCTTCCTACCGGCACCAACGACCAGTAGTTCGTTACGGCAACGGCAAGGCTACTGGTACTGGCACAATATCTAATGGTGGCAACTCCAAGAGAGCGAATGAAATATAATATCTAAAAATACCTTACGGACCGGCACAGAGTCTGTGTGTGGAGGAGTCTGGAGGTGTATGGTGCACTGATCTCTCCATCAAGACGCCAATGCAACACTGAGGGGACTTGAAGAGGGATGCCTTTCGAAATTACAAAAAAAAAAAAAAACTTTATTTATTTCTTCCCCATATGGTCGTTTGTATACGGGACGTCTAGGTCTTGAAATCAAAGTGAACCCACTCGCATATATTGCCTCTAAACTTATAGAAGATGAAGAGGACGACGACAAAGACAACGACAAGAGCAAAATGCTGTCTATCGTGGAAAAGTATCGATGAACTCATTAAAAATCGCTGGGGCGGCCTGCGTAGATTCAAGAAGGACAAAAGGGGCTGGAAGGTGTAGGACGTGAACCAGAGTGTGTAGTATTTGTAGTGTTGTTAGTGTACGTTACTTTAATGAGTTCAATTAGGTAATGACTGTTCGGAAAAGGGCCGGGTGGGCGATTGATCAACTCCTTATAATACACCCATAGAGAGAAACACGAGTTCATTGCCATGCGGAGAATCATCCATGTTGATGGAAATGGAAATTAATTTGATTTCAATATACCTACCTTACCTACATCGCTATAACTCTAACGGAAGAGAAGAGGACAAGAGAAGTCTTGATGGAGGAAATACCTGATCTAAAATAAGACGCATTCATATGGAAAAGAGATTATTATCATGGTGAAAGATGTTGTAATTAGCAAAGCCGTTTTTCGTCCTCACATATTCTTCAAAAATATTATTTTTCTCTATAAGTAAAGGAGAAGTCAAGTTAGTTATCTTTCGTTTATCTATAAGAAGTAAGACAGGTGGGATTAAGATATACTTCATTTCTTTGAAATCATTTTTAAAGCTAAATTGGTCAGAAGTTTATCCATAGTGAATGTTGAATAATGAGCTGAAAGCAATTATGAAATTCTGTCTTCTACAGACATTTATATCAATTAAGAGACTTATTTACCTAGTAAGCATTAGCTAATATACATATGAAAGGTTCCTCACACCTTGACCCCCATCCACCCCTATATGTTGTCCATAAGCTTTATACATGGACAATACCTATAGACTTATTTTTTTTGGCTCTTTTCAGAAGAAAGTGGCAAATCTTCAAAAAATCGCAGACTTTATCTTTTTTCGCACAAACTACAGAGACTGGGGCCTCAGGCAGTGCTGAGGGATTGTGAGAAAAATCCCTTTTTATTTTGGGAATTTCGATCCCAAAAGGGACAAAGCGAAAACCGACTCTTTTTGTGGGTATTTCTAGTTTATAAAATTTAAACCGGAAACGGATAACTCCATTTTAGAAAATATGTGTATATTTTATCCCTAAATGTTTAAAATTAATTAAAGACAATTTAATTATTAACGATATTCAAAATAACATGGACATTATTTTATTGCGGACTGCTTTTTAACGAAATTAAGAAAAAAATGATTTCTCAAAAAGGATTGATTTGATTCCACGTCAAGAATTATTTACTAATTCAATGCAATATTAAATTTAACAGAAAAAATAGATAGTGTATTTAAAACAAACATATTAAAATTTTGCAGTTAATTTTAAGATTTGTTGTCCTTTTTTAATGAGAAAAAGTTGCTTTTATTATTTTACAAGCGAAGACTTTTGCAATAAAATTTTAATTTAGGTTTTATTTTTTTTTTTTTATTGAATCACATTTATTAAGGTACGTAAGAAATTATTTTTTTTAGAAAAATTACTTCAATTACATACTTAGGTACGTGTCGTACTGAAAATATTTTCATTTTTTCGTGGGAAATTAATAAAGAAATATGAAAAAAAAATATGGAAATAATGTAAATTTTCGCACTGGTTGAAGGCATTCATTCAAAAATGCAACTATTCCAATCGTAATTTTCAAAACTCTTCTTTTCCAAATTAAATTGATTTTTTTATAATTTTTACATTTACCTTATCGGTTCAAAGCCATAAGAAATATTTAGATAAAGATCATTCGAAACTTTAAATTTAGCCTTTAGACCAATCGCTAATACATATCATTTAAGCAGCTTTTAAAAGTGTTTTTCGTTTTACTCCAAAAATTATATCTACCCCTCAGATCCTTAGGATCCTGCCTCATGCTATAAGTTCACATCAGGAATTGAAATACATATTGAATACAACAAATTCATTTCAGAGGCAGGTGCACATTTTTGAACTTGGTTTTTTAAAGGTACATATACCAAACTAAACCTAACCTTAAAGAATGCTTTTCTTTTATAGGGTATTGCCTGGTAGGGCCATGTTGTTTTGGTGATGCGAAATCACCATGGCAAGTTACACGATTTAACAGCACGTCCAAATGATAAAACCTTAACATCAAAATCTTTTGGGCAACAATGTATACGTGCGTTGCGCCCATATTATGGTTTACATGGTTGTCCTATCGAAAGTTATTGCGGCCATATTTGAGTCGAGCAATTTAGTGAACAAACAGCCAACCCCAAACAGCCAAAACCAAAAACATCGTCGCTGCGCTATCTGTGAGACTCCGTATTTCTTCGAAAACGACAATGTCATTGCCATCAGCATCAACGGATAGCACTACCGATTGATGATAAGGATAGACAACGCTGCAACGTATGGCACGAAGTGGTAAGAGCATAGATGATCTTTTAATCTACTCCCTTAGGTCGCAAACCAACTTTTAGTAAACATATGGAAAAAGAGCTTGTAGAATATTTACACGAGATGGAAAACCGTTTTTGGGGATTAACCAGAAGTGAATATAAGTGAAGTTTAGCTTTCCAAATGGCCCAAAAGAATAACATCCCGAACAAGTTTTCGTTACTTCATAAGACAGCCGGTAAAGATTGCTTGTATGTTTTTTTAAAACGACATAAAAGTGCATTAAGCTTTTGGCTACCAACGAGAACTTCCATCGACAGAGCTAAAGGCTTCAACCAAGAAAACGTAGATAAATTTTTTAATATTTTGGAAGAATTATACGAAAAATATAACTTCCCGCCGTCCAGAATCTGGAATGTGGATGAGACTGGCTTAACCATTGTGCAAAACAGGCAGCCACAGGTTTTAACCAAAAAAAGGAAAACGTCAAATCGGAGCTTTGACCTCGGCGGAACGTGGTTCATTAGTAACAGTGGTTATTTGCATGAGCGCTGGTGGCAGTTTTATTCCACCTTATTTCATATTTCCGCGGAAAAGAAGCAACCCGCTGTTCATGAACAACGCTACTGCTGATTCCAAGGCGACTTTCCATATTTCTGGTTGGATTCAATTGCCCATTTTTACAGAGTGGTTCCGCAATTTTTTGGAGTTTTCCAAACCCTCTGAACAACAGCCAGTTTTATTAATCCTAGATGGTCACTATAGCCATATACTAGGAACTTAGAAGTTATTGACCTTGCTAGAAAGAATTTCGTGATAATTGTTTCCCTACCACACTGCACCCATAAGATGCAGCCGTTGGATAGGACATTTATGGGTCCTCTCAAAAAGTACTACAACGAAGAAATAAGACGTTTTATGAGAGAAGCTGGACGAAAAGTCACCTTGGGTGATATAAAACACAGATCTTAAGGTAAAAACAGGACAAGTGGCAGTGAGTGGATTTAGATGCAGCGGAATTTTTCCATTCAATAGGCATATTTTTTCTGACGCTGATTTTTTAGCATGTGAGACTGAGACTGAGCCTGAGTCTGTGAATGAACCTGAACCTGAGCCGTTACCAGAAGCTGAAACTATACATTTTAGCAAATCGAGCTTGGCTCTTGAAGCTAATGAAATGCAAAATATTGTGGCAGAAATTGATAGTCAAACCGAGTCCACTTCGATTTTGAACCATACTGAAGTACATTTTTTCTCCGTGGGATATTTCTCCTCTTCCGAAATTAAAAAGACTTGCGTCCAGAAACAGGGGCAGAAAAACTGAAGCCGCAATTTTGACAATATCACTTTACAAGAATCAGTTAGAAGAAAGTCTTAATAAAACCAGCAAACCTGTTAAAATCAAAACTAGAAACCAGCCAAAACTTATGGATGCAGCAAAAAAAGAAAAAAATAAGAAAGGAAAAGGAGCCAAAGTCATCTTTAACAAAGAGTCAGCTTAGCAAACCATCTACTTCAAAACGCCGACATTCTTCATCATCAGATGATAGCTTTGCCCCGTATAAGATTTTATTTGCTGATTCTGAAGATGATAGGGGGAATTTCCGACCTCAAAAGATACAAAATGTAATTTCTGTGACGTGTTATGGGGTGATGACTTTACTGGGGAAAAATAGACTCAATGTCTCCAATGTGATATGATTTGGTCTCACGAAAAATGCATCCCGAAACGGAGTGCTATTTTCATATGCAGCTCATGTGACGAATTGTTTGTAGATAATAAACAAGACTTAAGTTCCTCAAATCTGAAATATTTATTCCTTATGAAATACCTTTTATTTATTTTGTTATTTAGAAATAATATTTATGGTTTTGTTTATTTAAATTATCTTATATGTATATCAAATTATGAAGTCAAATTAAGTTCCTTTTATGCTATTTTTTTTCCATTTTTTCTATGTTTTTATAGTTTTTTATTTTGTTAATTTGAAGTTTTTAATGATTTAATATTTATTATTATTTATTTTTATAAATTATTAATAAAAAAGAAAAAACCTGAACCAAAAAACAATAATTTTTGCTTTGATAAATCTATTTCTGGTAATTTGGAGTACTACTCCACATCACCCACTCTGATGGGTCCACATTACCCGACACTTTTTCAAAAGGGTAGTTTTTCAATATTCGGAAACTTTGGCAATTATATAAACTATTTGAAAAAAATTAACCAAATCTTTTAGTGAAATTTGTTGCTAACGTTCCAAAGAACGATTTAAAAGTTTTACCATTTCAATAAAAGCTTTATTTTCGAAAATATTGCTGAAAACAATAAGGGGGGGTCCACATTACCCGAAATTACTCTAAATAATTTTTGCTGGTTCCACCAATTAGATAATATGGATGTGAACGACATGTGGTTCCAACAGAAAGGCACTACGTGCCACACAGCCAACGCCATAATGTTTCATTTCAACATCTACCCGCCCTTATTGAAAAACCCTATAAAGATAATATTTATTATTGGAGAAAATCTGCCTGCTAGAGGCCAAAAAGTTTATTTTTACTTGCGATGAACTCTATAACCCTGAGGCCGAACAAGCGAGTACTTGCTAGCCATAGCCAGTTGGCTACATACAGTAGCTGGTCAAATTTCTATTTCTATTTGCATCATACTCTGCTCTTAGACGCTGGAGATTTATTAAATTAATATTTATAATCGACTAGCTGGCCCGCCCGACTTTCCACGGTTAGACAAACCTAAGCTTCGCATACAAATTTACAAAAGAAAATATAAATAAATATTTAAGCTAATTTTTGTAATGGATTACTGCTTTATGGGTTGTTGATATCGTCCGATCGTATTTGTTTTACGTGATGAGGGCTCTGGACACTCTACAAACCACCGAATTTTACGAATTAAAAATCACGTCAAAAGTAACTTAAGTTCGAAACTCACATTCGTCTAGAGCTTAGTGATGGTGTACTCTCACAGGCCCAACATGCATACATGAAGGGCAAATCTGTCGAGACGGCACTTCATGAAGTAGTAGGCACAATTGAAAAATCAATCCAGTTCAAGGAATTTACCATGGCGGCATTCCTTGACATCGAAGGAGCCTTCAATAACGTTGATAACGCTGCAATTCGACAAGTCCTCAACTCCATCAACATAGATCCGACACTGGTAAAATGGATTGACTCCATGCTTCAAACGAGAATTGTTAATGCTGAAATGGGTCAAAGCAAATTGAAAATAAGAACATGCAGGGGTACTCCACAAGGTGGAGTCCTATCACCTCTGCTGTGGCTTCTCGTCGTTAATCAGATTTTTTAGTTAAACTAAATCTCAGCGGTGTCAAAGTCGTGGCCTACGCTGACGACATCGTGGTAATGGCCTCGGGAAAATTTGTTCCCACTCTTTGTGAACTATTACAAACGGCCCTTGACAAGCTCATCAGTTGGGCCAATAACTGCGGACTTAACGGAAGCCCACAAAAGACAGGAATTACGAGTTTCGGGGACGGCCAAGTGGCATGGTTCTTGATCGTAAACTAAACTGGAAAGAAAATATGAAAGAAAGGGAGAAAAAAGCCACGATAGCATTCTACACTTGCAGTAGAATTTTTGGTAAAAATTGAGGACCTAGCCCTAAAACCATTAATTTAATGTACACAGCCATAATAAGGCCTATTCTAATGTACGTATGATTGGTCTGGTGGCCAGCATTAGACAAGGTTACCAATCTTGACACCATGACTAAAATTCAAAGAATAGCGTGTATTGGTACAACCAGTGCCATTAGAACTACTCCAACCGCAGCCCTAGAAACATTACTTTCACTAGCCCCGCTCGATATATTTGCGAAAGAACTAGCGGCCAAAAGCGCTTTAAGACTTAAACAGTGTAATAACTGTATAAGGGATCACTACGGGCAAAGAACTTTAATCCAATTCACTGACATAAACATAACAACAGAATAAACAAACAGACTATGTCTCACCATCCAGTGGCTCTAAATGAAAATCATGTTTCGGTCTTCACAGATGGGTCTAAGACAATCGAGGAGGTAGGGTCAGGCATCTACTCAGATAACCCACCCATCAATAGATCAATAAAACTTCCAAATTATTGCAGTGTCTTCCAGGCAAAAGTGATGGCAGTTTGCGAAGCCGCCAAACACCTTAAGTCATGTGAAGTAGTTGATAGAAATATCGACATCTTAATATTATAGCCAGGCGGCAATTAAAGCCATTTCCTCAATTATCACGAAGTCAAAACTGTTGGACCGTTGCAAAAATAACTTAAAATTACTCAGCGTCACAAACACAGTTACCCTCAGATGGGTCCCTGGACACCGTGATATAAACGGAAATGAAATGGCAGATGAATTGGCCAAAAACGGGTCATCTCTTGACCCAAGCCAAATTGAATCATCGATACTAATCCCACTGGAGCAAGAAAAGAATAAAATCCACCAAAGCTTTCTCAGAACCGCTAATGACAGATGGTCATCAATTGATACCTGTCGGGTCTCTAGGAATCTATGGCCGAAGATTTCCAGAAAGAAAACAGAATAGTTACTCAAGATAAGCAGGCCTCAATTGTCCCTCCTAGTTGGAGTCCTAACTGGTCACAACTCAATGGGGACCCACATGGTCAGAATAGGCATCAGCATATCTGACCTGTGTAGAGGGTGTCAGGACGAGGAGGCGGAAGAGGGCTCATCCCACTTTCTTTGTGAATGCCCCATCCTAACCAAAACTAGGAAAACTGCCCTCGGAGAATACTTTTTCGGAGAACTGGGCGACATCTCAACCCTACCACTAAAAACATCCTGAATTTTATACAGAGTTCAGGATGGTTTAGGGAGGTACCCCATAACTCCCTACATCTTGAGGAGCGCAATGGATATATTGAGATCCGAGTGAGAGGGTGCGGCTTGCCGCATCGTCACCCCTTCTAACCTAACCTAACTCCTAACTTAAGTTATCGACTGGCCTAGTACTTCTATATAGACATCGAAAAAGCCTTTCACACTGTGTGTCACCAGGGGTTGATTTATTAACTTATAATGTTTAGTTTTCCGAAACATCTTATTAAGTTATTATATTAAGCTTTCTACTTAACAGGAAGTTTGCTGTAAACAAAGGCAGTATAAAATCATCTCTATATGATATAACTTTTAAGGTTTTCGCGGTTGTTAACACATAACTTTGTCTAGTTTTTCGGATTAGCCGCGTTATAAATATTTAATATTAAGCGAGTCCAATGCAGTATTCACCCCGAATGTTTCGCTACAAATTGCATTGAGCGTGGTCGCCGGGAAACGTTCGGGGTGAGTATACTGCATTGAACTCGCTTAATGTTAAATATTTATAACGCCACTAATTCGAAAAACTAGACAATGTCATCTATATGATATAGTACATAAGTGGTGTTCCGCTGGGTTCCGTGCTGGGACCCATACTTTTCAACCTCTATGTGTCCAACTTGCCATCTTTGGACATAAACACTAAATTTTGCTGAGGACACAGCCATTTTTTCGTCCAGTATTTTCCCTCTACATCCTACAAAATTTATTTTATAAATGGAAAATCAAGGCTAATGCTCAAAAATCACAGGCTATCTAGTTTCCCCGGCGCGGCGGTGAAGATCAGATTTATTGTCACAAACAATGTTACAGCTAAACTTAGCCGATATCGCTTGGTCTGAAAGCTGCAAGTATTTTATAAGAAACTGACTTTTGATAAACATATTACCAACACTATCAACAAAACAAATATTGTATACTCACTTATGGTACTCCAGTTTGGTTTGGATGTGCTGAGACCCGTTCAAAACAAAATATTAAAATTAATGCTAAATTTTCCATGGCATTTTTCAACAGTAAGACTTCATGATAAAGCTAATGTAAAGCAAATTAAGCTTGTACTATATATATCTATAACCTACAAAAACAACTTTTTTTTGAAGATGTACTCATTCCGATAATGAATTGATTCCTAATCTCTTAAATAAGATATTTTGTTTATATCGCTTTTGGGCTTACGTGCAATTTTAGTTATTAATAAGTATCATAACTATGAGGTTTTTTTCTTGTATAGCTTTTCCCTTAAATAACATGTACTAGATTCATTTAAATTATATTAATTTAAGTATTAATATATTGAAGTTGTAAAGAATTTAACTGTCTATATATTTCTTAAATAAACATATATAAAAGGAATGCCCATATTTAACTATGGAGCTTTGGCCCAGAGTGTACAGGAACGAGTTTGGTATCAAATGAAAGGTGAAGTAAGGCCCGATGCATGAGTAAAATATTTTCAAAATCGTTCATGGGAAAGTCGAGATATTTGGGCTTGAAGTTGACGATTGCAAAATAAGGGTTTCAGATTTTGTTTCAAATAATTGTCCATAACGGGCGGAATAATTATTGAATTATCAAATGAAAGGTTTTCCCAACTAACAATTTAGCTTGTTTTAGGTTCAATACAAGCTATTTTTTGGCTTGTATAATAAATACATAAGGTCCTATACAAATCATTTTGGCGCACATTACCGAAGCTATTCAACTCCTTTAACACTTTCAATCACAAGTGCTATGCAAGTAAATAGCTTTCCATGAAAAGTGTAATAAAGCCTTATGAAAACAAAATAAAGAAAGCAATAATCTCTTTACAAATGCTATTGCTTCACTATACAAGTTATTTGACTCCTTTAAGACCTTCACTTGCAGGCTGAGAAATAGCTTGCATAGGATTTTCCATTCAGGCCTTATAACGGGTGATTTTTTAGCTGGTTTGGTTTTGGCAACACTGGTTTTGACAGCTGACGTGTGTTTAGTACCTTGTGTCACTGTCAAACAGCTTCAGTTTGGTTTGCAATTTAACCATGGATCGTCTTACAAATGAACAACGCTTGCAAATTATTGAATTTTACTATCAAAATTCGTGCTCGGTTCGAAATGTTCATCGCGCGCTGCTTGTGTTCAGCGATGAGGCTCATTTTTGGTTGAATGGGTACGTAAATAAGCAAAATTGCCGCATTTGGAGTGAAGATCAGGCAGAAGCATTGCAACAGCTACCAATGCATACTGAAAAAGCCACTGTTTGGTGCGGTTTATGGGCCGGCGGCATTATTGGGCCATATTTCTTCAAAGATGATGCGAATCGCAGCGTTACTGTCAATGGTGAACGCTACCGAGCGATGATAACAAACTTTTTTTTGCCCGAAATGGAAGTTCTTGACTTGCATGATATGTGGTTTCAACAAGACGGTGCCACATGCCACACAGCACGCGAAACAATGGCGCAATTGCGAGGCGAGTTTGGTGAACAGTTAATTTCACGTTTCGGGCCGGTCAATTGGCCGCCTAGATCGTGCGATTTGACACCATTAGATTATTTTTTGTGGAGGTATGTCAAGGCTAATGTCTATAGGGACAAGCCCGCTTCGATTGACGCACTGGAAGCCAACATCCATGCATTCATTCGTGAGATACCGGCCGATATGTGTGAAAGAGTATGCCAAAATTGGACTCAGCGGATGGGCTATCTGAGACGCAGCCGCGGTCAACATTTGCATGAAATTATCTTTAAACATTAAATTGCAAGGTTCAAACTATCGATTCAAATAAATATTTCATTCATTTTTTCGAATTTTTTGTGTTTTTTTTTAAAAAAAAAGTTCTAAACCTCTTAAAAAATCACCCATTACTTACATGAATTTTCTGATCGGGATTTGTACCCACGTTGTTCTGATTACTGATCGAGCACTCAACGAACGACGCTAATCCGCAACATAGTTGTTCAAATTTTAATGACTTGATACTTCAAGTATAAACTTTAGAATTTGAACTTATTTAGGATAAAAAATTGTATTTTCTCTTCTCTTATTGAATAAACTTTCTAAGTTAACAAAAAGACGTACGTTTAAATAAATGAAATTGGTTGTACTGACTAGCTTTAAAAATTATAAGTGCTTAAATAAAGAATGGAACATTTTATTAAGATAAATACCACCTACCAACTATTATTATAGTTGCAAAATCGAGACAATATTGTTAGTTTGTTATTAACAAAATACATAGGCTATACAGTTGCATACGTTTGTTATTTGAAATTGCACAACTTGCATAAATAAGCTAATAACAAAATGCAAAGGCTATCGCTTGCATAAGTTTGCTATTAACAAAATGCAAGGCTAAACACTTGCATAAGTTTGCTATAAGCAAACTGAAAATACAATTGTATGCGTTACAATGTACATAAGCTACACAATTGTTTGATCAAAAAAAAAAAAAAAGGAAATGCAAAAGCTGTGCAGGTATATAAGTTTAAGTCACAATTATATCAAATTAATAAAAATTCGGTTTTCCGAAATTACATAAATATAACCGACTACAATCGAAATTTTCGTAAACATATTTGGCTTTATTAAAGAAGCCATATAGAAGATGTTTGTTATAACTTTCAGCAGAATGCTTTACTAAAGCTATTATTTTTCGCTCTTCAAACATTAATTTTGAGATACCTTAAACAGGCCTTAAAGAGGCGTTATTAAACAGACTCGCATAGAACTATTTTATGAAAGCAAGAAACAAGCTATTTATCAAAAATATATATAAATAAATGATTGACTTGCATAAGTAAGTAAGCCTTTTGATAATTCTATGCGAGCTATAGCTTACCAAATTCTAAAAATTGGACCTTAAACAAGGTAGATTGTTACTTGGGTTTTTCTTGTCTTTAAAATAATACCAGTTATTTTGAAATGTTAAACACATTTTGAGATAATGAGTTTTAACTTCTAAAAAAGCCACTTTTTGCAGTCTTTGTCACACCGATATTTCAAAAAATTCAGTGTGAAAATATATCCTTTTTTTTAGCTTTAGTGAAAAGCTTATTTTACTACCTTTAATTGCATGTAAAATAAATTGTACTTTATCACATAAATAACTAATAATAAACAAAACGTTATTATGTGATGGCTGTATATAATTTGGTATTTAAGTTTTTCAAGGCTCGAACTCAATATTACGCCACCTGCTCACTTCTTGGACGATATTTTATTGATATATGATTCGGATTAAAACTGTTAAAAATAGTATTTCTTTTTTATATCTACTATTATTTATTTTAAAACCCGTCCGTCGGTCTGTGCGTCTGTGCGTCCACTGCATTTTTATGTGATTCCCTAGAGGATAAAGTCGAATTTTGGATTTACCTCATCTAGAACGGTTAGCTGCCATACAAATATTTTATTATTTTAAATTTTCTCGAAAACGACTCTTACGATTTTGATTTAACTTCGTACCTGTAATAACTAAGTCAATTGTAAGAAAACTGCGTGTCAGGTTTTTCTAAAAAAATCGCATAACGAAATTCGGTATTCCACGGTTTTTACAAAATGGTCTTATTTTTTGGTTATTCAAGTATAACGTTTTGATGGTTCGACCGATTTTGTTATAATTGGTCAATCTGGTGCTTCTCAATAGTATAAATAATATTGCATTTAAAGATTTTGAAAAATATTGATTTATTAACAACAAAATATCAAACAAAAAAAAATCAATTTTTTAGTGGTTACTTTTGACTCTCTTAATATTTTTTCGTTAAATGTATACACTTTGCATCTTCAGTGTGTGGTAACAGACAGTTGTTAACCACAAAAAAAAACTTCGTGCATATTTTGTACCCTATAATCTATCTTTCCTGGTCCATAGGCATAATAAGATGCCTTTAGAAAAAATTTTTGTTTATTTTTAGGTATTTATATAATTAAGTAAACTTCATTTTCTATCAAATTAAAGGTAATAAAATAGTCTTTTCACTAGAGCTAACAAAAGTATATGTCATCACTGAATTTTTTGAAATATCGGTGTGACAAACTCAATATCTCAAAATGTGTTTAACATATCAAAATAACTGGTATTATTTTAAAGACAAGAAAAAAACCTTTCATTTGATACCAATATCATTTTTCTACGTCAATTATTCCGCCCGTTATGGAAAATTTATTATTTGGAACAAAATCTGAGATCCTTATTTTGCAATCGTCAACTTCGAGCCCACGTATCTCGACTTTCCCATGAACGATTTTGAAAATATTTTACTCATGTATCGAGCTTCACGTTACCTTTCATTTGATACCAAACTCGTTCGTGTACACTCTGGGCCAGAAATGGGCAATTCCCTTTAAACAAAATTATCGATTATCGAACTGCGATAAAAATATATAAATTTTAAATTTCATTACAAAACGATTCTATATTGATTGTACACATACCAATGTTTTTTTTTTTAATTTTTAATTAATATGTATGAACGTAAGAACAAACATTTGCATCTAATATCTCTACCTACCATCATATAACACATTTTTGTTATCTGTGTAGATATATTTTTTTGTAACATTTAAACTTAAGACATGAGCATTGAGCAATGCTTCAAATCATTTTCTGGTTTTGGGATCTCAATATATATACATATCTGCCTATATATTCCTGCTTACAAAACTTTTACTATGTAGTTAAGTACATTTAAGTGCACTAATGCTACTTTCTATGCAAACAACTCTTTTAACTACCCATGCGTTCCGCCGTCAAGTGACTTCGTTGAAGTTTTAAACTTCTTGATGGCCAATTAAGTACCTATTGACCAAAAACAAAATTTAATTTGTTGCCTTGTTGCGGATAGGTTACATTTGAAACAAAATCTGAAAACACGTGTAATGACACTCTTTTTATTACCAAGTTAAGCCAAGCGAGTATGAAAAAAACTGTTAAGTAAAAAAAAAAAAAAAACAAAACTTAAATCGACTTTTCCAAAGTAAAAAGCAGAACAAAAATGTCGAAACTGTTCCATGTCATTGTTGAATTTCACTTTGATAAATAGTTTGAATGTAGGACAGGAGCCGTGCATTGAATGCTGTTCTCTGCCAGCACTTTGCCCGTTTGCCGCTGAGACTAACTCATTCAACCAGAAACATTCAACAAACTCCAACTTCAATTCCACACACACGTGCTTCGTGCTATCACCACATATTATCGTCTTGTTTATTTTTCGCCTTTTTATTTATTTTTTTTTTTTTATTATTTTTTGAGGTTTTCGGGGAAAAAGTAAACATTTTTGTCGAGACGAGAAAAAGGATTGCGAACATTACTCATATTGCTAACGGCTGTTTCAACATCCAATATCATTTTTTTCTTGTTCTTTTTTTTGTAAGAAATAAAAAAAAAAAAAAAAAAAAATTTACTGTCGTTTTTGTTTTGTTTTTTTTTTATGTTTGAATAAAGAAATCCACATCGGAAACTTATTAGGCTGTTGGTGCTCAAGAGGCATGATGATGTTTTGAAAAAAAAGACACTCATCAAGCACACAACAAAAATGTCTTAAAAATACATATATATGTACTTGTAGTTCGTAGGTAAGAACATATCAAATAGATTTCATGGAATGAAAACCGTTAACCCTTTTGATCTTAAATTTTTGTTTTCCATTTTGTTTTTGGTGAGCAAATAGGTATAATTAATTATTTGTGAATTCTGATGACTAAGATGCCAAAATGGGAATTTTCAGTGTCGAGGGAACACTGTACTAATTGCTTGTGTGTATTTTTTAATTGAAAAAAATATTTGTACCCTCAATTTCGGAGAATACGAAATTAAGAAAAGCAGATTGCAGGTCAAGACTCAAGAATTCAAGAGCAAAAAACATTTTTGTATTAAATTAAAATGTTTACGTAAATTATTTTGATGCGTCCTCATCGCATATCGCCTGGTAAACCTACTTGAGTCAGTTTGTGAATGTATTTTTCTCAGAAATTTTGTTGGAAATAATCATGAACAGGGTGGCGCCTGGTTTAATTGGCATAATTAGCGTTATGGTTTAACTATTGAATATTGAATAATATTTGTATTGAAGTAGCTTTGTATGTAGTAGCTGGTGGTATAATGGTGAGTTCGTAGTTCGTAGTACTGTCATACCGAAGGTTTGGATTCGATTCCTTCTGGCTCTCTCAAGAAAGTTAAAAATACTGCAAGAGTATGTCCCCTTTTACACGAAGAAATAAGTTGCTGGAGATTTTTTGACGTTTCCTTTTAATTTCTCCTAAAATCTCTTATACACCTTTCACACAAAGAAACAATTCGTAAGAGACTTTCCATATAAAGTCTGTTGGTTGAACGCACACTAATTTAAGTCTGAAAAGGAATGTCAAAAAAATCTTCTCCCCTACAAATTGAAAGTTGCTGGGAACTCAGTTTCCTTCTCAAATGAGACTATCTCTTCTCATGAATAAGTATATAAGTATCGGGTTTTTCAATAAGTGCGCTACAAAAGTTTTTTTAAATAAAACAAAAACGGTTTTGGATATCAATGAAATTCTTTATTTCTGTGAAAGTTCGTTCAATGCCATTATGTATAGAACTCGATTTCTTTTGCATGGCTACCACGGGCACGCTTGCAGAAGTCCAGACGCTGAACCCAATTTTCGACGGTTTTCAAGCATAAATCGGCCGATACTGCTGCAATTTCACGTTCGATATTCGTACGAAGTTCATCAATCGTCGCTGGCTTGTTGGCATAGACCATAGACTTGACGTAGCCCCACAGGAAATAGTCTAACGGCATCAAATCGCACGACCGAGGCAGCCAAGCGACTGGACCATTTCGTGAGATAACACGTTCTCCAAACTTGGTTTCCAATAAATTGATTGTAACATTCGCTGTGTGGCTTGTGGCGCGCGCCGTCCTGTTGGAAACACATGTCTTCCAAGTCCATTTCATCCAATTGGGGCCAAAAATATTCGGTTATCATTGAACGGTAGCGATCCCCATTCACAGTAACGTGCCGGTCTTGATTATCACGGAAGAAGTACGGCCCAATGACGCCGCCGGCCCATAAACCACACCAAACCGTAATTTTTTCGGGATGCAATGATGACTCATGGAGTACCTGTGGATTGCTGCCTGACCAATACCGCATATTTTGTTTATTGACGAAGCCATTCAGCCAGAAATGAGCCTCATCGCTGAAGATGATTTTTCGATGAAAATCCGAATCATTTTCAAGTTGTTGCTCAGCACAATTCACGAACATACGACACTTCTGGTGGTCAAGCGGTTTCAGTTCTTGCGTCAATTTAATCTTGTAGGGATCTAAGCTAAGATCTTTTCGCAAAATTCGCCACAACGACGTCACAGAGCTGCCCAACGCTTGAGAACGACGTGTGAGAGACACATTTGGGCTTTCTGCAACTGAAGCCTCAGCGGCAGCAATATTCTCGACACTACGGGCACTTCTTTGTCTCACTGGCACGGGAACATTTTGTACTGTGCCTGTGGATTCAAATTTTTTCACTAGACGCTCAATTGTTGATCTGCTAGGACGATTATGACGACCATAATTTGGACGTAGCGGTCTTAACGTTGAGGCCACTGACTCCGAATTTCGGTAGTAAATTTTAATAATTTCGACTCGTTGTTGGCTCGTATATCTTTCCATTATAAAATGGCAAACTTTACTGAAGAGCTATGTCAAAAAAGCGGCAAGAAATATGGCGTCGTTTGCTGTCCCTGTTGCTCTACTTTTGTAGCATCCCTGTTGAAAACCCCTTTATATCTAGAGATGGAGTAATTAATAAAGAAGCATATGTAATGGTACCACTGATGGAGATGCATCAGGTGATTTTACTTTTATAGGACCACAGGGTAAATCTGTGATTGACTTTGCAATGGTTTCGGGAGACTGGATTAATTTAGTACATGAATTCGAAGTTATAACTGCAATACATTCCGATCATTTACCGATTCAAGTGACAATAAACCTAAATCAGAGTCAGTCCGAAGAGTCAGCTACGCGATTAAAATATAAGTGGAAAAATGCATTTGCTAGCGGGTATGCCATGGCTCTTAATAGCGCTCTTCTTCTGCGAGAAAGAAATTCTTCACCCCATGTTCCTAACTTGTCTAATCTTGATGACATTTTTGAAAGAACGATACCAGAGCAATGCAGAATGACTAATAACAACACTATCAGCTAGAAAGAAAAATGGTTCGATAAAGACTGTATTGATGCACGCAGAAGATCGTTTGCCTGGCTAAGAATGTTTAGAAGATATCCCGAAAACATCTATTTTAAAGAACAATACCTTACCGCTAATAAAAGCTACAAAGAGTTATTAAAGAGCAAGAGACAAACTTACTCAAGAAACGTTGCTCGAGACCTTGTAGGCTGTAGAAATGCAGGTGACTTCTGGAAAATTGTTCGCAAAATGAAAAAAAAATCAAACAAACAAGTCACTCTACCAGTCGGTATTGGGAATTTAGTAGAACATTTTCGAATACTGACGGAAGATAGTTTTTCCTCATCTTTTCAGGATGCCATCCCTTACGAACACAACGATGAGCTTGATTCACCATTTTCTTGTTTAGAAGTTCAAACGGTGTTGAATGAGCTACAAAACAACAAGTCACCAGGATCAAACGGAATCCCTCAAGAGTAC
Organism: Leucozona laternaria; assembly: GCA_932273885.2. NCBI lineage: Eukaryota > Metazoa > Arthropoda > Insecta > Diptera > Syrphidae > Leucozona > Leucozona laternaria. The sequence continues at coordinate 196,414,044 of OW026366.1, read as the reverse complement.
TACAAATTCAGCACAACTCTCTTCGTAGAATAACTAACAAGAGCCTAAAACCAAGCATATGAGAGCGCTAGTATACCAAGCTGTTTCAAAGAAGCTATCATCTGTCCAATTTTCAAAAAAGGCGACAATACAGTCTCTGCGAATTACAGAGGAATATCATTGCCGAATTCATCGAAGAAGGTCCTAGCAAAACTACTTTACAAGGGTCTTTATAATTGGGTGGAGGAGAATAACTTGTTGAGTGAATCACAAGCTGGTTTTCGCGAAAATTACTCTACAATTGATCAAATTTACTCACTTACCAATATAGTTGAGATATTTATGGGATCGAAAAAGAAACTTTACGATTTTTTTATCGACTTCAAGGCGGCGTTCGATACCATAGACAGAAAAGCACTAATGTTGAAGCTCTATAATAAAGGAATAACGACAAAGTTTGGAAACATTTTGGAACGGTTATACGACTCAACAACTTCTGCAGTAACCCTTGGAAGCAAAGTATCTGACCAGTTTCTAGTAGAGATAGGGCTGAGGCAAGGCTGCTGCCTAAGCCCTCTACTTTTTGCTTTGGTTATCGACGACATCGAAGAAACTCTACATGGAGTAGCTCGAGTTTCACCAAACCTTCTAATAAAAGTGCTTATGTTCGCAGACGATATCGTTGTGCTTGCTGAGTCAACTGAAAGTCTACAACTAATGATAAATCGATTGTTCGAGTACTGCAATAAATCGAGACTCCAGGTGAACCTCGACAAGTCAAAGGTTATGATTTTTCGCAACGGAGAAGGGCGAAATTGTCGCAGTGAAAAATGGATGTTTGGAGAGCACAACATTGAAATCGTTAGTGAATGTAACTATCTTGGTATGCGGATTTCTAGAAATCTTAACTTGAAGAACCACATGACATATAAATTAGCTAAGGCGAAAAATGCTTTAAATGCGACTTGGAGAAGTGTGATGCACAGCAGAGATGTTCAATATGAAGCAAAATATCAAATTTTCAAAACAACGGCCAAAGCGATAATAATGTTCTACGCGGCACAAGTTTGGGGACACAAAGAATTTGAAGAAGTGGACCAGATTCTCTGATACTTTTTTAGCGCACTTTGAAACTACCTAACAGTACGGCTTACTATATCCTTTTGCTGGAAACAGGTCTTTCTCCGTTGTTTAATTCAACCCTTAAAATGCAGGTTGACTATGTACTAAAGACAATCAAAATGGACGATAGACGATTGCCTAAGCAAATAATAATGCTGGTGATCAGAAAGAAAATTTCATGGTTTGAGTCTTAAAGTAATTTAGCCCAGTACTGTGGACTTTCACTCTCTCTTCAAGATGATAATAACTATTTCAGGGAGAAGTTTTCAACCGACCTCATGTCACTTGTTTTAAAAACACGGGGAGAGTTACTCCCCCTGAATTATATACCTCACAGAAGCGATTTACAAGAAACCTACGACTTGTGCAACATTAGGGAAAGAGAAAACGTGTTTTATTTTGTGGTTAGATGTCCTATGCTTGTAGAAACCAGGCGAAGTGTTTTTGGAAAGAACTATCTGAATGAGGCTGAAATAGTCGATATCCTTAATGGAGGAACTGACTGGGAGAATTTGTACAGATACGTCAAAATAGCATTAAGTTACAGAACACGAATCATTACTGAACTTTTCTAAAACATGTTAAAATACAAATACAAAAAAAAAACACTGTTTAAATTAAATTTATTTAAGTATTATTTGCCAACTGACAGGCGGCGTAGGCCATGTCATATAATGAAAGTCAAACAAATCTTTTGTAAATTTCATGAAATAAAAATCATTTAAAATCCTTAAATAAGTATCTCCCACATTAGCTGTTCAAATTCGGACTTGAACGCACCCAAGTCACAGTCAGCCGACCACCTCAGATGATGTGACAGTTGAACAAGCGTCAAGAAAACTACTCCAATCTGACAGAACAATGAAAATCGCAAAATTGCAATTCCACATCAAATGTTCTGTGGCTAATACATCGAATAAACAAATGTCAAATCAAAGATGTCAATACATTTCAAATTTATAACCTGCGCTAGTTAAAAGTGTTTTTAAAAAGAAAATTCTGTTCTTTTTGTAGTTATTTTATTTTTAAAAAAATTATAAATTGTCTTTCAATATGGACTTCCGAACTTTGACAGTTGACAGCAACCATATTGTTGAAGCTACATCTGTCAAATTGGCTGACATTTATTCAGTCTGTTTTGCCAAATCACCATGGACGGATATAGCGTTCAACAACACGTGCAAATGATAAAATTGTTTTATCAAAATGGGTGTTCTGTTCGTGCAACGTTCCGTGCGCTTCACCCATTTTACGATCGCCATAATCATCGAGAGGACTATTCGCAGTGTGGTGGATTAATTTGAGTCCACTGTTTCAGTAAGCGATCAACCAACACCTGTACGTCGATGTCGAAACACAAGAGCTGCTGAAAACACCGCCTCTGTCCGTAAGAGTGTGCAGAAGAATCCGACGAAATCGATTTCGCGTCGCTCACAAGAACTTCGCCTTTTGCACGTACAAAATGCAACTGAAGGTAAACGACCATAGACAACGACGGTGTTCGCTGAATGGGTTCTAGACCAGTTGGAAACTGACGCTAATTTTTATCGAAAAATCATCTTCAGCGATAAGGCCCATTTCTGGATGAATGGGTACGTCAGTCAACAAACAAAATGAGATCCAGGAGCGTCCAATGCATCCCGAAAAAGTCACGGTTTAGTGTGGATTTTGGGCTGACGGCGTCATCGATCCATATTTATTTGATAACGACGTTGGCCAGGCCAATACTGTCAACGGCGAGCGCTATAGGTCGATTATTTACAACTTCTTTTGGCCTGAATTGGATGATACCAACCAACTAACGACACGTGGTTTCAACAGGACGGCCGGCGCTACGTAACACACAGCTCACGCCACGTTGGAAATTCTGCACGAGCGATTCGAGGGCATGGTCACGTCTCGAGTGGAAGCCAAATCCACCGAGATCGTGCGATTTGATCCCGTTAGACTTTTTATTGTGTAGTTTTCTGATAAGCGAATAAGCCACAAACCACAGCGGCCCTCAAAGACCCTTCATATAAAAACGAAGCCTGACCCTGGGCAAAAAATTTCCAGCTCAATGATTAAGAATTTTAATCTTTTTGGATATAAATAGTTCACATTGGATTTTTGTCAAAAAATTCATGTAAGTTGAACTGAACTTAATAAAAATTTCGTATTGACAAGGCCCTCACTAGTCAACTGATGAGTCCAAGTGTGATCGCCGGGACGAAACCCCAATTTTTATGGACTAAAGGCCGTTAAAACTATTTTGAATCCGAAATTCAACCTGATTTATATGAGTCAGTCATTGGAAAACTGGACATTTCGGATGCGCACCACCCAGAGAAGTCGCACCGGATATTTGAACGATGTTATATTCCACACATAATAGCATCGATAGGCCTTTCAAAACAATACAAAATTTGTGTATAAATAATATTCCAAAGGCTTTACATTCAATCAGTTTGTGTGCGTTCTCCTTCACCCACGTTCATACGATTTTATCAGTTAATTTCCACCATTCTCAATCTCCTGGTAATAACAACATTATTGTCTCTCCACTTCTTTCTATATGTCTTCTTACTTAAGCCTTGCTATCCATGTTGCATTAGAAATTCCGTAGGTCATAATTATAACTAATTGAAAGAATATCTGTTTAAATCCTCGAACTCAATCAAGTGACACGGAGTGTGATTTACCCTCAAAACTAATGGGTTCACATAGATAAAAATTAGGGTTTTAGGCCAAAGCTCGTTCATTATTATGCTCATGCCCAATGTCCATGTTAAAAGAAAACAAAAATAAATTTCACAACTATCGGCATTGAGTGGTTTTTCTGTATATACATATATCTAGCTTTAGGCAATGACCTGTGAAAATTCATATGCTGGCTGGGCCGTAGGCTAACAATACATTTTTCGCTCTGACCCATGCTCATTGCTCAATATACCCTGCCTCTACCCATCCATAACCATAAACCATAACAGAGACACAAAGGGACATGCAGGCAGGCATAGAGGGCTAACTTCTTTGAGTCACGGATAATATTACACGAGACGGAAGACTTCGTTTGATTCCATTGGCTTTGTGGATTTTTAATGTGTTCGACGTGCAGGGAATTTCGTAATAAAACCAATTTCAAGTCTCAAATCAAGTAACATCAAATAAGGCCAAACAACACAACACTACACCACACCAGGCCACCCCAGCCACGCCAGGCTATAGTCCAGTCCAGTATGAGTATGGCTAAAGGCTAACGCATTATGGAATGCAGGAAGACGAACGTTCAAAAAGTCTTATGGGTTGCCTTAAGTAAATAGGCAAAGCCATAGACATTTTTACACTCACAGAGCACAGACATTTGCCACATATATTTCAATTGATGTGTGTGATGGTAACCGAAGAGGACAAGGAATGGGTAATTTGGAAATTTTATGAAAGGACGGATATCGTAGCTTGAGGATCTGTGTTGAGTGTTTAGAGTGTGTATTTGGCTTCGGCTAAGAACCAGTAATATTAGAACCTATTAATAACTCCATGGTCCATGACAACATGCGAAGATGAAGATAGAGGGATGATGCTGATGCTGAAACTGAATCGGGCGATGAATGAATGATGGATGTGGGCTATTGTTGGCACCTTGTACCTTTTTTGAATATTGTTTGAAGTGTTTTTCTAGTTCATAGATAAATATTTCTTAATAGGAAGGGAAAACTATTTATACCTTTACGCCTGCCTAGATAAACGGTTGAATGAGGTAAACAATATGATTTGTTTGTTCGGTTGTGAAACACTTGAACAATTTCTATTTATAAACTGAAGATGATGATGTTCGTTTATTTAATTATAAGAACATAGCTTATTCTGTTGCGGCTGGCGAGTATATAAAATATTCTTTTTAAAGGGTTTAAGTCAATTAGTTGTAGTAGCCGGTAAGGCGGAATGGTATAAGTGCATTGGACTGTCATGATAGAGGAAAGATCGAATGAAATATATTGATTTGTAGACATAAAGGATGTTTTTTTTAGATGTGTGGTTTTCAAGAAGAAATAAAACGCATATAATTCAATGTTATGGCCAAGAATTCAGCTTTATTATGAAGATAAGGGTTTGTCATTATGTTTTAAAAATGATTTCGGGCAAGTGGCCGCCACAGCTGGCTATAATAAATTCCAGCCGAGAGGCCCAATTTTCGACCACTTTTTGCAGCAATTGGGGCAGTATGTGAGCAATAACGCGCCGAATATTCTCTTCTATATCTGCCCCAAAAAAAATAGTCAAGCGGTCGATCTTGGAGGCCACGCCACAGGCCAACGACGCAAGATAATTCACTCACCAAAAGTTTCGTTCAATAAATTGATTGTGTCGTTGGCTGTATGGCATGTAGCGCCGTTTTGTTGTTGGAACCAAAGATCGTCCACATCAACATCCTCCAATTCAGGCACGAAAAAGTCATTAATCATGGCTCTATTACGTTCCCCATTGACTGTAACATTATGGCTGGCTTCATTTTTGAAGAAATATGGACCAATGATTCCCTCTGCCCATAGTGATACCAAACAGTGACTTTTTGAGTACGTAACGGCGGCGTCTCAACAATGGCTTGAGAATTATCTACACTCCAAATGCGGTAGTTTTGCTTATTGACGTAGCCATTCATCCAAAAATGACCTTCATCGCTGAAAAAAAAGTTTCTTGTGAAAATCGGGATCAACAACGATCTCGTTTCGAGCCAATTTTGCACAATTTGCATGCGTTATTCAGGAGTAAGTCTTTCATTGTGAAATCGAGCATAAATCAAGTGACAGCTGTCAAGAACAACTCCGAAAAAAGGATTGCCAGATTGAAAACCACACGTCTAAAAAAAAAAAATCCATAGATATGATTCAGATAGCAATGGTTGAATCGATATTAGCCAATCGTTTTGCTTGATTAGGCCTCTGGAAGAGTAGAGTTCAAACCAGGGTCACCACCTAGATACCAGATCCTTAAATTTCTTGGAAAATCAACAACTCGGAATTCAAAAAATAATCATGTCGCAGAAGACGATGGGAGCGAAAATAGGCTGTCTCTTTTTCTAAGACACGGAATGGTCTAGCTTCTGATTAACAGCTCTACGCGACTTTTACCATTTAACTCAGCAAATCTCTTAATCTCAATTTTGGAGAGATCTTTTTTTGAGTGATCAACGGTAGACAGCAAAACACTTCAATAAACCTAAACCTCATTCGTCTAACGATATTCTGATAGAGTTTTCTTCTGAATCTGAAGAAGAACCAGAGTTTCAAATTGAAAAAGGGATATCTTCTGAAATGGAGCCGTCTCAAAAGAAAATTCTAAAATATTCTATTTCCATTGTCGTTCATGCAGTCGATAAATACGGTATTTCAGATAGGGCTGGAGCAGCAATCGTAAGGGCAACACTTCAAGACGTTGGTGGTTGGTCTTACCACAAAGAAAAAAACTGATAACGTGGTAGATCGAAATAAAATAAAGCGAGTTCCTGAGAAGGAAAGAAGTTTTCTAGTCAAAAAGCCTTTAATAATCCATAAGAATCGTTTGTAAAGGGTTTTCCAATAAGAGGTGTTATTTTGAATAACCCGCTATTTCGGTAGCTGTCACTTTTGAAGCTGTCATTTTTTGACATTTGACAAGTAGAAACTACGCCATTAATAAAAATGGAACGATACACGCTTCAACAACGCATTACAATTATTAAAATTCACTATAAAAATGGTGAAAATTTGGCAGAGACGGTACGTAAAACTAAAACATTTTTGGGTCGTCGTGAAGCACCTTGTCGGACCGCAATACAGAAATTGGTGGACAAATTCGAGCTGTTGGGCCAAGTTACAGATGTGAAGAATAAAACCCGTGCACGTCGCTCAAGAACAACTGAGAATATTGCTGTTGTAGCCCAAAGTGTTGAAGAAAACCCAGGTTTGTCAATTCCTCGTCGTTCTTTGGAATTAGGCATTCCACAAACGTCATTACACCGTATTTTGCATAAAGACTTGGGTCTTAAGGCTTATAAAGTTCAGTTAACACAAGAACTCAAGCCGGCTGATCATCAACAACGTCGTGTCTTTGCTGATTGGGTCCTTGAAATGCATGAAAATGATCCGGAATTTCATCGAAAAATCATCTTGACTGATGAGGCCCATTTCCACCTCGGAGGCTACATCAACAAGCAAAACTGTCGCAGCTGGGGCTCGGAAAACCCAAGAGTTATTGTTGAAAAGCCTCTCCATCCTCAACGCGTGACTGTTTGGTGCGGTTTATGGTCCGGCGGGGTCATTGGACCCTACTTTTTCGAAAATGAGGCTGGAGCAACAGTTATGGTCAATGGATTGCGCTATCGAGAGATGATTAATGATTTTTTATGGCCGGAATTGGATGGTATTGATCTGGACAACGTTTACTTTCAAGAAGACGGCGCTACGTGCCACACAAGCAATGAAACCATCGATCTTTTACGGCAAAAGTTTCCGGACCGTGTTATCTCTCGAAGAGGTGATCACAATTGGCCACCGAGATCTTGTGATTTAACACCTTTCGACTTCTTCCTTTGGGGGCACGTGAAAGATAAGGTCTACGCCAATAGCCCAGCGTCATTTCAAATTTCATGAAAAGGATATGGTCCTGTAAGCGTGGTCGTGGCGGCCATTTGGCTGATGTTGTGTTCCATTATTAACGGCATACTTTCCTCTTTATAAAGAAATAAACATCCGATCATTTATCTCAAAAAATGCCATTTTTCTTTGAATATCAAAATAACACCTCTTATTGGAAAACCCTTTACTTTGTTTTGATGGAGCGAAACATCAACATCAAAAAATAAACGAAATGTCATCCAATAAAATGTTAAAAGTGCGATCAACAGCTGCTGTACCTGATTTGACAGCGAGTCCACACGGGACATCACCAAATTGAGTAGAAACCGAGTGCCAGGCTAACATAAATTTGATCAATCAAAATATTAAGCTATAATTTATTTGGGTGAAATATTAGATAAATTATTATTTGCAGATTTGTTCAACTATAAAGGGTCATTTAATTTTCAGTTTAGAAAGTAAAGCTATATAAAATACACAGCATTTTTAAGAAAAATTTATTTCATTATAAAATTTGGACTTTGCCATTAAGTGTGAAAAGAAATATCATTCAAATGGCCACCTCGGGAAGATTCGCAGCATGCGATTCTTTTGAGGTAATTTTTAGCCACTCTTTCGCACATTTCGGGGATTAGTCGCGTAAACACGGTCTTTTTGTACCCCAACGATGTCAAATCCCATGATCTTTGACGTCGTCAAAACGTGAAATTACGCGACCAGGAAACTTCGCACGCAATGAAGCCATAATTGGTCGTGTTGTGTGGGTTGTTGCCCCGTCTTGTTGGAACCACAATCGTTGAAGTCACGACACGTTCAATTGCTGCGAACGCCGAACACTTGCACTTGCAACAGGAATATTTTCGACTGAGCGTGCATTACGATGATGCACAGGCCTCACGACATCAGTAATGCTTCTAATTTCTTCAAATTTCTTCACAATTTTACGGATTACTTGCGTAGTTCGTCGATTATGACTACCATAATCATCGCGTTATGCGCGAAAAGTAGTTACTTTTGAATCACCACATTTTTAGGTATAGTAAGTTTTAATAATTGTAACGCGTTGTTCGATTGTTAAGCAATCCATTATCGTAGATAAATGACAAGCATTCAACTAATATTATGACACTTCAAATGAAAGTTGAGTTTGACAGGTGTCAAATTCCAGCGCTACCATCTTGAAACCACGAAATAAATGACCCTGTATTAACCCTTAAACCCTACCCTGGGGTCCTATGCGATGAACAAAATACATTTTTGTTAATGTTTTTTAAACTATACAAAGCGCACGTTGCAGAAATTCAAGCTAATCTCAAATAACGCCATTAGGCATGAATTCATCAATCATTCATAACTGTATTTGCTACCATCCGCTGATATTATTGCTTCCGGGTCTCATAGACCCCAGGGTAGGAATAGTGTACTATTTTTTCAGTTTTTCTATTTGAACAGACGGGCAATACGGTGGGCGTTAGCTATTTTGTTTGGTTTACTTAATTCACATGTTCTTTTCGAAATGGCATGACATAAGCCCCAAAAAAGGCCTCATTTCCTCAAAAAACATACAGTGGATCTGATCATGCCCCATATGAAGGAAAGATTTACTATAGGCCAACTTTACCTAGGAATCTCCAAGTTCTCCTGGGATTAAAAAAAAAAATGGCCATTAGTTCATTCCAATCCTGCTGAACCTACAAAGAAACATGTGGAGTCTGTCCAAGGGGTAAGGACCGAAAGACGAAAATCTGGTGTAACAGGTGCCAAAACCACCTTTGTGGCGAACATAGCCACACTGTCTGCCAAGAGTGCCTCGACTGTAAAGTTTAACTTTTTCTTAACATCCAAATATGTTTATAAATACAATAAAAAAACATTTATTTTAAAATGTTTCTTTATTTTTGAAATAAGGGCAAAAATAGGTTGGGGTTTTCTGGACCCCAGGGTAGCACTATAGTGTTTCTCCAGGAATGGGTATGGTTTAAGGGTTAAGAATTTCGATAATTTCTTTATCGAAGATCTCTAGAAAGTTGAAATTTTATAAATAACGTCTCTTAAAACTAAAGCTTGACATTTTTTTTATAAGCCCGCCACAACCACATTTATGGAAATTGAAATTTTTGGAGATGGAAAAAAATTTATTCTGAGATAAAACTTTTTTTAATTATAAGGCATAAGTAGACCCGGAGCGTTTCCACTGTTTTGCTTCTATAAAATATACTTTTTAAAAGAAGCATACATTCTATGTACATTACACGTAGAAGGGTGATTCAACGTTCGCCGGGTTCTTTTCGGCCTTCAGTGGGAGTCAGATTCACTTTCGCTTTATTCACGATCACTTAAACTGGTAATTTGAGGCATACACAAAAAATAATTTCCTCTTATATCTGCACCAAAAGTATTGTTTATCCGAAAAATATTTTAGTTTGGAACGTAACATGCGAGTTTCTTAAAACAAATGTGAAAAAGCCACCGAATTTCCGGATCCCAGGACCAGGAGTAAAATGCAGAGGATTCCACTATCGGCTTTTTTAAAAGAAAAACCGAATTGAATATATGACTTGGTGGAACGTTCTTGCTTTTATTGTATAAAATCCTTAGAACTTTTCAAAATTATTCTTCGATGGGAGTCATACTTACTCTCGGCTTATTCTTGTTAACCGAAACTTCTAATTTCCGGCACATTCATCCTTCATTAAAATACTTCCCTTTTATATCCACGCCAAAAGTATTGTGGATCAAAAAAAAAAAACATTACCTTGGAACACAAGTATAGTGTCTTACAACAAATGTGAAAAGGCATTTTACTGCCAGGTCCCTGGATGACTTTATCGTATAAAATGCTTACTATGGATCAACTCCCATTTCGAGCGCACCTCAGTTTCTATTGGTACAGGTATACAAATTAACCCCCAAATAACGGGAATTTCAATAGAAAGAAACTGTACCTACTATTTGATTGTTGATGTTGTCATTTTTTAAGACTTCAACAATTAAGTGTGTTTAACTCTTTGTTAAAGAAACCTAAATAACTAGGTAAGTTACACAAATCTTCTTTGCAATTTCTTTGTTTATTCCAACAAGTCCGATGCCGATCGCGAGCTCAGTGGGTATGCTCAGTTCAAATAAGAAACTGGTACTCTACCATGAAATAAACTTTCATTGTGCATGATTCTGCTATATACGAAAACCATATGTCATGGTCTCACTCTCGAGCACTTTAACTGAATCGCGGTACATTCACAATCATTATGCTCTCTACTCACAAAGTGAAATGAACGAGACTTAACAATCCGTTGCGATCTGCGACCTTAGAAATTTATTTATTCTGCACAAAGGAATGCACGCGAAACGCGATGCATTGAAAGATGAACACAAATACAAAATGAAAACAACACTCTGAACGAACCAACCTTACCTACCTACTCGTAGGTACATCGTATGTTGCGACTTGCGATACGAGTATTGCTGTGCTGATCGTTAGTCACGATCAGTGGAGTATTCAGGTTCACCTACTTCTCTGGGTTCTTCAATTTCTTCGCGGGGTTCGAGCCGGGCAGAAGATGGAGCCGTGTGTGACTGTACTGTGCTGTGCGATTACAATTTCCATTCTCTTCGTCAAGATATAGATGTGGAGACGAAACGATGTTGCTTCAGCATGTCTGTATAACTTTTTATGGTCAAAACATAACAAAACTGGTCCAACCAGAGATGTTGGTTGTTTTGGCTAAGAAACAAAAAACAACATAACGAAGAGTCGCACCACGCAAAGCCTCGAAATATTTTTTTACTCAACTTATACGTGTGGTTGACCGGAAAGTTGGACAAAGTCTGCAAGCACTTCATTCCCTTTAGAATTTTTTTCAGTTTTTACTTACAAAAATGTCGTTTGTCGCTTTACCATTTAAGAACATTTGATGTAAAAGTAGGTGCGAACAAATTAAAGGCATATATTTAAGGTTCATAAAAAAAAACTAAAATTTAATTCAAAAGGTCATTCAATCGTATCTACTTAAGCACGCTTTTTAACGCACCATTTTCGCGATTACATCTGGTGTAAACTCAAATTCCTAGTTTTGTGTAATACAAACAAGTTTAAAATTTTTAACTAGTATCATACTAAACCTATTTGTTTAATAACCTCCAGCTGAAGATGCCTAAGCAAATGAAAGTTTGTGCAAAAAACATACAAGTAAGCAAACATACCTTTTTAAAATTTTTAATTGTGTAAAAATTATTTTTAAAATAAGCCACGCCCAAATTTGTGATGAATTACTTAATTTTAGTTTACTTAAGATGACGCCTACGGTGTCATCCCAGCCCATCCCAAGACAACTGGTCCCAAGACAACTCATCCCCGGCGACTCATCTCAAGACCCAACTGGTACCAGGATAACTCATACCGGGACAACTCATCCCAGAAATAAGACCTCATCCCACGGATGTTTTGTGCGAAACAAAGAAAAACAGCACTTTGTTGCTGTGATTTAGTACTTTGCATACACTCGCACCTACCCCAAATATTATAGTGTACCAAGCAGGGGGGTTTCAGGGGGGCAGCATGCCCTCCCATACATAGCTCATACTTTCATTGGGATGAGTTATCCCGGTATGAGTTGTCCTAGGATGAGTTGTCCGGTACCAGTTGGGTCGTGAGATGAGTTGTCTTGGGACCAGTGGTTCTGGGATGGGCTACACCCAACCCACGGTTACAGTCCAGGTTCAGGATAAACTAGCCTCAAGCAACTAGCCAGCTCGGTCTTAGCTGGCTGCCTCCATTTTCCAAAATCTGTCGGAGTGTGAACATTTTTGATCGACGGTTGATTTGCCTGGCCACTTGCAAACTGATAGGGGCCGAACACATCATTCACAAATGGTTTAAAGCAATCAAACAGTATAGATGAAATGATTTTATATGCGACGTTTAGGAGACTTATGCCCGATTTCATAAAGGACTTTTAAATATTTAAAAGCCCATTTAGAGTTAAAATGGGATATTTTGGTTTCACCAAGTGCTTTAAAATTTAAAATGCTTTTAAATGCCCTTATAAAGTAAAAGCCCATTTTCGTCTCAATAAATTTTAAAAGTGTGATTTGTGAAGTCTAATATGTCAGATGTTAGCCGACGAGTAAGAAAATTATAGATGATATTTTGCAGTCACTTTTTTATTTAATTTCTTGCAAATAAAAATTGTGAATAGGTCGAAACAAAAATATAGTTTGTGTGTAGATAATAATCTTTTAAGGCTCTCCCAAGCCAACGCGAATACTTCCGAACGACGACAAGACTTTCGCCTTTCTTAATTTATTTACATGGAGATAAATGAGAGCACCCACACTGGCGCGATGTGAATCTTCAAACATTGTTCACTCATCGCATATTCGTTCCGAATGTTTCGCGTTGGTTTCGGAAAGCCTTCATAATTTGTTTGTTTTTAGAATAATTGATTGTTCATCTGAGGATGATGAGCAACATATAGTAAGACGTCCAAGAATATTCCGAGTTCATATTTGAATTGGAATCCGTTCTTCAAATATATTTTTTTCGTAGCATTTTTTTCTACATATAATGCTTTTTCACGTGCATTTCGAATGTGAGAGGGAAACAACCTATTTCCATATCCAGGGATGTGAGGCAAACCCAATTTTAACTAAAATTTCCCTAAAATTTCCTTTTTTTAGATGGTGAAACTGGAAATATTTAAAGGGCTGATAAAATTTAAGAGGACTTTAGATAAAAAGGATTTTAGTGTATTTTTATGAAATCGGGCATTAGGGCAAGTTTCACAGTAGACACTTATCGGAATAAGTGGTACTTAAGTTTCCCATATTAGGACTTAAGTCTAAGTTTCATATCTAGCGTAAGTGGAACTTAAGTCACTAACATCGGCAACTTAAGTGACATTTATTCAATTAAGTGTGAACTATGATATTACACCTTAATATTTAACATTGCCCACTTAAGTGCCACTTTTCTGACTGTGAAACTGGCCCTAAATACTTCTGTAGTTGGGACAGGTCAGACATCTCTTTTTTTGTGAATGGGGCACACAATACCGCGGTTCCATTATCCGGTACCGGTATACTTTCATCCGAACAAAATTTTCAGATAAGTTCGTGTAAGCCCCATACCAAGTTCGACTGGGAGGCCAATCGCACCACCAGCCTTGTATGTCTTAAACTTGGATATCGCCAACCATCATCATCCAAGTTGAATGAATGCCTAACAGCGGAATGTTGGCTATCAATCCCGTACCGTTTAGCAGTCTAGAAAAATGCTCTTTCCAGATCCTCAGCACTGACTGTGTATATCTACTACAAGAGTCCAACTTTCATCTCGACAGACGTCTGTTGTGTCCTTGTATCATTGGGTAGATCGTTTCATCCTTTATTAAAACTTTCGAACATCACCCCTGCCGCTTCAACCCACAATAGACTCAACCGCCCGCTTCTCGTGCTCTCTCTTTTTCTGCCGATCCTCTCTTCCCTTTTGCTCGTAGAGGTGCCGGGCTGCTCTCTCAGGAGTTTTGGTTCTAGTTTACAGCATTGATTACTAGACCTCTTTCTAAGCTGCATGCGCCAGCCGGCACTCTTCATCGAACTAGGGGTATCGTTGTGGTCGCCTAGTGGAACCCACTAGCGATGTGTCTACTCGGTTTAGTAAACCGAGTCAAACCGAGTTATGAACAAACCGAGTTGAACTGAGTTGAATTTTTTTCAAACCGAATAAGCTTTTACCTGAACCGAATCATTTTATAAAACCGAGTCAAACCGAGTTAAGCGCAAACCGAGTTGAATTTTTTTCTAATCAACAACCGAGTTATCTTCTTCTTTTGTACTAGAAAGAAAGTTGGCTTGTGTGGTTTCTGTATACTAAATTACCAACTCGGTTTTTGCTATGGCATCGGCTCAGGCTGAACCAGAATGTATTCGAAATACTGTTTGTGTTGGTTCTATTGTAATAGTCGAACCGAAAACGAAGACCGAACTTCCAAACATCAACCAAATACCGAACCGAATAACGATGGACCATGGTTTGTGATATTTGGAACGAAATACACTGATTGCCCCAAAATATTGCTCGTCGACCATCTGTAAAGCTATAAACTGTCAAGTTAAATTGAAGGATGGCTAAGATGCCGATGGATTAAAAAACCTCTTAAAAGTCATACATTTTCTGTTCTTTTCTTTACAGCTCGGGAAAAATGTGATTTAAGGGCAACTGGGTGATATCATTTGGAAACAAGCCGAGTCAAATTATTCAAAAAGAACGCATGAAGAGAGAAAATTATCCTCCGATATCGGAGTTTGCATTCTGCAAATTGCCAACTCGGTTTGCTTAAATTTTTACGCACCAAATACATGCTTGGACTACTACCAAGTAGTGGACCGAGTCAATGTTGGGCTCTCGAAACGTTCGGACATCCAGGATACTTGAAGCATGTCTGGCGTCTGTTGAAACATGATCAATTTGGTTGACTGTTTGTTGTATATTGAGGTGTTAGAATTGAGTCCTTGCTATGGTGACATTTTGCCCCACCACAAAGTCGGCGGATTGCGAATAAGCGCTCGCTAAGATTTCGAAAGCCCAAAACTTCTTGCCTAGGGGTTTCCCTTATCAAAAAATTTGAAACCGAAGAGCCACTGACCCTTCTCCTTGCAGCGATCGCCATAGTAGATATCACACAATTTCATCTTTCGTATACCCTCTCCTCTCCATCTCACTTCCTGGATGGCTGTTACATCAACCCATAGCCTATCCATGTTCTTCACTAATTGTTTCGCTGCACGTAGCCTAGTTAAGGGGTAAGTCCGACGCACAACCACCACATGGAGAACCATCAGAACCTTAGTATAACTTCAAGTATGAAGAGCCGGATAAACTAATCTCTAAAGGCCTGAAATCCGATGATGTGCTAGTGGTAGCACATAAAAGATGATCACCAAGTTGTTCAACCTAAGCAGAACTGGTTGATTCCATATAAAGAATTCTTCCTCTACCGTCTTCACAAAAGTATAATTTGGTGGGAAATTTGCTGGCAGGGTAATTAGTAGTGACTCTTACTAATCCACTTCGACGTTGGGTACCCTTCTGCAGAATCAAGTTCCGCGATCGCATAGCTCAAATTTCATCGTAGTAGTCATCGCTTAAGGTAGCCCTAAACGACGAACATGCTCGCTGAACTTGTTTGTGCTCGCTATATTTTCGTTGGTGGTCGTGTAGGGCCATGTTCGCGAGCAAACATAATTTTTGCTGTGAACGTCGCCGTCGCGTCGTCGTTGAGTGCATACAACGGATTAAACACAATGGCCACAGTCAGCCGCGTTTTTATCGAAGAATTTATTGAATTTTTGCGAAATAAAAGTGCTATATGGGATTCTAAGAGCAAAAATTATAAAAATGAAACTGAAGAAAATAACAAATCATAAGCTCAACCACTTGCGTTTGTTTATCGCACTGTGAAGAATAAGAACGAAATGAATGTTCGCCAAATGTGTTCGCCGTGTAGGAGATAACGCAAACGAACAAGTTCGGCGAGCATGTTCGTCGTTAAGGGCTACCTTTATTGACTCTTCTGAAAATGTTTAACAAAGATGTAATGGGTGATTTTTTAAGAGGTTTAGAACTTTTTTTTAAAAAAAAACACAAAAAATTCGAAAAAATGAATGAAATATTTATTTGAATCGATAGTTTGAACCTTGCAATTTAATGTTTAAAGATAATTTCATGCAAATGTTGACCGCGGCTGCGTCTCAGGTAGCCCATCCGCTGAGTCCAATTTTGGCATACTCTTTCACACATATCGGCCGGTATCTCACGAATGAATGCATGGATGTTGGCTTCCAGTGCGTCAAAAAGGGCTTGTCCCTATAGACATTAGCCTTGACATACCCCCACAAAAAATAATCTAATGGTGTCAAATCGCACGATCTAGGCGGCCAATTGACCGGCCCGAAACGTGAAATTAACTGTTCACCAAACTCGCCTCGCAATTGCGCCATTGTTTCGCGTGCTGTGTGGCATGTGGCATCGTCTTGTTGAAACCACATATCATGCAAGTCAAGAACTTCCATTTCGGGCAAAAAAAAGTTTGTTATCATCGCTCGGTAGCGTTCACCATTGACAGTAACGCTGCGATTCGCATCATCTTTGAAGAAATATGGCCCAATAATGCCGCCGGCCCATAAACCGCACCAAACAGTGGCTTTTTCGGGATGCATTGGTAGCTGTTGCAATGCTTCTGGCTGATCTTCACTCCAAATGCGGCAATTTTGCTTATTTACGTACCCATTCAACCAAAAATGAGCCTCATCGCTGAACACAAGCAGCGCGCGATGAACATTTCGAACCGAGCACGAATTTTGATAGTAAAATTCAATAATTTGCAAGCGTTGTTCATTTGTAAGACGATCCATGGTTAAATTGCAAACCAAACTGAAGCTGTTTGACAGTGACACAAGGTACTAAACACACGTCAGCTGTCAAAACCAGTGTTGCCAAAACCAAACCAGCTTAAAAATCACCCTTTATATAGCGTTAAGCGTTTTTTTTTTTTTTGAAAATCCGTCTTCTGTCACATCCAATTTTCTCGACTTTGAGTTTCTTTCTTACTAAACGTCCCTAGAAAGTTAAAATTTTGAAGTTAAGATATCTTGAACCATAATTGTAATTTTTTGGCAAAAGTTACACAAAATAAAATAAAATTTCGACTTTTCAGTTATTCACATTTTATGACTAATACCTAATAATAACAGTAATAACTCGATATGTCTAACTATATGCCTGTAAGACCTAAGGTCATTTAAATGCAACCTGAATTGCACGATACTAGTTAGAAGGAATAGAAGGATAGGGAAGAATTTTTGCTGGCACAGTGGAGAGTGGACTGAGAAATAAGGTGTTGGTAATCCCTCGGGTGGCGTCCAGTTTTAACTGGGGGAATAGAGAATAGAATGCTGCCTTAAGTGGGACTCGAACCCACACCTCGAAGCCAGGTTTGTCTACCTGAGCAAAACCGGGGAGGGCTGGCTAGTTTTTATTAAAACTGCTCTTATCACTTTTCTGTTGCATAAATTCATATAAATCAAACTAGCATTTCAAAAGTTGTTTTGGCTATTTAAAGAACTTGATTCCAAGCTTTTTTGAATTTTTATATAAAATATCGTACAAACTCTAAGCCACTTGAACTATAGAAACACGTTCGAACAACCTAGTCGGGCATCTAATGTTTTTACTCGAATGTTTGTGACTGGCGTGCGGATTCAATTTTAATGAGTTTGGCGTGGTTTTTAATTTTGTTTTTCTATTGAAAGACACTCTTGTGCTTGCCTGCTTGGCTTGTTTACTTGTTTCTCATTAAAAAGAGTTGCATTGTGATCCAAGAAAAAAAATATGATAAGTACCTCATACCTCTACCTAACTAACAACTTCTTATACTAATTTATGTGCGCACAGAGAATTTCAATGAACTTGAAATGAAAAAAAAAAAAAAGAAAAGAAACATGGTCATTAGAGCTGAATTTATTTATGTTATGTCCAAGAAATTAATGTAGTTTTGGTCATTAAAGTCTTTGCTTATATTTTCCAAACAAATGAGAAAACATTGTTTACATATAATAAATCTGAGAGGATTACCATAAAACGCCCACAAAAAAAAAAAAAAACAACACGAATAAATCAATTTCGCCCACTTATGGGTTCTACTGTATTATTTATAGTACCTGCCTAGTGCCTATACCTTTATCTATATAGGAAGATGTGCTTGCATGTTAACAAAAGAAAAAAAGCTGTAAGATGCCAAGATGGAGACTTATGAATGATTTGTATGAAAATTTACAATTTTTCATTAATAAATTAATTTATAAGTGCTTCATTTGAGCTTCTTTTGAATAATTATAACACAACTTTCCAGAAGCCAAGCCGGTCTCTGTTTAGCGTTTGAAAGTGAAAGTGGGAAATTTGTATATTGCATGCTACAGCTGCTCTAGGAATTGATAGACTTAAGTACAGCAATAAAATTTACACCCAGGTAATTGGGGTTTTCTTTTATTTTCTCTTATCAAACAACCATGATTTTATGTGTTTTTTATTAATTAAATTGTAAAATGTACAATGCAATTAAACCAGATGTGTTTAATTAAATTGCACTAACTTACTTTTTGTTTACTTGGAGGAATATGGAAAGCCAATTTATTTTTTTTTTTTGTTTTGCTATCATCGATAAAGTTAATGTTTATTAATGAAAAATCAATTCATGTTAATTGATTTTTATCACATTGAAATGGAATCCGATGAATTAATTGCTTTGTGTAAAGTATTAGCAACAACTGACTGAATTGTAATTTCAATTTAATAAACTGGGTTTGGTAATCGATTTATGTATATATGAAGCGCCAAGTTGGCGCCACGCCGGCCGCGTAGCGGAAAATCAAAGCTGTTCAAAAGACTGTAGCCTGTCTAGTTGTTTACAATTTCTTAATATGTGTACTTTACTTATGATATACACAGTTTTATTGGCCTCATTTCATTAGTTCAATGCAAATATTTTTGTTCGATATGTGTATTTAGTAACGGGATTTATGCATTTTGTGTTTGTTTAGTTCATGGAGTATTTTATTGAGTTTTCAGTTTGGCCGTTTTCAAAAATGTCATATCAATGGCAATTTGATCGTCAAATGATCGTTGATTTTTTGACACAGACGTTCTGCTTGCACAAAATCAGTTCGATGATTGTCAGACTTAAGGAAACGGCGTTATTGGGAGTTATTGTGAATAAAATTTCTGATCGATAGCCAAACTCCCCTGGAAAATTAATTCCCGACACCATTAAAATGCGATAGAATATTTTGACCATTATTAACCTTCTAAATTTTCGAAGGAGGGAAACATTCCCATCCCAGGGAAAGGGAAATTTAATTCACGATAGCCCCCATTGAAAATAATGTACCCTACAGGATAGGCTTTATTGTAAGGTCGATCATACGCTTGTCAAACTAAAGGGCCTGAATCCTTTTTATCTTTCAAGGAGGAGCAGCACACACAAAATTGGTGCATTGATGTTGCAAAGTGTGGGTTCCCATTAAAGAAATCCGATCTTTTTGACAACGTTCAAATTTTTTTTTTTAAATTGAAAAAGGGACAATCCATTCAAACATGATCGACCAGAGGAAGAACTTGGCTAAAGATGTTTTTTTTTTAAAACGAAACCCGTGCTTGAGCATTAATGGCCATGATGATGTTCTTCTTGACCAAAAATAATTGGCTTAAGATGTTTTTTTTAAAACGAAACCCGTGCTTGAGCCTCAGAGAAGCCGAGTCTATATCTAAGGGTAGAGAAGTGGTGACAGAGAACATAGCATTACGAAGAGGTTTCGCGATCTTGAGACCGTTCTTAAATAAAATGGCCATGATGATGTTCTTCTTGACCAAAAAGAATTATGAATAGAAATAGAGATGAAACTACTTTACCTTGTCCCTGAAAACAGGAAAAGTATAGTTGCTCCAAAAGGGATACGAAAATGTGTACCAGGTACAAATGGCGAGGGAAAAAGAAACCAATATAGTTTTAGCTATGATGAAATCTGATGGTTTTCGGAAATGCTTACTGTTTCCGTTTAATTCAAATGCTATCGATTATTGAAAATGTGTCCAAGACATTCTGGAAAAACGTTCCTATAGATACAGGCTGTAGATGTTAAAGCCACAGAACATGTGCAACGAGCTGAACAAGATCGATTTTCTATTGCAGCATCTATTATTCTGGAAATCAAGGACAAGCTTAAAAAAGATGGTAGTTGTGTTTTAAAAATATTTTATATTTTATAGATATCTAAACCGAAAACTGATCAAGGGCCTCGATCTTGCCTCACTACCTATCAACGTTGTTATTGACCTTAACAAAGATGAGACGTTGCGTAAATAGCCAGATCAGTAAATTTTTACACGCAAACAAAAACAAATCGAAAAATGAATATAAGTCGTGTTTTTTAAAAGAGTAAATAGGCAGCTCAGCAGATTTTTACACACAAACAAACAAAATTAAGAGTGAATATAATTTTGGTCAGTAATCAGAGTGAACATAGAGTTCTAAATTGTTGAAATGTTGAGATGTTTAGGTGGCGCTTAATTCGTTTGGAGGAAAATTTTCATCCCCGAATGGTTGGTAGCCATAGATTTTTTGACTTACAATGGAATGTGTTCTTAAATGCATCCACGGTAAAAAAAAGTCGGCTGATGTATATACTTTTTTCTCAGACATGCGTTAAGGCATTTTATTTCGAAATAAAAATTGACCAGAAAGCTATAAAAATACCATTTTTAAAAAGTAAAATCTCAAAATTTTTGGATTTTTCATAGGTTTTTTAATCCATCGTCATCGTAGCCATCCTTCAATGGAACTTGACAGTTGATGGCTTGCCAGATAGGGGACAAAATATATTTGATCGTATCGAGAATATTTCATTCCAAATGTCAACGGATTGCCCTAAAAATGCATTTTTCCGGAGCAGAAAATAAAATGGAAAAATTTTCTAATTTTTCAGAGGTTTTTTTAATCCATCGTCATCGTAGCCATCCTTTAATGGCATTTGACATTTGATGGTTTGACAGATAGGGGACAAATTATATTTGATCGTATCGAGAATATTTCGTTCCAAATGTCAACCGATTGCCCTGAAAATGCATTTTCCCGGACCAGAAAATAAAATGCAAACATTTTGGATTTTTTTAGAGGATTTTTAATTCATCGTCATCTTAGCCATCCTTCAAGGAAACTTGCCAGTTTATTACTTGATAGTCTACATAAACCACGATTGGTTTCGAAATTACTGGCTTTGTTTTGAAAAGAAGAATCAATCCATCTGAATTCAACCAAAAGCGTTGATAAATATGGAATTGATTGTTGATTATTAACTAGGTCCCATATAAACCAAGTGATAAAATCTACCTTCGAACGCGCCCGAACACATTTCAAAACATAAAACGAATGTTGGTTCCATGTGAATATAAACGTTCATCAATTGGTGAGTGTAGAAGTGGTAATAAGACCTAGTTTATTGCTAGGCACATACAGTATTATGTTGTTACCTCTTCTGTTTCGATATCCATCATATTAATTATTAAAGTTTTTTCACGATACTAAACTATCCTATGGAAATTTGGGGAACAGCTGATCGCAGCTGATTATACCTACAGCCGATTGGCACCCGAACGCGGGCATTGTTTGTGAAAGATAAGAAATTTATTTTAATTTGGCACGATTACCAACATTAAAATTACAAAAGAACAGTAAATATAAAAGTGACTATTATCGTTTTATTTATAATTCATTACTGCTCTGCCTATATAATTTTCACCAAAACAGGTTTTAATGAGCAGTTATTTTCCGAGTATTGCACCAAAAAACCAGATCTTCCAAGCTCGATTCTGGCAACCAGGACTGGAAACGGAATCGAATCAAGAGCAAATCCATTGGCTTCCCGATCTCCTATCCTAGCATCCATTGACTTACCAACCTACCTATGTCGTTTATTTGAATGTAGTTTTAACTAAGTTTCAATAAAATTGAAGAAGACTGATGAAAAGCCAC
The DNA here is from genome assembly GCA_932273885.2 of Leucozona laternaria. Lineage (NCBI taxonomy): Eukaryota > Metazoa > Arthropoda > Insecta > Diptera > Syrphidae > Leucozona > Leucozona laternaria. Next base: position 196,391,762 of record OW026366.1, on the reverse strand, counting down.
TTAAGCACCTAAATAAAATAATATCTATAAAGTGTTTTTAAATATTAATTTCTAAACAATAATAAATAAGGTAAGTAAATATGGCAAAATGGTTTGATTTCAATGTTTAGTTTCCTTTAGAAAAATGACCTGGCCAGTTTATCGATCCCTGGACCCTATTTCATAAGATTGACAGGTGATGACAATTCTACGATTATTTCACATTTGTCTGACAAATTTGAATTTCATAATATATTGACAGTTCACAGATTAGTCAGAAAAATATAATTACACATTTGTCATGACAATTTTGTTATTGTAATATACTGACAAATTTGTCGTGACAATTGTATGATCTTGAAGTTTGTCATGGCCTACATAAATTTTACGAAGTGCCCACTTTGAAAAACGATGGAAAATGGAACAAAACCTATTCGGCTGCTTTTTCGACACGAAAGTTTTATTTAAATTGAAAGCCTAAATGGCGCGTCATTTAAAATGTCGAGAGCACCGGCAAGGTGTATTACACGGAGTTCCAAGTGAGAATCGACTTCACTTTCACTTGAAAAAATATTATTTAACATTGTAGCTCAAATTATATCTTAACTATATGAACCAAAAAGGTTACAATTGTCGGTTATTTTCTGACGATTCTACGAAAATGTCAAACTATTTATGGAAGAGATTTTTCCCAATTTTCAAGTTGTAAATTAACAAATTGTCACCTGTCGCAATTGTCAATGTTTACGAAAAAGGGCCCTCGTATTGAAATTTGGCGGGTGGGAACTAGTGAAAAAGCACTTTTTCCAGCTTATTCAAGTTTAGCAATTTCAAGTTTATATTTTTTAAAGAAATAAACAAATGTATGGCAACATCATCATCGGCACTACAACCGGGGTCCGGTCCTGGCCTCCTTCAACAAGTCTCTCCACCCATCCCGGTCTCGAGCCGCCGCCATCCAGTTGCGCACCCCAAGGCTCCGGGCGTCCTGGTCTACGCCATCTCTCCGGCGCAAGCATGGTCTGCCACGCTGTCGTCTACCATAGAATGTACCACAAAGAACTTTCCGAGCAGGTTCATCTTCGCTCATGCGAGCTAGGTGCCCTGCCCACCGGAGTCTACCGAGCTTAATTTTTGTCACGATATCTGCTTCAAGGTAGATTGCGTGCAATTCATGATTGTACCGTCTCCGGAATCGTCCTTCCTCACATATGGGGCCAACAATTCTCCTTAAGACTTATCTCTCGAACGCGGCTAAGAGGTCGGAGTGCCTTTTGCTAAGCACCCAAGTCTCGGATCCATATGTGAGTACTGGCATTGCCATGGTCCTGTACAGCAGCAGTTTTGAAGTTATGGTGGGATTTCTGGATTTGAAGAGCTTTGACAGACTATAGTAGGCTCTGTTGGATTTGAGAAGCCGCCCGCGTATTTCTTCTTCTATATTGTTATCGGCTGCTACTATTGACCCAAGGTATTTAAAGGATTGCACCACTTCAAATTCGTGCTCCGCTACCTTGATTGTTTGACCAACTGTTCCTCTCGCATTCGACGCCACCATGTACTTTGTTTTACCTTCACTAATGTGCAGCCCCAGATTTTGTGCCGCCTGCTCGACCTGGATGAAGGAATCATGTACAGCTTGCTCGGTTCTTCCGATGATGTCGATGTCGGCTGCGTAAGCCAGTATCTGGCTGGACCTGTTGACGATGCTCCCTCTTGTTGCGTGCCAGAGTTTCGATCATTTTCATTTTACGTGAAGAGGCCCCTGGATTAAAACCACTATAAAATCCTGGACTGGCCTAGTGAAGTGAAAAGTCAGGAATCATAGATGAGACTACATCGAAAGCATCTCAGTTATAGGTACGAGAGCAAGAACGATACCGACATCGATTTTGGCGACACCGAGACGAGACAATAAGAGTTACAAAAGTCTCGTATGGTCTCGTCTAGGTGGGAACTCGGAAAATGGTATAAGTTTATAACAACTGAGGATTATACTGAAAACCAATTCCTCTTAATCTTGTTAGACCTTACCCGGTAAATAATATTCGTGTGACTGAAAACTTCTTTATTATACCTACCTACTCCGTGCCCAATCTTTTATCAAATGTTTATAATAATTTTGAATTATGCATGAAAGAAAATTAATTTTCTCCAAAAAATATTAGAATCCAAATTATGTTCCCATAGTCTAAGGCCAAATTTCATCATAGACAAAACTCTTCGTGTAGGCCGAAAACCATAAAACATCAACTAAAACAAGTGTTTTTCATGACAAAGTCCCCCCCAACATAGAAACATGCGACAAACAAAGAACATTTCTCCTCGCACTCTGCACCACACCGCCACCGCACCGTAAATTAAAAGAACAAATCATTAATTATTTGAATTTCTATTAATAGAAGTTACACAACATCAAAAAAAAAAAAAAAAAAAATGGTCCCCCATCGACCCATCGTCCGTTGCGTCGTCGGCGTCGGTCGTCAGTATTCTAATTACGAAACAATCTTGTAAATCAGTGTTTGGTGACAGTTCGAACGTTTCGTTAAAATAAAGACCCTGAAAATAACGAAACTCGACCCATTCAAGATATACCTACATACATATACATACATTGTGTATATATTTAATAGATATTGTATTCGTTGTCGTTATCCCATTGAATTAAGTCTTGGATTTCAATTTAATGATCTTTAGATATACATGTGTCACGCATCCAACAGATACTTTGTTGCGTATCTGTCGAAATTTAACTCCTTTTTCTCTTATACGACGAACAAGATACGAGTAGGTACACATCCAGGAAAGTGATTTCAAAAATAGATAAATGTATTTTAATGTAGGTATAATGTAACGGACGCTCGAAGGTGGTGGTATCTATAGAAGTAGAAGATACTTCCATGAACTTCTTGGATACGTCATACGTTTCAAATGTGTCACACACGAAGTACCTTCCTAGATATACTCATCCTAATGCATATGGCATGTTTGCAGTGCATTACTCTTTAAGATACTTCCGGGATAGCGAGAAGGGATCTATCTTTTTATTTTTGTTTAAATTTTGTTTTCATTCGTCGGGATTTGATTGACATATTTTTAGTGAAGGTTCAGTGAAAGTCTATGGATGTGAAGCCGTCATTAGAACTGCGAAGACAAGAATGCACTCGCCTCGTGGAAATTGTTCAAAGCGTAACAGTCACGGTTAAATGCACGAGTGATTGTATCTTGCAGTGTAATTAAACTTCATATCATAAAACGGTTTTATTTTAGATTTCTGTGTTATCAAGAGACGATAACTGCACTTGGGGACTGTTGGAATCACTCGATAAAGCAAAGGAGTGAGAGAGAAAGAGCAGCGATAAGAAAACTGGATGCAATGATGGGTGAATGGCCGGGACGGCCTCCATGGATATCGAATCGCCTTTCCCAAGACAATCACAATATAATATTTAATATTACATACATATATGTAGATATAGCTATTTCTATGGGTATGTTTATTCCACTTGGAGGAAATTATATTAAATTGATTGAGTTAATTATGATTTCACTTTGATCATCAGGTGGAGTTTCTAACCGTAATAGACGTGTTTGCTGGTTGTTTAGCTTCTTCGATGGTCCGTGTGCGTCTTTGGTCGTCGTTCGTCGTTTGTCGTTCGTCGTTTGTTGTTGCTCGTCGTCGGTTGTTGGTCTTTGGGAGGGAAAAGTTGTTAGAAACTAATTGAGTTTCTAACTTTGAGTCGACTGGTTTAACTTTATTCCTAAGATAGGTAGTTATAAGGTATACACAAAACACAACACAATGTTGGGGTTCAAGAAACTTTTTGTGTTTAGTTTGCGGTACCTGCTGCAAGTTGAAGATCTAAGATAAGCGCATGATATGGAAAATAATGATAAGACATTGAATTTATGGTGATTTGTTTGTATTGTCGGTCGTATGGAGACATATTTGTGGTTTGTAGGTAGGTACCTACCTAAATTTTAAATAAGTTTTTTTTTTATTGTTGCATGTTGTGGAAATAAAATTTTCAATTTTATTTTAATTGATTCCTGACAGAAGAGTAGAAACATTGGGAAAAATTTGTAAACTTGGAACTTTTATATTTTGTTCTATAGGCTTTCAGCCATTGATATACTTGGTATATACACTCACTGCCACTTGAATAGGGCACCCTGTAAACTCTTTTTGCAACTGCTCATAACTCGAAATCGGAAAGATAAAATAATAGTATGCCCGTTATCTTTGTGCAACTCTTTTTTTTTTTTTTCTCTGTGACAAATTTGAAGTTCTGGAAAAATGTTTTTTCCACTTTATGTTAACATTCGTTCAAAATAAATAAATATTTTTGAGCCACTTGAATAGAACGTGCATTTAGTTTGATCGTTATCTTTGACACGTGGACTCATATTTTTGTTGATCGAATTTTGTTTGTTAATTAAAATAATTTAATAAAAAAATTCGTAAAATGGGTCGCGGAAAAGTATTAACCGAGGCGGAAAAAAGACAAATCAAAGCTTATAAGGACTCTGGCTTATCTATTGCCAAAATAGCTAAAAAAATCAAGAGAAGAAGAAGAAAAGCGTCAAATTCTCACGACTCTTTTGCGAAAATCAGGGAAAAATGTGGTATTAAGGCAAGTCTCACAACTATGCGTCGTGTTATTTCTAAAGCAAAGCATATAAAAAGACTGAAAACCAAAAAGAAGCCACCCCTTAACCCGGTTAGAAAAGAGCAACGCCTCAGTTTTTATCGAGTACATGGTTGACCTGGACTTCTGAGTGGCATCGAGTCGTCTTCTCCGACGAAAAAAAAAATTTAATTTGGAAGGCCCCGATGGCTATAGCTTCTATTTCCATGACCTCCGCAAAGAAACTCATTATTTAGACCGGCTACATAGCAGATTTGGAGGTTTGATGGTGTGGGGAGCTATTTCCTATTATTCCATTTTTTGTCAGCTACAATGAATGCATTGTCTTACAATGGTATATTGAAAGAGGCCTTCCCATACTTTCAAACCCTTTTTGGCCCTCTGCCGTGAATTTATCAACATGATAATGCGCCAATACACCCAGCACTGGTAGTTAAAACTTATATATACCGAGCCAAAATGTGGAGTTATTAAGCTGGCCACCCTGCTCACCGGATTTAAATATTATTAAATGTTTGGGGATGGTTAACACGTCAAGTATACGGATCAGGACATCAATATTCGAGTATACCCGAACTAACCCAAGCCATCGAATCAGCTTGGAGCTCGATTTCGCTAAATTATTTGGACAATTTTTATGCATCGCTTCTAAACCGGATGCGTTCAGTTTTGGAGCAGAAAGGTGGCTCAACACACTATTAAAACATTTGTTTTTAAACTAAAATACTACAATTACCTTAAATTTAAGTAATGTTCGTGATTAAACTGTCCTATTCAGGTGGCGCAAAATAGGAACTCGAATTTTGACGGTTTTTGGTTAATAATTTTTCTTTAATACTTAAAGCTTAGATTTAAATCCCCCTTCTGCTCCAATTACAATTAAATTAAATTAACTTTAATTTTAAAAATAGATTTAGTCTCTAGCATGCTTGGTTTGAGAGCAATGGACGATAGAAAAAATATCTACGGGTGTCCTATTGAAGTGGCGTGGAATGTATAGACTGCCAGATGCCAACTTCAAGTGTGTTCCATAATCCAACTAAACGCCACCAGCTCTTACGTAGGTATGGCGGAAAACATAGTGTAACATTTGACACATCAGATTTGTGCTTAATATGTTTATTATTTATATTTCATTTTAAGAAAATTCTAAACAGCACCAACGATGGTGTCGAAATCGAATCACATCAAAGGATTGGAAAAACGATATCTAATGGACTTATTCGAAGAGCAAAAGCCAAAAATGCTGCAATTTCATTATTTTTTGGCAAAATGCAGAATGTTTGAATTTTCTAATTAAAGACGGTGTTCACATTGGACTCACTCCGCGCGAGTCATTTTGACATCTATTTCTTTTATCTCACTCCACCTCACTGTATGAGAAAGTGAGGCAGGATTTTTTGATTTTTTTGAAAAAAATCCTGCCTCACTAGACTATCTCTTTCTCATCATGAGGTGGAGTGAGATAAAACAAAGAAATGCCGATTTGAGTCGCGCAGAGTGAGCGATATCTCTAAGCTACATTTACCTATCTGCATCCCATTCATAACATTATCACTTACACCAAAACACTATTTGATCTGATCATCTTGACATTGACACATAGAAATAGAACCTCTATAACAAGGTAAGCTAAGATGACGATCAGAACGAAGACAATTTTAAAGTACTTCCTTGTGAGACGAGTCTAAAAAAAAAAAAATTAAGTTTTTTTATAACTCGATTTTAACGACTCGATTTTTAACGATTCTGAGATAAAGCCAATTGGATTGCAGAACAGATCGCTATTAATTTCACGCTGCCAGAAAAAGTTGTGACTCCGCTCCTGAACGTAAACGATTTCATGGGACCAATTTTCTTTCGGACTCGTACAGTTTCAAGAGTTTTGAAGGATCTCGATATACACGAATCCGCTGGCCCCGATAGTATCCGATACCTATTGTTCTGAAGAGGTGTTGCACTATACTGGTAAAACCACTGTGTAAGCTTTTCCATTTGTCCCACTCATCTATCTTTTCCTTCCGAGAAATTTAGAAAATAGCATTTGTCCAGTCTGTCTCTAAAAAAGGCGAATCTTCTTCCCCTTTTAACTATCTTCCAATTCCAATTACGTCCCTTCTTTCCTAGGTTATGGAATCACTGACTAATCATCAGCTTAAGAAATATCTTGAAGAACGACAACGTCTTAATTACTAGCAGAACGGCTTTCGTAGGAATAGATCAACTGGTGAACTTAAGGTATATCTCATCGAACTGTACCTATAGCACAAATCTTTGTCTTTATTGAACTTGATATTTCAAAAGAATTTGATAGAGCTTGTCATCGAGCTCTCTTATCGAAAATGCGTCCATTTGTTATCGATGAATTTCTTCTTCGTTGGCTTAGAAATTACCTTTCGGACTGATCAATACAAGTTGTATTAGAAGATTGTAAGTCTAGAACTCATCTAAGAAATGCTGGTGTGCTTCAAGGTTCTGTTTTGTCCACGACTCTCTTCCTAATATTCATTAATGCGATCTCTTGTTTGAAATTATACTAATCATTTAAACTGTTTTGCTAATGACAGTACCCTCAGCTTTTCATATTCGTTTCTAGATTTACATCCTTGTCCTTCGGAAGTGAAACTTTAACGGCAACGTATGGTAAGCTCATTAAATTCTGATCTCGATAGCATTGCGCAGTTCAATGGGGAACTAAAAATCGCGTAAAATTTAATGCTTCTAAAACCCAATGCTGCCTTCTGTCGTTAAAGTGGAACCCACAGCTAATTTCGATATCCATGAGCGGCACTTTCATCATATTAAAGACTGAAAGGCTTTCAGTTTTTGGTATTACTTGGAATTACTACATATTCTATGTTGCCCAAAATGCTGCTATGGGTTTGGGTTTTCTCCGAAAGCCTTTATTCGTCCAAAAATGAAATACTATTCTCATATTTGGACAGGTCCTTCAATAACCCTCTTGAGTCTATTAGATAGAATTTAAAAGAGAGCTTTGCAAATGAAAGGCGATAAAACTATAACGGAAGCAATTGCAACTCTCGATCACTGCCGAATTGTTTCATGTCTTTCATTATTTTATGGCTATTTTTATAAACAGTGTTCCAGTGTCAAAGCTCTTCAAATCCAGAAATCTCACCATAACTTCAAAACTGCTGCTGTACAGAACCATGGTCCTGCCAGTACTCACATATGGATCCGAGACTTGGGTGCTTAGCAAAAGGCACTCCGACCTCTTAGCCGCGTTCGAGAAAAAAGTCTTAAGGAGAATTGTTGGCCCCATATGTGAGGAAGGACGATTCCGGAGACGGTACAATCATGAATTGTACGCAATCTACCTTGAAGCAGATATCGTGACAAAAATTAAGCTCGGTAGACTCCGGTGGGCAGGGCACCTAGCTCGCATGAGCGAAGAGGAACCTGCTCGGAATTCTTTGTGGTACATTCTATGGTAGACGACAGCGTGGTAGACCATGCTTGCGCTGGAGAGATGGCGTAGACCAGGACGCCCGGAGCCTTGGGGTGCGCAACTGGATGGCGGCGGCTCGAGACCGGGATGGGTGGAGAGACTTGTTGAAGGAGGCCAGGACCGGACCCCGGTTGCCGAGCCGACGATGATGATGATGATGTTCCAGTGAAATTGCCAGTAATACTCGTACTTCAAGGAATGTCCATCAGTCTTCCCTTAAGCCCAACTTCGGACGTACTGTTTAGTAAAGAGATTCTCTCTTTAGTCGTACTACACGAATGTGGAATGCCTTACCCGGCTCAATTTGTCCTTGCCATTGCGATGTTCACACATTTAAAACCAATGTGCATCGGTATTTCCTATCAAATCTTCTCCAACTTTTCTAAACGCTCGCATTGGGTATTATTATTATAAGAGTAGTCACTACCCCTTGAGTGCGCGTAAAATATATAATAGGTACCATAAAAGTGTTTGCATTTTCAGGGCACTGTAATTGATGTAACAGAGTATATCCACACATATCCATCCGAATCTTCTTAAAAAAAATTTCATAATTTTGCTAATGAATTCAGACCAATAGACAAAAAGTCCAGACTTTTCTCTTTAATAATAATTTTATTTTCCCTGCTGGGCATTCAAACCGAAACAATAAACCATAATTACTCAACACGAAATAAGATAAAGGAAAAACAAATCATGTGTGTAAGGGATAAAACAGTGCGGTTCACTTGATTATAGACACTTCTGAAAAAATTGCTTATTCGGTTAATCGAAAATGTTTTGAATAAAGTTCTGAAATTTCGTTCCATTCTAGAAATTCAACGACTCGGCGAATGCATCTATGGCTTTTTTGAATCGAAAGTTTCTAGCGAAGTCAATGTTGGATATGTGTCGTTCTGTGGATTTTCAGCTATACGAACCAAATTGGCTGTGAGCCAAAAAGCTCGGCCGCATGTGGCCAGCATTAGGATTTTCTCAAGAAAGAGCTATGTTAACAAGGCAACAATAATTCAACAGCTTTATGAGGATACGATGAGGCATATTGGTGAGATTGTGTACATCAATATATGCAGAGATGTCATCAATAATAGTGACTATCGAGTAGAGGTGTGACACATATTGGCAAAGTTCCAAATTTAGTTTGCAAATGTTATTTACAGTTACTATCGATCCGCTTTATTGCAACACCCTTTAGTATGTGAAGGAGGCAGAAATGAACCCCGCAGTTATATAGAACAAATGAGGATGATAATGAAGACTTAGAGCTAACTTGGTAATTTAAAATACGAATACGTTCTTTTATTATTTGTATTCATTTATTTTATCTTAACTCAGAGATAGAAGTTAGTCAGGGTTTTATATGGAAAAGTTTCTGAGTAACCTGCAATCTTCATGTTGGTTCAGCAGAATGGAATACAAGTTTATAAAACGCAGTTAAATTTCAGTTAAGATTGAAGATATATATATATAATTAAAGTGTCTCAAATCAAAGTAACCGTGGTGTTGTTTTTTGTATTCAATAGCAAAGTTGATTAAGCTCATTTTGTTTTTTTTTTATTTATTTACAAATAATAACACGCATTAATATTTTATTTTGAACATGAAAACCGAACCAACCAGCGTCATACAGAAAGAAAAAATAATGTGCACGGTAGGTCGCAACGTTTTGCTTCGTTTATCGCAATTGAAAGTTTAAATAGCAGAAAATAAGCAAAAGTCGTCAGCTCATATTTACATAAGGAAGGAAACACAAAATGAAAACATTGTGGAAAAGGCCAACATGAATGTTTTATCAGTATGGAACTTTGCGAATCTGTCAACAATTAAAGTGACAGCTGACAGCCATTACCTTGATGAATCTGACAGATGCACAATTACGCAGGTACATAAAAGGTGGAATTTTTATCTCTTAAGTAGTTCATGCTTATTGATTTTTAAAGTATAATTTTAACAAAATGATTTCTTTTTATAGAGCCACTAGCCATATTTTACATAATGCCTGTATTTCAGTCCTGTGAAGTTAGCAAAAACATTGTTTAAAATTGAATAAAAAATGAGAGTTCCCGTAGCAAACAAAGAGTTCTGAACATTTTCTAAGAAAACTTTTTTTTCTAAAACTAATTCTTCAAAAGTTATTCGCAAATTTGCAATTAACTTTTGCAAAAATTAGTTTTAGAAAAAAAAGTTGTTTGGAAAATGTTCAGAACTCTTTGTTTGCCATCGGGAACTCTAATCAGAACTAGTTTTTTTTTGATTTTTTAGGATGTTGAAAATTTTTGGTTCCAAGTCAATGGGCACCTTAAATTTCACTAACTTTTTCAATTTTGCAGATCTCTTTCTGAAACCCATCAGGAACTCTAGAACTCTTGATTTTAAGTTGAAAAATATGCTCTGAACACTTTTTCTCAAAAAAGACCTTGCTGCGTGAAGTTAGCAAAAAAAACCTTTTTTTTTCAAATTTAACACTTATTTCGACAGAACTATTGAAAAAAAAGTATGAGGAACTCTAGAACTCTTTATTTGCTACCGGAAACTCTCATTTTGTATTCAATTTTAAACAATGTTTTTGCTTACTTCACAGGAAGTAAAAAATAGCTGAACAAATATCAGTTTCATCAATGTGAAGATTTGTATGTATTAAAATGGCAAAACGCGTTTAAATGATTTCTGTTGACATAAAGGAACTTAATTTATTGTACTTTAAAAGGGAATCAATTCCCCCGCCCCTCCCATGAGTCTTCAACTTAATTTGTTAAAAAAAAATTATGCTACGGAAATGCTCACTCATGAGTTGCTTGTGCGTTTGGGTTGTGCAATACCGAATGAGCACTTATAAGATGCGCTCGCTCCTGAGTTAATGGCTGATGTGTACGTTTTTAGTTTTGTTCAATCTTACCAGTTTTTGCTTTAGGACTTGGTTTATCGCGTTTCTGAGACATTTTTCAATAAGATACTTTTCGGACTTACCACGCAAAATAAAATAAAGTTCATGTAAGTTGAACTGAACTTAATAAAAATTGCGTATTGACAAGGCCCTCACTAGTCAACTGATGAGTCCAAGTGAGATCGCCGGGACGAAACGCCAATTTTTATGGACTAAAGGCCGTTAAAAGCTATTTTGAATTACAGCAACTATTTATATAGGTATGTCATGGCACAAAAGAACCGAATCAGTAACAACTAGATCATCCTTCACCTGTCCCCTCTACATGAGGTCATGAAAGTGCTGCAAAAGGAGCTATTGTAAGATTTGTCAAAGAGGACACTGAGATTGACAATCGCATTAGTCTCAGAGCAAGAGACTGTATGCCAATGTCTTCAGAAACAAACCTTATAGGCATTCCGAGAGTTGGCATGATTAAAAAGTATAACTTCGAGAAAAACTTTCAAACGGAGTTAAGTTGCAAAAAAGATTGGGTACGTGAAACAGTTAACTACACGCTAACGCCATCAAGTGGTATACTGATGGATCGAGAACGATTGAAGGGACTGGTGTAGGAGTTTTTGGTCCTAAAACCAAACTTTCCATACCGATGGGCCAATCTACTAGGATCTTCCAAGCGGAAGTACATGCTATAGCAAGATGCGTAGATCGTCATCTCGAAAGAAAATATAGAATCCAGAACATTGCCATTATGTCAGACAGCTTAGCTGCACTCAAGGCACTGAGCTCCTACGCCATTAACTCTACAATAGTGCGGGAGTGTGTCTGCAAGCCTAATGAACTTGGTAAAAACAATAGTGTCACACTTCATTGGGTACCTGGCCACGTCGGTTGCTGTCCAGGGTAATTAAGAGGCAGACTCTTTAGCAAAAATAGGTGCATCAACGACCTTAACAGGGCCTGAGGCCTATTGTGGTATAGGAGAAAACGTGATTAGAAACAAAATCAAAAATATAAGAGGATGCCAAACGATCAAAAAAAAATGGAAAGAACTCCCAAGCATCGGCAGGCCAAACTCCTTCTTGGGAACTACAACCAAGAACGCTTTGCAAACTGTATCAGCTTGAAAAACGCTCAGAATAATTACGGGCCTTCTTACACCTAAGCATACTTGGTCTAGTGAGCAGCGCCACGTGCAGATTCTGCAACATCCATCAGCCATCACTAGGAAACACCAAAACACATAGGTACTCAGCTAATGTGATCCACTCATGCACCAAAGGAAAATACACCTGGGATACTACCAGGTAGAAGAGAGTAACTTATCCTCTCTAAAGATAACTCCAATACTCAAATTTCTAAGAGAAATAGGATTGGAGAAAGAGCTGTAGACAAGGAACCTCGTGCAGCTCTATGTGGGGTCACAATAACCCCAATATTTATTCATTCATCATATATAGGTATAAGAGTGGCTTATAAATTTGTAAGTGGCAATGTTTTTGGTTCAGTGCCGTGATAGTGCATACAGGGACCACTGTTTTGAAAAAAGCTCCCCCATAAGCCCTGTACTCACAATTTTCGTTCAACAGATTATAACATCTTTGTTTTCGCAATCAAATAACTTTGAACTGACCATTCTTCGTTCACCATTCCAATAGCATTGTCAATCATATTCAGTTGGCAGCTTAATTATTGAACGTCGTTGGCAAATAATGAACAATATCCCATATTTTGTGAGCTGAGGGAGTTCGTTCACATAGAGTGAAAATAATATAGGCCCCAGAATTGAACCCTACGGAACTCTGGCAGCCTACTCCTATATACCTATTGTAGAGGTATTGTCTCCAAGAGTTACCCATTCTCATCAATCATTTAAGTTAGAATTAAAGAGCTTTGGTTGCCAGGGAAGAATATCGAAAACTATAAAACAGAATATTACAAGAACGTAGGTCGGTTGGGCTTGGCATCCATAACCTGCATGAATATCGTCGGCAACAACTAAGAGTGCAGATTTATGTCTCATTTCTGCCCGTCAAGTGGACTTACATCTCCTTTAAAAATTATGGTATTTTCTATTACTTTGGATAAAACGGAACGATTGCGATCGGTCTGTACATAGGAGTGCTCAGTTTTGGAGACTTTGGTATTGGAATTATTGAATTATTGATATACTTTAGAAGGAATGGAAGAAGCAGCTTTAAAAATTAAGGATTAATTCCGTCCAAACCTATTGGGTCAGACTTAACTGAGAGCAAATCTTCAACACCGTCTTCATCCGTTAGTCGAATAAGATCGAAATTTATCGCATTGTCCTTAGACTCGACCGGCTAAATGTGTGATTATTTAAAAAAAAAATTATAACTTGAAAAATGAATTATTTTCTGGTTTGTTCCTTTTCCTAGCGACGTCATTTGCAATTCATTCTAAGAATATCATCTCGATCTCTGCGTAGTTCTTGAACCGACTTCAATTATCATGCACCTAATTAACGTACATAGGCGTAGGGATCTTAATTAAATTGACGAAGATTAAATAAAGTTTGATGGCCTCTTGATGATAGGTATGCACCGCATTGAAATTTTCTCTGACAGTTAATTCGTGAACTGTTTTCATTTTACTTTTCAAGTCTTCACTTTTTGTAAGTCAAAAAGATGCTAAAACTACAATTAGACGGTCAACGAAAATGGTCAATGCGTTGACTCTCTGACGTCAAAATGACGTCAAATTTCGTCCCAAAGTTGTCTAGTCATGTGATCGTCAGGGCAAAATACTGTCCATGCGTTGACGGCTGAGAACCATAGGTCTCACATAAAAAATTTAAAACATTTTATATAGGTAGACAATTAAATTCCCTACAACTTTAGTTAAAATTTGTTGCCAAAAAATTGAAAATATAAAAGTTATAACTAAAAATAGACGTAAATTTTGACGAAAAATATCAGGGGTTATAACTTTTTTTCTATTAACTTTATGTGGTGGTCAATGTGTTCTGCGTTGACGGTCCATTGGCAGTGCGTTGATGAGTTTTTTGGTGACGTCAGAGATTAAACGCGTTCACAATTTTCGTTGACCGTCTTATCATAGTTTAATTCTTTAAGCAATATAGTAGACAAGGTTTTCTTAACGCTAGTGTCAAGTTCTTTCGTGATGCTTAAGCGTTCCCATAGAAATGTTTTCCACTCTCTGCACCTCAATGAACTGCGTAAACCGGAAGGCTAGATCATATAAATGTTTAAAATATATTTTTGCTACAAATCTCGTCTTTTTTCCCACGAAACCAATACTTTTCCTTTAAAGTAATTATACAAAAGAAAATAAAAAATTACAACACACGAACCAACCAAAAACCACAGCCATCAATAATGTTTCTCTTTTGTAGTTCATTTTTTTTTTAAACATATAAATTTGCTGTAAATACTCACCTACCAACTTGTAAATCAGCTTTAAGTCTATGTAGATATAGGTAGGTATCCAACGAAAAAAAAAAAAACTCAAAAAGGGTTATTAAATGTTGCCCGTTGGTGTTAATCCAAAATCTGTTGGTTTATGTTGAGTAACGCTCAATAAATTACGATTTAATTACTGCCCGCAAATCGCAAGACATTTTAATTAGATATTAAAGTATCAATAAATTAGATATTATTCACTCACTATAGCAAAGAACTATTTAATTTTAAAAATATGTAGGTAGGTAGGTACAACAACGCAATATTAACACATTCAATTTTACCTATGTATATAGCTATTTAAGGTAAACTCCACAGGAAGATTGATCACTGATTACACGATCGCGCAAAAAGATACAAAACTTAAAAACCGCAATAATGTATCCAGATATACACTAAACTTTTTTTTCAAATAGAATTACCTTCTACACAAGGTGAAGTCGACGACGAAGATGCGACGCGACGGTTATATTAGTGCCTCAGGCAAAGAGGAAATGGCAGCCATTACATGCGAAAATCTAAACAAAACGATCTTCAACCAGTTAAGATCAATTGCATGAAGAACTTTATGCACAACAAAGCACTCGCACTCATCCGCAAGAACCTCACCACAACCACATAGGCATACCGCGATAGAAGTAGGTATATTATTGCAAAATAAATCAAAGAACTTCACATTCGAAAACTGTGGATGGTTTGTATTTTTGTTGCAACAAACATGGGCATTTTTCAAACATGATCAACGTGTATCTTTCTGTATAAAGGTGATCAATAAGATACGATCCACAAAAATCGTTATTTTTTGTTGTTGTTGTTTTCTTTCTTTGAACACACATAAAAACAGTAAACACTCAAAACCGGCTGAATTCCAAACCAAAATACACAACACTCGAGAGAAACGATACGACACGGACGGTTGCGGCAACGACACGACACACGGACGAAAATAAGTCCACACACGATCACGTTGCAAGATCAACTGGAAGGCATATGGATTCAACAGTGGCTGGTTGCCGCGATCGCGCTGGATCCCATTCCCAGCTACCAGCTACCAGCGACAGCCATTTAGTGGAATGGATCGTTTGGAAAATGAGAGGGCTCCCCAATGTGTTGCTAGATCGAATGAGAATTCCAGTTTTATTTCTCCAGTGCAATTCCTCTTTATCTTTGTGGAAGTTCCATTGTGTAAAAAGACGAGAATATCATAATATTGAACTCGTCCGAATTTATTTAAATTGGAGGCGCCTTATTTGATATTATTGGAGGGCGAATCATTCAGAACATCAACATTAGTAATTTAAGCGCTATGTGTGAAGTTGTATCGTCCTATTGTCTTGCTGCTACCTCACATTGTTGATAGGGTTTCTCTTCCAGCGTCAATCTGGGAAGATTTTTTTAAATAACGGTCGCCATTGACAGCTAGAGTGCGCTCATAGAGCTTGATAAATCTGCACACGACACTGTGGCTCTACCTGGATGCAGTTTCGTCTCGTCGTGAATTTTCTGGTTAAAGTTACTGCATATTCGATAAATCGATAACTGTACCTTGCAGAAATAAAAATTAAAAGTTTATTGCCCACTTCTTTCAATGATCTATCCTCTGGTTGAATTTAAAAGTAATTGGGTTAGCATTTGGCACGTCTGCTGAGTCATCGGTTCAATTTACTTGTTGTTTGAACTTTTAAGGGAAATAAGCTCAATTCCTTGTGCAGACTTGTCTGCAGTGATTGTTTGCTTTTTTGCCTTTGAGCAGATAAGTTCCGGGTCGAAATGCTGTAGGACTAGTTTGTATGGTCATTCCATTAAGAAATTTCTTAAAATTTTATTTTGGAAATGTCGTTTTCCATCAAGAAAAATATTTTTTTGAATTAAACAATATTTCTTACAGCTGGGTTGGATTCCAAAATGTTCAAAATTGTTTTTTTTAGCACTTCTTACTTTTGCCTTTATAGTTTTTTGATACGCTGTTGCAAAATTAATCGAACGCGAATTAATTACTTAGGATGAATTGTTAATTTAATTCTTTAGGACGGCAGATAAATAAAATCCGCAAAATCGAAAGCGATTAATAAAATTGAATCAAAATGATATCTGAAATTACTAAGTACAGGGTGTACTTTTGAGAAGAATGGGCGCCAGGAAGTTTTATGGTACTTTACATTACCTTTTGAAAGAAACTGAAAAAAAAGAACAATTGCAAAGGTGATAAACGAAAGTTTCAATTTCCATATTGGAATTACACTATTTATTAAAATCAATTTATCTGGAAAACCTTTATAAATATAGGTAGAAAACCCAGAATTTTTTCTATAACAAGAAAAATTAACAATGGTTTTGTAAATTCGCAGAGCGCCAACAAAAGAAAGAAGAAAAGTTCGAATTAGAATAAAATAAAATAAAAATATAACAATGGAGTGTCACCAATTGCACAAAGTAAAATCACTATGGGGAAGTTCCCGAACAAACAAAGGTATGGAAAACGGTCGCGAGTCCCGCAATTTCGGGAGAATAGAAGAAACGAAGGCCTAACCGAGGTAAAATTTTGCCACTTTTCTGGCCACAAAACCAAACGAAAATAATCAATTTGTACACTAAGTTCTGGACAAAGCCAACAACCAAATACTTAGCTTTTCCTCAGGATCCTTACTCCTCTTTCTTGTATGCCCCACTGGCTATACCTCCTCTCCTATTGATCGCCTCTGACCAAGACTTTTCCTCATGCACAAAACCAGAAAATAGCTCCACTATTTTCTTCAATAATCCCCCGAACTGGGAATTTTTCACACTCTACTCTGAACGTAAGAAAACTCAATTTAGAATCCAAAATAAATTTTCGTTGTAAAGCTTTCCACACCACCAATTCTCTCGAACCAAAATCCAAAAGTGATTTTTCATCATGGCGGACTTTACTCGTACATGCCGTCAATTCCATAAACATTGCCATCTCTTTCAGACCGCCTGTCCGTGTGTTATTCGGTCACGGTCTAACTGCAACACCCCGCCAATTTGCTAGGGTGTGCGCCGTAGTCGAATCGAGCCACGCATGCGGTCTCTTTCCAAAAGTGGCTCAATGGACAAGTTCAGTCCCCACCCGTCAATTCCCATAGATAAAAGATAAACGAAAAATTGTTTAATATCGCGAACAATGCCCCCAACCCAAACCGACCCAGACTACGAATTAGGAGGTAAGCTCTTTGTCAGATGGGATATCTGCCTCTGAATCATATGAGAAGCCAGGATTCCCTGATTCACGCGAAAGTTAAAATAACTAAAACCCGTAGACCTTCGCGCAGAATTTAAGGGGATATGGAAACACATCGCAAAGTGATTTTACTTTTGTGTTCAAGACACTTTAGGGTGGGCATTAAGCCGTACTAAATTTAGGTTGGTGTGAGCAAGTTGTCACACATGTCGTTGAACATGGGTTTAATCCATCATGTTATTAATCCTTATGTGGACCATCTGTCGCACATCTATGTTATCTTGCGGACCGCCCGTCACACAATACAATATTGCCGGTCAGTGTGAATCGCCCGTCACACAATTACGACGAAGTACGAAGACCTATTGGTGTTGCTTTTCCAAAATACTTTAAGAGCAGGACTCTGACTGATGGAAACCAGGTTTCAACTGTACTCTACCAGTATTTTGGAGCCACAACGATAAAGGAAGGCTAAAAAGGATTAAGGAAAAAAGAATAGGCTGGCGAAACTTGTTGTGGTAAATTTTACCGCAACAACGCAAATAAAAAACTACGTACCTACCTACCGTTTTTTTTTTTTGTTAAAACAAATCGATTACCGTAGGTATTCTTTTTTTTCAAAATCGAACAATTTTTATGGCACTGAAACTGCCGTTTACCCGATTTTGATAGGACTTTAAAATGTAATAATAATAATTAATAAAATGGTAAGTATATAAGAAATCACTACAAAAAATGTCCACTCCACTGAAACTTCCACCCAATTTCGCAGGCATATAAAGGGTGGTCCAATTAAAATGCACGATGTTAACTGTAAAGAAAACAACAAATTCTCAGAGAATTATCTTAATATTTTTCATATGAAAGAAGGATCTATGACAATTATTTGTGAAGCAAAATATCGGCAAAATGCTCGCCATGCCTTCGGTGGACCTCTATCCGATGGTCCATATTTTCTATGACTCTAAGACATAATTGAGGTTCAATGTCGTTAATGTGACGAATTATTTCATCCTTAAGCTCTTGAATTGTTCTTGGCTTATTGACGTACACTTTGTTTTTTTAAAAATCCCCAAAAAAAGAAGTCCAACGGTGTCAAATCACATGATCGTGGCGGCCAATTAACATCGCCACCACCCACGTAAGATAACACGGCCATTGAATTTCTTGGGCCAAAGAGCCAATGTTTCGTTGGATGTGTGACAAGTGGCACCATCTTGTTGGAAGCAAATATCGTCCATGGACATATGCTCAATTTCTGGCCACAAAAAGTTCGTTATCATCTCGCGATAGCGAACACCATTAACGGTAACTGCTTAGCCTTCGAAGAAGTACGGCCCAATGACACCGCCAGCCCAGCATAAACCGCACCAAACAGTCACTCTTTGTGTTTGCATCGGTGTTTTCACATTTCCTACAGACCCAGTTTGCTGAAATTTGCGTACAATTCTACCAATTGTGGACACATTATGCTGACCAAAAAAATCACGAAGTGCACGAAATGCATTTTGATTTGAACGCCCATTTTCGTAAAAGGCTTCAACAATCTTAACGCGCTGCTCAATTGTGTACCTCCGCATGGTTGAATTTATGTTAGTTAGTTAGTTAGTTAGCTGTGATCTTTATTCAACATTCATTTCATTTTCATACGTACATATACATACATAGTTCTCACATTTTCTTCCGTTTGCAGGTTATAGAATTCCGAAGGATTTCCAATGGTTTTTCCCATGTTATCGGGTTGACGTTGTGTTCCAAGAGCAGTCTTGACCAGTCACCAAAGAATTGAGATTTACGTTGAATGATATCGGATGCCACCATTTTGGGAAGTCTTTGCGGGTGGTATTCCATGATCTATCTGATATAACTGAAGTGTAGTTTGAGCGTATACAAGTAGAGGGGAGGAAGTCCAGTCTCCAAATGAACCATGTATGTTGGAGTATTTTCTGGTAGACGAAAAATTTTCTTTAGAAAATATCTTAAGAGTTTTTCTACTTCATCATGCTGAAAAAAAACCCAGACCTGAGCAGAATAGCACATTATGGTTCTTACTACCGCTTCGAAAAGTTTATACTTCATACTTGTTGCAACGTTAGTTTTGTTAGTAAACATCCTTGCTTGAGACCCATTTTTGTATCAAACGAGTAACATAAATGGTTTCCATCCCACACGCACCGCCACTTCGTTTTGCTCATACATACTTTGTAATACTTTGAGGAACTTCGTTGAGACGCCTACATTGCTTAGTTTAAGAAAGAGAGCATTTCTATCTATGAAGTCGAAAGCTGCCTTGAAATCCACGAAAAAAGCATATAGTTTCTTTCCTTTATCGAGGTATACCTTAGCTATGCTTGTTAACGTGAAAATGTTATCTACGGTACTAAAGGGTGGTTTTTTAAGAGGTTTAGAACTTTTTTAAAAAAAAAAAAACAAAAAATTCGAAAAAATGAATGAAATATTTATTTGAATCGATAGTTTGAACCTTGCAATTTAATGTTTAAAGATAATTTCATGCAAATGTTGACCGCGGCTGCGTCTCAGGTAGCCCATCCGCTGAGTCCAATTTTGGCATACTCTTTCACACATATCGGCCGGTATCTCACGAATGAATGCATGGATGTTGGCTTCCAGTGCGTCAATCGAAGCGGGCTTGTCCCTATAGACATTAGCCTTGACATACCCCCACAAAAAATAATCTAATGGTGTCAAATCGCACGATCTAGGCGGCCAATTGACCGGCCCGAAACGTGAAATTAACTGTTCACCAAACTCGCCTCGCAATTGCGCCATTGTTTCGCGTGCTGTGTGGCATGTGGCACCGTCTTGTTGAAACCACATATCATGCAAGTCAAGAACTTCCATTTCGGGCAAAAAAAAGTTTGTTATCATCGCTCGGTAGCGATTCGCATCATCTTTGAAGAAATATGGCCCAATAATGCCGCCGGCCCATAAACCGCACCAAACAGTGGCTTTTTCGGGATGCATTGTGTAGACAATGAGAGATGAGGCAAATAAAAGACGTATTCGGTTCAACGGTGGACAAGAACTGACTCTTCTTTATTTTCTTGATTTGCATGTTCGAATCGAGTATACATAAAATATAAATGTTAACAATGTACAGTTGCATGTGCCTGATCATACGATTGTCATTAAAATACATTGGTACATACTATATAATATAATTACGTATATAAATCATAGAACGGTGGATAGCTTAAATAATGTATAAAGTTATATAAGAATAGGGTAAATTGACAATGTTAGGTAATAAAACGATTTGTGATTACACAATTAAAGCCTACAACTCGGCCTTTCCTGACATAAAATCGACTCGATTTTCTTCTTTACATAATTGAATATTTAATTTTTTTTTTTTTGGTATTTTCAAAGCAAAATGACTATTCGAGCTTTGCAAATTATGGCATGATTATAAGTTTTTCTTAAGCAAAAAGAATTTAAGAATAACGACATTATTTCACAAGACAATTCGGTTAAATGGTAATTCTTATTACATATATTATTTTTCCAATTTTAAAATCAATTGTTCACCACGTACGGTTTCATGTTTTCAGGACTACATATCCCTTCATACCGAATTCGAGAAACTTGCACATTTTCGAGATCTCTTATGCGATACCTATCGTTGGGTAAAACTTCGTACACTTCATAGGGGCCTTTGTATTTCGGCAAAAGTTTTTTGTTAACGCCTGCAGTGGTGATGACATTTTTAACTACGACATAGTCGCCTACCTTATAACAACGTGGCTTTTTATGACTTTTATCGTACTGAATTTTGTTAATAGCTTGGCTTTGTATGATTTTTAAACTTGCGTTTCCCTTTCTTCAGCAATGTTTGTTACTCCTTTTTTAAGTGAATGAGATTCAAGGTACTCGCGAACTTTATCGTAAGCTTCCCCTTTTTGCGAAACTCCGAATAGCAAAATACTTGGGCTTGTTCCTGTACTTCTGTTGATGGTGTTATTTATAGAGAATTCTATTTTGTTCAAATGCTTTGACCATTCGCCCGGCTCGATTTCGGTTTCTTTGGAAAGCATAGCAGTCAAGAGTCTGTTCATTCTCTCCACTTGACCATTGGACTGGGGAGAATGAGTTGCAACTTTTATATGTGTTACGTCAACATCGCGGCAGAAGGATGAAAATTCTTCAGAGGTAAAACAGGACCCCCTATCTGAAATTAATCTTTTTGGTCGACTGTAAGTTGAATAATAGTTTTGCAGACATTGTATGACTTCCTTAGAGCTTGTAGTTTTAACCGAATAAAGTTTCGTAAATTTTGTGAATCCATCCACTACGAGGAAAATGTGTTTTTTTAAATTTCTTACACCAGCTGGAAGAGGTCCGTAATGGTCCACATGAATCGTATCAAAGGGTTTATTGCCCTTTGGAATGCTATGTAATTCACCTTCCTTTTTCCCAGAGGGGACCGTAAAATAGATGCATTTCAAACAGGATTTAATGTAATCCTTGATTTTCTCTTTCATTGAGGGGAACCAGTATGTTTTTCTTAGGTATTCGAATACCTTATCTGCGCCTACATGACAAAGACCATCATGATGAGTTTGAATAATGACTTTTCCATTTGCTCTGGAACATAAAATGCAACAGAGTCTTTGCATTTTCTATATATAAGACCATTTATCATTTCATAAAGCGGGTGTTGCTTATATTCCAAAGTTTTAACTATTTTTTGAATGGATGCGTCTTTGTTTTGGGCACAGGCAAGTGCATATTCAAAAGAATCAGGTTGAATCAAGAGGATGTTATGACACCTACTTAAGGCATCGACGTGGTTCATTCTGCACGAATCTCTATGTTCAACTATATAATCATATTCCTGGAGCTCCAACGCCCACCTGGATATTCGAGGGTTGATCATTTTCTTACTCAACGTGAGCGTTAAAGACTTACAGTCTGTTATAATTTTGAAACTTATACCCAATAAATATGTTCGAAATCTTCTTAACGCATATATAATCGCAAGAGTTTCAAGTTCAAAGGAATGATACCTAGACTCTGGTGGTGTCGACCTTTTAGAAAAAAAGAAAATGGGATGAAACTTTTTATCTTGCTGCCTCTGCAGTAAAACTGCACCAAATCCCTGTGAACTGGCATCGCAGTGAAGTTCAGTCTCAGCATGTGGGGAGTAAATGCTCAACACTGGCGCTAAAAGTAGTTTCTGTTTTAAAATTTCAAAAGTGGTTATCTCTTTTTCATGAAACTTGAATTGAACATTTTGTTTTAGTAAATCATAAAGTGGTTTTGATAGAACTGAGAAGATTTGAATGAATTTCCTAAAATAGGAACATAAACCCAGAAATGAGTGCAGCTCCTTGATGTTTTTTGGAGTGGGGAAGTTTTGAACGGCGGCTAAACCACCTGAATTAGGTTTTATGCCATTTGCACTCACTTCATAACCAAGATATGTGATTTTTTCAGCCATAAAAAGACATTTGTCATATCTAAGTTCTAAGTTAAAGTCCAAAATTATTTTAGCAACTTTTTCTAGGATAGCAAAATGCTCCTCTTTTGTTTCAGTCGCCACTAGCAAATCATCAATATAAACAAGTATTTTACCGTCAGCTATTAAACTATTGAAGATTGAATTAATGTAACGCTGAAATGTGGCCGGGGCGTTTTTAAGGCCAAACGGCATATAAAGGTACTCGAACTGCCCCAAAGGCGTAACAAATGACGTAAACTTTACTGATTCATCTGCCATTTTGACGTGGTGAAACCCATTTTTTAAGTCTAACAAGGAAAAATATTTTTTATTTCTTAACCTGTCTAGATGATCCTCGATTAATGGTAGAGGGTAATTATCCTTTTGCGTCACCCGGTTTAACTGCCTGTAATCAATGCAGAGCCTAAATGTTCCATTTTTTTTTTTAGTTAAAACGATAGGTGATGCAAAAGGTGAATCACTCTCCCGTATTATTTTCCGTTTCAAGAGATCATCCAAAATTTGCCTTAATTCAATTGTATGCATGTAAGGTAACCGCCGTGGTGCGCAATTAAAATTTACATTTGTGTCAGAAAGGTTAATTTTCATTTCATAAGAGACATTCGAATTGGAAATATTTTTATGTGAATTGGTTTGCTTCATAATATCATAAACTCTTTGGGTTTCTGCATAAGTTAAGTTACTATTTAAGGTTAAATTAAAATCATTTTTGTCATAACAAGTATCTATATTGAAAATATCTTTCGCGAAATTATCGTCATTTGTTTCGATTTTGTCATATTTGCTGTTGAAATTACCATCACAATTTGTCTTTATAATATTTGAATGTTTCTTGTTAAAGTTTTCTAAATTATCTGTAGCAACATTTTTATCATTATTTTTAGAACAAGAACTGCAACTTTTTTCATGATTTATCAAATTAATTTTAGCATTACAATTGTCATAACTCAATTTAATTTTACTTGCTTGTAAAAAGTCTCTGCCAAGAACAACAGAGTTAGTCATTGTTTTCTTTTTAACTACATGCAACATGCAACTTAAAGAACTATCACTTACATAAATAATACATTTAACTCTTCCAAGTATCGTTAATTTTGCTTCATTGATTCCAAAATATTCAACGCCATCATCTCCTACTGGCAGGATTACAAAAGGTGGTATAAATTGTTCCTGAATGAAGCTTATAGGGCTTCCTGTGTCTACCATAGTATTTGCTTGAAATTCAAAAATATCATTAGTAAAACTACTCAAAAATTTGTACTTTACATAAAGAGTATAGTCGTCATTAAAAACTGGATTTATTACTTCGTCTTCTTCAGGTTCTGGTTCATTTTGTGGTTGCTGTACCAAGA
Source organism: Leucozona laternaria (assembly GCA_932273885.2). NCBI lineage: Eukaryota > Metazoa > Arthropoda > Insecta > Diptera > Syrphidae > Leucozona > Leucozona laternaria. Next base: position 196,367,299 of record OW026366.1, on the reverse strand, counting down.
GTACCGCTGCTGGATTTGCTGGTGGGCTTACGGTTAATTTGACGTTCTTACACGTGGCTGCTAGATGCCCTTGCTTCCCACACTTGAAGCAGCTTCCTCTTTCTCTGCGTGGCCTTGGACAATTATTAGCTAGATGTCCAGGCTCGTTGCAATTAAAGCACCTGTTAACAAGTCGCTTCATGTTTGATAATGAAGATGTATTCGGTGTTGAAAAAGCAGGTATATACTCCGCAGTGTACGACTTCATTTTCTGATATTTCTTCAGCATTTGTTTCAGGTCATCGATACTATTTGCAGTTAAAAGGAGTTGTTTGTTACAAAAAGCATCAGGAATCCCTTTTATGATGTAATGAATAAGGTCCTCGTCTTCTATTTCGGCATGGTGTGCAATCTCCTGCATGGCCAGTGTGTATTGATGAATATTCTCATCCTTCCTCTTCTTACGGCTCCTCAGGGTATCGTGAACATCGGCTGACGTCACTGCTCGGTGAAACTCTTGGAGAAGGCTAGACTTCAGCTCGAGCCAAGTTGAGCAACGGGAAGAGCGGAGGAACAATTTAGCAGTTCCTTTGAGACTCCGTCTCGCATAAATAAATGATTGCTGCTCATCCCATCTTTGCAATGTTCTGGCCTCCTCAAAACTTCGCACCCATTGCTTAATGGAAAAATTATCATCACCGGAGAAATAAGGCACAGTGTCTTCGATGTCTTTATATGATATTGAACACGAGGCACTGTCACTTGTTCTGCAAAGGGCTGCAAGTTTTTCCTTGAGCATTAATATTTCCTGCTGTTTTTTTATTTTTTCCTGGAGTGCGTTAATTTCAACTTGGAGGTTATCTTCCTCCACGTCACTGGATGTCGAATCATCTTGAGCATCAGGAAAGTGAATGCTTAATGCAGGCTCTTCTAACTCGTCCACGTGCTCTTGCAGTCTAATCTTCAAAACGGCTTTATTGCCATCAGTATTGAGACCGAAATTGCTTAGCTTTTCTTTTAAAGCTGCCACTGTTGCCTCTTGCACAAATCTCTCAGCCCGTGCTTTAGCCATAACAATTATTTATTTTATCTTTTTTTTTTTTTATACGTATCACGCAAAGACCAATCTCAAACATAAAACATAAACTTTCATTTAATTGTGATACTGTACAAAACAAGAAAAATTTCGGGGTAAACTGATCCACTTCTGATATAAAGTTATATAAGAATAGGGTAAATTGACAATGTTAGGTAATAAAACGATTTGTGATTACACAATTAAAGCCTACAATTGGTAGCTGTTGCAATGCTTCTGGCTGATCTTCACTCCAAATGCGGCAATTTTGCTTATTTACGTACCCATTCAACCAAAAAAGAGCCTCATCGCTGAACACAAGCAGCGCGCGATGAACATTTCGAACCGAGCACGAATTTTGATAGTAAAATTCAATAATTTGCAAGCGTTGTTCATTTGTAAGACGATCCATGGTTAAATTGCAAACCAAACTGAAGCTGTTTGACAGTGACACAAGGTACTAAACACACGTCAGCTGTCAAAACCAGTGTTGCCAAAACCAAACCAGCTTAAAAATCTCCCGTTATATTCTTTGCGAAATCCTGCTTGGAATTCACTAATGAGTCCATTTTCCACTATCCAATTCGTTAGGCGATTGAGAAGTATTGCCGAAAAGATTTTCATAACTGTGTTTAAAAAGGATATTCCCCGGTAGTTGCTGGCGTCTTCTGCATTCCCTTTTTTCAAGATTGGAAAGATAATGCTTCTCCTGAAGTTTTCGCCTACCAATCCTTCCTCAAAAATCTGATTAAAACAACCAGTTAGGTATTGAAGAAATTTCTCGGCGGAATACTTATAAAATTCGTAGGGTATGCGGTCTACTCCTGGAGCCTTATTTAGTTTGCAAGCATGAGTTACAGCTTTTATCTCTTGAAGTGTGAACATATCGCATCAAGTTCCAGATTTTCTATATAAGGAAAGGCAAATAAGTGATGATTTGAGCTAGGTGGGGGGTTTAGCAAGTTTTCAAAATATTCTGCTAAAAGCTCTCCTTTAACTTGTATTCTAGAGCGATTAGCGACTTCTCTGCTGTTCAATCTTCTAGCTAATTTCCAAAAGTCCCGGCTGCCCTTGCTTCTCTTAATTCTTGTGTGAGATTTTGCCAAAACAGTTTTTGTTTTTCTTTGCAGATACTTTTGTACTCACTATTTGCTATTTTTGTAGCAGCAGTTGGTGTTTTTTTTTGCGAGATGTAATTTCGCGAAAGAATTGTTTCTCGCACGTAAGCAATCTGCGTCATACCATGGTTGTTTTTTTTGTTAATCTTCCCCTTCCATCCGGTTGGAAACTTTCCGCCGCGATAGCTACACAAGACGTCAACTCATCTAATTCTTGATGCGTTTGAGGTTCGGAGAAGTGAATTGAGTCCAGTACTCGATCTAGTTCTGTTTGGTATCGTTGTAAGAATTTATGTCAAACACGGAAACAAAGAAATATCAAATTAAGTTGGGCAAAAAACTTGACGTTAAGGTGTGACTCACAATATAACATCGTGTATTATGCCCCCATTTACGTAGAACATGGTTCATAGAAAATACAAACAGAAGTCTTGCCAACTATTTACTATCACACAGTAGCCCTTATTTTAAAAGTACGATATAATGTGCCTGCGATATACAGCCGAATCCCTCTAATTTGAATTTTCAACGGATATTGCTAAAGAAGGGAGATAAGAATAATATGTCAAAATACAGACATATTTCTCTTCTTTCCACAGTTTCAAAACTTTTTGAAAAACTAATGAAGAATAGAATCACTTCCTTTCTGAATAAAACCAGTTTTTTTTTTTTTTTTATTGAAGATCAGTTTGGTTTTCGGGCAGGAGAGTCAACAGATGATGCAATTCTCAGGTTATGCAGTCAGCTTTATTGCGACTTAATTAATAGAAAATCTGCATTGATATGGCAAAGGATTTTGGCATGGTTGATCATGACATTTATTACTGAACTAGTTATAACAATACAGGTTTTGTTGTTTTTGAATGGCTGAAATCATATTTCTATAAAGAAGAGTCCAATCAGTAATTATTTTAAGTGGCAATGTGAGTACACCTCGCAATTTAAAAAAATTGTGTTCCTCAGGGATTGGTACTTGTCCCGCTGTTTTTCTTAGTTTATAAAAACTCACTTTTCAAACTTAATTTAAATGGTGTTTCAACAGCCTTTGCAAATGATATATCCAAAGCCTAACAACCTGGTTTTCTATTAACAAAAAGCTACTGACAAAAAGCTAGAGCGTGTAGGTTGGGTTGAGACAAGAAAAAAATCCTGTAGGAGGGGGGGGGGGATTATTCATATTTTGAACAAAATTAGTTTGAACAAAATTTTTTCAATTTTGTTTTTAGAAATTTTGAGTTTGAAAATTAATTTTTCAAAAACTTTTCTCTAAAACAACTTTATTTAAAAACACAATTAAAGAAGGGATTTCTGGCTTTACGAAAAGGTGTATCATGGTATTTTATGCGTAATTGTTGTTTTTTAATATAAACAAGGGGAAATAGACCCCCCCCCCTCCTGAATGATTTTTTCCTTGTCTCAATCCAACCTACACGCTTTAGCTTTTTGTCACACCTTATGCGAATCACCCTGTATAATATATTCTTAAAAAACAGATTTTTTATTTATATATTATTGTATGTTAAAAGTCTTTAATTTTTATTATTTTAAATTTAAATTATTTAACTCTGATTGTCACCCCACATCAGTTTCATTTTGTTAAATTTATTGATGAATGTATCATTCAACTCTAGCTTATACACAAGTTATAGAATGATTACTATTTATTCACTTTTAAACAAAATTGTTAAACTAGTTTTAAGTTTGAAATTAATAAAATTTGTTCAAAATCTAAAATATTAAAATTAAATAATTCGAGTTAGAGGAATTTTTGTAAAAAAAATTGAGTTGGAATGGTACATTTTTTTTTTGTTTTGTTTTGTTTTTTTTTGTTTAAAATTAAATAAATAAAGAGAAGTACAATTTCGTCTACATTTTGTTGCCTTGCAATTTTTTCATGGAATATATTTTTAGACAGGTGCATTATTTATGTGTTAGGGTAGGTACATAATGTAGGTAGTAGCACAGGGCACCGCCGCGAAAAAGACAAATTCCTTTCGGCTTAGCACCATTTCGTATCAGAAATGTAGATGGTAAACACTAAAACACTAAGTTTAACCAAAAAAAAATATATGGAAAAAACAACGGCAACGCCTTATTATGCTAAATAGCTTCTTACAGTCATATTATGCATTCTATCATTTCATTTTTGAAAAATAGATTTTCCAACTCAAATTTTTTATAAAAAAGGAATGTTTAAGGTCCCAACTTGACAAAAACACTTCTGGACCTGGACAGAGATGGAATTTTGTTTTTTTAGAATATATAAATATAAAAAAAAAATATCTTTTCTCTTGGAAAATGGTTTTATTTCCCAAAAAAAAATTTTCCTTTGTCCTAGTTCCAGACCCACCTCCAGAATTTTTTTTTTAAATGGTAAAAAAGTTATTTCCAAAAACAAAAAAAAATTGTCCTTTGTCCAAGTTCCAGAGTCACCTTCAGAACCTTACCAAAATATCTGGCAAAAAAGCAATTTTTTTTAAATTTGTAAATTAATAAAAAAAGTTGTTTCCAAAAAAAAAATTTGTTTCCTTTGTACAACTTTCAGACCACCTCTAGAATTTTTTTTTTAATTTAAAAAAAAAGTTGTTTTCAATAACAAAAAAATGTGTCCTTTGTCCAAGGTCCAGAGCAACCTCCAGAACTTTTGTCCCGGTTCCAGATCCGACTCCAGACCCTTCTTTCAAAAAACAAATGTTGTCCAAGTTCCAGAGCCACCTCCAGAACTTTTGTCCCGGTTCCAGATCCATCTCCAGAACCTTCTTTCAAAAAACAAATTGTTCGTTATCCAAGTTCCAGACCCACCTCCAGAACTTTTGTCCTGGTTCCAGATCCACCTCCAGAACCTTGTTTCAAAAATAAAAATTGTCCTTTGGCCAAATTGCAGATGCGGGATTTTGTGATGCGAGATTTAATACCCAACCCGTGAAGTTGGCTTCGCTCAGCGTTTCGCTGGATTTGCTCGGTCATTTTATTCTGAGCTAATTGAACAAGCTCTGAGCTTACACCGATTTTAAAAAAGAAACACACTTTTTATGCTCTGATATGTCTGAGCTAAAAAAAAAAAAACATAGATTTTTTTTTGACAGTTCCGTGATCTGCTCAGAGCTAAAAAAAAGAAAAACCCCATAAGTTGCATTGTTAAAGATGCTAAGTAAGTAGCTTAGTAATATTATTTATTTTTAATTTTCCTATTTCTAGCTACAGCTAGTAGGTAATTGTAGGTGCGTAGGACTAACATGCCGGAGGTATGAGTTCGATTCCCAGTCTCGTATATCTAAAAAAATAATTTTAAAAAATATGGGCTAATGCCTGTTGCAAGGAAAGGGCAAATCCTCCAAGAGTATCTCATGTCATGAATAAGTGCCTCTCACCTTAGCCGTTCGGATTCGGCAAAAAATTGTAGGTCCCCTCCATTCCTGCAAAAAACAACAACGCACACAGCAACGTTCGAGAGTTGTTAGTGACTAGGCCCTGGCTCTCCACGAGCTGTAGCGCCATCATATTTATTTTATTTTGTTTAGCTACAGCTACTCATTGTATTCAAAGTAGTTATGTAACCTTTCCTGAAGCCCTCAGAGTCTGACCTATACACGTTTAACTCTCCTCAAATTCATTCTCTGCACAATTTTGAAAAGATATTCTAGAGAATCAAGAGACGAGAAAAGGCCCATTCCTACATTAGCTGCGGCCCTGCACAATACCAAACTGGTTTCGATGAACTTTGAGTTTGATAATGGTCAAGAGATGCAGAATTATGCGGTCCGTATTACGCATGCATGGGGTAACCACCGCACTTCGCTAACCTTACTAAAAATAAAAATATATATGCAATCTACATGCACTTCCGCTAAAGGAAGCACGCTTTTCCTCCGAGATATCTTAAAAAGAAAAAGAAAACAAATTAAAATATACAATTTCTCATAAAGCATCGTATAGGGTAGGGACTGCTATGGGACTGCTGGAGCTGCGACACAACGACAACCAGACCCAGACCCCAAAACAACAACAACTTTATGAAGTTAGGGAAGGCAGAGCCAGAGCCACAGCAATTTATATATATTTTTGGTATTGCTTCACTCGTGCGTCGTGCATAATATTCTCGCATATCTGTCGTCTTTGGCCACGGCAGCGGCTGAGCGGCATGCAGTGCGCGTTTTTCTTTTGTGATATTATGGCCATTGAACATGAGGGCTGTCAACTGCGGACTGCGGGGTCGCAACTCGCAACCGACAACCAATATACGATAGTAAGAAGTTTCTTGATTTTTGTTTTTATTATTTAGCCTTGTAATCACATAATAAAAACAATGAAGGTCTTTTTTGTTGTGATTTTTATTGTTTTTTTTTTTTAATCTCATTATTTATTTATTTTTCAGTAAATTGTTTTGGCAACCATCAGGATAAAGAGTAAAACCACCAACCATACAAGAAAAATTGAGCTCGTGAGATTAACTTTTCGAATTGTTGGCAGAAAGGATGTGAAGTACTTTTTGACTGGTGGTAAATGAAATTTAAATTGGCATGTGGCTTTGGCTGTAAGTTAAAAAAAAAATTAATTGAATTCTCGCAATGCTGTGAGATTCAGTAATGACATTTTAGTGGTGTCGGATTTAAGGGTTTTTTTTTTACAATGACACCTGGTTGTGGTTTTTTTAGGTTGCGTTTAAAGGTGCCACAATAAGGCACGGAATTATTAAGGTTTTCTAACTGAGAAATTCGTTTCTTCAAATTTATTTAGAGTCAAACTTCTTTATAACGAACTTCTTTATAAAGTAAATCTCTCTATAGCGAATTTCATTTTGTTCCCCTTGCAGTATTTAAAAACAAAATAATTTCTATATAACGAATTTTGTATAAAGCTTCTTTATAACGAAGCAATTTTGTGTTCCCTTGAAGGTTCGTTATAAAGAAGTTTGACTGTATTTATATTTCAAAGGAAATAAAATACACAACACATCATTAGACAAATAGATAGATATTTATTTCGTTATAAATTATAATTATTATCTACAATGTTTTGTTATCTCACATTTTACATTCAAGAGATTCGATACAATGTAAGCCTTTTAGCTATAATATTATTTTTTAAGGGTTGCTATGAATATATTTTATTAAGTTAAATATTTTGTTGGGAGGAAACACGACAAAACCTATATTAGAAAAAAAAATTGTAAAAATTTTCTATAAATGAAAGGGAAAAGCATTCGGACAGTTAAGAGGTAAAATTGAAAGACAGCATTTTATAGATCATGCCATCGCGCCAGGTAGAATCAAATGCTTTTTTCAACATGAGTAATGTTGGTTTTCAATGCGTCTAGAGTTCGGGTATTATTAGCGTATACACAGTCTTTTGCTTAGCCCCACAGACAAAAATCTAACGGTGTCAAATCGCATGATCTTGGTGGCCAATTAACGTCGCCAAAACGTGAAATTACGCGACCAGGACCCATGTTCTGTAACTCTCGCATGGTTAAAAGTAGTCGAGAAACGATGAAAATTGAAACAAATCATATAAGTTTTGTTCAATTTTCATCGTTTCTCGACTGATTTTATCGATGCGAGATTTACAGAACATGGGTCCAAGAAACTTCTCACGCAATAAAGCCATAATTGGTCGTGTTGTGTGGCTTGTTGCCACGTCTTGTTGGAACCACATCATATCGTCCAAGTCATGATCTTCAATCTCCGGCAGAAAAATATAGGTTATCATTCGACCAGTTGCTGCGAACGCCGGGAAATCGATAAATTCTGATCATCAGCAATATTTTCGACTGACCGTACATTACGATGATGCAAAGGCCTTACAACATGAGTAATGCTTCCAATCTCTTCAAATTTCTCCACAATTTTACTAGTTGCTTGCGCAGTCGGTCGATTATGACGACCATAATCATCGCGTAATGCGCGAAAATTGCGGCCAAGTTTGAATCATCACTTTTGTATAGTAAGTTTTAATAATATAAGCCGTGTTTTTTTGCAAGCCCGGAGAGATTTGGTTGAGAAAAAAACGACATCGGGGATAAGCGACGCCATTACAGAAAAAAAATGGAGTTTCCATATAAACGATCGATAACACGTATGCAATTCACGCCGGTTACAGAGTTTTTATCCGTGCTTAAGTTAAGCCCCGAGAATCCTCCGCAATTAGCTTAGCCCGAATGGGATTAGTTGTTATTGTATTTAACATGTAAATTGCATGACAGGACGTCGTTTTTTTCGACCAATTTCTACAGGGCATGCAATGAATCACGGCTATTAATGCGTTGTACGATTGTTAAGCGATCCATTATCGTAAATGGCAAACATTCAACTAATATTATGACACTTCAAATGAGAGCTGAGTTTGACAGGTGTCAAATGCCAGTGCTACTAACTTGAAACCACAAAATTAATGACCCTGTATTATCCTAAGCAATTTTTTTTTATAAAATTATCAAATGGTATGTAACCGCACCCTTTAGGATTTAACTCCATGTATATTGTACAGCGAGCACACAACCGCACAGAAATTTTGCTTAAATGTATTAGTGCTTAGTGAATTCTGATTTAAAATCGAGAAGTGAAATTTTCTTTTCAAAACTTCGATGGACTGATTTTTTGGTAATGATATGGTATCATAAGAGTTCTTTTTTTAACTTCGGTTAATCGACTTGGAAGGAGAACCATGTTAATCGTAAAATGGGCGCAAGGCACGTATCGTTGCCCCAAAAGATTTTGATATTAAAGTTTTATCATTTGGTTTGTTCAATCGTGTTACTTGCCATGGTGATTTGCAATAAGAAACTGAATAATAACCAACAGATTTGACAGAAGTTACCAAAAAAAAACATGGCCGCAAAATCTACCTACTAATATGGTAAATTTTTTAGAATCCACTTAAATATGTATTTAATGCCCAGTTTTTCATTGGTGAGTTAAACCGGAGTAACCCAACTCTCGAAGTAAATTAACCCACAGCTAACTAAGGATCAGTTTTTCGGTGGAGAATTAATGCGGAATGAGTAACAAACTCGGTGGATAAAACATAATAAAGCATCTTTTCCGTTAATCCTGAGTTAACTCACCAAATTTGATGAGTTTAACTTTAATCTCACACTGAATAACTGGACCAAAATTATTATAGGATGGGGCACTACCTACAACACTACGACCAACAAAATTTTTTGGAAGGAAGATTATGAATTTACATCAGAATATCGAATAAATTACTTCATTATTTATAAAAAAAAAAAAAAACACAAAACTGATCGTTTGTATTTAAATTTAATTTTAAAAAGTGAATGAATTTCAAATTGTGCAACGAATTTAAAATTTAAAAACGATATTCGAAATTTAATTTTCGAATATGGTTTCTGTCTTAGATTATTTTCACTGGTGTTTGTCTTGGAAAAATGTCATCAATATCAATATTTTTTGTAGTATACTCTTAGGCAGAACTCAATTTTTTTTTTGTAGAAAGTAACAAAATTTTAAATGTATATAACAGTTTGCTTTGTACATAATTTCCAACCGCAATATTCCATTAGGAAGTGACTTTAGACAACTACTGTTATAAATTGGCATGTCTGTAGTCTCGTCCATTTTGGAAACAGATTTGTTGGAGAACTGGACGCAGTGGCGGATCCAGAGGGGGGTCATAGAGGTCATGACCCCCTCAGAAGCTCAGAGAAAAAGATAAACAGTCGTATTTATTAGATTTCCTTAGAAAACTTTTGAAGAACTAGTCAATAGTTGGACATCTCCTTATTTATAAGCGTATTGTAACATTTGTCTAAATATATCCTGTTATTTATATACTAATATCCCTTTAATCTTTCAATTTCGTCGACTGGTTTGTAAGTACATCCAACTGCAATCTCTTACAATTAGTTAGACAATCGATGGAAAATATTTATAAATAGGGTTTTGAAGTTGGGCAGTTGCCTGAAGTAAGAAATACTTAAAAATAGGTTTATGACAGCTGTAGTCCGAAATATTCAGAAAAAAGTGCAGATGGATGCAAACGTAAATTATCTTAATTTGTACATATATGGGAACTTGATGTAATTTTTATCAAAGTCTGAAACTTTTCTCGCTGGTCTAACAAGGTTTGATCTAAAGAAGTTTATTTTAATCAAAATCTTTATTATTTTAAGTAGATTTTGATATTATCTGGTATCTCTGGATTAGGAACGGGTGACGGTCTTGTTTGTTCTCCCAATTTTCGTTATTACAGTATGAATCCGTTCATCGGATATACTCTCGGTATGTAAACGGTGGCGGTTTGAGTAAGCTGCAATAAACTGCTGAAACTGATAGAATCACGGACGAATCTAGTAAATAAAAGTCGTGTGACAGTTTAATAAGAGACCCTATCTCTATAGTGGGGTAGTTTTTTTTTTTAGTCACAACGGCTTTTCGGGTATAATAAGAACCTTGATTTTTTGTATGAGTTCCACTGGTCTGATATCTTCTTTGTTCTGTAAGCTATGTCCTCTTAAACTACTTTGATTAAAAGGTATTTTTACGAACCTAAGAAATTTTGATGGAACTAAAAATGAACTGAATTTTACCAAAAAAAATAGTTATTTCATTCAGGCGACTTTAAGATTTCATAGTCGTCTCGGTCTTGTTAACTTACAACCCGATTCTCCCCTTGTGACGAGTCACAAGTCACAAGCTCTTATGACTATTCCTTGTGAGGATTGTTGTGACTCGATAACATTTTTGGAATTCTCCCCCAATCATCGCAAGAAAGCTCACAACTAAACTCAACACAGGAAAGGTGAATTTTGTAGTGCCATAATTGCAACAGCTGATTATTAAAAACATAAAAAAAGATTTTCAATTGGGCCAAATATATTTATTCAAAACTTAACTAATCAAGTTTTCATCCATTTTTTAGCAATAAAGTGAGTTAAAAAAATTGTTTATATATATGTTTGCAAAATGGAAGTGAAAAAAACTATTAAAAAATTTTGTTTTCGAGAGCGAATGAGCCATTTGTTTCCTGCGTTAAAGAAAAAGTCTGTGCTATTGTGAAAATCTTTTCTTTTTTTTATTTCGGATGAAAGATATACCGAAGAAGATACTCCCAATAATATCCAGAAATCGGAACGACTGGTTTGATGATGAATGCAAGCTAGCGACTGAACGTAAGAATGTTGCGTACCGAGCAATGCAACAATCTCATAGAACGCGGGCACGCGAAGACGAATATAAAGAGCTCAGAAGAATTGAAAAACGGCTTCACAGACAGAAAAAATCAGCCTGGGAGAAGAACATAATCTGTGAAATAGAGAAAAGCCGAGAGCGAGGTCCGCACCAGGCGCGGAAGTTCTACCAATCCGTCCGAAACATGACGCAGTACACACCACGCTGCACATACTGCAAGGACGGAGAGGGAAATCTGATCACCGATCCTCAAAGCATACTGGAGCGATGGGAAGTGTACTTCAATGAATTGCTAAATGGTCAGCTCACTGCAGAAGTGGAGGCTCCACTACTTCAAGAAGAGTACCCTATGTTGCCGCCACCAAGCATAGAAGAGGTTGAGAAGGCTATAGGCCGGCTAAAGAAAAACAAAGCCCCGGGAGCCGATGGTATACCAGCCGAACTATTTCAACACGGTGGGCCAGCTTTACGTCAAGCAATTCATGAGATTATAGTGCACGTGTGGGAGCATGAAGAAATTCCATAAGACTGGCGAAAAGGTATAATTTGCCCCATACATAAGAAGGGAGATGTCACAACGTGCAGCAATTATAGAGGTATCACGTTGTTGAGTACCGCCTATAAGATACTCTCCTCTATCCTACAAGACCGGATAACCCCATACGCTAAAACCATCATCGGACAATATCAGTGTGGTTTCATTCCAGGCAAATCAACAACTGATCAAATCTTTACCCTTAGGCAGGCGATGGAAAAATGTCTAGAATTTAACATCCCAACATACCATCTGTTTATAGACTTTAAGGCCGCCTACGATAGCATAGCCAGGGTAGAACTTTACAAAGCCATGAGAGAATTCGGCATCCCAAATAAATTGACACGACTGTGCAGGTTGACCATGACCAACGTAACAAGCCAAGTAAAAATAGCCGGAGCTATCCAAACCAATCAACATCTTTAATGGACTCCGACAAGGGGATGGTTTGGCCTGCCTCCTCTTCAACCTGGCGTTGGAGAAAGCAATCCGTGACTCTGGCACGGCAACAAGAGGGACCATCGTCAACAGGTCCAGCCAGATACTCGCTTACGCAGGTGACATCGACATCATCGGAAGAACTGAGCAAGCTGTACATGATTCCTTCATCCAGATCGAGCAGGCGGCACAAAATCTGGGGCTGCACATTAGTGAAGGTAAAACAAAGTACATGGTGGCGTCGAATGCGAGAGGAACAGTTGGTCAAACTATCAATCAAGGTAGCGGAGCACGAATTTGAAGTGGTGCAATCCTTTAAATACCTTGGGTCAATAGTAGCAGCCGATAACAATATAGAAGAAATACGCGGGCGGCTTCTCAAATCCAACAGAGCCTACTATATAGTCTGTCAAAGCTCTTCAAATCCAGAAATCTCACCATAACTTCAAAACTGCTGCTGTACAGGACCATGGTCCTGCCAGTACTCACATATGGATCCGAGACTTGGGTGCTTAGCAAAAGGCACTCCGACATCTTAGCCGCGTTCGAGAGAAAAGTCTTAAGGAGCATTGTTGGCCCCATATGTGAGGAAGGACGATTCCGGAGACGGTACAATCATGAATTGCACGCAATCTACCTTGAAGCAGATATCGTGACAAAAATTAAGCTCGGTAGACTCCGGTGGGCAGGGCACATAGCTCGCATGAGCGAAGAGGAACCTGCTCGGAAAGTTCTTTGTGGTACATTCTATGGTAGACGACAGCGCGGTAGACCATGCTTGCGCTGGAGTGATGGCGTAGACCAGGACGCCCGGAGCCTTGGGGTGCGCAACTGGATGGCGGCGGCTCGAGACCGGGATGGGTGGAGAGACTTGTTGAAGGAGGCCAGGACCGGACCCCGGTTGTTTAATTTTCTCTTTCCTAATCCAAAAAAATTCAATGTTGTTTAAAAAATAAATAGATCATGATTTCAAATTTGTAAAACACATGTAATTTGTGAGTTGTGACCTGCTATGAAGGAGATCACAATTTCGATTGTTTTTGTGACTCTCATAAGTTGTGACTCTGGGGGAATCTTCTTGTGACTTGTGAGGTATCAGTGATGATGGGGAGAATCGGACAGTTATTCTCGTCTCTTTATCGTCTTGGACTTGGGACATTTTTTGTTTTTTTGTAGATGAAATATCGAACCAGTGTTTGAATTTAGAAACTGCTTAGTATGTATATTCATTGAAAAAATTAATTTTATAATTAAAAACCACCTTGGTCAACGATACTATCGATATCTAAATGTAAGTCCAAAACTTTTCTCATCTCCAGGAATTGCATGCATTTATATCATTTTGTCGGTGATTTGTCCTCGGGCAACTTCACCCCCTCCAAATTGAAATCTTAGATCCCCGCCTGACTGGACGATCTAGCGCAAACATGAGAAAACATATATAGAGCGCAGGCTGGTTCGCCAATGAACCAGTCCATGCCAGTCAATTATTTATTAAGGGGATCACAATGGACCAACAGGCCCTCGTGAACGCAACAGCCTTCGGGCTGTTCACGCCCCTCCTAACCTTACTTTACCTTAATCTGTAATAACTTTTGAACGAAAATTCAACAAATAATGGAACTTAATTTTTATAACAGTTCCACGAAATAAACTTTTATTTTTTATTTATTTCATTAGTTTATTGTATCTTTCTTTTGGTTCAAAAGTTCTTACAGATTATTACATAGGGATATGTACTTTTGGCCCACCCTGTCCTTCTTACTACATTACTTAGTTACCCAATTCATACAGACAATAATTTGGAATCACTTTAAATTCTAAAATTTCATGAAGAATAAATGGTTTTGCCATCAGACGCTGGATTTTCAACTCGGAACCGCATCATACTAAAACACACTATTGCACCATCAAGGTGATAATTGACCTAACACCCTCAATGAACAAATCTCAAATCCCCAATTCGACTTTAGCATTCCGCTCTCTCTGTGTCTGTGGTGGATTGACCCCAAGCACCGCACAAAAAGCCTACCGCCTACGAGATATTTGTTCATTAACGAAACTCAAACGTTGTCACTATCAAATCACTACACACAGTATAAATAGAGACGAAGTGGAAGTTCGTCTATGCCACCATCCAAAACCACATTTTCGATTTCGTATATATATATATGTAAGCTGGATAAATAAACAAATGTATAGCTGAAATGGTTGCACCACACAGCTAGTTCCGGTCTGCAAGGACACATTTAGAGGGTTTTCTCGTGGTTGACACGGCACACACATGTTTGCAGACAGACTGACTTCACCCACTCGCCCCACCACAAATACTTTGTGGGTGAGAATGCTTAGACCTCAGAGCTCAGAGTCTCGAATGCGGGCAAAGTGTATAATGCCCATATACATATGTATATGTATATGTATATGTAGAGATACTGTATTTAGATCCAAAAAGAATGACACCGGATTGACAGCATGACAAACAAAGCTGAAATCCTATTTTACCAAAATATATATATATATCATCATGCCGCATGCAGTTTGTCTGATGTTTGTTTGGGGAACATTTTGCAATCAGGATAAGAACTTATTCCCTTTGATGAGGTTCGCATGTTTGGATAGTTTTCAATGTTTTTTTTTTTTGTAATTCTTGGTTTGCTTTCAAAAGTTTCTGGACTTCATTTGTAAATTTAATTAAGAGAATGTTTAACATTTTAATACAGACAATTTGTTTGTTTTGTATTACAAATGCCATGCAAAATGTATACCTACAACTACATTTTAGGCGTTTTTCTTTTTTAGTTCAATGCAGAGCCTGAACCTGAACTGTCAAACAAAAAATTTTGTTTCTTTTTTCGCTCTGAATGTTCAGAGCTTCGAGTTTGTGTTTCTTTTTTTCGTTCTGAACGTGTTCTGAGCGTGTTCAGAGTGCGCTCTATGAGCTCAGAATAAAATAACTGAGCAGACAGAGTTAAAGGGTGAACATAAGCATTTGACAGCTAAGTGTTCAGGGTTGTTTCAAAAATAGTTCAGAGTGCTCAGAACGCAAGCTTCGTTTAGAGGACGTTCAGAACATGAGCGACATGCTCGGACTCTGTTCAGGTTCTTTATTCTGAACTAAAAAAGATATTATCTTAATCGAATGGCGGATTTAAAGACACAAATTTAGAACTGTCAGAACAACCGCCAAACTTTGACTAACAGAACTGGCGTTTGTTTTTTTTATTAAGAAATTGAAAAAAACCGTTATTTTAAACGCATCACCTTCACCCACCGCCACCGGCAAAGTTTGAAAAAAATACCTGCCAGAGTGCCAGATATTTGTATTCGATATACACAACGCCAAAGCATATAACTTAGCCAATCACGTCCCAAAGTTTTGTTTGTCATCGGCTCTTGATCTATTTCACTATAGAATAAAGCCCCATGCATACCTTAAGGCGCCAGTTATAGCTATGAGTGAAAACCATCATAGAAAATTTAAATTTTTAGTTTTGATGCACTTAAAAACCAAAGTTAGTGAGATTGTTTTGATGCCAATGTAAAGCTTGTTTAATGGTGGATTAAAATTGATATTCATGCGAGTTCTACAAACAAAAAGGAATGTTAGATATAAAATGTACGTCTATTGAACACAGAGAGAAAACCAAAATGAATAGATGCATATAGGACGTGCTATATTGCAGATATGAGAACGAACATGTTCATCTTCATAATGGCGCCCTTTCATTCGTTTTTTGGCATACATAGATTATAGGATATATTTTTTTGAAAATCTTAAGATGCAGATACATGAATGTAAATCCATCATAGTTCCTTCAAACAAAATTGTGCGTTTTAGCCTAATCTTCCACAATTTCCAATGATCATTAGTACGGTATGGTTCAATCATTTAAATAATAAAAGTAATTGTATGTGCACGGTTGGGCGGAAATTGTTTTTTTTTTTATCAGCCATTAATTTTACCTTGAAAATCCGAACGTTAAAAATCAAGTTATATGAATCTATCCGATTTTCCCTTGTTAATCGCTGCTTAATTTTGAATGTAGCTTGAAATTTTATATAGATTTTAAGACCTCCATCTTAGAGATCGGTTTATTAAGACCGAAGTTATTGGTTTTTAAAGAAACGTACCATCCACCACTTTCTATTTATTTGCATTTTAATTTTCACTACCTTACCTACATACATAAATGTCAGACGTAACCCATGGATTCAACAAGAAGGATACGACCATTTCGTGTTTGTTGGACATCGAAAAGGCTTTCGACACAGTTTAGAAGAAAGATTTTTAATCAAACGGTCCATCCTAGGACTATGTTGTGCCCTTAGTCACAGAGAACACACAGTGTCCAAAATTACCCAATTCCTATGAAGCGCATGCAAGACACATGACATAGTTCGATTACGACCAAGTGTTCCGCATGTGTCATCTATATTGTTATAACGGGTGATTTTTTAAGAGGTTTAGAACTTTAAAAAAAAAAAAAACACAAAAAATTCGAAAAAATGAATGAAATATTTATTTGAATCGATAGTTTGAACTTTGCAATTTAATGTTTAAAGATAATTTCATGCAAATGTTGACCGCGGCTGCGTCTCAGGTAGCCCATCCGCTGAGTCCAATTTTGGCATACTCTTTCACACATATCGGCCGGTATCTCACGAATGAATGCATGGATGTTGGCTTCCAGTGCGTCAATCGAAGCGGGCTTGTCCCTATACACATTAGCCTTGACATACCCCCACAAAAAATAATCTAATGGTGTCAAATCGCACGATCTAGGAGGCCAATTGACCGGCCCGAAACGTGAAATTAACTGTTCACCAAACTCGCCTCGCAATCGCGCCATTGTTTCGCGTGCTGTGTGGCATGTGGCACCGTCTTGTTGAAACCACATATCATGCAAGTCAAGAACTTCCATTTCGGGCAAAAAAAAGTTTGTTATCATCGCTCGGTAGCGTTCACCATTGACAGTAACGCTGCGATTCGCATCATCTTTGAAGAAATAGGCCCAATAATGCCGCCGGCCCATAAACCGCACCAAACAGTGGCTTTTTCGGGATGCATTGGTAGCTGTTGCAATGCTTCTGGCTGATCTTCACTCCAAATGCGGCAATTTTGCTTATTTACGTACCCATTCAACCAAAAATGAGCCTTATCGCTGAACACAAGCAGCGCGCGATGAACATTTCGAACCGAGCACGAATTTTGATAGTAAAATTCAATAATTTGCAAGCGTTGTTTATTTGTAAGACGATCCATGGTTAAATTGCAAACCAAACTGAAGCTGTTTGACAGTGACACAAGGTACTAAACACACGTCAGCTGTCAAAACCAGTGTTGCCAAAACCAAACCAGCTTAAAAATCACCCTTTACAATCATAGGAACGGCAATCGAACTATGTCAACTAAACAAACACAATACAATAAGGGATCATATTGCAATACTGACCTATCGTAGTGCAACTATGTCAAGTGTGACATATGTTGATGTTGCACTATTGTATTGTTATTCGTTTAACAAACAAACTGTTTCAAGCGAATGGAATAAGAATGCGTGGTTGACCTAGAGGAAGTGACGATCTAGGCAATAGAAGAGGTAGCGTAGGAAATGATGAGTAGAAGTTCGGTCACTCTGATTCGAAGACTCAAACGAAGACGTTGTTTTATTTAACATTGCTTGCAAAATACAGCAACTACCTGACCACTTGGTAAGAATTACCAAAAATTTTCTAACCCATCAGTTGATTATAAAGGGTCCGCCAAATAACTTCTTTTTTTTTTGAAAATTTCGCAAAACATCGAGTGTAGCTTCGGCTGTGTGGCACGTAGCGCCGTCCTGTTGAAACCAAATGTTGCCAATATCCTCCTCTTCAATTTTTGTGAACAAAAATTCATTCAAGATGGCCCGATAACGATCGCCATTGACTGTAACGGCCACTCCTTGCTCATTTTCGAAAAAAAATGGCCCAATTATGCCTCTGGACCAAAATCCGCAATGTATCAATCAATGTATGCGTGCGGGTTTTCTGTGCCCCAAATGCGACAATTTTGCTTGTTTACTACCCGCCGAGATCAAAATTACCTTCATTTGAAAAGATGATTTTTTTGTCAAAATCGGCATCTTCTCTAAGTCGATCGCAGGCCCACTTAGCGAAGCGTATAAACAACCATATTCGTTCAGCGGAAGGATAAAACTAATTATCTGTCAAATCAGACATGAGCTAACTGTTGCCATTCACGAAATAAGTACTAGTTGAAATTAAAAACGTTAGATGGCGGAGTAAATGTATAGTTTTGCAAGGAACATTCGACTAAAAAGAGAATCGGCGCTCGAGTACCACAAAGATTCAAATAAGGCCCCATTATTTTCAACATATAAGTTAACACTTCACTCAAGTATCACACAAACCAAACAATCTGGAAGTCATAAATTCCATTGTTTATGATGACCAAGCGATAGGACTCAACCAAACCACCACTTGAGCGAGATCGGAATGCCATTAAAACAAGTACATGTGCATTGGTTCAAATTACAATAAACAACCCCCATCCAAATGAGAAACACCAAACAGCAATACTCCGGTCAACATGATCTTCAATCTGAAACCAGTCGTCAAACGCGCCAATCGTCTTTCTTTATCTCAGAAAATAATTTTGTATCTTTTATATTTTTTAGTTTAAATAAATAAAGTTTTTTTAAAAAACGAAAAGTTAACGTAATAACTTAATTTATATATAGCGGACCAGCCCACCAATATCCCAGGTATGAAGGCGAAGCTGTATACCGATGGCTCAATTACCTATACATAGGTACGCAACATCCCTTTCACCAGAAATCTCTGTCAGAAGAGTGGATTAGAAATTTGTGGGACTCCTACAGTACTACCTAAGATGGGGATTGAAGATCAACAGATAGTAGGGCGAGCTCATCTGCTTCAGAACACCAACAACAGCAATAAGGAATTGAAGAAGACAACAAGGAAAAACCTTGGAGTGAATTTCACCAATCGCTTTCAATTTAACTAGCACGCTGCACTTATGCTAAAAATAGCCAACTTTTCCCTGCATCTGGTCCCTTCTAAGGAGGAGAAACGGCCTGAGTAGGAGGACTAGGCTTCTAGTTTATAAACAGCTGATCCGGAACGTTCCTATGTACGCCTGTCCCATTTGGTTTACCATTTTACTGACGTATATGAAGAAGATCGATATTTTTGAAAGGAAGATACTTACATACAAATATAGCATTTTTCCAATTGTATGCCGACAGATTTTTATATATAGTTTAAATTTTCTTCATTTCTTACCCTTCGTATTTCTCCTAGCTCAAAGGGAAGTTTACGTTGTTACACCTTCAATCAGACTCCCATCGAACGAATGAAATTTTACGACAAAAACTTCATTACTGAACAAATAAAAATCAACAAAGAATGGAAGGAAATCTCTTTTCACTTTTATTTCCTCATGAATAAAATTCGTGCATCATAATATTAAAAAAATGAAGATGAAGCATAAATATTTATACTATTTTCTTAGGCGACTTTCAAACGATGTGTGGGTGGCTTTGGCTTTATTCATGACTTGGCAGTAATAAAAGAACTATATTTTCTTGGCTTGTTTCCATTGCTATCATAAATTTAATAATATCACAATAAAAAAAAAGAAAATGCCATTAAATCCACAAAATGCAGAATGCCTTATTTTTAAGTGGAAAATAAATATTGGAGGTACATAATATTATATTATATCTACCTATACCTATGCATATTGAAAAAAGGTAAACAAAACAATTCAAATGAAAGTAAATTAGAAAGAAAGTAGATTTTTTCGAAATGAAAGACCGCTGAATTGGATGGTGTAGCATGCATTTTACTCCAACATCTCCTGACATTACGCAGAAAGAATTCTTATCTACAACATACTGTTTAACACAAACTTTATATTGTACCTTCTTTTATTTGGCAAAGCTTCCTTAAGGACAAAAAAAAACTGAGAAAGGATATAGCTCCAATCCAACGAATCTGCGGTCGATAAGTCTCTTTCCACGTTTCAGTTAATTTATTGAAATGGTTACCGGTTAAAGGTGGGGAATATGTAAGAATTCATGCCATTTATTTATTACTTAGTTTCTGTTTTCTGATATTAGTTGACAGGGTTGATTTGGAGAACTCTTGGTGTATGGTAAGGTAATAGCATTTCTGTATTAAAACATTCACAATCATATTAAGTTTGTTGTCACAACTTCAATGTATGCATAGTAGACTTCATTGCAGAAATGATTAACAATTACTTTAGTCAAACATTTTAAAAGCCTCAAACCAGTATCAAACAGAGCGCGGAAAGAACTCTTGTCGATGACTGTGATGTTAAAAAGAACGTGTATTCATTTTGTCGTATGTGTAAGAATTTTTCACATACGACATTTTTTCTATGGAAAATCGCCGTTTTTTGTTCGTTGCGTAAATGACCCAACTAACAAACTCCCGGAGTTAAGCTCTTGAAATCTGAAAAAAACTCCCATAAGCTTCTTTTATATCCTATTGCTATACTTAAGAATGAATCTCTTGTTATGAAACTCAAATTCGTCTCATAGCATTTTTATTGTAAGAGCTAAGCATTTTTTAAATTTGAAAGTACTTAAATCCTATATCTAAATCTATTTAAGTCTCATAAGTATCTCGTTATGAAATTAAAACTCTAAACGCCATTTTTAGTCTTTATAATCCCATAATAATACTTCAAGTTTTTTTCAAGATTCTAATTAATAGGAGCTACGACGCCAGCTTTGAATATCAAACGAACAGATGTTATAGTTGAATTGTACAGTGCGTTCGAGTGATTTAAATAACACCAACCTATATCCAGTTAACTTTGATTGTTACTTTATTCGAAAAATTATTAAATTATATATTGTTTCAAAATGTTAATCTAACACAATTATCGATTTTTTGCTTTCTCATTTAAATTTCTTAATAAAAGTTGGCAATTGCAATAAAAAGGAACGCCCCACAGACAAATGTGTTTCGTTTGAAAGTTAAATGTCAAATTTAAGTCCCATAACAGCATTTTAGCTCCCATAAGAAGTACTTTCTCTCAGAGAAAATTTATATTTACTGAGAGCGACACTTCTTACGGGAGCTCAAACGTTCTAATGGGACTTCAATTTGACGTTTAACCTTCAAACGAAACACATTTATCTGTGTTGCTTTCCGTTTCATCATCATCCAAAGATCTCATAGAGATGTTTAAACCAGAGTTAAAGTATCAATCAACAGCAGCCATGTTTCAATATGAACAAAATGTTTTCATTATATTTTGAGGGTTACCGTAGCTTAAAAAAATATTCTAGTAAATTATCTTATTTGGTTTTCCATTCAGACCAAAACTTGTAAAAAGTTTTATAGGTCATATTCATCTTGTTTTCTCTTATTTGCTGTCGATATTAGTTGTATAAAAAATGGATTTGTATGACTTAGTATACAGCTTCTATACCAGTGAAGAATGAGCAGGGACATTCTTTTTTGTGTTATGTCATTATTTAAAATTTGTGACAGCAGGATATTAACACGACACAAGTAAAATGGCATCTTTAAAAATCAGTTGTTTTTGTCAGTTTTTAATGACAAATATATTGGAAGATTTTAGAAAATCTTAATAATGAAAAAGCGTCATATTTTGTGCAACTCTAGATCCAATTTTTGTCATAAAAGCACGATAATGACAGTAATTGGAAAAAAATATGGCATGAATGATCGCATTTTGTGAATTGTATAAAAACATACTTTAGTGATTTTTGCATCTAAAAAAATATTAATGGTAACCCTTTTTCTTATTATAATTAATAAAAAAATATTTTAAACATGCATAATTTTGGAAGCGCGTTGTTATTTTTCAAAGCAAAATGTGGAAATTAGTACATGCAATTTTAATTGCACCAAGAATTTAGCCTACGTCAATTAGCTTGTGAGATAAATACTCGCACCAAAAAACACATTATTTTTGACATGAGAGAATCACGAACACACATAAAAACTATTCGCCTAC
The DNA here is from genome assembly GCA_932273885.2 of Leucozona laternaria. NCBI lineage: Eukaryota > Metazoa > Arthropoda > Insecta > Diptera > Syrphidae > Leucozona > Leucozona laternaria. The sequence goes on along the minus strand of OW026366.1, from coordinate 196,344,954 downwards.
CTTCTTCTAAAAGAAATTAAAAATTCGAAAGATATATGTTTTTTTTTTAAGTTTACACAGACTCGTTCTCTTTTTAACAACTTCTGTAGGAAGAGACGCACTTACATAGGAAGAGTTCAGAGAGCTTTACTAGATTTACAAAGCGGCGTCCCCTATAATCGCATAAGAAGAATAAAACTCTTCCTATAGGATCAAGAGGCTCCCATAACTAGGCCATTTAAGGCTTTTATCAATCTTATAAGAATCTAGAAGAACTCCTCAAGAGTGCATTAAGCTCCCTAAAATAAGTCTTGTAGCGCTTTCGGAGCATCTTATGAGAGGAAAAATGTTACTTGGGAATTGTCGTATGTGTTTGAAATTCTGCACATACAACAATTTTGTACCCAACTTACGGTAAATTATTGTCGTATGTGTTATAAGAATTTGTATACAGAAGAACATTTTCAGTCGACTTCAGAATGTCGAGGAGTGCGGATAGGTCTCCTGCGGCCAGTTACCGCTAGAACTTTCAGCGTAAATATTATAAAGTATAAATCAAATTTTTAATAAAAAATAAATTATTACTAGCATGAGTGATGATATACTAAATGACACTGATTCTTCTGTCGACTTTTCTGTTGACGACAAAGAAGACGACCCCACCATCTTACCCACAACACTGTAAACAACGAGACTGTTTGTTTTAATTTTGTGTGAATTAAATTATTTTTGTTTCAAAAAAATATGGAAGTAGTTTTATTTATTTGTATGAATAAAAAGGTACTGATTTGGTTAAAAGTTTGTCGGATGTGCAAATTTTTTGTCGTATGTGTATGGAATAAACATTTTAGTTATCAAAATGTAACATACGACAAAATTATATTTTGATTAATTGGCTTTTAAGTCTGTAAAAATGGAAGCTGGCTTTTAATTTTGATTTTAAAAAGAAGTTAAATCTGCTTTGCACTTACAATTCATGTTTTGAAAATTTATTCCCAGCCGTTTTGGAGGTATGATTTTTTAAACTTTGATTGCGATTTCCCAAAATCTAAAAACTGTAACATACGACGTTATTATTCTCGGACGACGAAATTTGAAAACGAAAATTTTGTTTAGATTGATGGTGGCACCCTATCTCCTCCTATGTTTTTATTTTTAGTTTTATTTATTTTTATTTTTATTTTCATAAGTTTTCTGACACAAAATTTAAAATGTCCCGTCGCGTTCTCTGCTGAACTGCTTGCACTGACCGCTTTCAGTTTAAACGACACTGTATAATTCTATACAACACAGAGCATGCGACGGCCAGAATTGACCGAGCCTTTATTGTGTAACGTTCACTATTTCAAACTCACATCAACACAAAAATACAAAGTTTACCGATTTTTACAATTTTAAGAAAGTTTTTGAAAAACCAAAACTTAAAAATCTTAAATTAATAATTTAATTTTTTTTACGGAAGGGACTCGCATTCGTTAATTTTAAATTTTAAAATACTCCAAGAGCCCGAGTGAATATTTCCTCGTTACTGGGTTTCTGTCTGGCTTAGTCCTGTAAAGCCCTGAAGTATCTTCTTTTCAAAAAAATCGATCTTCTTCATATACGTCAGTTAAATGTTAAACCGAATGGGACAGGCGTTTATAAGAACGTTCCGGATCAGCTGTTTATACACTAGAAGACTAGTCCTCCTACTCAACTCGGCGGTTTCTCTTCCTTAGAAGGGACCAGATGCATGGAAAAGTTGGCTATTTTTAGCATAAGTGCAGCGTGCTAGTTAAATTGGAAGCGATTGGTGAAATTCACTGCAAGGTTTTTCCTTGTTGTCTTCTTCGATTCCTTATTGCTGTTGTTGGTGTTCTGAAGCAGATGAGCTCGCCCTACTATCTGTTGATCTTCAATCCCCATCTTAGGTAGTACTGTAGGAGTCCCACAAATTTCTAATGTGCTCCTCCACTCTTCTGACAGAGATTTCCGGTGAAAGGGATGTTGCGTACCTATGTATAGGTAATTGAGTCATCGGCATACAGCTTCGACTTCATACCTGGGATATTGGTGGGCTGGTCCGCTATATATATGTTGAAAATAATGGGGCCTAATTTGGATCTTTGTGGTACTCGAGAGCCGATTCTCTTCTTGGTCGAATGTTCCTTGCAAAACTATACATATACTCCGCCATCTAACGTTTTTTATTTCAACTAGTACCTACTTATTTCGTGAATGGTAACACTCATGTCTGATTTGACAGATAATTAGTTTTATCCTTCCGCTGAACGAATATGGTTGTGTATACACTTCGCTAAGTGGGCCTGCGATCGACTTAGAGAAGATGCCGATTTTGCCAAAAAAATCATCTTTTCAGATGAAGCTCATTTTGATCTTGGCGGGTAGTAAACAAGAAAAATTGTCGCATTTGGGGCACAGAAAACCCTCACGCATACATTGAAAAGCCGATACACCCAAAACGAGTCACTGTTTGGTGCGGATTTTGGTCCAGAGGCATAATTGGGCCATTTTTCGAAAATGAGCAAGGAGTGACCGTTACAGTCAATGGCGATCGTTATCGGGCCATGTTGAACGAATTTTCGTTCACAAAAATTGAAGAGGAGGATATTGGCAACATTTGCTTTCAACAGGACGGCCGGCGCTACGTGCCACACAGCCGAAGCTACACTCGATGTTTTGCACCATTTTCAAAAAAAAAAGTTATTTGGCGGAAAGTTAAGTAAAATTTTTAAAAACGTTATAATGTAAGTAGGTACATTATTTTTTTTTTTTTAATATTGGAATCGAAAATAAAAAAAAAAATTAAGTTCAAAAACAAAAGAAAAGACGGAAAGTCTTTAAAAGCACCTACACCATTACATTGTCCGGCATAGCGTTCCTTTTATTTTCTATTTAAGTCAGTTTTTAAAAAACTGTCCTTAGTGATTGAAAGTTGTAAATAGCAATGTACGATTTTAACTTGCTTTATATGGTAAGTATTGGTTTTGTTTAAACAAAATACTACGATGAGCAAGAAGTTCGAAAAAGTGGGTTTCGTCATGAGGCCCGTGTCGGTCGGACTGAGGTGCGTCAACTGTAATTTGAGCTAGAGCCTAAACGGGTGGTTAGGTTTGCATGAGATTTGGTGCATAGCATTTTTATGTGATTACCTAGAGCAAAAATCCTTGTTTTTCTTTTAGCTCACCTAGAACGGGTAGCATCCATCCAAACATTTTGTTTTTTTTTTTTTTCAAATTTTCTCCAAAACGGCTGCAACAATTTTAATTAAAATTCGTACTAATGTAATTGTAAGAAAACTGCGTTTTAGGTTTTTGGCGAAAAATTTAAATAACGGAAATAGGCATTATAGGTTTTTGATAAAAAATATGGTCTTATTGTTGGGTTGAATGAATGAATATTGTTGGGTATAACTACACTGCGACCTTAAAGATCTATTGTGACCACCTTTTTGAGGCTGGATGAGGTTACTCATTCTACAGCTCGTTCTCCAGATAAGTCCCCTTGAGGAACTCGAGAATCTGGACTACTTTTAGAGAGGATAGTTTGCTCTCTTCTATCTGGTGGTTGCCCAGATGCCTATGTCTTTGGTGCATAAGTGCACCACATTTACACAATATGTGGGCCGGCGGCCACCGGCGTCTCTTCGTGGGCGTTGCAGAATCTGCAACGGGCACTGTTTGCTAGGCCAAGAATGTTAAGATGTCTTCTTAGCTTGCAGTGGCCAGTGAGGAGACCCGTTATTACTCTGAGTTTGTTCCTACTTAAGCTGATGCAGGATAGAAATCGTTCCTTATTGTAGCTTCCAAGTAGGAGTTTGGCTTGTATCAGCTTTTTGAGTTCGTTCCAGGTTTTCTGTCTTTTTGCCTCCTCGTCTGTTTTGATTTTGTTTTTAATCACGTTTTCTCCTATTCCGCAGTAGGGTTCTGGCCCCGTTAGGGGTGTTGTTGCCCCTATTTTTGCTAGGGAATCTGCCTCTTCATTGCCTTGAATGCCAACGTGGCCCGGTACCCAATGAAGTGTGACATCATTATTCTTGCCCCATTCGTTAAGCCTGCCCACTCACTCCCATACCAGTTTTGATGAACTGATGGTGTATGAGTTAAGTGCTTTGAGTGCGGCTTGGCTATCTAACATGATGGCAATGTTTTGGTTTTTGTAATTTCTTTCGAGATTGCATTCAGCACACTTCACAATGGCATTTACTTCTGCATGAAAGATGCTAGTAGACTGTCCCTTCGGCAAGGATAGTTTGGTTCTAGACCCAAAGATCCCTGCACCTGTGCCTTCGCTTGTTCCCGATCCATCAGTGTACCACTTGATGGCGTTTGCTTTAGGAGTGTAGTTCGCCGATTCGCCTACCCACTCTCTCTTGTTACTTAACTCTGTTTGAAAATTCTTTACCAAGTTATACTTTTTGGTCATACCATCTCTTGGAATGTCAAGAAGGTTTGTTTCTGTGGACCTGCAAATCGATTTTTTTTTCTATAACTAATGATATTTCCCGCCCAGTTCCCGCTTTTGCAAATCTCAAGATGGCTCCCTTAGCAGCACTTTCTATAGCCACAAAATGTAGAGGGGTTAAGTTAAGGATAATCTCCATTGCTGCTGTAGGGCAAGTTCTCATTGCTCCAGTCATGCATATGCATTAGAGCCTTTGTAATTTTTCTAGTGATTTCCTAGCTGTAGTTAGTTCAGTTCTCTCTTATGCCATGCAACCGCACCATAGGTAATGATGGGTCTTACCAACATGGTATACATCTATCTGAGGATGTTTGGTTTGCAGCCCCATGTTTTACCTGCAAGTCTCTTGCATATGATGATGGCTTTTGTGGCTTTTCCGACGGTTAATTCGACGTGTTTATTCCAGAGGAGTTTACTGTGTAGTGTTATACCTAGATATTTAACTTCCCTCTGGATCACGATTTCTTCTCCTGCTAACCGAATAGGTTTCATGCTTAGAAGAAGCCTCTTTTTGGTAAATGGTACTATTGTTGTCTTGGTGGGGTTGATGTTTAGTCCCACTGATAGACACCATTTTCTTGTTATTGACAGTCCTCTTTGGATTATATTGCAGAGTTCTTTCGAACTTCCCCAATGCTGTTATTACGATGTCTTCAGCAAAGCCAATGTATCGTATGCCTTGGGAAGTAAGACTTTCCAGTAATTTATCAACTACAAGACTCCACAGTAAGGGTGATAAAACCCCTCCCTAGGAACAGCCTCTTATTGTGGTGACCTTTGGTACACTTTTTCGTTCTTTTGCCTAGCATTTCGCTTATCCATCTGATTATGGTAATGGGAATGCCCTTCCTTACAAGAGCTTTATTCACTGCTTCATGAGAAGTATTGTCGAAGGCCCCCTCAATATCTAAGAACGCACATAAGGCAGTTTCTTTTGATTCTAAAGCAATTTCTAAGGTATTTGTGAGTTCATAAAGGGTGGTTTCTGTCGATCTTCCCGCTCTATAAGCATGCTGGCGGTGGTAGAGAGGCCTGTGAATTAATACTTCTGATCTTATGAAGTTATCAATTGACTTTTCCAAAGGACGATAAGCTTATTGGCCTCAATGACTTTGGATGTGTTGCATCTTTTTTGCAAAATTTTGAGAATAAAGATAACTTTAGCTCTTCTCCATAGACTTGGTATGTGCCCAAGTCCAATACTACTTCGAAGTATGCTAATGAGAAATGACATTAGTTCGACTTTCCCTTTCTGTAAGACAGCTGGAAAAATACCAACTACTCCCGGTGATTTAAAAGGTTGGAAGGTATTTAGCGCCCAATCTATTCTATTGCCTGAACAGATAGTTGAGGCTATCTTCCAGCTTTCTCGGTTTGATTTGAGAGGTACTCTCTCTATTGTTATTGTATTTGTTATAATTGGTAAACTGCCTGGAAAGTGAGTAAGTGAGGTTTTACCTTGGCTCCTCATTTTCCTTGAAGCTACCATCAGGGTCACGAAGTGCTAATGATGTTAGTGCCTTCTCTTTCGCTAGAGTCTTATGTAGCCTTGCTGCTGCTGGGGAAAAAGAATTATTGTTGGGTTATTCGCGTATATCTTTTCAATTGTTAGACCGATTTTGTTATAATTTCGCAATTTGGGCCTTCTGAATAATTTAATATGTATACCCGTTTGCATGTTTCAATAAGAAACACACCTATTATTCAACCATTAACATTTATCTTCACGGTGTGCCTGCATTACAGTAGTTGTAAACCACAAGAGCAACTTCGTGCGATCCAGTCTTCCATATTTTTTTCTTATAAATATTAAGTCAACCTAGAAGTTCGAGCTTTTTGTCACATCTTACCGAATCACCCTGCATAAACATTTTTCATTTGTAATGTGTAGATAAAAAGATATTCATTAGAAACTCAAAAAGAATACTGATGCAGCTAACTCACAGCTATTGTTTCAACTTTAACTGACAGCGATTCATTTAGGTATGTTAAAAACATGGCTCAAAGTGCAAGATGCTGTTACTTTCTTTTTCCGAAAAAAAAAAACAATACTCTGTTTACATTCTTAATTAGTCAGACATTTGACAATCTTGGATATTTGTTAGGTTCTCAAAAAAAAAGGGTCTCTAGTGTTGGGTTGGATGGGCACTTAGCTGAGATTCTACGGCCACCTTTTGTGTTTAATAGTTCGACATCTTGAATACTCAGTCATATAAATACAAAAAAAACTTAATATCTTTTTTTTTTTTTGTTACAATAAGTCGATAGTGTAATACATTAGCATCCATTCAGTCATATTTACCGCCTTTTTGACGATGACGTTAACTTATACACACTTGCATAATTCCGAGAAAGCCAAAAGATGAAGAAAGATCAACAAAAAGACACAAACAAAAAACACAAGAAGAACTGTTGTGTCGCAAGCCAGCCATGATAGACTTATGGATTATGACTAATTAATACGCTCAGGTAGCTATATTATACGATATGACCACAAATTTGAAACCTCAAATTAAAAGCTCATATTTTACAGCATATGAAAAAATATTAAATTTCTCGAGACATCGTAGGTATTGCAAATAGTGGACCCACCCCAGTAAGCTCTTTTGCGGTTTATTTGTTACCAACTTTTCAGTTTTGTTAGATGATTGTTGGCTTTGTACAAATATTTGTTAAGATTAAGAGAAGAAGAAAGTATCTATACGTCTATGTGGTGCGTGATGGCTGTTAATCGGATTTGGATACAATTTTTAGATTTCTCTGATCATTGATTTGAAAAACTAACTTTGACCGTAGATGACATCTTTTGGGTGTGTTATGCAATCGCAATCGCGCAAATGGGTGTGGCGGCAGGAATCGTGATCATTTTCTTCAAAAGATGAATTAGAGGATGTTAGTTTTACAAACTGGATTTTCAGTTTGGTCAGCAAAACTATGTAATGGGTGATTTTTTAAGAGGTTTAGAACTTTTTTAAAAAAAAAACACAAAAAATTCGAAAAAATGAATAAAATATTTATTTGAATCGATAGTTTGAACCTTACAATTTAATGTTTAAAGATAATTTCATGCAAATGTTGACCGCGGCTGCGTCTCAGGTAGCCCATCCACTGAGTCCAATTTTGGCATACTCTTTCACACATATCGGCCGGTATCTCACGAATGAATGCATGGATGTTGGCTTCCAGTGCGTCAATCGAAGCGGGCTTGTCCCTATAGACATTAGCCTTGACATACCCCCACAAAAAATAATCTAATGGTGTCAAATCGCACGATCTAGGCGGCCAATTGACCGGCCCGAAACGTGAAATTAACTGTTCACCAAACTCGCCTCGCAATTGCGCCATTGTTTCGCGTGCTGTGTGGCATGTGGCATCGTCTTGTTGAAACCACATATCATGCAAGTCAAGAACTTCCATTTCGGGCAAAAAAAAGTTTGTTATCATCGCTCGGTAGCGTTCACCATTGACAGTAACGCTGCGATTCGCATCATCTTTGAAGAAATAGGCCCAATAATGCCGCCGGCCCATAAACCGCACCAAACAGTGGCTTTTTCGGGATGCATTGGTAGCTGTTGCAATGCTTCTGGCTGATCTTCACTCCAAATGCGGCAATTTTGCTTATTTACGTACCCATTCAACCAAAAATGAGCCTCATCGCTGAACACAAGCAGCGCGCGACGAACATTTCGAACCGAGCACGAATTTTGATAGTAAAATTCAATAATTTGCAAGCGTTGTTCATTTGCAAGACGATCCATGGTTAAATTGCAAACCAAACTGAAGCTGTTTGACAGTGACACAAGGTACTAAACACACGTCAGCTGTCAAAACCAGTGTTGCCAAAACCAAACCAGCTAAAAAATCACCCGTTAGTTTTAATTGAAAAATTAAATCTTTAATATCACTGCTTAAAAATATAAAACCGTTGCTGGTAGCTTACAATCGACGCGACGCACGCACGATATATAGATCTCAGAGATCTTCAACCTCTTTTTTTACTTGCTCTATAGGGCCATAGAATTGTATTGGATTCTTATAACAAAAAATGTCGACTTTGTAATCAAAACTAACACTACGAGAAGTTGTAACGAAGAGGTACAACTTATCCTCAGGTGCACAAACTTTTTAAATTTAAATAAAATTTGAAATATCATACAAATTTGAACTTCCCCACTTTTCAGTTCACATTCACTTGTAACCAAAAATATATGATGAGGATGTAAAGAAATTAGCAAAAGTAGTATTTTAACTCAGTCTAGTGGTGAGTACCAATCTAGAGTATAGAAGTACTAGAAGATCGGGTTGGCACAAGCCCTAGCCTAGCCCATATTAGGCGTGGCGTCTGAAAGAAAGGCATGTTATTGTGATTGTGGTTGTGGTGTTATTAAACTACTCAAGAAGCCCCTCTATTGTTTTTGTAAATATTTTTAGTAGGGCCTTTAGGTAATGTACTTGCGGCCAGTTTTACAGTTAGAAAAGTGACACTTAAGCGGGCAATTTGAAAGATTAAGGTGCAATATTGTTGAAAATTTATTTCCACTGATTTATAATTATAATTAGGAAGATCGAAACTATGAAAAGCAAGACTTTGGATATTCGTATCCACCAAGAAATTAATAAAAAGACAAATTAAATAAATATGCATAAGACCGGTGTGCGTCGCGCAGGGTAGGGTTGCCAGTTTAGGGGTTTTCCCCCTAGATTTAGGGGATTTGTTTGTAATCTGGGGTGATGAGATGTTTGGGGGGGAATCTGGCGGATATATTTAGAGCTAAAAGGTTGAGGAATCGTATGGGTATTGAAACAGCCGACAGAGTATTCTACGAGTTATATTTATATTCCTTACATTCTGGATGCCACAATTTTACAACAACAGAAGAAATGCTGAAAACTTTCACAAGTTTGAAGATGTATCAAACCGGCGCGACTGCCAAAATGAAGATGACGATAATAATTAGAAAATTTTTAATGAAGTGCGACAATTTTTTTAATTACCTACCTTATATTTAATTTTCATATTTATTTATTACTCGTATTTTAAGATTTCTGAATTTTTGGAGCTTCTCATTGGCCAGCTGTCATAAAAAGTTAGATGTCATCTGAATTTTAAGAACTTTTTATGAGAGCTGGCAAATCAAGAGCTCCAAAAATTCCGAATTTTAAAAATTAAGATGAACAAAATTTTATTGTTTTTTTATGTTAAAATGTGGTAATTTGGGGGGTTTCTAAATTTTTCTGGCGGGATATTTTTTATTCATCTGGCAACACTGGCGTCGCGTTTGATAAATTTCGATTGATTTAAGTTAGTGAGAAACGACGATCTGTCAAACAGAAATGGTCGCGTTCGATGATAATTTACAACACGGCAGCAATTACCACCGCTACCACCGGTTTCGCTCAACAAATTGTGGGTTCGGTGGTTATAATTAGGTGAATTTAATTAATTTAGCGCCCAATCTGCGCTGATTTAATAAAAGTTAAGATTTTTGATAGATTTTAAACAAAAATGGGAAGTACAGGGGCCTACTTCAATGGGCGACAGGAAGTTTTTTACCATCCTGGTTAAAACTTAAAAAAAAAACCTGAAAAAATTAGGTTTCCTCTTCTGAATCAAATAACTACACAGAGTTTAATTTCCTAAATGAAAACATAATTTTACTAGGGAAACCTTTACGAGTAGATATAGGTGAAAAATCCTTTATTTTTGTTATGGTAAAAATTTTACAATTTTAATATTTGGAAAGATTTCCGGAACACAAAGAAAGAAAATGAGGACTGAAAAAGTCCCGTATTTTCGGAAACACATCAGATTGAAAAACGAAGGCCTATCAAGTTATACATTTTCCCAAACTAGCTTTTATAAAACAACGATTAAACCACTTCACTAGACACAAAATACTAATCTTTTTAATCAAAAGAAGTTGAATTATCCCTTCTGAGTTTTCTGGCGATCTGCTTCTATCACAGAATCTATACAAAAAAAAGTGACATAATGGCGGCCTTCTTCGCTCACTTTTGCTCGCTCCAATTGTTGCCTTCTCTTTTTATCCCACATGTAGTGGCGGTGCTCGGTCACGGGCTTAGCGGAAAACTTCTCCCATTGGCTGCAAGTTTGCTCCGTTTTTGAACTCATAAATCCACTCTCATTTCACATATAATCCGAATCCCTAGTTAAAGAGATCATTCACAATGGAGGTAGCTCAATGAGCAAATTCAAGACATCCGTCCAATTCTACTACAGTTGAAAGCAAAACGAAAAATCAGATTTACACGAGCAAAGTCTCCGTCCCAAAACTTCCAGTCTTAATATGGAGAAAAATATCTTCGACGGACGCACTTCCACCATTTACCAATCTTAAATGGTGGGGAAAAATTCACCTTCGCTTGAAAAGTTAAAATTCCCTTAAACCGTAGACCTTCGCGCAGATTTGGGGATTTTGGGGAATCACCTAACAAAGTCAACTTCTTTTAAGTTGCAATAAGGCACTTAATGTTGGGCTCTCGGCCGTTTTTTTTTACGTGGGGCTCTCGGCCGTTTTGGTTTTCGACGACTGGCAAGGCAAGTAGTATTGACATGACCATCAATTTATATGTGGACTGTCTGTCGCACATGTCGTTGGACCATGGACCATCTGTCGCATGTCTGGGTGTTATGTGGACCGTCTTTCACACATGTCGTTGGACAAGGAACATCTGTCACATGTCTTGGTGTGAAGTGGACCTCTGTCGAACTTGTTTTGAATATGAATAGTTTGTATATAAATAGTGAATACCTGCTTTTGTTGTTTTTCCAAGATGCTTTAGGAGTAGGCATCTGGCTGATGGCCCAAGTCACACTTTTCTCTGCCAGTTGCAACAGAAAAGGAGGTGTGAAAATGGGAAAAGAGGAAACGAATGGGCTGGTGCCACTTGTTGTGGTAAAAATTAAATGTGCACACTTACCTGAATAAGTGACCCTTAAGTCTCTGATGTTGGTGACTCAAGTTCCACTTACGCTGGCTATGAAACTTTGCCGAAAGTCCTAATATGGGAAACTTAAGTGCCACTTATTCCGGTAGGTGTCGACTGTGAAACTGGCCCTTAAAGCCATTTTCTGATATGAAACTTAAGTATTTATGTTCAACCTGAACGATCATGTTGAACATAAATTTTTAAGTTTCATTTCAGCAAGTGGGCCTTAGAAAGGCTTATAGTAGGTACTTTCCTTGAGCCTTTCTCTTCAAGACAAGGAATTCCCCACGAGAATTCCGACCAGAATTTGCCTTAGTTTGCTCACTAGGAAAATAAAATTCCCTACGAGGATTCCGATAGTACATTCCTAAGGCTATATATTCAAGATTCCTTTTGACAAGGTTCCCCTTGAGGGTTCCAACCAGAACTTCACTTAGTTTACTCAATTGGAACAAGTATTCCCTGAGAGGATTCCGCCAGTACTTACCCAAATTCATTTAGTAATGAAATTCCGTTTTCTAAGAAATGATGGGGTACCACAAGGAAGTATTTTAGGTCCTTTTATTGACACGCCATATTCATATTTATCCGCCTCGCAAGTAAAAATAAAAAAAAATAAATTTATTTGTATTTTGGGGTATCACTTGCATTCGTTCACGCATTGCAGCTCATACTCGACTGAGTGGTCGTGCGATCGCAACCGCAATGGTTTGAAAAGAACGCCATCTTTTGTGAGTGCAATCATTATAAATTATTCACTAAATTCAATTAAAATAGATATTTCATTCATTGACTCCACTTTAAGACTTCGACTTCAAATTATGCAATCACCCTTCATTTGACAAGATATCAAACAAATTCCATCAATTTGTTCCTCCATTCATTTAACAGCAATCAATTGAATGCAATCTTTTAAGATATTCATGCATTCTAAATATATAGCATTCCTTGTTTTATTTTCCATTCTTGTGAATTGTTTTGAAGTTGACTTGGAATAATAAGCATAGGTGAGATATGTATTCATATTATTGGGGAAAAATTTTAATGACCATTGAGCACGTAAAACCAATGGAACACAAAAGAAATGCACAAGAATGAAAAGCATGAATTCCCAAAAGATTCCATTCAATTGATTATTATAACATGAATGGAAGCAAAAATGATTGCAATATTTTTGATGTCAAATGAATGGTGATTCCATAATTTGAAGTCGAAGTCCCAAAGTAGTAAAGTCAGTGAATGTAATCTTTTTATTAAATTCACTAAATATTGCATTCAAAAAAGATTGCATTCTTTAACAATCCTGGAAATCGCACGTGTATGTTTCTATGGATTAAACAGCATGAAGGAAGTTTCTTCGTTTCAAGTTGTAACACAATGGACACTAATAGTTTAAATATGACAGTTTTCTTGCACTGACAGCCGTATTTCAAGCTTACAAAATCTGTTTTAAATTCTACCGTGATCTTTAAAGAAATTTTAAACAAAATCTATGCAAGCGCATAATTTTCTCCATAATTCCACACAAACAATATTCCTTTTGCGCCGTTTAATTTAAAAAAAAACATTACAAGAACACAAAAATCATCAAAAACTCACGAGTCACGACGAAGAAATTAAGAAAAATTATGTCTTTCATATTCACTACTGCAGCAGAAATCTCAAAATGAATTCCTTTCCAAAAAAAATATAAAAAAATAACCCAGGAACTTCTCAGACTCCCTTTAAATGCAATAAACTAAATTTCTGCATCCATACATCCTCTCTGAAGTTTTATGTAACATTTGAATCGGTAAATCTTAACAAATAGACGGTCTTTTAGTAGACTGCATCTAGCAACAGCAGTAGCAGAGCGGCAGAGCTGAATAGTAGCATTCAGCATCACATTAAACTGTAATTCTTCACGCCCATTATTTCCAGCTTTCTCTTACGAAATTCCTACGTACAAGGTACAACCATAGGTATACGACATGGTACTAGCACTAAGAGAAAACGAGGCTAAAACTATATATCCTTTCCTCATCTGGTATTCAATCCCGCTGCCAGTATATCATTTCGCCAAAAATCCTCATCAGGTACAAGACATATAAATCCTGGACCGTAAACCGTTCCGTTGATGGTGGTCCCTGGATCTGAATCGTTGTTCGTTGGAACTCATATCGCATACCGTACCCGTAGCGTAACTTGTTTCCTTCGGTGTTCGGTGAATATATGCACCAAAATAATGCATTCGCCTAGAACGGAATGGGGGGTCTCTTCAAAATATGAAATATCCGTTTTCTTATCCTTTTCCGCCCTGAAGCTCTGTAGGTTTATAGTTATTCTTTCAGCAGTTTCCATACCCCAACCCCACCAAGAATACAATTATAGTTTCAGCAGACTTTGTTAAGTGAGAAATAATATTCTTCCTTCGCTTAATGCACACGTGGTGTGGTGGCGTGCAGCGTGCATGGCAGCGGGCGCAGAGATGTTGGAAGGGAACGACTTTGATATGACGCTGCATCGTATATGCATGATAGATTCCAAACCAACACTCCCCCGGCCCCGCCCCCCTCTTTCTTAAGTGATGGCACAAGAACAAGATAAATAATAATGCCTGGCAAATGCATAACCATTAATAATTTGAATCCTTCTACTTTTCTGCGATACGAGTTCTACGACGACGAAGGACGATGGAACAACCAACATTTTGATTTATAAAACCATCCAGCATTCTAGAGGATGTATTATTGGTGTGTGAGGGGTATCGCCTTATCTCATATCTGTTTATCTGTGAATCTACAGACATATCGGCGGGGGAAGGGGACTAAAAAGAATCTTTAAAGATGCAAGCAAACTAGGTAGATATTGTGTTGTGTGATGTGGCTTACACCGGAAGAGCTGCCAGATTAGAAGCTCATTCTGTGCTTTTGCTTTGCGGTCTTTGGGGGGAAATCCCTGACATGCCTCTTGGGTCTTGGTATATTCAAACCCGTAATCATTTGTTCGAATTGTTGCCTCGTCATACGGATGGATACAAATCTTTTTCGAAGACAAGGTATAGGTATACCAAATCCCACCTCAACCGGAAATTCCATTTGTTTTTTAAAGTTCAAAATCTTGTCTAAGGATGCTGTTTGCACTTTTTAAATCTGCAGATCTTATAGGGGATCATATATAAAGAGGAGAGGAAAATGGGTGCTAAATCTCTCATGTAGATATATGTACAAATATGTAACTATTCGGACTGGTGGAAGTGTGATCATAGCCTCTTCGCGGCGGCCGCTAGAAACAAGCCTTTAAAAAGGTTTGGCTAATATGATCAGGCTGGTTCCACAGGTTGGCAACAGGTTAATTCCCTGTTCCGTAAAACAAGAAGAATTACGAGACCAGCAACAAGCCTCGGAAACGGACTGATAAAAATCAGCCTGGGAGAAGAACATAATCTGTGAAATAGAGAAAAGCCGAGAGCGAGGTCCGCACCAGGCGCGGAAGTTCTACCAATCCGTCCGAAACATGACGCAGTACACACCACGCTGCACATACTGCAAGGACGGAGAGGGAAATCTGATCACCGATCCTCAAAGCATACTGGAGCGATGGGAAGTGTACTTCAATGAATTGCTAAATGGTCAGCTCACTGCAGAAGTGGAGGCTCCACCCCGAATAGCACAGAATTCGATTTATAACTAGAATTTGGTCGTATTTGTGTTTTGTTGAAGTAATCTGCAACATATTTTATTGCAGCTCAGTTTCTCAATTGTTCATCAAAAAACAGTGGTAACTTTGTGAATTAAAATGCTACAAATCGGTTTCGTAAAAGTTTGAACTTGTTCCTGAAAAACTGAAGTTGTTCTTAAAGGGTTATAAGCAAGTCCAACATTTGAAAGTTGATAAAAAGTTTTTATTACATCTATTGAATTTCTGTTTCGTTATCTTCTAACTTAAATCTTAAAATAACTTTCTTGTGACAATCTGTAAAATCATTTGGGTAACTTTAATATAATTTATAATTAAGAAGGGGGAAACAACTAACAAAAACATTTTTGTAACGTTTTTCCTCTTTAAATGTTTATTTTAATAGAATTTCAATGAACAAGTTTACAATTACATATATATATAACAATAAGTCAATCGTAGTTGTCTATTCACAATACGAAAAAAAATGTATATATTATAATGAAATACATCATTCCTTGAATAGCGAATGGTTTTTTTTTTCAAAAAAGTATGCATAAATCTCCACCATTGTTTTTTTAATTACATTTCAAACTTCTTGTTACTATTAACAACATCAAAACAAAAATGAAACTCTGAATGTGTTTTGTTATGTTGTCGTTTCGTTATATTTGGCATAACAAGAAAGCAACGAACAACATGTTTGAATACACATCGATGAAACTAAGTTGAAACATAAGTCCTTGTACTTTTTATGGGTGCAAACTTCGTTTTATTTTGGTTTCTTATTTGTAAACATGGAACAAAGATTGCAACGACATTAAAACAAATAGGTAACAAAAGTACTAGAATTGAAAAAAAAAACATTTGGTTTGTATTTGACACAAAACTTCAACATTTCTTAAGATGCAAGTAATGTTGTAGTTGAGTAGAGATGTTCTATAAATGTTAATCGTATATTTTTATTTACTTTATTTAAATCAACCATGAAAAGTAAACAAACAAAAATTATTGCTTATATTTACATGAAGCGAGTTACTATACATGGCAGAGTTGCCGCTGGATTAAAAAATTGTCACAATTCAGATTAAACAAATTGTAGATTTTAGGATGACCATAATACACATACCTAAAAATACAAAAATTATATTGCATGTCTTGTCATATGAACACATTTTTACGTTTCATAAATATTTCGTTCCAAATGTCAACAGACTGCCTAGAAATCGAGATTTTATGAAGCATTAAGAAAAGGGCAACAAAATTTATTATCGTAGCCATCCTTGGATGGAATTCGCTTTGGGCATCTTGAAATATAGAAGACAAACCAAATTTTGACGTTTCATGAATATTTCGTTGTAAATGTCAACAGGCCGGCTAGAAATCGAGTTTTTATGAAGGATTAAGAAAAGCCCACATAAATTGATGTTTTTGGGTTTCTTTTTAATCTATCTTTATATTATAAATTTAATTTCCAGAATTTGACATTTCATGGGGTTTCGAAAAAAGAGAAAATTGATATTTTGACATTTAACGTAATTTCTGATACAAAATTTATGTTTCAAAAATAAAAACAAAAAGTGAAGTGCGGCAACTCTGGTAAGCATAGACCAAAGTAAAATGCAAGTTGTTGCTTAATTTTTTTCCCGCCTGGAAAAAATTATGGTTTTTTTAACATTAGAATTCTAGTTTCAGTAACGGGGATTTGAAAATATGATTAAGAAGAATATTTCTTTGTTTTATAAACAGTGTAAATTGGTTAAAATGAGAATTTAATTGAATTAAGTTTCTTCTTTATTGTATCTTTGGTTTAATAACATGTAAGTTTTAATTTTAAGAGACAATGTTTTATTGATATTTCCTGCAACAAGCGCCATATTGTTCACAATCTAATGACTTTTTATTAGAATTTGATCTTATATGCGAAATTTTTAAACTAATTTTTCCAGTTAGTATCACGTTTTCCATAGTAAATTTCAATGGAAACGGCTGAAAGTTTCGTTTAAAAATGTAAATTATAAATACTTTTGCAACTTTAATGCCTAAATACAAACATGATTATCTTTGTATTTTTTCAAATTTCCGCCCAATTTTAATTTTGTAGGTGGCCCGAGAATTTTCTGAAAGTAAATGTTCAATCTTAATGATAAAAATGGGGTTTGTATTAGATTTTCCGTTCATAAATAACTGAAAATCGCATTTTTAATCACAATATTAGACGTTTTGACTTTATTCAATACTTTGAAGTTTATCTTTTTTATAACATCTCAATGGTATTATACATTTAAAAAGAATTTGAGCAATAACTTTACAGAGACTTTTATAATGTTTTCGGAAACATTATTTCTCATTATATTATAACAAAATAGAACAGAAAAAGTTAAAGTAATAGTAATAGCAACTTCGATAAAACTTTATTCAAGTTATTGTAATTTGTTTTAAATACAAAGTATTCTTGCATAAACATTTTTGCAATATTAGTAAACTCATCGTAGAGTTCAATCAAAGTTGCACAATTGTAAGATTAAGTTACATTTAACATTTCTTAGTTCAAATAACACTTATAAAACTAAGAAACGACAAAATTTATCTTCTATAGAACCCAATTACCATAAGTTCGTTGCAAATAAGAGGAGAAATGCGGCTATTTGGGTTACACAACTGTACCAGAATATGTTTCTGAAATAAATGGACAACAACTTGATTGTTTTACTGGAGTTATACCTACCAAATGAAAACCCGTCTTTGCTATTCGGGCACTACTTCAAGAAGAGTACCCTATGTTGCCGCCACCAAGCATAGAAGAGGTTGAGAAGGCTATAGGCCGGCTAAAGAAAAACAAAGCCCCGGGAGCCGATGGTATACCAGCCGAACTATTTCAACACGGTGGGCCAGCTTTACGTCAAGCAATTCATGAGATTATAGTGCACGTGTGGGAGCATGAAGAAATTCCAGAAGACTGGCGAAAAGGTATCATTTGCCCCATACATAAGAAGGGAGATGTCACAACGTGCAGCAATTATAGAGGTATCACGTTGTTGAGTACCGCCTATAAGATACTCTCCTCTATCCTACAAGACCGGATAACCCCATACGCTAAAACCATCATCGGACAATATCAGTGCGGTTTCATTCCAGGCAAATCAACAACTGATCAGATCTTTACCCTTAGGCAGGCGATGGAAAAATGTCTAGAATTTAACATCCCAACATACCACCTGTTTATAGACTTTAAGGCCGCCTACGATAGCATAGCCAGGGTAGAACTTTACAAAGCCATGAGAGAATTCGGCATCCCAAATAAATTGACACGACTATGTAGGTTGACCATGACCAACGTAACAAGCCAAGTAAAAATAGCCGGATTGCTATCCAAACCAATCAACATCTTTAATGGACTCCGACAAGGGGATGGTTTGGCCTGCCTCCTCTTCAACCTGGCGTTGGAGAAAGCAATCCGTGACTCTGGCACGGCAACAAGAGGGACCATCGTCAACAGGTCCAGCCAGATACTGGCTTACGCAGACGACATCGACATCATCGGAAGAACTGAGCAAGCTGTACATGATTCCTTCATCCAGATCGAGCAGGCGGCACAAAATCTGGGGCTGCACATTAGTGAAGGTAAAACAAAGTACATGGTGGCGTCGAATGCGAGAGGAACAGTTGGTCAAACAATCAAGGTAGCGGAGCACGAATTTGAAGCGGTGCAATCCTTTAAATACCTTGGGTCAATAGTAGTAGCCGATAACAATATAGAAGAAGAAATACGCGGGCGGCTTCTCAAATCCAACAGAGCCTACTATAGTCTGTCAAAGCTCTTCAAATCCAGAAATCTCACCATAATTTCAAAACTGCTGCTG
The DNA here is from genome assembly GCA_932273885.2 of Leucozona laternaria. NCBI lineage: Eukaryota > Metazoa > Arthropoda > Insecta > Diptera > Syrphidae > Leucozona > Leucozona laternaria. The sequence goes on along the minus strand of OW026366.1, from coordinate 196,326,040 downwards.
TACAGGACCGTGGTCCTGCCAGTACTCACATATGGATCCGAGACTTGGGTGCTTAGCAAAAGGCACTCCGACCTATTAGCCACGTTCGAGAGAAAAGTCTTAAGGAGAATTGTTGGCCCCATATGTGAGGAAGGACGATTCCGGAGACGGTACAATCATGAATTGTACGCAATCTACCTTGAAGCAGATATCGTGACAAAAATTAAGCTCGGTAGACTCCGGTGGGCAGCGCACCTAGCTCGCATGAGCGAAGAGGAACCTGCTCGGAAAGTTCTTTGTGGTACATTCTATGGTAGACGACAGCGTGGTAGACCATGCTTGCGCTGGAGAGATGGCGTAGACCAGGACGCCCGGAGCCTTGGGGTGCGCAACTGGATGGCGGCGGCTCAAGACCGGGATGGGTGGAGAGACTTGTTGAAGGAGGCCAGGACCGGACCCCGGTTGTCGAGCCGACGATGATGATGATGATGTACATATATATTTAGTTATAGGTTGAACTCCTTTAATAAGACCAACAACATTTGAGTTAATCTAATAAAACGCTAAGCTTTGAATTGTCTTAAAACTAATAAAGGGTTTTTCAACAGGGACGCTACAAAAGTAGAGCAACAGGGACAGCAAACGACGCCATATTTCTTGCCGCTCTTTTGACATTTCTTTTAAGTGAGGTTTGCCATTTCATGATGGAAAGACATACGAGCCAAAAACGAGTCAAAATTATTAAAATTTACTACCGAAATTCGGAGTAAGTGGCCTCAACGTTAAGAGCGCTACGTCCAATTTATGGTCGTCATAAAATTGTCCTAGCAGATCAACAATTGAGCGTCTAGTGGAAAAATTTGAATCCAAATTTGAAGGCAAAGTACAAAATGTTCCCGTGCCAGTGAGACAAAGAAGTGCCCGTAGTGTCGAGAATATTTCTGCCGCTGAGGCTTCAATTGCAGAAAGCCCAAAAGTGTCTCTCACACGTCGTTCTCAAGCGTTGGGCATCTCTGTGACGTCGTTGTGGTGAATTTTGCGAAAAGATCTTCGCCTTCATCCGTACAAGATTAAATTGACGCAAGAACTGAAGCCGCCTGACCACCAGAAGCGTCGTATGATCGTGAATTGGGCTGAGCCAAGAAGCCAGCGACGATTGATGAACTTAGTACGAATATCGATTGTGAAATTGCAGCAGTATCGGCCGATTTATGCTTGAAAACCGTCAAAAAATTGGGTTCAGCGTCTGGACTTCTGCAAGCGTGCCCGTGGTGGCCATGCGAAAAAAATTGAGTTTCATTGGCATCGAACGTACTTTCACAGAAATAAAGAATTTCATTGATATCCAAAACCGTTTTTGTTTTATTTAAAAAAAACTCTTGTAGCGCTCTTATTGAAAAACCCGATATAAAGAAAAATTATATAAAATGATACCATACAATATTTTGTTTGAACTTTTTGTCAAAGTTGAGAGTCTTGAAGAGTTATTTTTTGCCGTTATAAGTGAATACCAACTATCCGGTGAAAATTTAGCGGAAAATGAAGCAAAATTAAAAAGCTTTTATTACAACATTTATAAAAATGGGTCGCAGCCCATAGATCGAGATTATATTTCATAAAAAAAACTGAGGAATGGCTTTCTTCATTTCTCCATATCAAAACCGGACAAACAGAAGTAATGTGTGATCTCCCAACTACATCAAGGTCATCAAGAGGAAGGCCAAGGAAGTCACTCAATGAGTGCGCAACATTTACAAAAAAAAAAACGTAAGAAACCAAAACGATATGAAAGCTAAATACTCACCGGAAATGATAAGCTTATTACGCATTACCCCGGATTTAGATGATAGTTTCCAAGAAAAATAATGTTTGTATGTAAATGTTTGTTCTTTTTTTTTTTTGTTTTTCTACTTTTTGAATTCTAATCTATCAATAAAATACTTTATAAATGTACTCTCTTTAAAAAAAAATAAAAAAAATAAAAAATCAATCAATAAAAAAAACACAAAAACTGTTTTTTTTCCCACTGTTTGACTCAAATTGGTTTGTTTTCTTTTTTCTCCACTGTTGCACTTAAATTTCACTCAAATTACTTCATAAATTGATTTTCTAAATTTTTAGAATTAAATACCAAATATGTTAGCCACCTTAACTAAGACATCTATTTCAGCAGCAGATTCTGAAACACCCTGTAAATATTTTTTCTTAAAATTCACAAACCTTATAGCCTTGGAAATTTCCTTTAAGATAAAAAAAATTTTGGCGATATCTTTGATATATGATTTTTGCAACCAAAAAAGTCAATACGGGCCACTGTGCGCCGTTACATCCTCAAAAAGTCACTGTTTGGTGTGCTCTATAGGCAGAGGGAATCATTGGTCCACATTTCTTCAAAAATGAAGCCGGCCATAATGTTAGTCAATAAGGAACGCTATGGAGCCATGATTAATGACTTTTTTTTGACTGATTTGGAGGATGATGACGTGGACGACCTTTGGTTCCAACAAGACGGCCGGCGCTACATGCCATACAGCCAACGAAACAATCAATTTATTGAAGGAAACTTTTGGTGAACGCATTATCTCTCGTCGTGGGCATGTGGCGTGGCCTTCAAGAACGTGCGATTTAATACCGCTGGACTATTTTTTGTGGGGTTATGTGAACTCGCTTGTCTACGCAGATAAGCCCGAGACGATTGACGCCTTTGGAAGAGAATATTTAGCACGTTATTGCTGACATATACGGCCCCAAGTGCTGCAAAAAGTGGTCGAAACTTGGGCCTCTGTTATGGAATTTATTTGAGCCAGTAGCTGCGGCAACTTGCCCAAAATCATTTTTAAAACATAATGGAAAACCCTTATCTTTATAGTAAAGCTAAATTCTTGGCCATAACATTAAATCATATGCATTTTATTTCTTTTTGAAAACCACACGTCTAATTTAAACATCCATTTAAAAGGTAGGTAAAATGGTGGTTCTACCACCGGTAGTGTTAGTAGTCTAGACAGAATTGCCAAGTGGACTAGGTTATGGTTTTTTTACGCAGCCCTAAAAGAGCACCAAGCTCACAACTGTGTGCTAGGTGGTTCCGTTAGTGTTGATATCCGACCATATAGCCCTTCACCAGATCTACTCGTGGCTGAGCCTGTTCCAAGCAAGGTAGTACCTGCTAGGTATATGCCAGTGCTTTAAGGCTTGCGCCAGTTATAGAGTAAGTGATTGTCCGAAAAGTTAATTACGAATTTGTTGATTGATAGGGACTAGGTTTTGGTCTGTGCTCGCAACCTCAAGGGAATGTTAAGCTCACACTGTGTGCCAGGTAGTTCCATTGGGGTTGAGAGCCGTTCGTATATCCTATAACTATAGATATAATTGTGGTTGACCTTTTTCAAATTCAAGGCAAACCTACCAAGGTTTAGGCAAAGCTTTAAGCCCTTCACCAGTTATAGATTAAGTGGTTGTCCGGAAAGTTAGTGACGTTTTTTGTGGATGAATTTGATATTTGTAGTGTTATTACCTAAACTTATTAGGCAAGCAATAGTCCATCGAGAATCAGCTCAAAGCAGGAGTCAATAGCAATACAGTCCATGACTTTCGATCCACCGAACCTCGGTAGACCACTGCTAGTCTTTACACTTCGAATGCAAGAGTTGAGGAGAAGATATTGTTTGGTCTTTTAGATCCATCTGGTGCTGTTTAGGAAAGAGATAACAAAGTTTATTATTTTGTTTGACAGAATGACAGCACGTTAAGGTTATCGAGAAAAGGGCTTCCAAATGCCAAGAAGCGAGACCTGGCCAGGGCTGGGCAGTTCCAGAGAAAGTGTTAGATGGTTTCTTTCTCTAGAGGGTTCTTGCAGCTACGGCAGAAACTATTAAAAGGTATCCTTCATACCCAAAGGATATTTTCATGCTTTCCTTCACTTTTTAAGGTCTGGAATGACCAAAAATATGCTGTGAGAACTTCAACAAAATAAAAAAAAATTTGAATGCAACTGGAGGTGGCCCCAGCCCCCACCAGGACAATTTTATCCATTCTAAGTTAGATGAATGTATTGCAGGAATCCTTCAACTTGAGAATGTGGTTAATCCGAAAGGCCAGCGGTTTTTGGTATTGGATTTTCAGAACCAGAAGTTCAAAACCACAGGGCGATGGTGATGGTGATGGTGACGCTGAGAATATTCGGGCAGATGTTCCTACTTCTAGTTCAAGACAAGCCAGGAAAAGAAAGATTGAAAGACACGCTGCAAACATCTTATCGACAAAATACGAAGAAAGGGCAAACGATAAAACAAAATCATCATCAAGCTGTTCGAGCGTCTGGAAGTGCAACTATCAACAGAATACAACAACTATAAAATTGTGAACCAGCTGTCTGCAAAGAAATGCCTGTAATTAATGTAAACATAGATCTTAATATATTATCTTATAACGTAAATTGTATAAGTAATAAACTAGATTTTATTGATTTTTTTGAATATGTATGTAAATTTTCTTTTTTTTTTTTCTCTTTGAGACCCATCTTGAAGAAGACAAAAACAATGATTTCTTTTAATTATTTCATGGTTCTACCACCCATTGGATTTCAGCTACAAGAACATAAAGCAAGGGTAGAGCATCAGGTGGATTTATTTTTGGTAACCGGTCCTCGTTTAAAAATGTAAGTTTTATTGATACAAGTGGGGTTATAGTTGTAAAGTAGTGTCCATTGGACCTTGAAAACTTTTATATTGTACCAACATACCTTAATTGTTCTAATTTGGATTATCATTTTAATGTTTTTAGTAATGTGAATTGGTTAACGAAAATATAATGACAGCAGTGGACTTTAATGCTCGAGTTAGTAAGTCACAAATCTCATCAATAAGTCTTAATGACAATTTCAATTTGCAGATAAAATCACATAATTAGAAAATGCGAATAAGAGGATCCTAATTGAACTCTTTCAAACTTTTGATTTTTTTTATTTTAAATGGATCTTCCAAAAAAGATCCGAAGGGAGATTTTACGTTTGTGGGTGGTCAGGGAAAATCAGTTATATAGACTTTTATGCAATTTCTAGCAGGTGGTTTAGATATGTCAAAGACTTTCAAGTATATGCTCACAAATTTTCTCTGACCACCTTCAAATCGTAATTTATCTATCCCTTTCCAGTCTCCGAACTCCGACTGCTGCCTTAATGGAAGTGGAGAAAAGGTTTTGAAAAAGTGTATCAGGAAAAATTCTATCTTGTTATGATATTGCTCAGGAGCAAAATCCATCAAAAATACTTGAACTTTTATTGAATGATATTTATGCTTCAGCACCAGAATTTGCAAAAAGCTCCTTTAGGTCGAAACAAAAATGGTTCGATAACGACTGTGGTAAGTTACGAGACGCTTCATTTCATATGCTTCAATAATATAGAGTTTCTTCGAATGCAAGGATTAAGAATTGGTATATTAAAGCAAATAAAAAGTACAAAAAACTATGTTCTGTGGAATGATGTTCAATCGATTAGAGAACTAGGTTACTAGTAACAACATAATTTCTGATTTTCAAGCTGGTTTCCGTAAAAATTATTCCACAACTGATCAAATCTTTTCACTCACAACTATTGCACAATCGTATTTTAGTAGGAAAAAGAAATTATATACGTTTTTCATCGATTTTAAGGCAGCTTTTGATTCTGTTAACAGGAATGCCTTGTTTTATAAGCTGTCTTGTTTAGGAATTTCATACAAATTCGTTTATACTTTGATTTATTTGTATGAAAATACAGAATAAATAGTGTGGGATGGACAGCAAATTTCAGAGTGGTTTAACACAAGTGCACTTATATTTGCAATTTTTATTGCTGACATTGTTGATGGAGGCATTCATGTTGCGGAAACAGTACTTTTATATGCTGATGATGCAGTGACTTTTGCAGAATCTCCAAAAACATTACAGGTTATGAGAAACAGAGTATCTGATTTTTGTAAAAAGTGGGATCTTTTTGTTAATATTCAAAAGTCAAAAATAATGATTTCTTAGAAACGGTGCGGTGGCGGTTGTTATAGCTCGGTGGAAAGGTGGTTTTATAACAGAGAGGAGGTGGAGGCAGTTAAACAATTCAAATACTTATCGGTCACTATAGCGTCTAATATGGATTTTAACAAACATCTGCAATATAAATGCAAGTCTGCATTAAGTCTTGTAAATGCAACATGGAAAATATCATGTCAAGTAAAAATATTCTGCTGTCGACCAAATTCCAAGTATTTCATAGTGTTGTAAGATTCTCTCTCTGTGACGCTGCACAGGTTTGGGGTTGTTACCTTTATGAAAATCTAGAAAAAGCGCTTCGTATTTTCACAAAAAAAAATGTTCTCTTTTCCATCCAATATACCTAACTATGCTATTTATCTCGAGAGTGGACTTGAAAACTTTACACTTAAGATAGAAGCTAGCTATATTTTAAAAATTATGAGCTTTGAAGAAAACAGACTAACAAAAAAAAACTAGTTGAATATGAAATGAGGTATAAGCATTTTTGGGGTAAGGAATGGAAGCGTTTAGGGCAACTGTGTGGATGCGACCTGATTCTTCATCCAGTTAATGAAGTTCCATCTCTGCAAAATGCCTTCTCTACAATCATGGAAAGACTTGATGAGATGCAACGTAATGATCTTATACTCCAAGCAAGAAATTCTTCTAGCAGAATTCTGTATTCAGAGCTTAATTATAATCTTTCTAGTTTCAACTATTTTAAAGACGAATTTAGCTTCAAAAAGATCTCGTTGCTGTTTAGACAAAGATCGGAATCACTTCTTCCCACTGGTTCTCCATATTCAGCAAACGTTAACCAATTCTGCTCAATGTGTAATTAAAACCAAAAAGATGATTGTTTTTATTTTACGTCTATTTGCCCAATTTTGGGTAGAATAGGGAGAGGTATTTTGGTCACAAAACTCTGAGTATGAACAAACTAAAGAAATATTACATGGTCCCGAGCGAGACTGGTCGAATACACTGTACAACTATAGTGTTAAAGCTTATAAGTTATAAGTGTCGATTCCTGATATTAAAGGAATTCATGAACATCCTTCCCTCATATAAAGAAATCATTGCTTATCTGATATGTACATTATTATATTGTTTAATTATTGGTACATTCAATTTCTAATTTCTAATTTATTAACTATGTTATTAATTGTAAAATATATTTTCATTTCAATTCTATTTAAATTAAAAAAGTGTAAACAAAGCAGATGGCTGGTGCCATGTTTGATTTGTTATTTTTCAACGTTATTTAATTAAACTTTTATTTCTTGTAACATATGTATATGTTATAAACTATGCTAATATTATTAGTATCATTATTATTAAAGAAAAGGTGAACATCTTTTTGGTGAGATGGAAGAAAGGAACAAACAAGAATGCAAACAGGCATCTTGAAGGAAACACAGGAAACAAACAAATATTAAGAAAGGTTATCTAAGACTCGAGAAGAAAAGCTGGCAATTCTAAAGGAAGATTTTGATGATAACGATAACGATTCAGATATGAGTTACTGAAGATAAATGCACCGAAGCTCGAAAAAATGGTCAAAATAATTGACTAGAAAAAGTCTTTGCCATCAATAAATTTTTTTTTTCTTTTTTCACAATTAATAAAATTACGTACATACAGAGATACTATAATTATTAGCTTACAATTGAATTCATTGTGGTATTTCGAACATTATTTGCACTTTTATTTCGGTCATCACTTTCAGAAAGAACTTCCACTTCAGATACCATAAGTTCTTCAGAGTCGTAAGGTGTGTTGAAGCTTAGACCAATGTTTTCAATGGCGCAACAAGCTTTGACAATTTTTGTTGCCTTTTCTGGAGTGTAATGTAGCTCTCGAGCTCCTAAAATACATCTGAACCGACTTTTCACGACACCAATTGACCTCTCAACATGATTACGTGCTTTAGCATCATGAATGCCATTAAAAGTTGCTTTTGAGCTTCCTTCTACTGCTCAATGGACTAGAGTCTTCGAAGTGGATATCTGGAATTCCCTTAAAGCGAATTTAAGAAATGTTTCCTTTTAAATTGAAGTTGCAACTTTTGATTGATGCAAAAAGTAAAGGATTTGACCTATGCACAACTCACAGGCTGAAATTTCAAGGAAGTATTTGAAGAAAAACCACGACGCAAAAGTAGTCGTGTAATGGGGTTTTTCATTTGTAAATTCAGATTTCAATTTAAAAATTGATTTTTTTTTGTGTGGCGAATGGAATACGATTTTGTGTCAATATTTCAAAAAATCTTCATCCCTTGATGCATTTTAGAAGAGAAAACTGAGCTTGATGAAGTGACCGATTCATTTGAAATTATGAACTCTCACATATTTTGGACACAATTTTCACACCCGAAATAAATTAACCAAACCAAAAAGCGCTTTGGAAACTGACTGCTGTAAATTATGTTGGTGTTAGTACCTATATGGAAAGGTAAGATTGGCCAAAATCGGGATTTTGACAGATCGAAATTAAATTAAATTGATTTATTATAACAATGGAAAATTCCATAAGAATCCATCATTTATAATTTTTGAATTAAATTTCTTTTTAAAGAAAACAATTCAAACAATAAACTGACAGACAAATAAATAATTGACGTTTCTGCAAACTCCTAGAGCTGTGTAAATCGTTCATTTCAAATGATCGAATCGTTCAAGAATCTATCGACAAAGTTACGTAGCGCGTAGTCTCGGAAATGAATTGACATTTGGACACCTGTCAAATTTAAAGTGTTCTAAAGGACCTAGAGAACTGGAGTGACTTCAGGTAATTTCCACCTCCTAAATTGACGTACTCCGTTTTTCGATCCGCCTTACAAAAAATGTTGGCATGTTTTGACACCTGTCAAACTAAGACAATTTTTTTATTTCGGTTTCGATCAAATTCGATCTCCGAAGTTAACGAATACTGTACCGATTTGATCGACCCCATTCTGACCTATATTTCTTTTCTCCGATAAAATATATTAATAATTCAAAAGATATTGATATCGAAAATCAAGATTCATTGAAATGATGGAGATTGGGATTGAAAATCGAGAATCATCGAAATGATTGAGATTGGGATGGAAAATCGAGAATCATCGAAATGATTGAGATTGGGGTCGATTGAAACGAAAATTTGTAATTTCAATCATCAATACTTTTCGATGATTGGATCAAAAAAATCGAATCGTTCCTGATTGACACAGCCCTACAAACTCCAAGTTGAGGCAGTTTAATTTTTTTCGGTGGCACAACACTTATCTTTTTTTACTCCATTAAATTTAAATGTCAAGAAATAACTACGAGTATATCAAAATTCAAAAATGAGATTAAATAAATCAATTTATTTTCTTCAGTATTTTGAGTATTTTGACAGCTAAGAAATTGTATTGAGGAATCCTGTTCCGCTTTTAATTGAGATTTCTGAGATATCAGTAAGGCGTGATTTGCTTTTGCTGCCAACAGATGGTGCTGTTTTTAAAACAACACAAGTCCCCAAAAAATTCCACAAGGTTAGCTTATATCTTAAGGTCTATTAATCGGGCCGTCAAGATAAATGTCTTAACACTTAGAGAAAATAACACATCATCATTTCCTACCTCAAAAAAAAAATAAAATGAATCAAAGTGATAATGCTTCTAAGGAAAATTGTAAAAATTGCTATTTTCAACACCCCACCACCGGCCGACGCCAAAAATTTCTGTTTTTGATATCACTACGCATATAAGCTCTCGTACTCAATTGTTGGTTATATTTCCACCCAAAATTTGCTATCAGCAATTTATAAAAAATGTTTTTCTTAGACGTGTTAGACTAATGGTCGATTTCATAAAGCCCTTTAAACTGTTTAACATACTTTTAAATATTTAAATGACGTTTGTTCCATACAAAATACGTCATTTAAAAATTTAAAAGCCTGTTAAATATTTGTGAAACTGAACATTCGAATTTTTTCGAAGTTTGTCTTTTTGACAGCTATCACTTGATTTATGCTAAGTTTGGTTTGCCATTTCATAGTTAATAGACTTACTCCTGAACAACGTTTGCAAATCGGGCAAATTTATTACCAAAATAATGGTTTGGATTGGCGCGACGCATCGCGCCAATATTCGGTCGACATAATCGCAAAATCGCATAAATTCGACCAACCAAGGATCGGTTTCGCACCACGTTTACTCTATTGGATAATGCGCATCCTCAGAGACGCCGTACAGTGCGCATCAAAGACGCTATTACTGCTGTGGAGCAGAGTATCGAAGAAGACCCGAATGAGTCCATTCGACATGGCGCGCAACAATTGGAGCTGTGGAAAATTGGGCCTCTCGGCTGGAATTTATTCGAGCCAGCCGCGGCGGCCACTTGCCCGAAATCATTTTTAAAACATAATGGCAAGCACTTATGAATTCTTAGCCATAACATTAAATTATATGCGTTTTATTTCTTCTTGAAAACCACACGTTTAAAAAAAACACCCTTTACATACTTACCTTCATTAATTTATTATTTTTATTTAAAATCTTCACATCACGACCTTGAATTGTGAGTCTTATCTTCATCTTCACCATCATTATTAAATAAATTGAAAAAGATTCCATTCGACAGAGTTAGGTATTTGTTGAAAATCCACTCAACGTATTCATGACCTACTAAACTGATCTACAAAACCAATTTAGGTCCATTCACCATAAGCTTTAACCTTGATACGTCGTGATGCGTAGGAAAAAAAAAATTAAAAATTAAAACAGTTGTAAAAGAAAAATAAAATAAAAAAAATAAATAAATTAATCTTCGCAAAACTGTATCTAAATATTTTTTTTTTATTTCTACCATCTTTTGTCTCTACGAAATACGAAATAGTTACGGTTGGTCTTCATCGCGTACATCTATAGTTGTGTCTGTGTCGTCATCAAAGCCACGACAAAGAAGATATATAAACTCATTAAACAGGCATTGCTAATTAGCTTGCTAACGAATATGCAAATAGATCAAAATGATTTTATCAACTAAACCATCATGTAACAACAACTATCATCATAACGTGAAATCGAAAACACGGAAATGTAGATACCCACCTAACAGTTGTTACCTACCTACTCTTAAACCCACAAAAACACAAAAGGGATTAGATTGTTAGATTGTGTTTCCCCCTTTTTAGATGAACCCCAACCCCACATAAGCAGAAGCCGCATCATCATGATATAAACAAGTGCGGATTCATAGATTCAAATCTATAAAAAGCCACAAACAGCTGTGTGCCAAACACGACACATAATAAATTTCTGTCTCATATTGTAATGTTGCACTTTTAATCCATGAATATCTATATATTTGTTTTTGTTCAGCACTTCATTTGGCATCCGTTAGATACAAATTATAAAAAAAAAAAAAATCTAAATGAAAACCAGTAAGTGAGGCTGATGTTTGCATTTCGAAACCCATCATACCTACCAGCGGTGTGGGCTCTAACCACTAGCTTTTCAATCTTCATCATGCCATCCATGGCCAAATGCCCCGTCGCTCGTCGTCGTCGTTGTCGTCGCGTCGGTCGTTGGGGAGAATCACATTCGATATTACTTTAGTTTGGAACTCCGATTCAAACAGAAGTACCGTATCGTTCCAGAGGCGCACACGCTCTTCTGCAAGAAAATTTTTCATATCTATATATTTTGGTATTTTTGTTTGTTTTTTTTTTTTTTTTAATTGTCGCGTGGCGTCCGCAGTATAAATACGGAAAACTCCCCACACGTGCAGTCAGTCGACTATTGAATTTCATTAGTGCTTGCATTCAAAACGGAAACGTATCTTAATTAAACCAAATTAGATACAAAGTTAGATCTCACTCGCTCACAGATACATTTCGTGTAAAGAAATGTCATCGATCAGTGATCGTTCGTTGATGACGGTGTGTGTGCTTCTTGTGGTGATTTTCACTGTGGCACAATGCAGACCACAACAGCAGGCGTATCTACCACCATCTGGGCAGCAGCACTCTCCCAGCGGAAATAATCCTCAAACATTCTATGTCCCACAAGCGGGACAACAGCAACAGCAACTGTATCAGCTGCCATTTTTAGCATCACCTTCAAACCAACAGCAGCTGCAGCAGCAGCTTACCGAACCACCAATCCAACTGCAAATCCCGATTCCCAACGATGGTGTGGAAGAGAAGAAAATCTACGTCCAGCTACCACCGCAGCAGCAACAATATCCCCAACAACCCCAATACCGTTATCCTCCGAGGAAGCATTATAAAATCATTTTAGTTCGAAGCCCATCGCCACCGACACCTCCGCCAGCACCAGTGCTGCCCGAAATCGAGGAACAAACTTTGGTGTATGTTTTGGTGAAGAAACCGGATACTCCCAGCGTCGCTGAGCTGCAGCAACTCCAACAGCAATCCTTTAAATTAAACAAACCGGAAGTGTATTTCATTAAGTACAAGGCTAATGAGCAGAAGGCCGAAGATGGTTCACTGATGGGCAGTGGTAGTGGTATTGGTAGCATCATCAACTCACCAGAGGCGGTGCAAAAATCCATCGAGCACCAACTAAGCAATAACTTAGAAGTCGCCAGTGGCATCGGTGATGGTGGTGGTTACTCATACGATGGGTCCAGGAAACGAGCGGCTAAAAATCTTAACCATAAGGACGCCACCGAAGTCGAAGATGAGGATGAGGAGGCGAATAAGGTAATGAATGATGAGAAGCAGAAGTAAATAGAAGCTATTCCAGTTTAAGACACAGTTATATAAAAACGAAAAATAAAATATCGATTGGTGTGCGGTTCTAGTCAAGTTCGTTTCGCGCCAATCTTCTTCAAATAACCGAGTTATATACAAATGTGTCGGATGGGGATACAGTTTTAACATTGATATGACGACCCTCGAGATATAGAGAATGACGTGAGTTTGAATTTTCTGATGGTTAGCTTCGAAATTTGGCCAATCAACTTTCAATGTTTAATTAGCTCTAAGTGAGAGATATATTTTTGTATCTTTATTATTTTTTACTGTTGAAAATAAATTTGATTTAAGTTTTGTTTTGTTTTTTTTTTTTTTTTAATTTTTATATAAAAAAATCAAAATAAACACAAAACAAAGTGCTGAATGTGTTTTGTTTCCCGTGATTCAGATGGTTGGTGTTTTAAATTATCATAAATTAATATGGGAAATCATTTCACTTTTACTTCGAAGACCATCAGCGACTAATTAAATGCTAATTTTATTATATTTACAATTTTCTATTTAAAGGGAGGCAGGGGGAGAGGAGTGGTGACGCGGCGGCGGTAGAAGTGGAAGTGGAAGAGGTTTAGGTTGTGTAATGATTTCATTAAGAAGTCAGTTTTTTTTGTACCTGTTTTTGTTGTAATATTTGCCGTTTATAATCGGGCCGCCGACAGCCGTCATATTGACTTTTTGAATTTGATTTCATGAAATTTATTGACTTTTTTTGCAACGTGATTTTTGTGGACCATTTCTTTGAATAATATTTGTTTTTTTTTTTTTTCATCTCCGAGGGGATATTCAAATTTTATTTTTTTTTTTGTCTGGATTGTTATGTTATGCAGTGAATTGGTGATGATGTAATTTATGAATGTGGTAGTTATAACAGTATATAACTGTTATGTTAATGGTTTTTTTACATATAATTTTGAAATTTTCATTTTGTTTATCTTTGATTGATGGAAATTGGATGAAATATATTTTTGTTCGAGGTCTTTTATGGTAACTGATTGTTTTAATTCAATGAATTTGTTTATTTTATAGTATAAACATAATTAAAATAATAATCAATATATTGGTTGTCGGAGGATTTTATTTTATTTTTTAATTCAAAAGTTTTCCCGCTAAAGCAAGCAATCTTTTAGGCATTAGGTCTGCTCGCGTACTAAAGTCCAATACTATGTAAAACTCCTTTTTGAAGTAAAACTTCTTTTCGGCGTTGGGGGTAAAAATTTTCATGTGGAGCTGTCAGTGACATGTCAAACCGACACTTTTTATCTGTCAAAAACCAACAGAATTTTTCGCGACAGATTTTGCCATAGCTCTATATAAAAATTTTTACCCACCAATAATTATTTAAAAAAACATCTTTTTATACCGAAAAAGAATGTTTTTTTGGCAAAAGAGCCACAAAAACTAACCGGCACAACATTTAAACACATAATTTCATTAAAAACCACATGCAAATTGTTTTTTTTTTTAATTAAACACAGCGAAGAACACCCCCCAGAACAGAAAACGATTTTCATTATTAAAAAAAAAACAAACAAATATATTTTTCGACCATATTTTTAATTTAAAATATTAAACACTTAATGCTAGATAACACAAATCAGTTTTTTTCCAACTTAACTCATAAACTAACTACTTAAAATGAACAAATAAATTTACCTAAAATAAGAAAAACACAAAGTAAACAAAACTATCTTGTTGAATGTTGACAAACGTAGAGGAGCATTGCCATATACGAGGAATCCTTAACCCGCTGACAAATCTAAAATAGCATTGCCATATGCATTGGGAATTAGTCCTCGAACACAATGGATGCGGTAAGAAAACGAGACGTGAGTGTGACGAGATCTCGTCGTTCTTGTTAAATTAGTTTCAAACTATGACGAGGATATGCATAATAAAGCATTTCACGTCGTCACGTTACGTAAAATTAATTGATTAAGAAATTGTAAATCAGTAAGCTTTAATAGCCGTAGTTATTTTAATTTCCCCCAGATCTGATCCCGATTAAATTTGCACACGAAAATACATTTATTACAAAAACAATTCAAGGTCCAGCTTTGCTTTTGGATTTGCAAATCCATTTTTGAACACACACCTTTAGTACTTCCTTGCAAAAATTAGTTTTAACGCAACGAACACCTACAAAGAAATACACAAAAGGACAAAAAGAGATGGGTATATAACATTTTTTTCACCGTGATCCTGTTTGTTTTATTATCATGATCTTATCCGGATCAGATTTGAAGGATAATAAAAAGCAGTTAGTATTATTATTTTGTTAAATCTCGTCAAAAGTCTCTTGCCATTGAATTGGGAAATGGTTTTATTTATAATTCCAAAATGCTTACAGTGAATAATGTCACGCTCTCGTCTCGTTTCCTTTCTTAAATCTCGTCCCAATTTCGGAGATTGTACTGAGGTGAGTTGAAATCGGTGAGGTGAAATTGCTAAACCACGGATAAAAATTTGAATCAAATGAGAACCTCAGTTAACTAGCCAGATTCGGTGGACTAAAATTGCTGAACCACGAATAAAAGTTTGACCGACATCGACGTTTGTACAGCTGGCCCTTACATGCCACCTCCACTGGGCATGAACGATGCTCGGATTATGAACATGTCTAGAAAAAATCCAATGGAGGCACAAAAATCCATGTCCGTGCAGCAACATATCGACGAAAACTACTTTTTCAACACGACATGACCAGGGTTCGGACTTCAGAAATCGCATTTCGAAGTAGATCGAAATAAAAGTGGCAGTGAAAACAAAATTTTCGAAGTAGAATTTTAATTTATATTAAAGGCTACTACATTCAACACTTTTTGCAAAAGAGTGGCAAAAAGTGGAAAAATGAAAATCAAAAACATACTTTAGAGATCCCTGTTTTCGAACAAATTGTGCTTAATCTGTCAAATCAATCTGAAATGACAAACCAAAAACCCTTTTACCCACACAGGCATCTCTAAAGGTTGGTTTCGTTCTTGACATTTCCACTTTCAAACAAAAAGAATCGAAATCGAAAATAGAAGTAGATTGTTAGCAAAGCGCAGTGATGCAGTAGATTTGATAATGTATGAAAAAGCGAAGTAAATCTACTGCTTTCGCAATAAAGTCCGAACGCTGGACATGACCGCTGTTCAAAGCTTGGGCATGAGATTTGACGTTTCATGTGTGTGAGTTTTTTTTCTGGTTCTCGCTGAATGTGGTGGTTAATGTTGAAGGAAAAAGGTAGAAGTAGTGGTGAAGGGAATTTCTGTATGTTTCCCTTGTATGTGAAACGACATGACATAATTTGCCCAGCGGTAAAAATTCACTGATTGGATTGTGGTTGTGATGTTGGGCATCTGAATGCCCTGTAGGGTCGGGGTGTAATGGCTAAGCGAAAATCGTCAACATAGGTGCCCGGAGTTAGGGGCACTTGCCCCAACCTGGCTCTTGACAATACTGCTTTTCATTTTTTACTATGAATCTTAACAAATATATACTTGTCTTCTCTACATGATTTGATACCCCCATAAGGGCCAAACTCATAAGTTTGACGTTTAAAATGACAATTCGTTTTTTGGTCGTTTGGTGTTTCGTCTTTTTGACAAATTTGGTGAGGGGTGTAGAAATGTAGACAAATGAAGTACAATATATACACTACGATGTGAAGTTTTGCACTACGATGGATTCTGTGAGTTTTTTTTTGCGGGATTCGTAACAAGTGTCCGATTACGATGAAGTTCGTGATAAGGCGGAATAATGAAGTGAATATTTTGATTTTGTATACAAATAAAAAGTGTAGATTTTCGAAAAAAAATTAAGTTTCGTATTTAAAAGAAAAAATTTTGATTCGGTATTCGAAATTTTTGTTTTGAATTTTCAAATTGTTTAGTAATTTTCTCGAAATCTAATTTAAGTCTGATAATTTATTTTCACTGCCTAAAAAATGAACTTGGGTAAAGCTATAATTTTCCATGCAAATTTGAATTCCAAAAGTTTTAGTAATTATATGAAAATTAAATTTATTTTAAAGAAACCAAAAATTAAGATTCGTGATCGAATCAAAAATAAAATTCTCTTTTGAATTTTTCACGATAGAACGAATGATATTTTATCGTTCTATGAACCTTGGTTTTTATATAAAAACTTCCGAAAAAAATTCTGTGTGCTTAAATAAGTCATCACAGTCTACTATTAAATAAAGGGCTTTTCAACAGGGACGCTACAAAAGTAGAGCAACAGGGACAGCAAACGACGCCATATTTCTTGCCGATCTTTTGACATTTCTCTTCAGTAATGTTTGCCATTTCATAATGGAAATATATACGAGCCAACAACGGGCCGAAATTATTAAAATTTAATACCGAAATTTGGAGTCAGTGGCCTCAACGTTAAGAGCGCTACGTCCAATTTATGGTCGTCATAATCGTCCTAGCAGATCAACAATTGAGCGTCTAGTGGACAAACTTGAATCCACAAGCACAGTACAAAATTTTCCCGTGACAGTGAGACAAAGAAGTGCCCGTGGTGTCGAGAATATTGCTGCCGCTGAGGCTTCAGTGGCAGAAAGACCAAATGTGTCTCTCACATGTTGTTCTCAAGCGTTGGGCATCTCAGTGACGTCGTTGTGGCGAATTTTGCGAAAAGATCTTGGCCTACATCCTTACAAGATTAAATTGACGCAAGAACTGAAGCCGCTTGACCACCAGAAGTGTCGTATGTTCGTGAATTGGGCTGAGCAACAATTTGAAAATGATTCGGATTTTCATCGAAAAATTATCTTCAGCGATGAGGCTCATTTCTGGCTGAATGGCTTCCTCAATAAACAAAATATGCGGTATTGGTCAGGCAGCAATTCACACGTAATCCATGAGTCATCATTGCATCCCAAAAAAATTACGGTTTGGTGTGGTTTATGGGCCGGCGGCGTCATTGGGCCGTACTCCTTCCGTGATGATCAAGACCGGCACGTTACTGTGAATGGGGATCGCTACCGTTCAATGATAACCGAATATTTTTGGCCCCAATTGGATGATATGGACTTGGAGGACATGTGGTTCCAACAGGACGGCGCAACACAAGCCACACAGCGAATGTCACAATCAATTTATTGGAAACCAAGTTTGGAGAACGTGTTATCTCACGAAAAGGTCCAGTTGCTTGGCCGCCTCGGTATTGCGATTTGACGCCGTTAGACTATTTCCTGTGGGGCTACGTCAAGTCTATGGTCTATGCCAACAAGCCAGCGACGATTGATGAACTTCGTACGAATATCGAACGTGAAATTGCAGCAGTATCGGCCGATTTATGCTTGAAAACCGTCGAAAATTGGGTTCTGGGTCTGGACTTCTGCAAGCGTGCCCGTGGTGGCCATGCGAAAAAAATCGAGTTTCATTGGCATCAAACGTACTTTCACAAGAATAAAGAATCATTTCATTTCATTGATATTCAAAACCGTTTTTGTTTTATTTAAAAAAACTTTTGTAGGGCTCTTATTGAAAAACCCGATATATGTTCTATGATAAACAACTTCCAGGCTACTACACTTGCCTTCCACTTGATTGGGTGTAAAGGATGTTCCGTGCTGCTGCATCCTGTCGGCTATCACTACACACATTTTTTCTGTTTTGGAGGGCCACGTTCTTCCCCAAATTTGGATAGAGCTCTTAATAGATGAATATAAGGAGTTTACAATCCCCTTCTAGCCAAACTGCCTTCTGGTTCTGTCCTGCTTGGGCCGAAGTCAACTACTCTGCTTAATCGTGGATGAGTGTTGTTGCTGTTGGTGCAGGCGATGTTGGAGGTGTTGGCGGCACTATTGGCACAAAGTCTGCCTCTTCATTTTCTCTTATAAAATTTTGGAATATTTCATTGCGCGTCTGAAACAAAAATAATAATTGATAATTTCAAATTGGGCTTAATGATCGATATGAAAAAAATGCAATCAATTAAAAAACTAATTCATTCTTTTTCCCAAAGTTTCTCCGGTTTTTGCCGGCTTCATCAGGGGGTTTGGATTTATTAGTTCTTAAAGAAACAATTGACAATGAAATGTTTGATGAATAAAAAACTAATAATAATTTGTACATTTAAAAAATTTAAACAATTTGATAACTATTGCACTTACTTTTGTTGTTAATAAATTACATTTAGGAACAATTTATATAAAATAAAATAAAAATAAACTTTTAAAACTTTACAGAAAATTAAACACTTCTTATTGGCAAATGTAAACTTAAAGAATATTAATTTATATTAGATTATAATATGGCAACACTCTAGACAGCGCTTATGTCATCAATGTCCTCTTTGTGGTTCATCGTTACATTCATTTTTTGTTGGATACGAAGACTTTCTAGGGTGAACCTTGTGTTCATTCTTCTTTCTCTATCTAATATTTTGACGTTTTCAAAATCTGCACTGTGTTGATGATCTAGCACAAAAACACTCAATATGAAGATACCAATCTCGGCTGTCATCCGAGTTTGCCTACAAGCTCATATAGGGGAAATTCAGGAGAAAGATGCACACATATGCAGTAAGCGTACATCCACCACGCTTTATTTGCACACACATGCAGTAAGCGTACATTCACCACCAAAATGTCAGTTATTTACGAGTTTCAATGAGTATGTTCAAAAAGTATAACAAAAGGAGCAACGAGTTATCAAGTGCTAACCCAACCTTATAAGGATAAGTTCGTGGAAACAAATTGAACGTGAAAATTTATAATCAATTTAAGTATATTCGATTGTCTTTTGTCATTATTTGTTTTGTTTCTACGATTGTTTGGTATTGTTTTTCGCTCTCGAATTATTGAAACAGACTGTGAACATGACAAAAAAAAAACGAATGAGAAATCAGAGAATCAACGCAACTGTTGTAAGACAACTTTAGGCATGTTTTTTTGCAGGAAGTGACTAGACATGCCAATTATAACAGTTTTTGTTTATAAAATTACTGTGTATGTGGCCCCGCAGGGCCAGGGTCCTCCGCCGGTGGGCATAATTCAAGCACCTAAAGTTTTTTTTTTAAGTAGTGCGAAGCGCGTAAACTGTTATAAATTGGCATGTCTCTAGTCTCGTCCTTTTTGTAAGCCTGGAGGAAATTGATCGAAAAAAAACTATGTCGCGTCGGAGCTAAGGAATTTACATGTTAAATGCAACAACAACTAATTCCCTCCAGGCATAGCTAAGAGCACATAATTTTCGGGGCTAAACTGTTTTATCGGCGTGAATTGCATATGTTAGCCTAATCAATAGTTTTTATGGAAACTCCATTTTTTGCTGTGATGGCGTCGATAGATAATCCCCAATATCAATTCTTTTTAACCATATCCCTCCGGGCTTGCAAAAAAAAAACACGGCTTTTAAGAGCATAAGAGCAGGCGCGCACATGCAACTTAACAGTTTGGTTGCGATTTTGAGCACTATGAGATTATATGAGAGTCCGCGCACATAAACCGGCGGACTCTCATATAATCCTGAGTGCTCAAAATCGAAACCAAACTGTTTAGTTGCATGTGCGCGCCTGGCCTTAAGGCTCTCCAAAACCAAAGCGAATACTTCAGAACGACGACAAAACTTTCGCCTGTCTTAATTTATTTCCATGGAAATTATTGGGAGCACCCACACTGGCGCGATGCGAGTCTTCGAACATTATTCAGTCGTCGCATATTCGCGCGAATGTTCCGCGTTGGTTTGGGACAGCCTTTATGCTATGTATATGCGAAACCAATAGAAAACTATCGATGACCGAAATTTCAATGTATAAATTCTAACTTATCACGTTATTTATTTTATTACAGACTTTTCTGTGAAATGGCAAAGATTTAAAAATCATTGTGTGACAGCGAACTACTCACAGGATGAATTTTCAAAGAAAAATTTAAAAAAGTTTCATCACGCGAAATTCGTAGTGTAATAGCAGACTTAGCACCATTAAATTGGTGTTTTTTTCAACACATCCCAATATCCCACCTAACATCCGCCATTTTCATGTTGAAAAGCTGGTGAGTTGAAATTTTTTTAAAGATGGCTGCGTTTTTTGCACATACAAAATGGTTGTTCTGGCAAAACAGAACAATCCCACCCCGTTAAATTGTTGTTGCATTTCTCATCTATTCATGGACACAAAACGAAATTACAAAAACAACAATGTAAACAAATGGGTTTTGGAGGGTGATACGTACGAAAGATTGGCATCTTCATATAGAGTGTTTTTGATCTAGCATATGTTGTGAAATTGCTGTAGCTGTCTTCTTTTTCCTTATGTCAGCTTCATGTTCTGACAATCTCACTCCTAATGCGCGTTTTGTTGTTCCAATATAATTATATTTGTTGACAAGTTTCATTAGAATTTCCTTTGCATGGGATTTCATACACGACGTCATGTTGCTCGGATATTTTGATGGGTGGTTTGGTGTTAGTGAATATTGTGTGTAATGTGGAGTTAGGTTTGTGTGCGAATGTTGTTTTCTCTAAATAAATTTCTATTGTTTGGTTGAGGGAGAGGTTATCAGTAAGGAGTGGGATGAATGTGAGGGAGAAGTATTTAGGGTTGCCAGGTTTACTTTTTGTGATATTGTTTTTATTTTGTTTTTGATGTAATTTGATATTGATGAGATCGGTTATAATTTTGTTAGGAAAGTTATTCATTTGCAGAATTTCTCTAATTATTTTTATGTTTTTATCATGAAAATTAGTGTCACTGATGTCGATGACTTTATCTATAAGATTTTTTGCTGTGTTTACTTTATATTTCATTGGTTGTGTAGACATAAAATTTATTATTCTACCCGATGACATGGGTTTGGTGTACCAATCAAAAATTATTCTGTTGTTTTGACGGATTAGTTTTACATCTAGGAATGGAATCATATTTTCATTTTCTATTTCAAGGGTAAAATTTAACTTGGTGTGGTACTCATTCAGTGTTTTGAGTATGATGTTCGTTTCTGAGTTTTTGACGACTGCAATTATATCATCTACGTACTTAGCTATGAACTTTATTTTTGTATTGCATTTTAGTACTTTGGTATATGGTCTAATACGATATCTGCGATGGTTGGAGAAAGTGGGTTGCCCATAGTCATACCAAATGTCTGATTATAAAACATATTTTCGTATCTGAAATAATTATTGTCTGTTAAACAAAACTGTAGTATTTTTAAAAAAAATCTTTTTTTGGTATTTTGGTATGTTCTTTCAGAATTTCCCATTTTTGGATTATGATTTTAATGGCTGTGTACGTAGGTATATTGGTAAAAAGTGATACTACGTCAAAAGAAACAAGTACTTCATCTTCTTTTAATGATATCTCTTTCATTTTGTCTTTAAGTTGAAAAGAGTTTTTTATGTTTAATTCTTCCGAGATTATATTTTTGAGTATTTTGCCGATATATTTAGATAATCCATAACAGGGAACATTAGTGGAAGCTGCTATTGGGCGAAGAGGTAAGTTAGGTTTATGAATCTTAGGAAGACCATATAACACTGGTGCCGATGGTGCAGAGCATGATAGTTTTATCTTTTCGCTCAAGTTAATGTATTGTTGTTTATATAGATCATTGACTAATTTTTGGTTCATAGTCTGAAGTTTTGATGTGGGATCTGTTCTTATTGTTTTATATGTCTTTTTATCATCAAGTAATTGGTTCATTTTTTGGTTGTAATCATCTCTATACATAACGACTGTTTTGTTACCTTTGTCTGAATTGGTAATTACTATTTCTTTTTTATGTTTTTTAAAAATTTCTTGAGTGTTTTCAAAAGTTTTCAGAATGAATTTTTCTTTTGGGGTATTTTTGATTTTTCTTTTAAAAGTTGTAATTTTGTTTGAAAATTTAGATCTGACAATCTCTTTTTGTTTTGTGTCTTCTATAGTTTGTATGTATTGTTCTAATTCTGCTATTACATGTATAACAGAGAAATTAGCTTTAGTAATTCGGAGAGCAAATTTCTTACCAAGAGAGAGAAGCCATTGGCTTTCTCTTGGGAATTCAACTTTTGTTTTGTTTTCGAACCAACTCTCATTGAAGATGATACCGTAACTTATAATTTGTTTTATTTTAAGCTTCTCAAATTTAGCGAGTAGTGTTGTTTGTGTTAGTTTCCTAATATGATTATAGGTTTGTATTTGTTTCGATGTGAAAGAATTATATTAAGTATTATTAAGTATGGATTTCATTTCGATGTCTGTGTGAAATATTGTCTTTTCTGTTGTTTTGATGGTTATTAGTGTTTGTTTAATTTCCAGTTTTAAAAGTTTAAACATACTTCTCCCTCACATTCATCCCACTCCTTACTGATAACCTCTCCCTCAACCAAACAATAGAAATTTATTTAGAGAAAACAACATTCGCACACAAACCTAACTCCACATTACACACAATATTCACTAACACCAAACCACCCATCAAAATATCCGAGCAACATGACGTCGTGTATGAAATCCCATGCAAAGGAAATTCTAATGAAACTTGTCAACAAATATAATTATATTGGAACAACAAAACGCGCATTAGGAGTGAGATTGTCAGAACATGAAGCTGACATAAGGAAAAAGAAGACAGCTACAGCAATTTTACAACATATGCTAGATCATCAACACAGTGCAGATTTTGAAAACGTCAAAATATTAGATAGAGAAAGAAGAATGAACACAAGGTTCACCCTAGAAAGTCTTCGTATCCAACAAAAAATGAATGTAACGATGAACCACAAAGAGGACATTGATGACATAAGCGCTGTCTACAGTGTTGCCATATTATAATCTAATATAAATTAATATTCTTTAAGTTTACATTTGCCAATAAGAAGTGTTTAATTTTCTGTAAAGTTTTAAAAGTTTATTTTTATTTTATTTTATATAAATTGTTCCTAAATGTAATTTATTAACAACAAAAGTAAGTGCAATAGTTATCAAATTGTTTAAATTATTTAAATGTACAAATTATTATTAGTTTTTTATTCATCAAACATTTCATTGTCAATTGTTTTAAGAACTAATAAATCCAAACCCCCTGATGAAGCCGGAAAAAACCGGAGAAACGTTGGGAAAAAGAATGAATTAGTTTTTTAATTGATTGCATTTTTTTCATATCGATCATTAAGCTCAATTTGAAATTATCAAAAGTTAAATATATATGATCAAAAACCAATACAAAAATAATAATTGATGAAATGACAAAAAAATTAAAATAATTATAAGTACTTATTTTGTTCGATGTTTAGTAGCGTTTTTGGTGAACGATTGGGTATAATTGATTTTCCTTCTTTGGATGATAAAGTTATTTGATGCAGTTTTTCTATATTTTTCTTTTATTTTTCTTGCTTTTAATTTATAATTTCACTTTTTCCTCGATTTTAAATAATTTAAACCAAATCCAAATGATATTCAAGTCAAATGAAAGTGCAACATCTGATTGGATTGACAGTTCTCACAAATCTATTCCAAGTTGTTCTTCTTAGAAAGCAAATGCAGAGAATCCTGTTCTAAACTTTTCCAAACAGAATTGAACAGCAAACAGAACAGTTTAGAACAGAAAATTCTTGTACTTTTCTGTTCTAGACTGTTCCAAACTGTTCCGAACAGCCGCATTGAACAAACCTAATGGTAAGTATGCATTAAAAAAATAAACATCATTTCCAGCCCGACCTGAAGAATATGAGACAATAGCTCCATTATTTGTAATTTGTTTTCTTTTCATTTCTTTAAAGTTTTTCTTTAACCCTTAATTTCACTTAATAAAAAAAGAAGACAATATTTTTTAGGTTCATAATAATTATAATGCAATAACTGTAAATCATACGCCAAGCAAGCTAAATTTAAATTGTTGGTTTTCAAAATTACAAACTTCTCACATTTTTTTCCTTTGATATAAAAAAGTCGTTAAATCTATAGAAGTGATTTATAGATTAAAGAAAACTTTCGGTTTATCGTGTTTGCCAGATTCTGAGTGCATTCACTTGGAAGCCCATCGTAAGACCAACAATATTTATTTTTCCTGCTGAAAGGCTGGACGAAAAAGCAGTGGCGTCTTGTTAATGGGTTCATAATTATATCAAATGAAATAGCAAATAAATTAAATTAGTCGAAAACTCTTTTTTTTATTTTATTTAATTCAGGGTGGATAAGAATGATGAGATGCGGAAATGAAATAAAGAGCATGTGCCCGGTTCTCACTTGTACTACTTCTTATGTTTGATATCAATTTCATTTTAAAGTCTGAATGTTAATCTTTGTATCTTATATTGAAATAAACAAATTAGTTATAACACCTTTTCTGCCAAAAACATAGAACAATAGCGTGTTTTTATTGCATAAATACGTCCATGGAACTTGATGGCAAAGAAAACAGGTCAATTCACTAGTTAGTAAAGGGTCATTCATTTTTCGGTTTCGAAAGTAAGTAAAACACAGACAGCGATACATTTTTGATGAAAATTTTATTTCATTATTAAGATTGGACTTTGCCACTATACTCTGTTCAATTTGAATGTGCAGTACAGGTCTTATGGGAGAGCTTTTTCAAACACACTGATGCCTGCTGCTGGGTATCTCCTGATGGAGTCACTCGTAAGCAAATTGACCACGTGTTGATAGACTGTCGCCACTACTCGAACTTGATGACGGTACGAACGTACCGAGGTGCCAATATCGACTCGGATCACTATCTTGTTGGTATGGTTTTCAAAGGGCGGATTGCCTTGCGAAGACGTATTGCATCCGCCAATCAGGTTCGAATCAACACGGCTGCTCTGCGCAATGAAAACACCAGTAACACCTTTGGTAATGCGTTAGGACTCGCCCTAGAACTGGGTAGAGTAAGTCCTGGAACCAGTATGCTGGGCGTAGATGAGAAGTGGACACGCCTTAAGAATACTGTCATTAGTACTGCCAACTCCAACTTAGGCAGCAGTCGTAGAAATCGGAACGACTGGTTTGATAATGAATGCAAGCTAGCGACTGAACGTAAGAATGTTGCGTACCGAGCAATGCAATAATCTCATAGAACGCGGGCACGCGAAGACGAATATAAAGAGCTCAGAAGAATTGAAAAACGGCTTCACAGACAGAAAAAATCAGCCTGGGAGAAGAACATAATCTGTGAAATAGAGAAAAGCCGAGAGCGAGGTCCGCACCAGGCGCCGAAGTTCTACCAATCCGTCCGAAACATGACGCAGGACACACCACGCTGCACATACTGCAAGGACGGAGAGGGAAATCTGATCACCGATCCTCAAAGCATACTGGAGCGATGGTACTTCAATGAATTGCTTGATGGTCAGCTCACTGCAGAAGTGGAGGATCCACTACTTCAAGAAGAGTACCCTATGTTGCCGCCACCAAGCATAGAAGAGGTTGAGAAGGCTATAGGCCGGCTAAAGAAAAACAAAGCCCCGGGAGCCGATGGTATACCAGCCGAACTATTTCAACACGGTGGGCCAGCTTTACGTCAAGCAATTCATGAGATTATAGTGCACGTGTGGGAGCATGAAGAAATTCCAGAAGACTGGCGAAAAGGTATAATTTGCCCCATACATAAGAAGGGAGATGTCACAACGTGAAGCAATTATAGAGGTATCACGTTGTTGAGTACCGCCTATAAGATACTCTCCTCTATCCTACAAGACCGGATAACCCCATACGCTAAAACCATCATTGGACAATATCAGTGTGGTTTCATTCCAGGCAAATCAACAACTGATCAGATCTTTACCCTTGGGCAGGCGATGGAAATGTCTAGAATTTAACATCCCAACATACCACCTGTTTATAGACTTTAAGGCCGCCTACGATAGCATAGCCAGGGTAGAACCTTACAAAGCCATGAGAGAATTCGGCATCCCAAATAAATTGACACGACTATGTAGGTTGACCATGACCAACGTAGCAAGCCAGGTAAAAATAGCCGGATTGCTATCCAAACCAATCAACATCTTTAATGGACTCCGACAAGGGGATGGTTTGGCCTGCCTCCTCTTCAACCTGGCGTTGGAGAAAGCAATCCGTGACTCTGGCACAGCAACAAGAGGGACCATCGTCAACAGGTCCAGCCAGATACTGGCTTACGCAGACGACATCGACATCATCGGAAGAACCGAGCAAGCTGTACATGATTCCTTCATCCAGATCGAGCAGGCGGCACACAATCTGGGGCTGCACATTAGTGAAGGTAAAACAAAGTAGATGGTGGCGTCGAATGCGAGAGGAACAGTTGGTCAAATAATCAAGGTAGCGGAGCACGAATTTGAAGTCGTGCAATCCTTTAAATACCTTGGGTCAATAGTAGCAGCCGATAACAATATAGAAGAAGAAATACGCGGGCTGCTTCTCAAATCCAACAGAGCCTATTATAGTCTGTCAAAGCTCTTCAAATCCAGAAATCCCACCATAACTTCAAAACTGCTGCTGTAAAGGACCATGGCAATGCCAGTACTCACATATGGATCCGAGACTTGGGTGCTTAGCAAAAGGCACTCTGACCTCTTAGCCGCGTTCGAGAGATAAGTCTTAAGGAGAATTGTTGGCTCCATATGTGAGGAAGGACGATTCCGGAGACGGTGCAATCATGAATTGTACGCAATCTACCTTGAAGCAGATATCGTGACAAAAATTAAGCTCGGTAGACTCCGGTGGGCAGGGCACCTAGCTCGCAAGAGCGAAGAGGAACCTGCTCGGAAAGTTCTTTGTGGTACATTCTATGGTAGACGACAGCGTGGTAGACCATGCCTGCGCTGGAGAGATGGCGTAGACCAGGACGTCCGGAGCCTTGGGGTACGCAACTGGATGGCGGCGGCTCGAGACCGGGATGGGTGGAGAGACTTGTTGAAGGAGGCCAGGACCGGACCCCGGTTGTCGAGCCGACGATGATGATGATGATGCCTGCTGCTGCTTGCACGGCACCTTAACTTAAGAAATTGCCACTGAAACAAGAAACAAAATCACTGACTTACATTTAAATTGTTTGTGTAATCTTCTTTGAGCCCACGTACATCCCACCATAATCTATCTGCTCCCCGGGTGAAAGGAGACTGATCACCAATTTGCAACCAACCCTTATCGACATGACAACATTGTGTTGAATCAGAGTTACCATTGCCTAGTTGATGGAAATTCATTATGGCATTTTTTTTGGTTTTTGCTATGTAACTTTCAGGATTTAAGCTTTTTTAGAGCTTTTGATAGCAATATTTTTGTGAGATTTGCGGCAATTTTAAATGCTCACTACGGCAACCATGTGAGAACTTCAAAATGGAGAAAGCTTATTGAAATCCATAATAGTAGGCGTTTTTTTTGCAAGTCCATATGGATTTGTCGAAAAAAACAACATCGGAACTAATAGTTTTACACGTAAATACAACAACAACTTAAATCCATATGGACTTAGCTAAGTCCATATAATTATCGGGACTTACGTATTGTAAGTAAGAAGGTCCTGAGTCCCGATGTCGTTGTTTTCGACAAATCCATATGGACTTGCATAAAAACACGCCAAGTATGGATGAAAGGCAAATATCCTATCTTCCCTGTACTGCACATTCAAATTGAACAGACAACAGAGTATAAGTGAGAAAAACGACAATTGGCCGCCTCGGGAAGATTCGCAGCATGTAATTCTTTAGAGGTAATTTTTAACCACTTTTTCGCACATTTCAGGCAGTATCTCGGCCATAACTTGAGTAATGTTGGTTTTTAATGCGTCTAGAGTTCGGGGATTATTCACGTAAACACGATCTTTTGCGTAGCCCCACAGAAAAAAAAAACTAACGGTGTCAAATCGCACGATCTTTGTGGCCAATTGACGTCATCAGAACGTGAAATTACGCGACAAGGAAACTTCTCACGAAATAAAGCCATAATTGGTCATGCGGTGTGGCTTGCTGCCCCATCTTGTTGGAAACACATATCGCCCAAGTCATGATCTTCAATTGCCGGCCAAAAAAAATCGGTAGTCATTCGCCCATGGGCCTATAACACAATACATCAAATTTTTGTTCAACAAGTGAAATTCAACAACTGTCGAAAATTTGTGTAAAACTTTGTGGGAACTATAACATTTGTTTTGGCATATTGCAACAAGTGGGAAATTTCACAAATCCACCATTTCTGTAACTGGAAACAAAAAGAGTTACAAAAAAGAGAGAATAACCTTGTTGAACAGTTGATAAATTACAACCGAGGATCGGAAACTTGTTCGAAGTCAACAAGTTAGGAAAAAACACTTGCAGTAGTGTTTATCAAGTGAAAGGGTCGGGTAGCTTGTTTAAAATTAATAAATTTAGCTAGAATTTTTGGAAATGTTTTTTTTTTTTTGATTCTGAATCGGACAGTGATAATGAAAATCAAAGACAGACAAAAGTATTCGAAAACAGAATTAATTTTGAAATAGAGTCCCATTTGTTCATTGAAAAATTTCGTGTGCCCATACAAGTTGTTGAATACCTAACTGAAAGTCTTTCCCCTAAATTACGTTCGCCCAACCCACTAATAAAAGCAAAGTTCTAAGTGTAAAGAAGAAGCTTTTAATAGCTTTGCATTGGTTTGGATCTGGATCTCAATACCATATTATAGGTGATGCTGGTGTTCATAAAATGATAGTTTGTCGGTGTGTAAAAGAAGTCACTTATGCAATAAATGAAGTTTATTTTCAGAAACAAATGTGTAGGCCTCAAACTGAAAATGTACACCTTACTTTAAAAGGATTTTTTAAGAAAGGTGGAATGCCGGAAGTTTGCGGTGCTATTGATGGTATTTTGATCAATATTGACGCACCTTCGAACAATGAACCAGCTTGTATGGCAGTATGTGGACCAGACTTAACATTTTATTATATATGTAAGTGCTTACTGGCCGGGTAGTGTGCATGATGGACGAGTACTGCGAAATAGTACGCAACATCAAAAAATGGAAAGAGGATGGAGGCCGTTTCCCAATGCTGTTTTTTTTTTGGTGACAGTGCTTACCCTTTAAAACTATGGTTGATGCCACCTTTGACTTCAAATGTAAACACAATGGGCCTTACTAATAATCAAATTTAGTGCTGAGGTTAAAAGAAAATCTCCAGATTTTAGAAAATCCGCATACCAATAACGACTTTAATCTCCAGTTTAGTCGTTAGCAATATGTCAAAATTTAATACACGGAAATCCATGTTTAAAGTCGAACACTAAATGAAAAGTGCTGCCCTAGTGCTGTTTTATGGTACCGAAATTTGTATTTAATACTTAATTCTACTCCCATGTTATCAGGTCGATTTCAATAGGTATAGGTATATTCATGGGTTGGTTTCAATCTTCAGATTTTTCTTTAAAGCGAAAAAGAAGTGTTTTATTTAGAAGTACTTTATTTATTGTTTGTATTTTTAGGTAGTTATGTGCAACATAAATTGATTTTTTTATTTTTTCATACAGTGTGCACTTGTGGAAATCAGAATTTCGATAATAATCTAAATTTAAAAAATACAAAGGCATAAAAGTCATCGTAAACGTTCGTAAACAGTCGTAAGCTATGTAAATCTTTCAGGTTTTCCATACAGTTTTGATAGACTTACGCATTTGACGACTTTAACGAATTTTACGACGACTTACGACATAGCGTGAATACCCTTAGAGCCAGTTGTTCACAATAGGTCAATTTTTTGATACAATTTTCAAAATCCTGGTTAAATGGTGTAAATCAACCGAAATCAGCTGATTGGCTTAATCCATGATTGACAACTCAAGCTATGGATTTTTTGATACAAGTGGAAATAATCATGGATTACAGGTAACACACTGTGAAAAAACTGGCCCTTACTGTTTAACAATAGAAAACCTAAAAAAAAAAACAATTAAATACTCAGACAAAATTTGCCAGTTTACTTATTTTCGTTTGAAAATATTTTAAGTTTAAGATTTTCCTCGAATGAAAAATATTAAAATAAAGTATAAGAAATATATTTCCTTGTTAAAAAGCATGGTGTTATTAATTTGCTCCAACACTTGAATTGAATTGACGTACTATTAGTACTTTAATACATTCTCTAAAAAAATAATACGGCAATATTTAACTTTGAAGGAATAGAGCAAATTATGACAGTTCCTGCTTTGTTGTTTTTTTTATTTATGTGACAGTGTTGCAGAAAATAAAGTTATCCAAAAAAAACTTAACAAACAAAACATCAATCAACAATTTCATCATCGCTTGCTACAAATGCAATCGTCCCGGCCATTATGCACGTGACTGTAATTCCGGGCTCCGGGATTCACGCAAGTGACTAGATGGCGGTGGCGGAGGAATGGAGGTAACCCGGAGAAATGCTACAAATGCAACCAAACCAGGCATTACACTCATGCATGCCCCGAGGAGTCGTCGCAATGGAATTGGTCACATTTCCAAATCCTGCACCCAAATGGATAACCCAACATTTCTACAAATGCAACAAACTTGACCACTGGGTCCGCAATTGTCCCGAACAGATATACGATAGCCGTAGCTCGTCCAACTTCATTTTATCGTGTTACAAATGCAACAGAGCCAGTCACATTTCCAAGTAACCAGGACTTGCTACAGCTTTGGCAAGAGCAGGCATCTGAGGTGTGAATGTGGCGACAAGGGAGGACGCAACTAAGCAGAGCGATGGACTTACGATGTTTTTTTCGGTAGCTGGCAAGAGCGTTCCCGAGAAGTAAAACTTCGCCTTCTTTATAAAATATTGTACCTACAACCTACCTGCTTGTTTTACCTACCCCCCCCCCCCCCCAAAACAAAAAATAAGAAAATCTGACTACAATATTAAAATATCGCTGTGATTGTTTTTTTAATTTTAATTTAAAATTACTGGACCTGCTGATAAAAATAATATAAAACCAACTTGGGTTTTAATTGTTCCTTCAGAAAACCACTTAATTAGTTGGTTGCCTCCGGTTGGAACTTTGACAGACTTTCGTGGAAATTCTGACAGTTCATTCAATTTATTTCCTCATTTGTAGTAGATTTTGTAATAGATTCAAGGAAAGTCTGGAGACTAGTTGGTGAAAGGGTTAAATTGTTTATTGGCAGCATTTTGTTAAAGCTTAGCACTTTGTTTTAACCTTCCGGTTAATTAATAGTCGACATTAGCTTTTCATTATTAGTAAGGCCCAATATCTGTTTCCCGTTACAACAGTGCTCAAAAAAAAAAAACACGTCGCTTGGTTGAGTGTGCATTCGGAGTTTTAAAAGAAAAGTTCCCCTGCTAAATCACATGCTTGTTGAGTCCACATTTGCTGCAAATATATTAAAATGCTGTGTTGCTCTGTGCAATATATCCCGCAGCTTTATGACCGAATCCTATAACTAAGACGAAGAAGACCATCAACAACAAGAGGAAACGAACGACGAGGGCAATATTTTGTTTCCATTACCATCCCAAGCTGCGCAGATGAGACAGCAGCAACTTTTGAACTTTTTTTCAAAATCGGCAATAATTATATTTACATAATATCTACCAATAGGTAAAGAAAAAAATTATTAATTCAACTAATTTTGTAACTAAATATAAGAAATAAAATTTAAAATTCAATTTAAGAAATAAATATTTTTTTTTTAATATTGGTCAGTGGGTAAAATATTAAAACAGTCCTCGTCTTCATACTCTGTGTCTAATTCAAAAGAGACATCTTGAGCAGCAAGTTTACTAACTTCACCATCCGGCAAACTTTTGTTCAAAGTAGAGGGAGGATAACCCAATTTTTTTTTTCCCAGAAAGCAATCTCAAGTTTTGTTCTATAGTTCACTAATTCCAAATGTTCGATAGTTAGCTTTCTTTTTTTTTAGAACTATTAAGCTGCACAGGGTGAAACCCTGTAAATAATTATAATAATTAACATCCAATCTGCATACTAGCTTTTTTATGAATTTAAATAACTCTAATTTGAAAATTTCGGTTTGGTTTAGAGACAGATGCAGCATAACTCTGTTACTTCCATTTTCAATAGGACGAGAATCGTAATAAAAAGAGAAATTAAAAAGGCTAATGCAATTCAAAAAAGTAATAATATTTTTTTTTCGCTTTTATACTATTATTCGAGAGTCCAAGGAGGAGCCGATGCCAATGATGACTTCTGACCCTAGCCCTATAATATCAAGCACGAAATTGTCACGCGAGTTAAGCTTCTTGTCCTTACCCCCTGCAGAACCCGTGTTTTTGGCGTTATCTACTTTGGTCTTCAAGCATATTTTTTTTTTACTTTTTGGAAATAAGGGTGATTTTTTAGCTGGTTTGGTTTTGACAACACTGGTTTTGACAGCTGACGTGTGTTTAGTACCTTGTGTCACTGTCAAACAGCTTCAGTTTGGTTTGCAATTTAACCATGGATCGTCTTACAAATGAACAACGCTTGCAAATTATTGAATTTTACTATCAAAATTCGTGCTCGGTTCGAAATGTTCATCGCGCGCTGCTTCCATTTTATGATCGGCATTCTCGACCTTCTGAGCAGTCTATTCGGAAGATTGTGACCAAATTTCGCACCAAATTTACTTTGTTGGACATTAAACCACCAACACGTTTACGTTCTGTGCGTAGTGAAGAAAATATTGCGGCCGTATCAGCTAGTGTGACAGAAGACCGCGAAATGTCGATTCGGCGCCGTTCCCAGCAGTTAGGCCTTTGTTACAGCACTACGTGGAAAATTTTGCGGAAGGATTTGGGCGTAAAGCCTTTTAAGATACAGCTGGTGCAAGAACTAAAGCCAGCCGACCTACCACAACGCCGAATTTTTGGTGAATGGGCTCTTGGAAAGCTGGCCGAGGATCCGCTTTTTTATCGAAAAATTGTGTTCAGCGATGAGGCTCATTTTTGGTTGAATGGGTACGTAAATAAGCAAAATTGCCGCATTTGGAGTGAAGATCAGCCAGAAGCATTGCAACAGCTACCAATGCATCCCGAAAAAGCCACTGTTTGGTGCGGCTTATGGGCCGGCGGCATTATTGGGCCTATTTCTTCAAAGATGATGCGAATCGCAGCGTTACTGTCAATGGTGAACGCTACCGAGCGATGATAACAAACTTTTTTTTGCCCGAAATGGAAGTTCTTGACTTGCATGATATGTGGTTTCAATAAGACGGTACCACATGCCACACAGCACGCGAAACAATGGCGCAATTGCGAGGCGAGTTTGGTGAACAGTTAATTTCACGTTTCGGGCCGGTCAATTGGCCG
Source organism: Leucozona laternaria (assembly GCA_932273885.2). Lineage (NCBI taxonomy): Eukaryota > Metazoa > Arthropoda > Insecta > Diptera > Syrphidae > Leucozona > Leucozona laternaria. The sequence goes on along the minus strand of OW026366.1, from coordinate 196,292,133 downwards.
CCTAGATCGTGCGATTTGACACCATTAGATTATTTTTTGTGGGGGTATGTCAAGGCTAATGTCTATAGGGACAAGCCCGCTTCGATTGACGCACTGGAAGCCAACATCCATGCATTCATTCGTGAGATACCGGCCGATATGTGTGAAAGAGTATGCCAAAATTGGACTCAGCGGATGGGCTACCTGAGACGCAGCCGCGGTCAACATTTGCATTAAATTATCTTTAAACATTAAATTGCAAGGTTCAAACTATCGATTCAAATAAATATTTCATTCATTTTTTCGAATTTTTTGTTTTTCTTTTTTAAAAAGTTCTAAACCTCTTAAAAAATCACCCATATATTCTTTCAGTCTATACTTACCATGGCATATTTCTTACAATTTTGCCAAAAAACATCTCTTATCAATCTTTTCCCCCAGCATTTATGTTCAAACTTTTTGCCAGAAAAAATATCTCCCGTCATTTATCACTTTTGTTGGTTTTAGTTAATGAATTAGAGAAAGTACCAAAGAAAATGTGTTTTTGTTTTCTCTTATCTTAGACAAAATATTAATTTTTTTCCGCAATTTTACGACTCATCGTGATAGAATCACTTATTCAACTGGTTCAACAAGTCGAGGGAATTTTTTGTTATTGACAATTGTTACAGTTTTTGTTGTGTTACAGAAATCATCTTTACTTGTTGGAAAAACATAGTTGAACAAGAAATTGTTGACTAGTTTACTTGTTGTTCTGTGTTAAAGGCCCCATATCACTCCAAATTGACTGTAACCGTTAATTCGGATCATCAGCAACACTTGCACTTGCAGCAGCAATGTTTTCGACTGAGCGTGCATTACGATGATGCACTGGCCTTACGACGTCAGTAACGCTTCCACTCTCTTCAAATTTCTTCACAATTTTCTTCACTGCTTGCGTAGCCGGTGGATTATAACGACCATCATCATTGCATAATGTGCGAAAAGTGGCTACGTTTGAATCACCACATTTGTGGTAAGTTTAAATTGTTCGATTGTTAAGCGATCCATTATTGTTAATGGCAAACATTCAACTAATATTATGACACTTCAAACGGCAGCTGACTTTGACATGTGTCAAAAGCCACATGCTACCAACTTGAAACCTCGAAATGCATGACCCTATAGTTTAACGTAAAAAGTTTACTAACTATTGTTAGTGAACCTATTCAAACGGCCTACAAAATGTGCATGATTTTATCAAAAAATATATCAAAGCAAAAGCTATGTGCATTTATATCAAAATAACAATGCATTTTGTCAGTTAGTTTTCACTGTCAAACTTAAGTGGTCTTGCAATACATATTAAACAAAGTTGGATACTTTCAACACATATTAAAAGAGCCAGAGACAAAGAGTAACAGTTTTGTGGGTAAATGTTTGAACCTATTCAATTGGCCGGCAGTGTATTTTATTAACATCGGAGACTAACAGAAATTGAAAATAGCTTAATTCTAGACCGCTTCTTCAAAATAAGATAAAATACATAAATGAGACATAAGAAGCACTTGGCACTTAGCTCAAAAGTTCGGGGTACGGCACAAACCTACCGTAACCGTATAGTAAGCGGAGGTCCTTAAATATTTATTTACAAATACAAACAAACTGCTTAAGCTAATTACCGCACCGCGTATAATGTTTTTACAGGCCCTTTAAATGCTGTAAATTATATTCAATTTAATGCAATGCCGCTGTTTGCAGACGAGGAATTTTTAATAGAAAAATGTTTTTTTAATTCCGTTTTGTAAGGAAAAGCAGAAGGTAAAAGATAGAAGAGAATATAATAACATTTATATCTACATACCATCTTCAAGGAAATTTATTTGCAAGGGAATTTATTGCATTCACCAAGGAATACTTCAAAAGCTATTTTAAGGAACGAGCGCAAAGTAAAGTTAATTAGTTCCGTTTAATAGCAGTGCTTTTAGCCTGAGACAAATATACATTGGTGCGGAGAAAGGAAAAAAAAATCTTAATATCCTTACGTTGTTAATAGAAACATTTTAGTATGAGAGAGCTTTCAAGTTAAATATTCTCATCAAAAATTTAAGTTGCAAATTTTAGGTTTTCATAAAATAGGTACGAGTAGATGATGAGAATATCTAAGGAATGAAGTTAGTCTGGCATCCAGAATGATATGCGGGGAGCGGGGATAAAAAAGACAGAATTAGGATTACTTATTTTTCTCCTAAGAAAAAACAGCACCTTATTTATTAATTTACAGCAGATTTTATATCTGGGTCGCCTAATGCCAGCCTCTTAGAGTGGCCAGTCAATATTTAATAAAATCGTTGTACCGTAACCTTACGTGCGGCTGTTTACAGTCTTTAAATAATATGTAAGCCCTATCTTATGACCTGTCAAAGTTCTTATTTGCATCTGCCCAGTAATTATGCCCACATCCTACTGATCTAAACATCTAAAGAGAAACGTGTCATCGCCTACAAAGACACCGATTTGGCAGAAGCTCTCTGTGAAATTCGTGAAAATAAAATGGCTATTAGAGAAGGCTCCGGATTCACGGAAGAGCTTCACACGAGCGCGCAAAAAATGTTTCCTAGCACTTTGGTCACGACTGAATAGGATTGAGATGAAGCTGCTGAACTGGATAATAACTTTAGAAAAGTGTGATTTTCCTCAGAATTTAGACATAGTCCAAGAAATCTTGAAAGATGTGGGTGGAAAAACAATTTTCAATGACAGTAAAACAGAGGGAAAAATTGGTATTACAGCTTTCTGAAGCACCATCCAAACTTAAACTTGCGAGCCCAGAGCAAGGAATAAGTAAGCGGTTTCGTGAGCTGCAGGACTACTTGATACAAGAAAGCCGCCGAGCCGCTGCCCCTGGAGCCTCTAGTTACGATACTTTTTTGGACCACCAGCTGCATGCGCCGCTGCTCCAGGCTCAGGGCCCTCTTAGTCCTATACTACTCAACTATCGCTTCAGCTTCTTTTAACTGAGAATTATTGATATGTCACGGGTTGTGCTATTTATAAGGCTTCTATAGGGCCTTCTGCAGACAAAATTTTCGTATAGATGTCATGAAATCAATAGCTACTTCTTTTAAACTGTGAGTTCTCTTGTACCCAAACTACACAAGTTTTGGGTAAAAGATCAGCGTTTTTGTAAATGAACAGGCCTATTATGTCAGGCGTTTATTCATGTAAATCAGGAATAATCATCATCATTATCATCATCATCATCGGCTCGACAACCGGGGTCCGGTCCTGGCCTACTTCCACAAGTCTCTCCACCCATCCCGGTCTCGAGCCGCCGCCATCCAGTTGCGCACCCCAAGGCTCCGGGCGTCCAGGTCTACACCACGCTGTCGTCTAACAACTAATGATTGTACCGTCTCCGGAATCGTCCTTCCTCACATATCGGACCAACAATTCTCCTTAAGACTTACTCTCGAACGCGGCTAAGAGGTCGGAGTGCCTTTTGCTAAGCACCCAAGTCTCGGATCCATATGTGAGTACTGGCATTACCATGGTCCTGTACAGCAGCAGTTTTGAAGTTATAGTGGGATTTCTGGATTTGAAGAGCTTTGACAGACTATAATAGGCTCTGTTGGATTTGAGAAGCCGCCCGCGTATTTCTTCTTCTATATTGTTATCGGCTGCTACTATTGACCCAAGGTATTTAAAGGATTGCACCACTTCAAATTCGTCCTCCGCTACCTTCATTGTTTGACCAACTGTTCCTCTCGCATTCGACGCCACCATGTACTTTGTTTTACCTTCACTAATGTGCAGCCCCAGATTTTGTGCCGCCTGCTCGATCTGGATGAAGGAATCATGTACAGCTTGCTCAGTTCTTCCGATGATGTCGATGTCGTCTGCGTAAGCCAGTATCTGGCTGGACCTGTTGACGATGGTCCCTCTTGTTGCCGTGCCAGAGTCACGGATTGCTTTCTCCAACGCCAGGTTGAAGAGGAGGCAGGCCAAACCATCGCCTTGTCGGAGTCCATTAAAGATGTTGATTGTTTTGGATAGCAATCGGGCTATTTTTACTTGGCTTGTTACGTTGGTCATGGTCAACCTACATAGTCGTGTCAATTTATTTGGGACAATCATGAATTGCTTGACGTAAAGCTGGCCCACCGTGTTGAAATAGTTCGGCTGGTATACCATCGGCTCCCGGGGCTTTGTTTTTCTTTAGCCGGCCTATAGCCTTCTCAACCTCTTCTATGCGTGGTGGCGGCAACATAGGGTACTCTTCTTGAAGTAGTGGAGCCTCCACTTCTGCAGTGAGCTGACCATTTAGCAATTCATTGAAGTACACTTCCCATCGCTCCAGTATGCTTTGAGGATCGGTGATCAGATTTCCCTCTCCGTCCTTGCAGTATGTGCAGCGTGGTGTGTACTGCGTCATGTTTCGGACGGATTGGTAGAACTTCCGCGCCTGGTGCGGACCTCGCTCTCGGCTTTTCTCTATTTCACAGATTATGTTCTTCTCCCAGGCTGATTTTTTCTGTCTGTGAAGCCGTTTTTCAATTCTTCTGAGCTCTTTATATTCGTCTTCGCGTGCCCGCGTTCTATGAGATTGTTGCATTGCTCGGGACGCAACATTCTTACGTTCAGTCGCTAGCTTGCATTCATCATCAAACCAGTCGTTCCGATTTCTACGACTGCTGCCTAAGATGGAGTTGGCAGTACTAATGACAGTATTCTTAAGGCGTGTCCACTTCTCATCTACGCCCAGCATACTGGCTCCAGGACTTACTCTACCCAGTTCTAGGGCGAGTCCTAACGCATTACCAAAGGTTTTACTGGTGTTTTCATTGCGCAGAGCAGCCGTGTTGATTCGAGCCTGATCGGCGGATGTAATACGTCTTCGCAAGGCAATCCGCCCTCGGAAAACCATACCAACAAGATAGTGATCCGAGTCGATATTGGCACCTCGTTACTTTCGTACCGTCATCAAGTTCGAGTAGTGGCGACGGTCTATCAACACGTGGTCAACTTGGTTACGAGTGACTCCATCAGGTGATACCCAGGTGGCTTTGTAGATATCCTTACGCGGGAACCTGGTACTCGCAACGACCATGTTTTTCGATGCTACTAATTCTAAGACTCGAAGTCCGTTGTCATCAGTGTTCTCATGCAAACTATGGGTGCCTGCGTAATGCCTGAATACCGGATCCCGACCTATTTTTGCATTCAAATCCTCAAGGATGATTTTTACGTCATACCTTGAACAGGCATTGAGGGCCCTCTCGACTTTTTCGTAGTAAGTCTCTTTTTCTTCGTCTGAGGACTCCTCCGTACGTCCGTGAACGTTAATGAGGCTGATGTTCTTAAATTCGCCTCGCACGCGAAGGGTGCATAGCCTTTCGCTTATATCGTTAAAGCCGATGATGGCAGACTTCATTTTTTCGCCGACTAGGAAGCCTACCCCGAGCACATGGTGTTTTGTATGACAGCTGTTATATTAGTCATAATCTTTCTTCTGTAGAACACCATTCCCTGTCCATCTTATTTCTTGTAGTACTGTTATGTCAGCTTTGTATTTTGACAGGGCATCGGCTAGCTGCTGAGCAGCTCGAGCTCTATAGAGCGATCGTACGTTCCATAAGAAAATTCGTAAATCGTTATTCCGTTTTCTTTGCGTGGGTTGTCGTCGTGAGATCAGTCCGTTTCCGAGGCTTGTTGTAGGGCTCAGAATTCTTTAAGCATTACGGAACAGGGAATTAACCTGTTGCCAACCTGTAGAACCAGCCCGATCATATTAGCCAAACCTTTTTAAAGGCTTGTTTCTAGCGGCCGCCGCGAAGAGGCAATGATCACACTTCCACCAGCCCCGAATATTGACGGCACGTGCATGTTTTCATATGCTACATGTTATTCCCCCTATTCGGCTGATGGCTGACCGCCAATCCAGAATCCTACTGTTAAGTGTTAAATATAGCCTTTATCTTTGTAATTTTGTAGACAAACATATTGCTGCTAAAGTCTTAACTTGTTGGTCCATATCGTTTAAAGCTGGTTTGTCAATTTTTCAGCTGGCTTCTGTGGAACACTAGTTTAAGATTGTGTTCAACTGCAATTATGCTTTGAATTATGCTTCTTTACGTATAACAGGTCCAAAAAAAATAAGTAATACAAAGTTACCGCATTAATAAAACCAAAAAATAATATCAACCATTTTAAGATGAACACTAAAGAAAATACTAAACGCGAACGGGCACAAAACTGGTCCAAACGGAACTAGTACGCCCGGAGAGCTTCAAAATATCTGAGTATCAAATAGCAGTACGTTACACGAAGAAACTTAGTTTCCAGCAACTTTCAGTTCTTAGGAGAGAAGGGCACGAGGTACGGGAGTGAACATAATCTCCCCATTTCACCCTACAAATATTAAAATTTTGAAAAAGAATATCCCTGAAGCCATTTCTTAAAAAAAACCTTCCAAAAACAAGAATTTCTTAAATCGGAATTTTTCTATTTTCACCCCATTTCACCTTACAAATTACAAAATTTGAAAGAGAATATCCCTAAAGCCATTTCCTAAGAAAAACATTTCAAACAAAAAAAGAATTTCTTAAATCGGATAATTAGTTTTATTTTCACCCCATTTCACCTTACAAATTACAAAATTTGAAAAAGAATATCCCGTAAGCCATTTCCTAACCACCTAGAGCCCCACCTATTGAACGGTAATTGAATTGAACTGAAAAACGAGATGTGTGCCTACAGCGTCACCTGTTGAGAATTTTCCAACTTTTCTTTTTTCCTAAACCTTCGCGTTGCAATTACGAACAAACCCGCATATGAAAGTATCTCATTTTCTATGGTGGTTTTCAAGTTTTAAGCATCCGAACACACCACGATCCATTGTTATCGCCAGCAACTTGTTTCTTCTTGTGAAAGGAGACTAACTTCGGAGTAATTGCACAAACAACACGAGCAACAAAAAGATGATGGATTTTTCACATTCACAATGCTACGAGAAAACGAGACGTCTGCGTAAAGAGTTTTTTTTCGTAGATGCGCTCTCGTAAAAAAACCAGGGGTGACATTCTGTTAGGCAAAAGCGAACAATCGCGTGCGAACGATTTGCTTCATATTACATAAAAAACGAAAGTTTTCGTTCGCACATGCGAAAAGAATTTTACGACAGCTTATTCTTTGACGTTTTTCTTCGTGAGTGCTTCAGTTGCAATAAATTTGATAAAAAAAATAAATTTTATTAATAAATAAATATTGTAACGATTTAATAATTACCCAACTACTTTGAATTTGAAACAAGAGAAAATCCTCTAACTGGTTGCAGCGCCATCTCTCGGGAAAACTAAACATCAAACCTTCAACCGTTCACAGTGCCATCTTATGATTCAGCTGAGTATCAATTCCAATGTTCCATCTGTCAGCGACTGGAAAGGAAACTTCCAGAAGGAGATATTCTCGAATATTCCAGTGGATACTAGTGAAGACTAGAACTATTTACTTCCCTATATAAGGAGAGGTTTTCGAGCGAGTAGACAGTTTAATTTTGAATGTGATAACGTAAAGTAAGAAGTAAAAGTGTATCCGGAAGTGAATTTTAGATTGCATACTAGTGAGATTGAAGAATAATAAAAACGATTTGAACTGAAATAAAGTGTGTTTATTCTGAATAGTAAATACGTGGAAGTTATTATTTAAAGGAAATAAGTTTTATTATCGAACCTAGGTAGAACATTACAATATGATCCATGAATATTGCAACGATTTAATAATTACCCAACTACTTTGAATTTGAAACAAGAGAATATCCTCTAACTGTTTGCAGCGCCATCTCTCGGAAAAAAAAACAAAACATCAAACTTTCAACCGTTCACAGCGCCATTTTGTGATTCAGCTGAGTATCAATTCCAATGTTCCATCTGTCAGCGACTGGAAAGGAAACTTCTACAAGGAGATATACTCGAATATTCCAGTGGATACTAGTGAAGACTAGAACTATTTACTTCCCTATATAAGGAGCTGTTTTCGAGCGATTAGAGACTGTTTAATTTTGAATGTGATAACGTAAAGTAGAGATGATCCAAAAATCACGAACTGCTACTTATTCACAGCTGATGAAAATTCACATTCACAACCTGTTAACAACTTGCGAATAAACTGTGAATGGCTAAACTGTGAATGAAAAAATCTCTAATCGCTAGTCACAACGCAACATCATACATCACACAACTGCGAATTGTTAAACCGTGAATGTAAAACGAATATTCACTATTCACTACTATTCAAGATTAACTGCGTTGCTATTGCTAATGCTATGCAACCAAATCTAAGAATTAAAAGAGCTACATTCGCAACCCTGTGAGTTGATGAACTGTTTGTGTGCTTGTGAAAGCAGGAGATACAGGCAAAATCGCATAACGCGATTGTTTGAATTTGAAGTGGAATGGAATTCGGTTGCTGAGACGATAAGTAGGTAAGGTAAGAAAAAGGGTTGTAAGCTCGCAAAAAGAATGTATAAATACGTGTTTGATTGGAAAATAGAAAAATGCGCTCTGTAGGTGCAGTGTAAAAAATATTTTTTGACAAAAATTTGTCACCCAAAGTACTTTTAATCACAAAAACTGCTTACATTGGCGCCTGCCAGGCGACTTAACATACCCTAAGCAGAGCGACGGAGTCGCGTGAGCGGGTGTGTCCCCGAAAAAGGGGGTTAAAATCCTTAAGACCCGCGGAGCGGGCCACCCAAAGTACTGTTTATTAAACATAAACTGCAAGCACACCAATTGACAACATACATTATAAGAAAAAACTCTTTTTATCTTTAAAAGCGATTTGCGGCTAAACGGAGCTTCGTAGACCCGCCAAAGTTGACATCATCAAACGTAATTTCTTGCTAAACTAGACATCTTAGAGAATTGAAAATTGCATATTCGTGATCTAGGGAGTGCCACCTTACGTATCACATGATTTTTGAAAAACTTTCTTCGAAAACTTTTTTGAAACTTTTTTCGAAAATTTTTTAATTTTTTTTATTTAGTTTTTTACAACTTTTTTCAACAATTTTTTAAAGAAAAACCAATTTTTATCTTTAAACGCGATATTCGGCTAAACAGAGCTTCGTAGACCCCCCAAAGTTGACATCTTCAAACGTGATTTCTGGTTAAACTAGGCACATTGAATATTCAAGTACTCATAGTAGGAACTTCGTTCTCGTTGATTCGTTTAACCATTACTATGGAAATGAAAATCCATACTGTGCTGTCAATTAATATTGAAACGGCGGGATTTCGTGATTCGGGATTTTGTGATTCGGGATTTTGTGATGCGCGATTTTGTGAATCGGGATTTTTTGATGCGTGATTTCTTACCCAACCCGTATTTCAAACTGTTTGTTGCTTTGTAGTTTATTTTTGAAAAATTTCCGTTGATTAATTTTGTTGCGGAAAAGTCGTTAAATCATGGTCTTTGAAAACTCTCTTTTACAGGTAACCAGCGTTTGTATTTTTATGCGACTTTTTTTACTTTTCAGTACCCACAGAAAGTCAGCACTACGAAATGAAATTCACAGTTTACATTCACAGTTTAAATTCACAGTGAATGAAAAATAGCATTCACAGTTATACCTGTGAATGCAAATTCACGACTTAGCTCATCTCTAACGTAAAGTAAGAAGTAAAAGTGTATCCGGAAGTAAATTTTAAATTGCATACTATTGTGATTGGAGAATAATAAAAATGATTTGAAGTGAAATAAAGTGTGTTTATTTTGTAAAGTAAATAAGTGGACGTTATTATTTAAAGGAAATAAGTTGTATTATCGAACCTAGGTAGAACATTACAATATATTGCGTTTTTGAGCAACAGTGAAGAAAAAAACGTGGGTTCCAATTATTTGTAATTTAACGTTGTTAAGTAAAACTGTTATAACTTTTAGCTTTATTAAACGATTTCGACTAAATAAAATTACATTTAAATATGTGTTGGATAATATGCGCATAAGAAGAGGTACGCGAATAACATTATGTTCTTCCCATTTGGAGAATTCGCTCTGCCTTAGAGCTACTGGGTGGAGGAAGCTGCCAATGGTTAATTGGAAATGATTTCATTTGCTCCCTTGTCCAAAGCACTTTTTCAAAAATGTACGACGTAGTCTTAGGAGCGTTTGAAGAATCAGATCAGAATCCAAAGAGGATGAGACAAAACGCTACTTTTTCTACAAATAAAGGGTTTTTCAATAAGAGCGCTACAAAATTTTTTTAAATAAAACAAAAACGGTTTTGGATATCAATGAAATACTTTATTCCTGTGAAAGAAAGTTCCATGCCATTATGTATTCGAACGAAGTTCATCAATCGTCGCTGGCTTGTTGGCATAGACCATAGACTTGACGTAGCCCCACAGGAAATAGTCTAACGGCGTCCAATCGCACGACTGAGGCGGCCAAGTGACTGGACCATTTCGTGAGATAACACGTTCTCCAAACTTGGTTTCCAATATATTGATTGTGACATTCGCTGTGTGGCTTGTGGCGCCGTCCTGTTGGAACCACATCTCCTCCAAGTACATATCATCCAATTGGGGTCAAATATATTCGGTTATCATTGAACGGTAGCGATCCCCATTCACAGTAACGTGCCGGTCTTGATCATCACGGAAGAAGTACGGCCAAATGACGCCGCCGGCCCATAAACCACACCAAACCGTAATTTTTTCGGGATGCAATGATGACTCATGGAGTACGTGTGGATTGCTGCCTGACCAATACCGCATATTTTGTTTATTGACGAAGCCATTCAGCCAGAAAGAAGCCTCATCGCTGAAGATGATTTTTCGATGAAAATCCGAATCATTTTCAAGTTGTTGCTCAGCCCAATTCACGAACATACGACGCTTCTGGTGGTCAAGCGGCTTCAGTTCTTGCGTCAATTTAATCTTGTAAGGATGAAGGCCAAGATCTATTCGCAAAATTCACCACAACGACGTCACAGAGATGCCCAACGCTTGAGAACGACATGTGAGAGACACATTTGGGCTTTCTGCAACTGAAGCCTCAGCGGCAGCAATATTCTCGACACTACGGGCACTTCTTTGTCTCACTGGCACGGGAACATTGTGTACTGTGCCTGTGGATTCAAATTTTTCCACTAGACGCTGAATTGTTGATCTGCTAGGACGATTATGACGACCATAAATTGGACGTAGCGCTCTTAACGTCGAGGCCACTGACTCCGAATTTCGGTGGTAAATTTCAATAATTTCTACTCGTTGTTGGCTCATATATCTTTCCATCATGAAATGGCAAATCTTACTGAAGAGAAATGTCAAAAGAGCGGCAAGAAATATGGCGTCGTTTGTTGTCCCTGTTGCTCTACTTTTGTAGCGTCCCTGTTAAAAACCCTTTACAAGACAAATGTGGCCATTGCTGGATACTTATTCATGTATCCCAGTAAAATACCTTTTTGGGCTGATGTTGAGTTGGAAGTCCTTAACAAAGAAAATACAAGAAAATTATTTTTGGTAAAATTTAATTGTAGAAAAACTTACATTGTGAACGAAGTACTTTATTTTTAAACAATTCCTTTCCAACAAAAAATTTAAATTGTTCAAATAAATACAATCTGTCACAATAAAAGTGATGAGTCTTTAATGTTTTCTTATTATTTATGTGTTTTTTACTAAACCTTCACTGAAATTGAAGTCCCTAAAAAATTAACTACGTAACTTTTTTTCTAAGTTTTTCCTCATTTTATCTCTTAAATCATGTATGTATGTACTGATTATCGATTTTCTTAGGTTTTACGTATCGATTAAAATTTATGTCTCATATATCAAGATATCTGACAACTGGCAACATCCTAGAAGTATGCAATTCAACTTTGTTGGATTCGAAACATAAACGAACACAGAAACAAAAACCAAATGCGATACAGAATGCAAATTATCGTTTTCGCACAATTTCTTTCGTTTTTGAAAAACAAATGAACGCATTCGTTTCGTTTGTTACAGAATCTGGCCCAGGTTCAAACAATGAAGCGTTTTTAGTGCAGGGAAATTGTAGTCAAAATCAGTTGAACCGTTTTCCAAAATAAAAAATTAATATTTACTCAACATAAAATAGAATTTGACGTTGTAACTTTAATAATTTAAAAATAATAATAGTCGATCCTAAATCGACTTGTGTTACAAGATTTAAGGCCTAGCAACATTTCCAGCAAAATAAATCTTATTCGCGTCTTTTATGGCAAAGAAAAATGGCCGATCAGCGTTAAAAGTCGTCGGATTAATATTAAGAATCGTAAATGTTAATTCTATTACTGAAAATAGAAGAATTTAATAAAGATTAGATTAAGCAAGAAACAAATTTAACTAACATGATGCAGCAGCAGCTTCGGATCCAGCTTCATTTACATCAATATAAGCTTTTTGTTTAACATCAGATAGTTTTACATTTCGGTCTCCCGACTGAAAGATACCTGGCAAGTCCGCATTTTCGAACATTGAACGAATTCCCATCTGCATATAAGAAAATTAGAAAATAAATATATCTATTGTGGCAAGCAAGGAAATACTTCTTACTCAAGAAATCGTAGGTACCTACCGCTTTTAAATGATCAGATAATCCTATTGAAAATTCTATCTTGAACTTCGGTATAATCAAGTCGACCTCTTGAGAAGTCATTTTTGTGGCCAATTCAGTGAGGGAAATTGAACCTAATTTCCCTTTTAAATCAGCCCAACCGTCCCTTTGCGATGGCAATACCAACATCATACTCAGATCTGTGTCTTCGTATGGCATTTCGATGGCAGTCGCCTGCAACTCTGGGAATTCACCATATTTTACGTATCTGTCACTACCAAACATAAAATCAACATCGATCGATTCGTTCTGACTGACCCAGAAAGGACTTTTTCGTGTAAGATCCTGGCTGAACGGTTGTTCCCACTTCCCCTTGAAATGGACTGCATTTACAATCAATGCAACCGTGTTGGCATCTACAGATCCTGGTGTCATTAAGTTCGTAATTGTTCTATTCGTTTTATTTTCAACCCAAGTGTTAATAGCTTTAATCGCTTTAGAAGGTGAATCTTTAAAATTAAGAGCTTCCGCACCGGAATTGAAATACTTTTCCGCTCGCTTATTGAAATCAGCCAGCAGTGGATAGTCAGAGCTGACAAACATTCTATTGACAATACTCATATTGTTCGCGGAAGCATTCTTCAGGAGCTGCGCATAATATTCACCAATTTCATCTTTGTCAGTCGATGAATAACCGAGGCTATTTTTGAGCTCTTCAGCTGTTTTTCCTGCAGCACCTAGATATGTCATTGCTAGTGCTGTTTCAACGGACACAGGGCAGAATACAACATTTTGAGTAGTTGTTGTAGTCTTTGCGACGAGTCCAAGCAAATTTGCAGAGAAAAATCCATTAGTGTTTGAAGAAGGTGTCGAAGGCGATGAGGAGGCTCGATCGATACTGGCTGATGAGGTTATCTGAATTATAACTATGAGAGTGCAGAGAATAACTAAAAGTATAGAAGAAAATTAATTAATTAGTTGGGATAATTTCGAATTATTGTTGCTGCTTTGCTAAGTTGATTTCAACTATCAGAAAGTGGTCAATATATATTAAGTTGAATGGTTTACTACTAAATAATTTATCGTTCATCAGTTTACAATTTAAATTTTGTCTTGCTATGTTTTCTATGTTTTGTCTGCTAATTTTCGAAATAAATTTGAAGTTAGCGAAACACCTACTCAAAATGGGATAAAAGCTTCTTATATTAAATCGTTTATTCCTAAGTAATTTGCCGTTCATTAGTTGTTACAATTTCAATTTTGTCGTGCGATGTTTTGTCTGCTAATTTTCTACATTAGCGAAACTCCCCTCAAAAAGCGCTAAAAGCTTCTTATATTAAATCGTTTATTCCTTAGTAATTTGCCGTTCATTAGTTGTTACAATTTCAATTTTGTCGTGCGATATTTTGTCTGCTAATTTTCTAAATTCATATGAGCTAGCGAAACTCCCCTCAAAAAGCGCTAAAAGCTTCTTATATTGAATCGTTTATTCCTTAGTAATTTGACGTTCATTAGTTGCCACAATTTCAATTTTGTCGTGCGATGTTTTGTCTCCTAATTTGCTAAATTCATATGAAGTGAGCGAAGCACCCCTACAAAGAGTTAAAAGCTTCTTATATTAAATCGTTTTTGCCTTAATATTTTGCCGTTCATTAGTTGTTACAATTTCAATTTTGTCGTGCCATGTTTTGTCTGCTAATTTTCTAAATTAATATGAAGTGAGCAAAACACTCCCTAAAAAGAGTTGAGCTTCTTATATTGAATCGTTTTTGCCTTAATATTTTGCCGTTCATTAGTTGTTACAATTTCAATTTTGTGGTGCGATGTTTTGTCTACTGATTTGCTTAATTCATATGAAGTTAGCAAAGCACCCCTCTAAAAGGGTTAAGAGATTCCTATATTGTATCGTTTATTCCTTAATAATTTGACGTACGTCGTCTGTGAATTAGTTGTGACAATTCCAAATTTGTCGTGCGATATTTTCTATGTTTTGTCTGCTAATTTGCTAAATTCATATAAAGTTACCGAAACTCAATCCCAGAAAGGGAGGAATGGTTTATTGCTTATAATAATTTAACATTCATCAGTCGTGAATTAGTTGTTACAATTTCAATTTTGTCGTGCGATGTTTTGTCTGCTAATTTGCTAGATTCATATGAAGTAAGCAAAGCGCCCCCTAAAAAAGGGTTTAAAGCTTCTTATATTTAGTAGTTTATTCCTTAGTAAATTTCCCTTGCTTAGAAGCTGTTACAATTTCAATTTTGTCGTGCGATGTTTTGTCTCCTAATTTGCTAAATTCAAATGAAGTAATAAAAGGACCCCCCAAAAAGGGTTAAGAGATTCCTATATTGTATCGTTTATTCCTTAATAATTTGACGTACGTCGTCTGTGAATTAGTTGTGACAATTCCAAATTTGTCGTGCGATATTTTCTATGTTTTGTCTGCTAATTTTCTAAATTCATATAAAGTTACCGAAACTCACACCCAGAAAGGGAGGAATGGTTTATTGCTTATACTAATTTACCATTAATCAGTCGTGAATTAGTTGTGACAATTTCAATTTTGTCCTGCGATGTTTTCTTTTTTTTCTGCTAATTTGCTAAATTATCCCTCAAAAGGGTTCAAAAGCTTCTTACATTGAATCTTTAAAATTATTTTCCATAGATACGTCAGTTGTGACAATTTCAAATTTGTCGTGCGATGTTTTCTAGATTTTGTCTAAACTCACATTAAGCTCTTGTCGAGAATAGATTTTAATAATTTAATAATGAAATTCAATAATGATTAACATAAATAATAATTTCTATGAGAGAAAAAGCGCTTATCGAAGCTCCAATATAAACACACCCCTATTCACAACTTTTCATTGAAACTTATATTGAAGCTGGTTATCGTTTAAACTTGTTTTTTCTTCCAATTTTGTCAAAATATGTTAAAACTAGTTTTCACCTCAACAACACATGAATCACTAAAAATGTACTCCTAAAGCACACGCAATAATTGTTTCGATTTTTTTGTGGAATAATTCCTCGGTTGTGTTCAACTTTTGAGCCGGGTGACAACTTTTGCGCCAAAATTGCGAAACTATTATATTTATAAACTTACTGGTTTTACTTTGATTTGACATTTTGCTATCGATTAACACTTATCTGGCTTTTTAGAATCCAAGTTCAATTGCGATGAACTCGCTGAGAATACTAACTGATTTGCATCGAAGTTCTCTTATATTTATAACAATAATAATACACAAAGAGCTTGCTAACTTTTAAGCTTAGTCTTGTGTACTTTATTTATAGCGAAGACAAGTCATCATGCCTGATGCAATACATAAACATAGACAATATTAAATAATTTGTTATTGAACTTGATCTTAATTTTTTTTTATTGAAATCGCTTTAAAACACAATTTTGCTTCTTTCTCTTTCTCAGTTGCAGGTCTCCATCTCGGCACTCAATACAGGCAGCTCATGATTCTTACCAGTGGTACCACTTTACTTCAATTGAAGTAGATCTACTTCTTTAGAAAAAAAAAAAATAAATAAAAATCTACTTCCTTCTTCGCACCATCACCAGAATTTCAATAAAAAAATGTTATCGACCAATATGCAATAATATAATGTAGGTAAATATTTTAATTTAATTTTTATCTATATCTTCCTATATATTTAAAAATGAATCGTGGTGGGTTCGGATGCTTTAAACTTGAGAATGATTGCACCAAATTTGTTTCTTTCTTCTACGGGTTTGTTAGTAATTTAACCGCTAAGGTTTAGGAAAAAAGAAAGGGGATATATTTTTTAAAATTTTTGTATTTATAGGGTGAAATGGGGTAAACATAAAAAGGGTCCGATTAAACAAATTCGTTTTTATTTGAAGAGTTTTTCTTAGGAAATGGTTTGAGGGATATTTTTTTTCAAATTTTATTATTTGTAGGATGAGATGGGGTAAAAATAAAAATTGTCCGTTTCAAAAAATCATTTTTTGATTTATATCTGAGAATAATTAAAGATGATTTTCATTGGCTTTGTTGGTCGGGTCACAAGTCGGACATTAGTTCGAAAAATTCTGGAAAGATGGCACTGGCTTGCCACAGCGTTGAAAGTGGCCACTAACTGGAGTTTGATGGTGTGGAGATCTTGGCCATGGAGAAACACACTTGCAAACGCTACACGTTAGAAACACTTCACATAATCAGTAACAAGAACAACATGAAGTGCTCCTTAGTTTCCAACAGTAGATCCAAAACTTGAATGTACTTATTGGACTATTGTTCAAGTTTACACTTTTATGTAATTACTTCTTTTTTTATAAATAAAGATCCTCTGAAGAAGACGGCCGTCGAATTAATCTTTCATTTTATCATCATAACGACCAACAAAGCCGATGAGTATTATCTTTAGCTGTTCTCTGATATAAAGGGTTTTCCAATAAGAGGTGTTATTTTGATATTCAAAGAAAAATGGCATTGATCGGATGTTTATTTCATTATAAAGAGGAAGGTATGCCGTTAATAATGGAACACAACATCAGCCAAATGGCCGCCACGACCACGCTTACAGGACCATATCCTTTTCATGAAATTTTCCATAACCAAATCGCAAAGTGGCTGCCCTATGTCGTCGATAGCCTCACGAATTCTATCTTTGAGGTCTTGAATCGACGCTGGGCTGTTGGCGTAGACCTTATCTTTCACGTGGCCCCAAAGGAAGAAGTCGCAAGGTGTTAAATCACAAGATCTCGGTGGCCAATTGTGATCACCTCTTCGAGAGATAACACGGTCCGGAAACTTTTCGTTAAAAGATCGATGGTTTCATTGCTTGTGTGGCACGTAGCGCCGTCTTGTTGAAAGTAAACGTTCTCCAGATCAATACCATCCATTTCCGGCCATAAAAAATCATTAATCATCTCTCGATAGCGCAATCCATTGACCGTAACTGTTGCTCCAGCCTCATTTTCGAAAAAGTAAGGTCCATAATGACCCCGCCGGACCATAAACCGCATCAAACAGTCACGCGTTGAGGATGGAGAGGCTTTTCAACAATAACTCTTGGGTTTTCCGAGCCCCAGATGCGACAGTTTTGCTTGTTGACGTAGCCTCCGAGGTGGAAATGGGCCTCATCAGTCAAGATGATTTTTCGATGAACTTCCGGATCATTTTCATGCATTTCAAGGACCCAATCAGCAAAGACACGACGTTGTTGATGATCAGCCGGCTTGAGTTCTTGTGTTAACTGAACTTTATAAGCCTTAAGACCCAAGTCTTTATGCAAAATACGGTGTAATGACGTTTGTGAAATGCCTAATTCCAAAGAACGACGAGGAATGGACAAACCTGGGTTTTCTTCAACACTTTGGGCTACAACAGCAATATTCTGAGTTGTTCTTGAGCGACGTGCAAGGGTTTTATTCTTCACATCACTAACTTGTCCCAACAGCTCGAATTTGTCCACCAATTTCTGTATTGCCGTCCGACAAGGTGCTTTCACGACGACCCAAAAATGTTTTAGTTTTACGAACCGTCTCTGCCAAATTTTCACCATTTTTATAGTAAATTTTAATAATTTCAATGCGTTGTTGAAGCGTGTATCGTTCCATTTTTATTAATGGCGTAGTTTCTACTTGTCAAATGTCAAAAAATGACAGCTTCAAAAGTGACAGCTACCGAAATAGCGGGCTATTCAAAATAACACATCTTATTGGAAAACCCTTTATAACAGTTATAACCAGGGCCGGACCAACCATTAGTGCAAGATGTGCAAATGCACAGAGCGCAAAATTCTGGGGGCGCATTACAAGGAGGAAGAAAATGTAATCTGATCTTGCGCAAATAAATATGTACTGCCATATGCATTTTAAGCCTAATACGCAGATCGCGCTAAAATTTATCTTCCATACAAATTTCCTCCAAAGATACATTTTAGCGCGGATTCTTGGCCGAGCAGTACGCAGTTCACGAGCTAAATTCCAACTGTCATCTAGTACTTTATCAGCTCGCGAAATAATGCTGAACACATTCTTTCACAGATAATTTTTGACATTTGTGAATCAAGACCAAAGATACTCAATATAGAGATGAGAATGTTTTTACGTTTCACCCTGCAAAATCTACTGTTTTTTTTTCAATTTCGTCTCATGTCGATAAATAGATGTGAATTGCAACAACAATTCAACCCTGCTATAAATGTGTGAGGTTTTTATACATACATTCTCATTTTGTATCTGTAGAGATAAAAATAGTAGAGATAACATTTAGCGTACCAGGCTTTAACCACAAAACTTGTTCAAATAATCCCAAAAAAATATCCATCACAACTGTGCTAAGTTATTTGTTGCACACTAACTAACTTCACTTTTATTGTTGCATTTAAGGAAAATTCAACTCAAAATATCGTAAAATTATAGATCCCACTAGACCTATGCATTGCAAGTCTACCTCCTGTGTAATGTGGAAAAGTCTTATGCATGTGGATGCATGTATGTATGCAAATAAAGGGTGATTTTTTAGCTGGTTTGCTTTTGGCAACACTGGTTTTGACAGCTGACGTGTGTTTAGTACCTTGTGTCACTGTCAAACAGCTGCAGTTTGGTTTGCAATTTCACCAAGGATCGTCTTACAAATGAACAACGCTTGCAAATTATTGAATTTTACTATCAAAATTCGTGCTCGGTTCGAAATGTTCATCGCGCGCTGCTTCCATTTTATGATCGGCATTCTCGACCTTCTGAGCAGTCTATTCGGAAGATTGTGACCAAATTTCGCACCAAATTTACTTTGTTGGACATTAAACCACCAACACGTTTACGTACTGTGCGTAGTGAAGAAAATATTGCGGCCGTATCAGCTAGTGTGACAGAAGACCGCGAAATGTCGATTCGGCGCCGTTCCCAGCAGTTAGGCCTTTGTTACAGCACTACGTGGAAAATTTTGCGGAAGGATTTGGGCGTAAAGCCTTTTAAGATACAGCTGGTGCAAGAACTAAAGCCAGCCGACCTACCACAACGCCGAATTTTTGGTGAATGGGCTCTTGGAAAGCTGGCCGAGGATCCGCTTTTTTATCGAAAAATTGTGTTCAGCGATGAGGCTCATTTTTGGTTGAATGGGTACGTAAATAAGCAAAATTGCCGCATTTGGAGTGAAGATCAGCTAGAAGCATTGCAACAGCTACCAATGCATCCCGAAAAAGCCACTGTTTGGTGCGGTTTATGGGCCGGCGGCATTATTGGGCCTATTTCTTCAAAGATGATGCGAATCGCAGCGTTACTGTCAATGGTGAACGCTACCGAGCGATGATAACAAACTTTTTTTTGCCCGAAATGGAAGTTCTTGACTTGCATGATATGTGGTTTCAACAAGACGGTGCCACATGCCACACAGCACGCGAAACAATGGCGCAATTGCGAGGCGAGTTTGGTGAACAGTTAATTTCACGTTTCGGGTCGGTCAATTGGCCGCCTAGATCGTGCGATTTGACACCATTAGATTATTTTTTGTGTGGGTATGGCAAGGCTAATGTCTATAGGGACAAGCCCGCTTCGATTGACGCACTGGAAGCCAACATCCATGCATTCCTTCGTGAGATACCGGCCGATATGTGTGAAAGAGTATGCCAAAATTGGACTCAGCGGATGGGCTACCTGAGACGCAGCCGCGGTCAACATTTGCATGAAATTATCTTTAAACATCAAATTGCAAGGTTCAAACTATCGATTCAAATAAATATTTCATTCATTTTTTCGAATTTTTTGTGTTTTTTTTTTAAAAAAAAGTTCTAAACCTCTTAAAAAATCACCCATTATAAAAAAGGGCGCTTTCTACAAATCTTGCACAGGGCGCAAGTTTGGCTGGGGCCGCCCCTGGTTATAGCAGTTTTTCGGCATTAAAAGTATTCTATTATTCATCACCCGTAAATGTTTTCAAAACTATTTTTTGTCTCGATTAAAAAAAACGTCAGATTGAAATAACAGTTTTCTTCTAACTGATGCTGTCGCCATCTAGCGTGGATACTGTTCGTAACTATACATTTGAATGAACTACTACCACGGTTAACGACAGAGTAGAATTAGTTGACTGCATTCAGAAGTACTTTGGCAGTAGATCTTGGAATTTGGAACCGAAAGGACCACACCAACTATCATGCGACCTACATTTCTCGTTTTAGGAGCAAAAGTCATGGAGACACTTCCTTCCAAGAGGCCCCCGGCCTGACAGTTCACTAACGCTAACCATTATGCCGAGGACCCCTATTCTACGAGTGTTGTACATTATATTTATAAATATCATTAAAACCATTTTTTTTTTCAAATTTTAAATAATAGATAATTTCGTTTATTTTCGCAATAAATAGATAAATGAGGTATCATATATATAAAACAAATGATGACTATATAGAAAATGCTCGTTAAAAATTAAAAAAAAAATCCTTAAATCTATCAAAAGAAATATACAAATACATAATATAGGTATAATATATCGGTTCCATCACAGATGCACGCAACAAAATAATATGAAGTCATTTAGCACATTTCTGTAAATTCTAGACATTCGGAACGCCATAGACTTCATGCTGTGGACCAGTCTCAGCAATATTCACGCCTGCACTTCCTGTCGTAAAGGAACTGCTGCTGCTACTGCTGCTGCTGGAACTACTACTGCTGCCACTTGTCAAGAATGTTGCTCCCTCTTGATGGGAGCTCTCAATTGAACTACCAGCTCCATTACCCCTAACATCAATACCACCATCGATATCTGAACCAGCGAATGGACCGCCGCCGCCAATCGATTCGATGTGCTGATGTCCTCCTCCTCCAGAACTTTGTTCAATGTTCGAATTGTAACCTCCGCCAATGAATCCACCAGCTCCGGCACCTCCTTCGTTCCTGGTCTTGTACTTAATGAAGTAGACTTCTGGTTTGCTGGGCTTGACACTCTGCTGGATTTGTTGGATTTCTTCGTAGGATGGCTCTTCGGGCTTCTTGACCAGAACATAAACGATTGTTTTCTCTTCGGATGCTCCAGCATTGGCAATCTGGGCGTAGTTGGTAGGTTGACTGACCGTTGGGGCCTTGATGAAGATGATCTTGTAGTGTTTCTTGGCCGCGACTTCAGGTCTGAACTGTTGACGGGATTCCTTCTCTTCGAGATCCTCTGGTGGGACATGGACGTAAATATGCTTCTCTACTGTTGGATCAAGAGGAGCATTGGCAAAGGTTTCACGGATGACATTGCCAAGAGCTCCATTCAAAATACCATTTCCACCAAAGCTACCGGATTGCCCGAAGGATTGAGATGAACCTCCATGAGAGAACCCTCCCGACTGCTGGTGCTGACTAAATCCACTTTGGAACTGACTGCCACTGTTAAATCCGCCAACATTTTGATAACTTGAGCCAGATCCTAGAAAACTACCTCCACCGCCTCCATGTCCAGATCCACCGGAAATGATTTGACTTCCTGAGAACTGAGGTCTTGGGCCAGCGAATCCTGAACCACCTGAGAATTGTCCACCACCAAAACCACTAGAATATCCTCCGCTCAAGCCTTGCGCAGAGGGTCCTCGTCCGACTCCACTGATCGCAGAACCTCCATGTCCGCTGTGGCCAAATGAGCTCGATGAACCAAAGGAGTTTTGTAGGAACGATGGTGCTGGTCCTGGCAGTGGGAGATGAGGTCCCTGTTGCAGAGGAATGGGTGCTGGTCTACCCTGCTCGACATAACCTACTCCATTTTGGAACGACTGGGTGTGAGAGTGCCCACCCTCGCCAACGGTAATATGGCTGTTGAGTGTGACAGCTTGTGAGTCACCGTGTCCTGATCCGTGATGGATGATCCTTCCGACCGATTGCTGTTGCACCAGAGCCGCAGCATTAGGTCCATGGTTGCACGGTGCCCCAACACCCACAACAGGCTTGAATCCGCCTAAGTTTAAATCCACTGGACCTGCATCCTTGTAGTTATATCCTTGTGGCAGCGAAAGTGCCAATTGGAGGCAACACGCGACTAATACGAACCACTTCATATTACTTTCCTTAACGTCGTTTGTAGGTATTTTTTTTTTTTTAATACTTCGCGACACGTCTAGTGAGAGGGAATGCCGCGTTTAGTTGAACTTATGCTGATGAATGTATCTAACCGAATGACCGTCATCTGAAATCTTAAGATACTATTTATACCTCGAAAGTTTAACGAATCAATTATACTCGAACACGAAAAAGGTGTATAAATGTTAATCTCTCTTCTTTCTTTTTTTTTTCTCCCGCGTGTGCCGCAGTCCAGCTGCCCCTCCCAGACCCAAACACTCCACATGTATCTGAGCTGAGAAACGAACAAAATTTCGCGTTTTTACCACTACCATACATATATGCGTGCATCATCAACGGCATCGTTGCGTTGCGCCCGTCATCGAGTCTCGGTTCTCTAAAGGTTTCTCCAACAAAAAGTTTTGTTTTTTTTTTCTTTTTTGGGTCCAAAAGGTTCGATGGAAGTGGAATGGGTATCGGTGGACAAGAAGAAGGCTAAGACGCAGTTTCCTATGATGAAGTGTCAATTTGAGTACCCATAGGATGGGTCGAGTACCTAATACGTAACCGACTCGAGCGGTCCTCGTTCGCCTATAAATTTCCGTTAATGATCAATCAATGTGTCAAACCTTCAAAGAGTGCAAAACAATAAAAGACCATGCGGTGGAGGTGGCTAAGATACCGGCAGGTATACAATAGTCGAACGCGGGAGATACTTTTACACGAGCAAACGCATGTAGCTATCTACCTACAAATTGTTTCTTAGCCAGAAACACCATCACTCTTATGCGGAAGTGTAGAGAGCGGTATCGGTGTGTGTATGGAAATTTGTATGACAATGATGCGTGTGTACAGGCCGATACTCATCGCATCTATGTATATTATGAGACTTTCAATATGTAAGGTGGTTTATGCAAATTCGAAACTTATGCCATTGGTTTGTGTGGCTGGTAAAGGTGAGATGGGGCACGGGACGGACCTATATGGATGTTGTTACCTCAGTAACAATTGAGTTAAGCACTATCTGATTGAATTTGAATATTTTAAGTCAAGCTATTGAAGTCAAGTGGATGAGATCTTTTTTTTTTCGTTTTGAGTGCTGGTGCTGATGGCTATGTGCCGGTGAATGAATTAGTTTGAGCAATTGAATTTGTTATGTTGAGCACATAGTTTTGGTTTAAGTCGTGATATTGGAACGGTTGGCGTCTAGACATACATTTAAAAGTCGACAATAGTGCACAACCGAGTAGGTACCTACTCCAACAAATAACCATCAAAACTCAAGTCGTTCTTACGGAGCCGAAGACTTAAGCTTACCATTAGGCTTTAGGTGTAGGTACACACGGTTTGCCTATCAAATTCTGGTCTAATATGGAGTCTAAAACGGGTAATTTCTTGTGCATTTATTCCACCATAACTTTGATCATGGGGTTCTAAATTAAGATTGATGCCAAATGAAAGATAAAATTGTACTAAAAACAAAAATATACATAGGGTTTCGACTGTTTAAATGGAAGCATGTATAGGTACTTGGAAACCCTTGTTGATCGAAATTAAAATATACTAAGTTGGTCAAACTAAAAAGTGTTTTATAACCAAAGAGAAAGTTGTGAAATAATAATAATAATCCTAGAAGTCTTTTATAGGCTAGTAAATATACTTTTGAGTTAGGAACAATTGTGGATTTATTTTGTATGTTTGTTTGGAACATAAGCATGCTTAACACAGAAAATTCTGATAAATTTCTGCTTAATTTTAAGTTCTGTTTAATTTTCTATATTTTTTCTATAACACGAATACTATGCCGAATTTGTGAATTCAACTTTCAACACTTTTTGAAGGTAATTTAAATATCTATCAAAATGGATTATTTAAAAAAAAACACTATGAAAACATTTAAGCCAGAAAATTTAGCTAAAAATAACTTGAAAAAATCAAAGATTTTTGAGTTTAATATTAAATTTTAGGAAAGTATAGGCATTAGATATACTTACCAAATGGACAGAATTAGTAGAAAATCCAGCCCTTAAAGTGAAGGATCAAAAAAAGCTTCATTGATGGAAATTGGCATAAAAACATACCTACCTACTTTTATACCCATTCAAACATCATCATATTTACTTGGGATATATGTACATAGCAGTGGCGTCTCGTCAGGGTGTTCAAGGTGTGCATTGCACACCCTGATCAAACATACACCACACAAACATACACCATAATACAAACCATAATACCGCCGGACACACATTCAGCCTTATTTTGAGATTCGAATGAATAGCTATTTCGATAGAATAGATCTATTCATTCGAATGAACTTTGCATATTTTGAGAATCGAACGAAAAATATTCATTATCGAATGAATGCATAAAATGAACATCAGCTCTTTGACATTTACTGACATTTCTATTTAATTTAGTGTGACCAAGCTGTTTTTTTCGAAGAATTTTTGTTTTTATAAAAATTATGGACAAAATAATGCGTTCTCATTTAAGAAAAATAAAGTAAAGATAAGAAATGTTAAAGGCCCGGTAAAGTTTACTATTTTAAAAAACATCAATAAAAACTGAAATTTAAAAATTTGGGAGCATTTAGAAAATAGTATGGTAAGTTTATTGACATGAGAAAGTAACAAAATAAATTTTAAACTTTTGAATAGTTAAATACTAGATTTTTTTTAGCTTTCATGTCAATTTAATTGTGTTTAAAATTGACTAACAAAAAAAAAACATGTAACTTCAAAATCTCTCTTTACTTTATACACACCTGGTCAAGCTTTTCAATTTTCAACAAAACAATAAAAGTAAAATCCCTCGCCGGTATTTTTTTTTTTAAATTTGTAAATAACTGTACCTCATTGTTATTTGCTAGTTCATGAGCAAGAGTTTATTGTTTAATTTTCAAGAAAAACAGATGACAATTATTTTATTTGTAGGAAGTGAAGACGGCGGCGAAGAGCAGATATGGAGGAGAAGGATAATGGATGCATCAATTCCATTCAAGATTGAAAATCCCTTGGCTATCTCCGGATTTTCTTCCATCAATTTGATGAGAACTTCTTTCTGCTCCCGTTTAGTCCAATTGGAATGCGACCTTTAATTAAAATGTCAACAAATAATTCATAAAAGAATTTTCTTTTCTTTATTTTTCAACAAAAATATTTGAGCTTACATGTTTTTTTTAATCTATTCGACAGAAAATTTTTAACGTCAAATAAACGACATTTGTTTCGAATGATTCGAAAGTCAAAATTTGCTTAGTTTTCAACAAAAAATGAACTTTTGTTTGATAAAGTGAACTTTCGATTCGTTAAAATACAAACTATTCGAATTCGACTTACTTTCGCATGAAAGTGAATTTCCAAATAAGGCTGATTGACATAATATTCATCTTTCATAATTGCTCTTCCAAAATTCCTTCATCGTAAAGTGACATTAGAGAAAAAAAATAAAGTAAACTCGTACGAAACCACACTGTGCACTTATTCTGTTGTATTCGTCACATAAACTCATCCAAGATTTTCAAACTTCTAGTTCCAACTACGGCTACTAGATTTCCCCAGTAGCCATCCCCATCGTAATTCATCGCCCGCTCTACATACACATACACACATAATAATGATATATATTTTGATGAATTTGTAGTGAACTCGTACGAAAGTTTTGCGTGCACTTCAGTCTTTGCTCTTGTTCTATTCTATTTTGTTTTGTATCTCTTCCGTTTCTTTAAAGCATCAAAGAAGGTCAAAAATTCAATGAACATTACATCGACGATCTTCGCACTGTCTTTGTCACTCTTACGACTATTAATTTGATGAAGTTTACGTGAACTCGTGCGAAAGATATCTTCGCACTTGAGTCTGAAAATGCTATTCTGTTTTTTGTTGTATCCGTCCAATACACCAAGTTTCGTTAATAAAAATTGTGTGAGTGCCGGGACTCACGGTTAATATGTGTAAACATCAACGTGTGCGGATCCAAAACGGACTTGGTTTTGCTTGAAGGGGATCTTAAGATTTTTTTCACTGAACGCACCCATCCTAGTATGCAGATCGTAACGTTGCACACGAACGTTCACGTTTTTTGTTCACTCTACCGCCAGCATAGATGTTTACACATCCAAAAGTGAATTACTTTGCTTTTCGTGTATTTGTGTATTAGTTTTCAAGTGGTTACAGTTTCGTGCTGGGGTTTTGCTTTAACTTATAACACGCTAGAACAATGAGTGAAAGTAAACTCGAAGATCGCGTGAATGAGTTATTGGAAAAAGCGTTTAGTTCTTATAAGTATGACGAAAAAAAAAAGATTATTGATGCGGGCAGACCTACACCAAACTTAAAAAACTTATTTAGCAACAGACTCATGCGGAGAGAGGGGGCATGACCCCCTTCCGTCCCAAGAATTTGTTTAACTTTATTAGCTTTATATTTACAAGCAAACTTTAGGCTAAATCTAAAAATAACTTACGACTAACTAGAAAAAAGCTTAAAAACTACTTAGCTAAAAGGGGTTTAGGGCAATTTTTTTGGAGGAGTGGAAGTCAAAGGAGTTTTGCACACTATTACCAGCACGTATCATGCGATTCATAGGTTCGTTACATCCGAAGTTGGTGCGGTGAAAGCTGAGATCAAAGAGTGACGCCGATCTGAGACTTCTAGGGTTGGTGTAGAGTGAAATTCTTTGAAGAAGTGCAGGGCAATCGATATTGCCAGCTAAAAGTTGATGGACAAAAACAATGTCTGCACTTTCCTGCGTATATCAAGGGGTGTCAAGTCTAAAAGCTTTAGGCGATCAACAAAGGGTGGGAGGTTAAACATATCAGGCCATGGTAACCAACGAAGAGCAAAACGAAGGAATCTACGTTGGACGGACGGCTTCAAGTCGAAGTGAATGAGAAGTATAAAAAGGAGACCAAACCTGACTAGCATATTCTAGAAGGGGCCTAACAAATGTGAGGTAAAGGGATTTAGTGACATAGGGATCTGAAAATTCTTTGGACCATAGTTCAACGAAACCGAGTGCGGAGTTGGCTTTATAAATAGAACAAGTGATATGGGATCGGAAGTTCAGTTCCTTATCGCATAAAACTCCAAGATCACGCGACGAATTAACTTGTATAACCGGCTCATTTGTGGGAGTACGTTATTGCTTGACACTTGGTATCGTTTAGCTCGAGAAAGTCTAGAAATGGAGGAATCTTTGATGACGCAGTCAACATCATTGAGTGTTAAGATAAAAATCAGAGGTCCGAGATGGCTTCCTTGTGGAACGCCCGAGGATGCTAAGATTATGGGACAGATTCTGAATTTCTTAAAAGGACCTTGTATTGACGTTCATATAAATAAGATTGAATAGATGCAATAAAAGAAGGTTGAAAACCAAGTGCTTTTAGTTTGTGGGATATTTTATCGAAGGCTTTACTAAGGCCAGTTGCAATAACACTTTCACTTTCCATTGCACAAATTGCTCCAGAGACAAAATCAACTAAGTTAGTTGTAGTTGATCTACCACTGAGGAACCCATGTTGACTGGGGGAAAAAATTTGCTTATAGTGAAAGAGCATTGTGTCATGAACTATGCTTTCAAAGAGCCTGGGGATGCACGAGAGTTTAGCGATAGGGCGGTAAGTAGAGATAAATTTCTTGGGGCCTTTTTTATGGATCGGGATAATATAAGAGTGTTTCCAATGGAAAGGAAAAATCCCTTGAGAAATTGAGAGTTGGAAGAGAGCAGTCAAGGGCTTCAGTAGGGAAGAAGAGCATTTTTTTTTTAATTATTGAAGGTAAACCATCGGGGCCACCAGTGTATTTATCTTTGAGTTTATTGATCTTTACATCAACAATAGACGAGGGAATGACAATGGAAGATAAAGAAGTTTGGGTGCAAGTTTCTAAGTAAGAAAAATAATCTGAGTCCGGTTGAGAGGTATTAACAGAGAAAGATTTGCTGAAAAGTTGGGCAAATAAACTAGTTATAATTTTGGGATCATCTGAACTTTCGTTCAATTACGTTAGGGTAGAAGGGTAGTTATCGGATTTTCTTTTAGCATTAATGAAATTGAAAAAAGTCTTAGGGTCAGATATTATGTTGGATTGCATTCTATTCAGGTATTCATGGTAAAGGGAATTACAGACTTCAGAAAATAAAGTATTCGCGGACTGGAAATTTGAGAAATCATGTCCGGAACGAGATTGTAGGTACCGACGATAGAGTTTATTTCTTCTGTTTCTAAGGGACTTAAGTTCACTATTACACAACGCGAGGACTTGAGGGAGTATTTTTTGTAGGTATAGTTGGAACGCATTGTCTTATATAGCTGAACACTATAAAATAGAAATGAAGGAGAGAAGAATTTATATCGCGACTATCAAGGATACTATACGCGAATTAACAGCCATCGAGCCTTGGGCTAGGTATGATTTCACGTTATCCAAATCGTTTTTATTTTGGTTGGGTATTTGATGTGGGGGTTCGACTTTCGAATCAATCTGTAAGAGCAAATCAAACATTTTGTTAAGCTCTTTATTGACATCCGGATGAACAGGCGTGTGGTCTTGGCGTGGTTTTAAGTTATTAATTTTACTTTCTTACTTGTCCAAGGAAGCATTAATTGGATCAAGATTATCCTTAAATGTTGTGATACATCTGAGATTGTTGTGGCGAACTTCTAATTTCAGTTCAGATAAAGAGTCAGTAATCAATCTAAGGTGGTCGTTATTGCACTTGATTGCCCGCAATATATGAGCAGAGGCGACAAAGACTTACACTCATCACAGAAGAAACAGAACTTAACAATAATTTCCGGAATATGTGGTTTAATGTTTCTGCTCAAACCTATGCAATGGGGATGAAAACCCAGATTGCAGATTCCATTGCATTTAATAAGATTTGCAGCAACACACGAAATTGTGCAATTAATGTTTCCACACTTTACGGATGCCTGATTCACAATGCGACGAGAAAACGGGACGTGAGCGTGACGAGAACCGCTGTCATCTTTTTCTAGTTACATAATCGTCGCCCAATTCACAATGCAGCGAGCGTTTTTACGACAAAAATTCTTTTTTTGTAAAAAAAAATCAATAAAATATAAACAAAATAACTTACAAAACAAAAGATTTATCAATAACTTTATTTGTTAATACCCAATGAAAATCGTCGTCACGTCGCGTCTTTTTTTCAATTTTTCGAATTCTTGGCGTGACGTGACGACGAGAAACGCCGCATTGTGTGTATCTAGGTATGCTTTCATTGTTTGAAATTGGTTTGACATCTACAACGAGTTCCCGTCACGCTGACGTCTCGTTTCCTCGCCGCATTGTGAATCAGGCTTGACATAGTTACTACACAGCACAAAAAAAAAAAAAAAAAAAAATCACAAAAATTAAGAGGGGTCAGTTAATAAATCGTTTTAAGTAGGTTAAATAAAATGCGCTGCAACCAAAAACTGCAAGGGTAATCACAAATGTTATTGAATAATATGAGAACAGAGACATACAATATGGGGGTCAGTTATTTTTATTCTATATATATATGTATATATTATAGACACGTGCTAGAAAAGACAGCAAAAGGCAACAAATTGAAGGTAGTTAAAAAGGTAGAATTTGGGAAGCAAAAAAAAATTTGCTACTGCACTTGGAGACGGTTAGAACAAGACGGTTAGAACAAGAAAAATATGCCCGAAATTTTAATTTCGATTTGTATAAACAACGTGATTGGTTGATGAGGTCTGTTAAGCGAAATCAACTTTTTATAATAAAAAAAAAAAACAATTTCATGACACTGTTTGTGTTTTAATTTAATTTCTATAGAGATAACACAAAATAGAATTTTTTCAGGAAATTCGTTGCAAAATTAAAAAAAATATATTTTCTAGAATAGCACACCCGTCTAAATAATCCACGAAACGCCACTGGCACATAGGCATATGGCAAGTTATGGATTCGTATAGAAAAGAGATTTTGATCAAACTTGACACTACGCCAAAACGTCCCTGTGTCTGTCTGTCTGTCGCTTCGAGTACATCTTAAACGGATAGGTCGATTTTCTTTAAGCCTGGTACAGTAAATGAAGCTTATAAGAAAAACACTGATATAATGAATTTTTTGTTCACAACTCCGATTCTCAGTTTTCCTCTGAAATAGATAGATAGATAGATAGATAGATATAATTTTTATTTCTTAAAATCCAAATGCAAAAAATAATTACGATTTATTGTGCGTATAAAATAAAGAAATACGATTGATAAGGAATTTTTTATTTAATAAAAATATAGGAAACTTTTGTATGATACAAAAAAAGTAACATCTAATTGGTCCTTAAATGTGAACGAATATGCCCTTAGGAAATACATGCATTTCTGAACTCTCAAAGAAAAGTCATTAATGTCAGGTCAGCTGTGAATTTTCTTGATCTTTTTATCAAATAAAAGTGAATTTATTGTTAATTGTTTAAAAATGAACGTTTTTTTCTGAAAGAACATTTTTCTAAAAAACTTCTGTTTTCTTATTTCCCTGTTTTCCGAATACCTTCCTATTAAAAACACACGCTTTTAAGAAACAAAAATTGTGTCATTTACTGTACCTAGTGCTTTCTACAAATTTCCCTGACACTTTTTTTTTTTCATTTTTTAGGACCAAAAAAAACGGTTACTTGTCATACAAAATTTTGTGGCCAAAAAGCAGAATCCACAGATTAAAACAAAATCAATACATTTTAAGAGGCATAAACTGACTTTCAGTAAAATTACATGGTTCCAAAAAATTATTTCAAAATTATATTTTGAAAACAGGTGGAGGATTTTTTTGCGAAATTTAATTTTTAAGCCTACATTAATAAAAACTTAAAATTGGAGTATCTACCAATTTTTTTTTCTTAAAAATTTGTACTAAATTATATATATAGGTATACTATAAAAAAATCTATTAATTTTTGAACCACTCCAACGATTTTTAAATTTTTTCCCCATTAATTAAGATCTATTAAAGAAATTAGATGGTGTTGTATGCAGTATACTATACATCTTAGAAGAAGAGAAATATTTTATGATTTAAAGTAATTTTCCAGTTTAAATAATAAAGTTTTAATGCAGGCATGTTGCATATGAAAAAGTATATGTGCAATACGGTACCATTATGTTAATTTTTGTATTCTCACATAATAAATTTTTACAATTGGTATACTACGATATGAAGGAAAACAAAATTTCCGAAAAATGATTACTGATGGCACTTACTATCTATTGAATCATATTTTTGATTTAAGGTTTTCTCCAAAATTTTCCAACTGATTTGGATCAATTTTTCTATTTTTCTATGGAGGATGTTAGAGAAAGTTTTAATAGTATTGTATACCAAAGTTTTGAAAAACAGAATGGTTTTCTAGTTTTGTTGCATTGCTGTGTTTTCGACACGTTCTATGGGTTTTTCAATAAGGTCGCCGTTCTGTTTGAACCACATGTCGTTCACATCCATGTTATCCAATTAGAGCCATCTAAAATTGGTTATATCTGTTGATGCTGATGGCAATGAAATTGTCGTTTTCGAAAAAACTACGGACTCTCACAGACAGCCACGATGTTTTCGGTTGATCTTGCGTTTCGTTGACGCAATGGCGTTGGCTGATTGTTCACTATGAATCGGTCGACTCAAATTTGGACACCAAACTTTGGATAATTGACTTGGAAAGACAATCTATTGGTTATATTCTTGATAGATTTAAGAATCTCCTTATAGTGAAACAAAACGTCCTTTCAGAAATATGATTTTATTCAAGTGAAAAACTAAAGTAGAAAATTTCTGATTATTAATAACTGATACAATTGATTACAGTTTTTATATTAAAGCTAAGTGATAAGAACAAAGTGTTTCTAAGGCTTGATGAATCTTATATTTAACGGAATATTAAACGGAATCATGGGCGCAACGCACGTATAGTTGTCCCAAAAAATGTAGATATTAAAGTTTTAGCATTTGGACGTGCTGTTCAATCGCGTAACATATCATGGTGATTTCGCATCAGTAACTGAATAATAAAAAACAGATTTGACAGATCTCACCAAAACAACATGGCCGCCAAAATCTAACCTCGCAAATTGAAATTGAAAAACCCTTTGCAAGGTACATTCCAGTGGGCCACAATGCTAACATGGCCACCTGTGCAGATGATAGTGCGATATAAGTGCTTAATAAATGCGTTGTGAAAGCAACAGAGAAATTGCAAAATGCAGTCGATAAAGTAAGAGAGTCGACGCAACAATGGCGTATCAAACTCAATGAAACAAAATCAATTCACATAAACTTTACCGTCTTAAATAATGTAAGAGACAATGTTCAGAGACTAAAGCTACGAGCTACCAAAAGTCGCAAACGTTTGCGGCTCTGACGTCATTTATACGTCATCATTTGCGACTTCGCTTATCATCTGAACACATCGCATATCGACCACAACATTTGCGGACACATGATGTGCGAGTGCCTTGATCGCAAATGAATTTGCGACTTTTGGGAGGGTTTTTGCATTATTGTGTGAACACCCCTATATTGAAGCTTGCGAGCATTGATTTAGGTATAGAATTTGCAACACATTTGCGATTTTGTACAATACTTCAGAGTCGCCACAAGTTTGGGACTTTTTATATGCCGTCTGCTTGTAGCTGAAGAAGATCCAATCCTCATAAGCATATGGTCTAAAAGCGATGGGAAGTATTAAAGTATTAAACATTTAACTTCCCCCAATGCGATTTTAAATTCAGAAATAAAAAATCATTTGTCGATTTTTCATAGATTGGTCTGATTTCCAGTTGGTTTTAGTGCGGTACAAGTACCACACTACTTGGTACCGAATATTCCCATCAAGTGCCTTTTAAAGAGTTACATCTGTAAAGAAAATTCAGGTGCATAATGTTTTATCCAAACTTTAAATCCGCAGTGTTATCGTAGATGCATAAGACCATCAATTTCGTTCAACCCATTCCCGAATTTTATATATTCTTCAATGGTTTTATGATTTCACAAATTTAGTTTGCTGAACAGATTTAAACCACTGATGTTTTTCTTGTAACTCTTTCATTTTTCAAAAAGTCAATAAAATAGCTTCCTTCATACATAGCTATCCGGCGTAGGTAAGTCTGTGAAGACAACAAATATTATTATTTAACAGAAAGCCATTATATTATATGTTTAATTGTTTCGACCTTTTTCAGATTTTCGACATTATAGTTGACTGTCGGATGCAACTTTTTTTAATTAAAATTATAATTATCCAAATACATACATACCTTCAAGGCCTTTTTTTAAAAACTTTTTTGATGTTAATTGTTATCCCTATAATCCCGGAAGAGATGTTTATGAGTATAATGATTGATTCAAACCAAGCCTTAAGTTATAGACGTGAAGTGTAGTTAGGGTTGGTCACGGTGCGAATCAAGATAAGTCTTAAGTCTCGGCTCGGTCTCTTTATCATATTACATCTAATTTAGTCTTGTCTCGGTCTCATTTTGGTGTCGTTTCGTTCTCTGCATTATTTGTTTGGATTATTATGGAATACGTCTATCGAACTTAGTTGGAATCAATAGAAAAATTTAATTTTATAATTTAATTATTTTAAGCAATGAATTTTTTTCTAATTTTAAATTTTTTTGTTGAAACCATTTAGACCAACACTATCGTTAGCTTTTTGCCAAGATATCATGCATAAAAAGCTACCATAAAACTGCTAATTAGAAAGTTCAACGTTGTTAGAGGTGTTGTGCTACAATAATGTTAGATAAGCTGGAGAAGAATGCTAACCATGTGACATTAGGGAGTTGCAAAAAAATATTTATAACAATACTGTCTTAAATCCAACCAGTTACACTAAACCTATGCTTAATTTGAATAGTTATCTTCTTGTGACGAAAGAAGACAAGGTTAAAGCAATAAAATGACCAGAGTGCCAACGTAAACAATCAACTGCTTTGAATGGATATGCTAGTACAGGGCTCCGGAATCTTAGCACCCCATATCTGGGATAGGTATTCTCGAAAAGAGTATATATGCTGTCTAGAACGTCAGTAGTTGGTGAGAAAAAGGTCAACTATAGTTTCCGAAATTGGTGAGTCATAGAAAATTTTCAATCAATGGTTACAATTTTTCAAGGTCGTATAGATTGTTAACATGAAAACACTTTGCAAGTCGTAAAAAAATGCATGGTTGACCAATTTTACATAACAAGATGGCCTTTTATGAAGATTTATCGACCTTTCAGATGGTACATACATGTGTATATTCTAATTTTTCGAATAGGTATCCTACAAATGAGAAAGTAAAAATCTTTACGACCTTGACAAATTATGTAGGACTGGGTCTCACGAACTTCCTCTTATGTCCGATCAAAATGTGGTTCTTAAGTCTAAATTAAATTGGTTATGTTAGCCTATATGCAATATTGTATCTATTTGCCAAAAACATTGTTTAGTTGAAGGAAGTACGTTAAGGGTGTTTTTTTAGAGGTATAAAACTTTGAAATGGAATAAAAGAAAGATAATTTTTTTAAATTGACATGAAATTTACTTTATTCGAAAGATAATCTTCTGGCATTATAATTAAAAAATGATTTCTGGCATATGACCACCACGGCTGGCTCGGACGTAGTCTAATCTGGAGTTCCAATTTTCGATGACTTTTTCCAACATTTTTGGCCGTATATCGGCCATAACGCGGCAAATTTTGTCCTCCAAGTGATCAATCGTTTCGGACTTATTGGCGTAGACTAGCGAGTTCACATATCCCCACAGAAAATAGTCAAGCGGCGTTAAATCGCACGATCTTGGTGGCCAATTCACGGGTCCGTAAGGTGAAACTATGCGGTTACCAAACGTTTCCTTCAATAAATCAATTATGGCACGAGCTGTGCAAAATGTTGCGCCGTCTTGTTGAAACCACAACTCCTGCACATCATGGTTGTTCAATTGATGGACGAAAAAGTCAGTAATCATGGCTCTATAGCAGTCACCATTGACTGTAACGTTCTGGTCAGCATCGTTTTTAAAGAAGTACGGACCAATTATTCCACCAAACCATAAAGCACACCAAACGATCAGTTTTGTGGATGTAGCGGTGTCTCAACATACACTTCATGATTATCATCATTCCAAATATGGCAGTTTTGTTCATTGACGTATCCATTCAACCGCAAGTGAGCTTCATCGCTAAACAAAATTCTTATGAAAATTGGGATCAAAGGCATTTGGGCCAATTTATGCACAATTTGGAAGCGTTGTTCATTCGTCAGTCTATTCATGATGAAATGCCAAACCAAACTTAAAATAAATCACTTGACAGCTGACAAAATGGCCGCCAGTTAAAATAGTGTTGCCAACTTAAAGTTCTATACCTCTTAAAAAACACCCGTTTTTAAGTTCCTAGTACCGCTTTGATAACTAAGTTCCGGTACTATAGTGATGTGAAGAAATGCTCAGATATCTACTAACTTTTTATTAGGACCGATTACCAGAGCTAGTATACCTGGGGCCGAATTAACGCATCAGTTTTCGAGTAAAACGTGACTTAAATGTGTTAGTTTGGCATTACCGCTCACGCTATCGAGCAATCGAGTACCATAATAATCGAACGGAATTTAATTCGATAGATAGACAGCCGACTGACAGTGTGTAATGGATGATAATGGAAGGAAAAATTAAAGAACTATTGTTTTTTACCATTTTTTTTTCATTCGATCACTGTTGGCACTCACTCACTCAGTCACTGAAGCATGTAATTTGGCCAATGGTATAGCTAGACCATGTACTAGGCTTTCTATTCTCACCTAGTAAACACTCAACACATTAACTATACAGTGGAATTAGCCTTCACACAAGGTTTTCGTACGATTATAGGGCAAGTACCCCTACTTGCCCCCACCCTTGAGTACGCCCTTGCTTATGAAACCCACTTTTATCGTCTTCACTTAAAGTTTGACTAGAATTAATATCTCCGATTAATTTTTTTACAAATCAATCATACTTGGTATGCCATATCACACCTATATACAAGAGCAAGTCCTACACTTTAACTAAATATTGAAATGTTAAATTTATTAAAACATTTTTAAAATAAAATTTATTCATCCCATTTTTGTGTATCTTCAATTTTTATTAACAATTTCGCTATGCACATTATTAGTGCATATTTCGAAATTTGGCACTTAATCAAACTAATTATGAGGTTATATGGTTATTATTTAGGTAGGTATTTATAATTGAGTAAAGCTATTCCTTTCACTTAATTGAGGAATATTTATGGAGATTTACTAAACCTTATAATCAAAATTGTTAATAAACGAACTTATAATGTATTTTCGATATAGTATCTTTCAGCATGTAATTATAAATAAGGCCGGCGCGTTAATATCTATGAATATTAATGTTTGCGGATCTCGTTAAAAATTTAAAAATATCTTACAAAACCGATCGTAAAAGTGTATCAGTTATCTTAATTAAAATGATTCGTACAAGATTTGGTAATTAAAAAACAAAAAACTGCTTAATCAAGCTTAATTAATGGGCATTGGTTTGGGTATGAAGAAACTGCAATATGTATTAAAATAATGTGGAAAGCTGAGCATGCGGAAGGTGTAACTAAGGTGTTTTTTTAAGCGTCCAAATTTTAAAAAAAATAAACGACTTTGTCACACGTGCCTGCTCTTATTGTTCAAATGGCTCAATAAACTTAAGTAATAAATCCAATTATCCAATAATGCGCTTTAATGTTTGTCTCTCTCTCGGTATGATATCAATATCATACGTCAATTATTTCGCCCGTTATGGACAATTATTTGGTACAAAATCTGAAATTCTTATATTGCAATCGGCAACTTCAAGCCCGAATATCTCGACTTTCCCATGAACGATTTTGAAAATATTTTACTCTCGTATCGGGTTTTATGTCACCTTTCATTTGATATCAAACTCGTTCGTGTGCACTCTGGACCAGAAACGGGCAATTCCCTTTAAGCATTCAATCACTAACATGTCTTCCACAAATGGTTTTTTAGATTATTCAACTACCATTTGAGCAATTTTAGATCATGGTTGAACGAACCATGGAACTGTTGATACTATAGGTAACGCTAGGCAATATGAAGTGCAAGTTTTGTTGTTGGGGAAAAAAAAACTTCTGCCTCTGGTAGGACATTGCATAATTCAAAGTTTTGAAGATCTTCAGGTAGGTTTTGATCTGGGAATGTACGTTCAAGCGCTGCAATCAGGGTTG
The DNA here is from genome assembly GCA_932273885.2 of Leucozona laternaria. NCBI lineage: Eukaryota > Metazoa > Arthropoda > Insecta > Diptera > Syrphidae > Leucozona > Leucozona laternaria. Next base: position 196,254,321 of record OW026366.1, on the reverse strand, counting down.
TGAAATGTTTCGTGCACGCAAGGAGGTCTAACTTTTTGATTGCAGAATATTCACAACTGGATCAAGGTAAGCTGAATATTTTGCAACAAGGCATGCAATAAATGTTGTTTGTGTAATAGCAAAATGCAAATAAAGAGCAGTTGTTTTTGTTAAAGAGTTTCCTTCAATTGACGATGCTGCCAAAATGCTCTTTGAAGATTCCGATGCTTTTGTATTTTTCAGACCATCGAATTGCCCCCCCCCCACCTTCCCCCCTCCACGCCTTTAACTTGATGCCCATGACCCATTCCCTGAAGTACAAATATTACAATTGAATTGTTTTTGGAGAGAAATAGAACTGCTCTTTGACTTGAACCTTGTTTAAACATATAAAAATAACGATAAAGTAATGAAAGACATGAATTATTTGGCGGTCATTGGGGGTTGCAATTGCTTCTGACGCAAGTGCCGCTCATGGATATCGACATTAGGCGTGGGTTCCGCTTTAACGACAGAAGGCAGCATTGGGTTTTTGAAGCATTAAATTCTACGCAATTTTTAGTTCCCCATTGAACAATGCTGTCGAGATCAGAATTTAATGAGCTTCAGCTTACCATACGCTGCAGTTGAAGTTCTACATCCGAAGGAGAAGGATGTAGAACTTCAGCAAAACCAGTTTTATGGATTAGAAGTTTCAGACAAGAGATCATTAAAGAATATTAGGAAGAGAGTCGGGGACAAAACAGAGTCCTGGGGTACACCAGTATTTATTAGATCAGTTTTAGACTTAAGACCGCCCAATACAATTTGTATTGATCAGTCCGAAAGGTATAATTTCAAAATCAACGAAGAAGAGATTCATCGATACGAATACCAAATGGACGTATTTTCGATAAGAGAGCTTGATGCCAAACTCTATCAAATGCTTTTAAAATATCAAGTGCATAAATAATCTTACTTTCGCCAAAACGATGTAAAGATTTGTGCCATACTGTTAGGCGAGATATACCATCAGATAACCGATTGACCAATGGCTCCAAAAGCCGTACCGTCGATCAGGGTTGCCACCTTTTGAAAAAATTTCAGAAGTAGATTTGTAAAAAAAGTGCAGCAGAATCAATATTTTTGCAGTAGATTTATATTTTCAGAATCTACACATTGATTTTCCTCTTCTGCAGCCCGTTTTTTTTTTGGTGAATCACTACTAAGTAAATAATGGGTGATTTTTTAAGAGGTTTAGAACTTTAAAAAAAAAAAAAAACACAAAAAATTCGAAAAAATGAATGAAATATTTATTTGAATCGATAGTTTGAACCTTGCAATTTAATGTTTAAAGATAATTTCATGCAAATGTTGACCGCGGCTGCGTCTCAGGTAGCCCATCCGCTGAGTCCAATTTTGGCATACTCTTTCACACATATCGGCCGGTATCTCACGAATGAATGCATGGATGTTGGCTTCCAGTGCGTCAATCGAAGCGGGCTTGTCCCTATAGACATTAGCCTTGACATACCCCCACAAAAAATAATCTAATGGTGTCAAATCGCACGATCTAGGCGGCCAATTGACCGGCCCGAAACGTGAAATTAACTGTTCACCAAACTCGCCTCGCAATTGCGCCATTGTTTCGCGTGCTGTGTGGCATGTGGCACCGTCTTGTTGAAACCACATATCATGCAAGTCAAGAACTTCCATTTCGGGCAAAAAAAAGTTTGTTATCATCGCTCGGTAGCGTTCACCATTGACAGTAACGCTGCGATTCGCATCATCTTTGAAGAAATTTGGCCCAATAATGCCGCCGGCCCATAAACCGCACCAAACAGTGGCTTTTTCGGGATGCATTGGTAGCTGTTGCAATGCTTCTGGCTGATCTTCACTCCAAATGCGGCAATTTTGCTTATTTACGTACCCATTCAACCAAAAATGAGCCTCATCGCTGAACACAATTTTTCGATAAAAAGCGGATCCTCGGCCAGCTTTCCAAGAGCTCATTCACCAAAAATTCGGCGTTGTGGTAGGTCGGCTGGCTTTAGTTCTTGCACCAGCTGGATCTTAAAAGGCTTTACGCCCAAATCCTTCCGCAAAATTTTCCACGTAGTGCTGTAACAAAGGCCTAACTGCTGGGAACGGCGCCGAATCGACATTTCGCGGTCTTCTGTCACACTAGCTGATACGGCCGCAATATTTTCTTCACTACGCACAGTACGTAAACGTGTTGGTGGTTTAATGTCCAACAAAGTAAATTTGGTGCGAAATTTGGTCACAATCTTCCGAATAGACTGCTCAGAAGGTCGATAATGCCGATCATAAAATGGAAGCAGCGCGCGATGAACATTTCGAACCGAGCACGAATTTTGATAGTAAAATTCAATAATTTGCAAGCGTTGTTCATTTGTAAGACGATCCATGGTTAAATTGCAAACCAAACTGAAGCTGTTTGACAGTGACACAAGGTACTAAACACACGTCAGCTGTCAAAACCAGTGTTGCCAAAACCAAAATAGAATTATATTTATATTAATTTTCAACCATTTAAAGCAATTTTACGTTCTGCGTGCAGATTTTACTAAAAATGTATCCATCCCTTTTCTCAAAACAAAAAACGTTACGTTGACAAATTTACTGTGACAGCTGTCATCAAAACAAAGCCCGATAGACGAAAGCTGTATGCATAAATTAATGGGTGGATTTCATAAAGAATGAGAATGACTGCATTCAATGACCGAATTGAAAAATTATTTTATGGATTATTTATTGAAGGATTTTTTTTTCGTAAAACCAAAAGTGCAGTAGATTTTATTTAAAGGCAGTAGATTTATTTTTCGATAAATATGAAGTAGATCTACTGCAATTGCAGCAAAGTGACAACCCTGCTGTCGATCATTAAGAAGCTTTCTTTCTTCAAGATATTTCTTGAGTTGAAAATTAATCAGCGTTTCCATGACCTTGGAAAGAAGGGACGAAAGCGCGATTGGTCGTTTGTAAGAGGGCGAAGAAGGCACTCCTTTTTTAGGGACATGCTGGCCAAATGCTGTGTTCCACCCACTCGGAAAAAAACCATACTCAGAACGAAACCAGTACAGTAGGACAGATGGAAAATCTTACGAAGTGGTTTTAGAAGTGTAAAAGAACACCTTTTCAGGATATTATCCGAATATCTCACAAATGAGGTACTTAAATCATGAGATTCAAGGTTGTAATCAAAACTAACACTTCGATAATCGAGAAGTCCAAAAAAGTTGGTTTCGTCATGCCGTCCGTCGGTCTGTGAGTCTGTGCGTCCACTATTATTTGAGCTACAGCCTAAATGGGTTAACTGATTTGCATGAAATTTGATACAGAGCATTTTAATATGTGATACCCTAGGGAAACAATTCCAACTTTTCTTTTACCAAACCTAGAACGGGTACCTGATATAAAAAAGTTTTAGATTTTCAAATTTTCTCAAAAAAAAAGTTCTAACGATTTTGATTAAATTTCGAAAATACAAGCATGTAGTAACGAAATCAATTGTAAGAAAACTGCGTTTCAGGTTTTTCTCAAAAAATTCATATAAGTAACGGAATTATGTTTTTCACGTATTTTGAAAAAATGGTCCTATTATTGGGTTATTCAAGAGTGTTTTTTTTAGACGTGTGGTTTTCAATCTCGAAATATTTTTTTCGGATTTGGTCTTTTTAACAGCTGTCACTTGATTTATGCTCAGTTTGGTTTCCCATTTCATATAATGAATAGACTTACTCCTGAACAACGTTTGCAAATCGTGCAAATTTATTAACAAAATAATGGTTCGGTACGCGCAACGCATCGCGTACTACGTCCAATATTCGGTCGAAATAATCGGAAAATCGCATAATTTGGAGCAACCAGGGATCGGTTTCGCACCAAAATATTTAAAGGGTGTTTCAGAATCTGCTGCTGATATAAGAAGTTTTTGTTAAGCTGGTTAACATGATTGGTATTTAATTCTAAAAAGGTCGAAAGTTAATTTATGAAGTAATTTGATTGTAATTTAAGAAAACAGTGGGGACAGAAGAAAACAAACAAATTTGAGTGAAACAGTGGGGAAAAAAATTAGTTTTTGTTTTTTTTTTTAATTGATTTTTTATTTTTTTTTTTTGTAAGACAGTAAATTTATAAAGTATTTTATTGATAAATTAGGATTCAAAAAGTAGTAAAAAAAAAATAAAAGGAACAAAAATTTACATACAAACATTAAATTTCTTGGAAACTATCCTCTAAGTCCGGGGTAATGCGTAATAAACTTATAATTTCCGGTGAGTATTGTGATTTCAGATCTTTTTGGTTTCTAACATGCCTTAAAGAAGAAATAAGTGGATCGGATCAAATTGCTAGCATGTTAAATAGGTCTTAATTCTGCCGAATTCTTGAAACTTTGCACGTATTTTGATAAAGGTATATTTTGTAGTCTTTATTTTTGGACTCCTATGCTTCTTCTGACAATTCTCCAAGTGGTAGTGATTGGTATTCGATGATATTTTTACTATGAACCAAAATTTTATGAAGAGTAGGTGTGAGTTGATTTTCATGGTACTTTTGTTTCAATAACTCTGCGGTTTTTTTGGTGTACTCTCCAAGTTTAACTGTGTTCACTACTTCCCTGCTATTAAAAACATTAAGTATTATTTTGATCCTGGTTATAACCTCTTTATTGGCTCCAGTTATTCGAGCGGTTGCCTCAGAATGCTCAAAAATCTCCTTGAAGTGTTTACATCATTGCTATTTCCAAATCCTTGCTTTGGTTTATCTACATCAAGCCCAAGCTCATTTGTCCGGTTCTGATATGGAGATATGAAGAAAGCCATTCCTCATTTTTGTTTATGAAACATAATCTCGATCTATGGACTGCGACGCATTTTTATTAATGTTGTAATAAAAGCTTTTTAATTTTGCTTCATTTTCCGGTAAATTTTCACCGGAGAGTTGGGATTCACTTATTACGGCAAAAAAGAACTCTTCAAGACTCTCATCTTTGACAAAAAGTTCAAACAAAATATTGTATGGTATATCCATTTTAAATCATTTTTCCTTATACAACTGCTCGTTCAAATTTTCAATTTACATAACAATGTTTCATCTTTTTATACCATAAAACTAAATATCTGCAATAAAAATATTCAATTTTATGACATCCTAATATGGTAATCTGATTTAAATCTTTAAAAAAAAAGTTTTATTAGGGGTCACAAGAAATAGGTTTTTCCTTCTAAATTACAAAACCATTTTATTTCAAACCAACACTCATACCTGCAAAACAGAGAAAAAATATTTTCCATGATTTTTTTTCTGCACCTGTCAAAAAAAAACTCAGAAAAAATGACTGACTTCATTAAATCAAATCCTTCTAGCTCAGCTCTGTGTAACTTTACGCAGCTGAGTTTTAGGTTTTATATGAAGAGATATATAAGGATTTACTATCCGTCGAGCTTGGCTTGATTATGTTTGAACCTTTTTTTTCTACTCAGTGTAAAGTAGAAAAAGCGTACAAAAATGGGAGTTTCAAAAAAGATTAAATTTAGCAGTTTAAAAAAATTTATCATTTTTTTTTTTCATTTCTGATTATAGCAATTAACACATACATATATCAAGTAAAAATAACAAAAAAAAGTTTTATTTTCACATTTTTCCTAGTTTTTACACTCAAAATTAAAAAAAAAAATTTAAAAACAATTGTTTTTTTTCTAACCATAAAAATTTGTCAACTTTGACTCGCTCTACAAGTCAAACCATTCATACAAATGAATTAATTTCTTCGATTATTAAAATTTTTGGGGGCTATGTAATACACAGTTGACCCTTCAAATAAAGCCCATTTAAATAAAGTTCAAAACTAAATTTTGGACTTTATTGCTATTTTAAAGTCCTAAATAAATGAGGACATTCAATGAAAACACCCTATAAGCACATTTTTCCTGAAGCTGAAATACATCTCGTAAATACGCTTTACTAACTACAATATTAATATTTAAGTTCTGGAAAAACTCTGCGAGTCCTTTGTTGACCTACATATTTCTTCATATAAATAAAAAAGATCATAATTTAAATTTTTTTTTCAAATTCTTGTCAGTAAAATATCCCTTAAAATCATTTAAAACTCAAAACGATTATAGAAATAAACTTAATGAGTATCCATATTGAATATACGACGTTATGTACCTAACTTTGTATTATTTTATAAAAATATAATACGAAATCAATATCCTACTTAAAAAGCCATTTACCTAATTATCCATAATGAAGCCGTTTCTTTTTGTTCAACATAAAGCCACTATTATTGGTTTATGCAAATAACTACTACCTTTTTGACGACGTAATGACTTTTGTTCCCATATCATTTAAAGGCATCACTCTAAAGCTTAACAAGTCGATTATAAAAAAAAATTCACTCCTAACGATTCGAGTGGGCAGATATATCTACTCGTTTACTTAATTGCATACAAATGCGTGATCTAACAGAAAAAGTTGTAAATCCGTTGTTATAGTCGTCATTTATATGACCATTAATCATGGGGTTTTTTTTTATTGTGTATTATTTTTAACTTTCCAACTTATAAGGTTATAAGACATCAAAACAAATATTGACTTTTATATACCTATTATTACTCAACCTTTTTTGATGGCCAAAGATGACCAATTTTTATGTCAATCAACCCGGTTTTAATAATTGACATCCAAAATTCAAAGTGTCTCTGTCTATACGACTTTGGGTAAAGTTTAAAATTATTTCTAACTTATTTCAAAATGGGAAGCACTTAGTCAAAGAATGAATTATAACAACGATTTATACAGAATACCTATAAACCTGCCTACCTATACCTTTTTCTAAGTGGCAGGTTTTCAATGGTTAATGAGATGTTCCTAAAAGTTAACCCTAAGTCAACAAAAAAAAATAAAAAAATTAAAATATTTCCGGGAGCGTACTTCAAAAGTTTTCAATCTCACTTTTTTGAATTAGTAATCCGAGACAAGTCCACCAAACCCAAACCCGACCCCGCTCCTTAATCTTCGAATTCGGGAACTGTATGGTATGGTAATAATTTAACTGAGTATTTTTATGTTTGAAGCTGGTACTAAAAATATCTCAAAAATATACCAAACGTATCTTCCGGATATACCTACAAACAATGGCAACAATACTGGAGTTAAAAAAAAAAAACAAAAAAAAAAAACCACGGCCGTCTCTCCCCAACACATCACTTTCACTGAATCTCAAATAAGTTAAAAGATTTGTCCAAAGCAGCCTGTTTGCTTCTCTTCTCCTTCCGAGTGAATTGCCATGAATATCTGAACATCGACATCCGAAAAAAAAAAAAAAAAATAGAAAATAAAAGTGATTTTGACAAAAAAAAAAAAAAATAACAAAAAAAAACAAACAACAATATGCAAATTCTATTCAATCGTATAGTCGTCGTAGGTATAGCGCCTAGGCCAGAGCAGTCGCCGGGCGCGGCGCGGCGGCGGCGTGCTTATGAAAATATTCATAACAAATTCAGCCATATAGAGGGAGATAGTCATCCGAATGATTACAACATGCTTGCGAATTAGTTTTAATGAAAGTTCGAACCACATAATATGCAGATTTTGTGTTTGCATAGATACTTTTCATTATTTTTTTATTTTTTTTTTTTTTTGAATTTTTTTTTTTTGTTGTTTTGTTATTATTTACGTTGATTGGGAGAATTTTGATCAGATTTTTTATCTTTATTTTTATTACATCTTTAAGCATGTAAATAAGATAGAATTGATGATGGTACTTATGCAACAGTCTCTTCCGTTCCGTCCCGTACCGTTTCGAGCCCATGGGCCATTCTCCCAGCTTGAGAATGAAGTTTATTTGTCTATTTTGTTTATTTTTTTTTTGGAAAATTAATTTTATTTCAGCATTTTATACCAGTTTTATAGGTTAGTTGACATGATTTTATCTTTATGACGAACGAGAGAAACTTATTTACTTTTTGGTTTGTTGTTTGTTATCTGGTTTTGGGAGCTGTGCTGTTGAGTTTGTGAGTTCATGTGAACTATACGTGACCTTCAGAGGTATTTCACTTTCATTATGGAATCAATGATTTGTGCCAATAATCGAAAGTAGGTTGGTGAAAAAATTACGCACGTTTTCGTAGAAATTTGCTTAAACTTATTCTCCTTTGAAATTATATGCGAATTTATTTTGTAACTATTGCGGTTGAATTATGCAAAAAGCTGTATGAAAGATTACCAAAATGGAATGTCCCGGCTTTTGTTTTAGAAGTGCCTAAGGCAAAGTTCTTAATCATTTTGAACTCATGGATAGATTTTTATATTTAAGCGAGGGTAACCAGTGAGGACGAGACAAGAGACATGCCAATTTATAACAGTTGGCGTGCGTTAACGCGCTACGCGCGACTTAAAAAAAACTCTGTGAGCCTGATAAATGCCCACCGGTGGAGGGCTCTGGCCTTGCGGGGCCGCATAAACACTACTTTTATAAAAAAAACTGTTTTAGTTTTCATATGATGTCTAGAGTCACTTCCAACCAGTTAACCACAACACATCACTAAAAATTGATGATCTATTTAATGTTTTTTTTGTAGACTTATTACGTACATAAAAATGAGGGCTAATTTAAAATTTGATATCTTAGTATGTGATCTAGGAATATTCATAGATGAAAAAGACCTATATACAGGGTGATTCGCATACGGTGTGCCAAAAAGATTGAGCGTATAAGTTGGGTTCAGACAAGAAAAAAATCGTACGGGGGTCTATCCCCCCCACCCCCCTTTATCCAGGAGGGAAAATTTTCTTAAAACAAAAAAAATATTAAAAACAACAGTTACATATATTGGGTTTTTCAATAAGAGCGCTACAAAAGTTTTTTTTAAATAAAACCAAAACGGTTTCGGATATCAATGAAATTCTTTATTCTTGTGAAAGTACGTTCGATGTCATTATGTATATGAACTCAACTTGTTTTCCATGGCCACCACGGGCACGCTTGCAGAAGTCCAGACGCTGAACCCAATTTTCGACGGTTTTCAAGCATAAATCGGCCGATATTGAGGCGTCCAAGCGACTGGACCATTTCGTGAGATAACACGTTCTCCAAATTTGGTTTCCAATAAATTGATTGTGACATTCGCTGTGTGGCTTGTGGCGCCGTCCTTTTGGAACCACATGTCCTCCAAGTCCATATCATTCAATTGGGGCCAAAAACATTCGGTTATCATTGGACGGTAGCGATCCCCATTCACAGTAACGTGCCGGTCTTCATCATCACGGAAGAAGTACGGCCCAATGACACCGGCGCGCCGGCCCATAAACCTCACCAAACCGTATTTTTTTCATCGCTGAAGATGATTTTTCGATTTTTAGCGCTCTTAACTTTGAGGCCACTGACTCCGAATTTCGTCGTTTGCTGTCCCTGTTGCTCTACTTTTGTAGCGTCCCTGTTGAAAAACCCTTTACAATGCCATGACACACCTTTTTGTAAAGCCAGAAATCTTTTCTTTTATTGTATTTTTAAATAAAGTTATTTTAGAAATTAATCAAACTAAAAATTTTAATAAAAATTGAAAAAGTTTTGTTCAAACTAATTTTGTTCAGAATTTTACGTTATTAAGTAGTATTTTTGTGTTTAATATTCAATGCCCTTATTAATCTTAAGTCAAACACCAAAAACCAAATGCTAAAATCTCTTCTAGTTCTTTAGAAATAAAATTCCCTTAATTTGACTCCAATCCGTTGCTTAAGTTTCTCTAAAGATCCTATTTCCGCAACGTAGCTAGTAAAGTAGATTTAGTTATTTACAATTTTCTCTAAAATTACAAGACATTTAAACACCCGGTTTTCTGTTTTTGACTAAAAAGTAATTAATGCATTGAATTTTGAAAACAAAATTACTACTTAATTACGAAAAATTTTGAAAGAAAATTAGTTTTTTTTTTTAATTTTAAGTTTGAAAATTTATTTTTTTCAAAATATTTGTTTAAAATAGCTTCATTTAAAATATAATAAAAGACAAAATTTTTGGCTTTACGAAAAGGTATATCATGGCATTGTAAGTATAATCGTTGTTTTTTAAATATTTTGTGTTCTGTTTTAAGTCTATTTTTTTTTCGAAAATGGCCCCCCTGGCTAAACGGGGGTGAATATAGGCCTATACCTACTTTAAATCCAATTTGATCTAAATACGTTTTCTCTTGATTTGAAGTGTAAACATCGATCAAATGCATTTATCTTTAACAAAATTTTTAACAACTTCGATTCAACTATAAACATCTTTGAAAAAAAACTATTTCAGTTACTGATTCAAAATGGCTGCACAGCTTGTTGTTTGTTTTAGTTTGTGTGAGACAAAAATGATGAACGAATATTTATTTGTATATTCATGCTCGACATATGTATTTGATAAGATGTGTGGTGGATATTATTCATTTGAAAATACTCAGTTTAGGTTTGGAAGAAGGGCTGAAAGTGGATCTTGTTACCATCACACTTAGATCCGTTGTGATACCCTAGGAAGTTGTATCCCACTTAATATAAAAACCTATGTGTTCTGTTAGCAGTCAAGCCATTTAGAGGCGTTTACGAAGTTCAGAAGGCTATTCGCCGAAGTTCTAGAAAGATCCTCTTGAAATATCCTCTAAGAAATGGTTTCCTAGGTGTTTCTTTCTTCAGTGACAGAGTGCTGGGCAGTGACATAGGAAGTGTATGGTATCCTCATGATGTGCTTCTTCATAACTTCACCCTCTGTAAAGGTCGTCAGTACTCAGTTCTGCGCCTCATTTTCTTTTTGTGGTATCCCATCCCAGTGGGTTGTGTACGGTGATTATGCTGACAAGAGAACGAACATGTTTTTTGTTCATTTGCATAATTTTGCGACAATCCCGTTCTCGCCAGCTCATCAGCTCTTCCGTTTCCCTGCACATTACTGTGACCAGGAACCCAGCAGAGTCTAATGTTATGCTGCATACCGAGAAGCCTAAGCTCTTCGCGACAGCAAGTTACAAGCTTCGAATGTATCCCGATGGCTGAAATTGCTTTAATTCCTGCTTGGCTATCAATAAAGAGGGTGATGTCAGCTCGTGGTGTCGCCATCATTGATATTTGCGTTAGCTGCTTTGGTCACTGCCAAGACCTCAGATTGGAAGACGCTGCAAAAGTCCGGAAGTCTGAAGGAGGTAGTTAGTCCCATAGTTTCCGAGAAAATTCCTGCACCAACTCCAGTGTCCATCTTAGAACCATCAGTGAAGACAGTTACCGTAGATTCGTTACTGAGATATTGGTTATATTTTCCACTCCTCTCTATTAGGAAACGATGTAGTGAATGGTCTGTTGATGTTTAAATTCTCTAAAGAATCTGAGTATGGCCCGTTATGCTTTGCTTCCAGTAGTTAGTCTGGCTTAGTAGCACTGCACTTACTTAGGGCCAGTTTCACAGTGCACACTTACTATAATAAGTTGCACTTAATTTTATAATATTCGGACTTTAAGCTCCGTTTCATAGCCTAAGTAAGTGTCACTTAAGTGTGCAACATCGGTGACTTAATGACCACTTATTCAGGTAAGTGCGCACTGTGATATTGCGCTCTAATCTTCCATATTGACCACTTAAGTGCGACTTTCTTTAACTGCGAAACTGGCCCTTAGTGTATCGTCTTGTGGTAGATAACAATTTATGAAAGAGATAGTTAAGTACGAAGAAAAATTATATTATTTTTCGATTTAATGTAGGTAAGTGAATTTTAAGTGCACGCTTAATTTGTTCACAAATGTTTTGAAGGTTCTTTGAAAATTTACAACGCACTCTTAAAATTCCTTATTTTAATCTGAAAAATTATTAAAAAAAAAAAGTTTAAAAGGCAAAAAAAAAAATCTTTAAAGGTGACTTAACAAAGCAACACTTTGAAACTACGTTGGGGGGACTTTAAGTGATTCAAAAGTGGATTGCATTGTAAAATGAATACGTTTCACTTTGAAATTAGGTTGACCGAACTCAAATGTGGATTTCAATGAAAAAATAAAAACGTTTCATTTTGAAACAAGGTTGAACGCACTTTTAATGTGGATCTCAATATAAAAACAAATACTTCTGACTTTGAAAGTAGGTTGACTTTTTTAAAACTGCGCTTTCTATTTGAATCAAATTTGTTTCAACGTGAAATTGAATATGCTTCACTTTGCTCAACTTTAAATCAAATACGTTTGTATTTGATTTTAGAATGCATTTCTTCCTTCAGTCTACCTACTGTTAATAAAAGTAGAATGTAAAATTTGTAATTTTATATTTAAAAATTTTAATTTTCAACTAATTTCGATACTCAAATTTTTTTATCAAAATCGTATGATTCGTTTTTGAGCAAAAAAAAAATAAATTCCTTAACCCTTTTTAAACATTTGTAGCGGAGGTACTGTTATTTTTGGTTACGTTATAAGAATAATGTTTGTTAAAAATCTTCTATAAGTAGATAATATTAAAAATCTGCTTTTTGCTAAGTTTAATAAAAATCGACCGGTTTGGTATTAAATTGAGTTAAAAAAAAAATACAAGCTTTTTTTAAAAATCAAGAACATATTTTTTTGAAACTTTTATATTATTATTAAGAATACATTTACTACAATAAAAATAATGATCAAAATCAGTCGAAAGGTTTTCGAGAAAAGCGAAAATAAAAAAAATGAATCTTGGCATTAATAACCATTTTTCGGAAACATTTTTTTACTAAACCACAGCTTATAACTACTTACTATTAAAATTCTCTGTAGCCAATTTGAGAAAAATAATATTTTCCTTTTTGACCCAAAAATTTTGTATGTCAGGTGCCGTGTTATTTTGTATCCTAAGAAAATGAAAAAAAATGTGTCAGGGGGCTTGTACAAAAAACGCTAGGTACCAAGTTTAAAGAAAATCAACCCACTCCTTTAGGCTGTAGTAGAACAGAAAGACGGTCGAATTTTCTAGACCCACTTTTTTCGTCTTCATTATCATCATAGTGTCAAGTTGCATCAAAATCTAGAATTCAATTTTTATTTACGAATTCATAACTTGCCATAAAGGTATAGTAACGATCGCAAGTAAAAATCAAATTTGTAATATTTATATTTGTTAGAAAAAAATTTACAAATTATGGCAACACCAGGATAAATGATGAAACAGCTCATTGTGCTATTGGAAACGGAAGTTACTCTAGACATGCCAATTATAACAGTTTTGGTTTATAAAAGTACTGTTTATGTGGCCCCGCCGGTGGGCATACTGCAGGTTTTTTTCAAATCGTTCACGCACGCCCACTTTTAATTGCGAAAAACTATTATAATTGTTATAAATTGGCATGTCTCTAGTCTCGTCCTTTGGAAACATTTAACGAAAAAACCCGACCATCATTTTAAAGTGTTGCGAATTCATAAACTATGCAGGTGTAAAATTACGCATATCTTAATTTCATTTTATCATCATCATCTGCAAAAGATTGCCAAAGGAACCTTTTGTTTAAAATTGATATTTTGAAGCATACAACGAAAATGCGAAGAAGCCATTGTGATATGAAACGAGTATTGGGTGCTAGTCCGTAAAATTGGAATTGAAAATTCCTAACAGATATCATCGTTATTTTTTTTTTCTTTTGATGAAAAATAAAAAATACAAAGCAAAAAAATCTTAAATGACATTAACGTTTCACTTTTCTTCTTTGCATTACAATATGTTGCTGCTGCTAGGAGTTGTTCATGACTCAAACTCAAAGCCTGGCAAAACCAAATTGTTATGAAATTTTCGAAATACGCTCAATAACCTCCGCGCAATTTATTCATGTTCACGTACCGACCCACATGTGTGTGCTATCAGTACATCCACCTAAGTGGTACGTGTTACGTATTTTTTTTTATTTTTAACTTGATCTATTGGCCAAGTATTGGATTTGTAGAAGATTCTCCACAAATTGATACAACATTTTTTAAAACAAATGACTTTGGCCGTATGTCGTCTTGCTGGCGTCAGTTTATTCATGGTGAAATGGCAGTCTGTCAGTTGTCAAATAACTGTCATTGAAAACAGTGTTGCCAATTTAATAACTAAACATCTATATAAAAAAAAACAAACACCCTTTACAAGAATATTTTTGCATTTTGGGGTTTATAAATTTTGGAATTTGAAACAACTTATGTCCTCATCCTCATGAACGTAACGGGTGATTTTTAAGCTGGTTTGATTTTGGCAACACTGGTTTTGACAGCTGACGTGTGTTTAGTACCTTGTGTCACTGTCAAACAGCTTCAGTTTGGTTTGCAATTTAACCATGGATCGTCTTACAAATGAACAACGCTTGCAAATTATTGAATTTTACTATCAAAATTCGTGCTCGGTTCGAAATGTTCATCGCGCGCTGCTTGTGTTCAGCGATGAGGCTCATTTTTGGTTGAATGGGTACGTAAATAAGCAAAATTGCCGCATTCGGAGTGAAGATCAGCCAGAAGCATTGCAACAGCTACCAATGCATCCCGAAAAAGCCACTGTTTGGTGCGGTTTATGGGCCGGCGGCATTATTGGGCCTATTTCTTCAAAGATGATGCGAATCGCAGCGTTACTGTCAATGGTGAACGCTACCGAGCGATGATAACAAACTTTTTTTTGCCCGAAATGGAAGTTCTTGACTTGCATGATATGTGGTTTCAACAAGACGGTGCCACATGCCACACAGCACGCGAAACAATGGCGCAATTGCGAGGCGAGTTTGGTGAACAGTTAATTTCACGTTTCGGGCCGGTCAATTGGCCGCCTAGATCGTGCGATTTGACACCATTAGATTATTTTTTGTGGGGGTATGTCAAGGCTAATGTCTATAGGGACAAGCCCGCTTCGATTGACGCACTGGAAGCCAACATCCATGCATTCATTCGTGAGATACCGGCCGATATGTGTGAAAGAGTATGCCAAAATTGGACTCAGCGGATGGGCTACCTGAGACGCAGCCGCGGTCAACATTTGCATGAAATTATCTTTAAACATTAAATTGCAAGGTTCAAACTATCGATTCAAATAAATATTTCATTCATTTTTTCGAATTTTTTGTGTTTTTTTTTAAAAAAAAGTTCTAAGCCTCTTAAAAAACCACCCTTTAGTTATTATAAATATAACGTTATTTAGTAATGCATCTTGAATCTTTTCCTGACTGCAAAATGCTCAAATCACCGAGTAGGAACATGCAACCCTGTCGTGCATATTATTTGTACCTATATAGGAACAAAAAATCGTCCTCTCAGATATTCAGATACATCAATGATGCCAGAGACGAAACCACCTAAAAAAACACAACAAAAAACTGCCGACGAAATGAAACTATTAAGCAAATCATGATCACGGGCGCTGATGCAAATATTAATGAATGCCTTGGAAGCCTTTAGGCCCGGATCACGCATGCTGCTCGGACTCGCTGGTTTATGAGAAACAAACTGTTTATTTTTTTTTATTATTTTTATTTTTCACCGCATCATTGTGCAATTATTTTTACATCTTTTTATCTTTAGTTGGTTGTTTATATTTTTAACATCAATGAATCGCTGTTTAAAAACAAAAAAAAAATAAATACAGAAAAATATAAAATGTATTTTACTGAGTCATGTGCATGAAATTAATTTGCTTGCTCACACGCTGACGATGATGACACGCACAAGATGAAAGAGGCATGTTTCCGCGGAATGGCGGCGAACCTGGCCAGATATACAAACATATAGTGGACCATCATTGCAAAGTGATAAATAAGGATGCCAATTGGAAGAATAAATAAGCTTTCAGACCTCGGAACTTATGAAACGCATCGGCATCATGGATGGCAACTGACATCGTATGTGTACTGTACATTGATGGGTGCCATGAGGGCTGGAAAGTTTAACTTTACAATCTTGTGTGGGGCAATTTATTGTAGACTCAATTTGGTTACATCACTTTTTGCATGACCGATTACTCCAGTGTCCAACAGCAGTCCCTGTTATATTTACTCGATGCACAACCATCCATACCTACTGATGTGTCTACTTTATTGCAAAATGCTTGGTTAAGTGGTTAGTAATTTCTCACCAGTAGTGCCTACAGCAGCTCTGGCGTTCCAAATTTATATTTTAAGAAATATGTGATATTTCAGGAGGTAGGTTTCGGCTTTCGGGTATACGGGTGGCCCCCAAAATGTTGGTGTACATCTTTTAGTTGAATTATGGATATTAAATGCGAGCATAATGTGTGGTAATTTATTACCTTTATAAGAACCTACTATGTATGTACATATTATACAGGGTGATTCGCATAAGGTGTAACAAAAAGCTAGAAATTTTTCTTTTTAAATAAAGTTGTATTAGTGAACAGTTGAAAAATTAATTTTCAAACTCAAAATTTTGAAATAAAAAAATATTTTCATTTCAAATAATTTTTTTTTTTTTAATTTTACTCATTAAGTACTTTTTTGTTTTCAAAATTCAATGCTATCACAAATTTGTAGTCAAAAACAGAAAACTGGATGCTTAAATGTGTTGTACTTTTTGAGAAAATGGAAAATAACTAAATTTACTTCTAACCCACGTAGTGGAAATATGTAGGATCTTTAGACCAATTTTAGCAACGGATTGGAGTCAAATTTATTTATTTATTTAATCTACAAGCAATATTACAGCTAACCAGCTAACAGATATCAGCACTTTAAGAGCAAATTCAAATGTGAATAAATATAATACCTCAGTTTTAAATTTATTACGATTAAGATTAAAAATATCAATATTTGAGGACACTTCATTGAAATAAACAATTCATTACTACCATAATTGGTCAAATGAGTTCTTTGCAACAAGAAGACTGTAGCTCTCATAGACCTAGCGGGAACATAGATTGGTACTGAAGCAAGAAGCGATGGACATTTAATATGGTAGAATAGTAAGTCTCTAATAAGAATTACACTATGAATTTTTCTTCTTGATTGTAATGACTTTATTCCTCCAAGTAATTGACATCTAGCCTCTTAACTGGGGCTGAAATCCCAACGCATTTTTTTAAATATGTAAAGGGTCCGCCAAATAACTTCTCTTTTTTTTTTTAAATGGCGCAAAACATCGAGTGTAGCTTCGGCTGTGTGGCACGTAGAGCCGTCCTATGTTGAAACCAAATGTTGCCAATATCCTCCTCTTCAATTTTTGTGAACAAAAATTCGTTCAACATGGCCCGATAACGATCGCCATTGACTGTAACGGCCACTCCTTGCTCATTTTTGAAAAATGGCCCAATTATGCCTCTGGACCAAAATCCTTACCAAACATTGACTCGTTTTGGGTGTATCGGCTTTTCAATGTATGCGTGCGAGTTTTCTGTGCCCCAAATGCGACAATTTTGCTTGTTTACTACCCGCCAAGATCAAAATGAGAAAAGATGATTTTTTTGGCAAAATCGGCATCTTCTCTAAGTCGATCGCAGGCCCACTAAGCGAAGCGTATACACAACCATATTCGTTCAGCGGAAGGATAAAACTAATTATCTGCCAAATCAGACATGAGCTAAATGTTACCATTCACGAAATAAGCACTAGTTGAAAAAAAAACGTTAGATGGCGGACCCTTTATATATTTTGTAAATCGTCTTTGAATCTTTTCAATCCGATCAGAATGAACTTTATAAAAGGGACTCCAGTACAAAGGTTCTGTAACTATCGCATGGTTAAAATTGGTCGAGAAACGATGGAAAATGAAACAAAACTCATACGATTTGTTTCAATTTTAATCGTTTCTCGACTGATTTTATCGATGCGAGAGTTACAGAACATAGGCACAGATAACATCTGCATATTCAAAAAATGTTCTCACAAGAGATGTAAACAGCGATAATAACACAAAAGGATCTGTTAAGTATTTTCCATTTTGTGTTATGAAACCTAGCAGCGAATTGGCCTTTGGAACCAAATAATCGAAATGACTTTTAAAACAAAGTGGGGTATCAAGAATAACTCTTAAGTCTTTAATACTTGAAACCCTTTTTTAAGCAACAGATTCAATTGCATATTTGAATAACAAACTTTGTGATTTTTTGGAAAAAGAAATCGCATTACACTTTTCTGATATTAAAATTAAGGCCATTTATGTGACACCAATTTGATAGAGAATCAAATATCAGATTGAATATGTTGACAATCATCCATACTCAATTCTTTTAAAAATAGTTTCAGATCGTGAATCACTATACTTAAAGACCGAGACAATATCATTAATGAAAATTATGAAAAGGAGCGGACACAGGTGGCTACCTTGCGGGACACCTGAAACCTGATGTACACTGAATATCCTTTGAAAATGTATCTCTAATCTTTACTTGTTGTATTCTATAAGAGCAGTATGAAGATGACCAACGAAGAAAGTGAGAATGAATACCAAAAATCTCAAGTTTTTTTCAGAAGTATTTGGTGGTTTACAGAATCAAAGGCTTTACTAAAGTCAGTGCATACTGCGTCTACTTGAAATTTTTGATCCAAAGCGTTAGTAACGTACGAAGTGAAATAAGTCGGATTGGTAACATAAGATCGACCGGAGAAAAAACCATGCTGTACATCTGATAAACATTCCCCCGTAAGAAAATCTAGCTTAATTTTCACCATACTTTCAAACAATTTGAAAATTTCGGAGAGTTTACTAATAACCCTTTAATTTTCAAAATCATTTTTTTAATCTGATTTAAAAATAGGGACCCAGTAAGAAAAGTTTTCAATCTTCAATGAAAATACCTTCCTGGTAGAGATAAGCTAAACTGTGATTTTCCAATCACATATAAAACTGTGACTGTGACTTCTGAATCACTGTAAGTTTAACCTGTGATTGTGATTTTCAAGTTTGGAATATCTTTGAGGCCAAAAAAAAAAAATTCTCAGTAAAATATAAAGTATGTAATTAAATGAGGACAACAAATAAGTAATTAAAATTAGCTCGTAGGACATAACCATGAATACAAAAATGCTAAAAATCTCAAGTCCCGAATTCAAAATTATCGAAAAGCAAAATCTCGGATGTCTAAAATTTGCACTATCAAAATTTTATCACGGCGGATCGAAAAACGGAGTACGCCAATCGATTTAGGACGTGGAAATTACCTTAGCGTCTCGCCCAGCTCTCTAGCTCCAGTGGAAACCCCTAAAATTTGCAATTTCAAAATTTTAGTTTCACTTTTCCTTGTCCTTGTGTACAAAATCACAACCAGGCTAGGAGCTCAGTTCACAATTCAGTTCTACCTTCTAGATCCTAAACTAAAAATAAAAGAATTAATCTGTTCTTCATATTTTCATCATGAGTCCTGAGATTTTGTTTTTCTGTATTGTGATTTCGTTCAGTTGGTAAAATAATAACAAAATCACGACTACAGTTCTCGTTCTGATTCATTTTACTCATTGTTGACTTTTCTCTCGTTGTGATTTCGTTCACACTTCATTAAGTTTATTGTGCGATTGTTGTGATTTGTGAATCGTTTCTTTTTGTTGTGATTTTCAATCACATTTAGGGCACTCACAGGTTTATTAAAGAGTCGCTCACAGGTAGTGGTTGTGATTTTTGACTCACAGGTCGAAAATCACAGGTCGTGATTTTTTGCTCATCTCTACTTCCTGGAGTGACTTATTGAATAATATGCTAAGTAAAGGAGTGCAGATGGAATCCGACTAATTTTTAAGCAAATTATGGGAATTTTATTTCTGCTATTTTCAATTTTCTAAAGAACTAGAAGTGATTTGGTTTTTGGGGTTTGACTAAAAATTATCAAGAGCATTGAATTTTTAAAAACAAAAATAATACTAAAATGCGTAAAATTTTGAAAAAAAAAATTACACAGTTTGAAATTTTTATAAATATTTGTTTTCAAAATTTTGAGTTAGAAAATTAATTTTTCAAAAACTGTTTACAAAAGCAACTTGGTTAAAGTGTTAGCATGATACTTATAGTTAATACTTTACTAAATTTTAAACACTTTACTAAAATGTTGTTAGTTTTAAACACTTTTTAACTAGTATTATACTAAACCCATTTTCTTACGAAACTCAAGCTCGACGCGCCTAAAACAGTAACATTTCGTGCAAAAAATGAAGCAAACATACCTTTTTAAAATTTTTCTATACCAAAGTAACATATGGATTTAGTAATATGTTAAAAAGATAAAACAGAGATCTGGCGATTTTAACTTTAGTAAAATGTTAAGAGATACTATCATGTTAAACTCGTTTAAAATTAGAAAAATCCTCTTTTTATGCTAGTATCATACTAAAAATGATTTAACACTTTACTAAATCTTCTAAAATTTTGCGCCATTGTTTTTAATAATTTTGTTTTCTGTTAAGTCATTTTTTTTAGAAAATTGTCCTCACCCTGTATACATCAATACATTTCTTTAAACAGCTCCATTAAACCACAATGTACCTGCGAGCTACGAGTTTATATGGAAGAACACCTGGCTTGAGATTGCAAGGACTGAAGCATTTCATGGCACAAGGACTTAGTTTGGTGAAAGTGATTATGACGAAAGTTTGTTGTTCAAAAATTCAATGAAAGTTTACTTAGTTATTTGGTATTACCAACTACAAATTATATATTTTTTTGTCATTTAACGTTTTTTTTTTACTTACTAATCAAAACTAACACTACGATAATCGGGAAGTCCGAAAAAGTGGGTTTCGTCGTGCCATCCGTCGGTCTGTGCGTCTGTACGTCGCGTCGGTGCGTCCACTGTAATTTGAGCTAGAGCCTAAACGGGTGTACCGATTTGCATGAAATTTGGTACAAAGCATTTTTATGTGAGGGGAAATTCGAATTTTTGTTTTAGCTCATCTAGAAGGGATCCGTAACTAATGCTCGCAAACAACATCTCCGCACGACACATTCTCGCAAGCAACATCTTCTCAAAGCAACATCTCTGCTGCGACACATCCTAGCAAACATAGTCCTCGCAAGCCAGTTACCGTGGTACTGGTGCGCTAGGCGATGGGTTCTCAAAAGAGTAATGGCAATGGGTGGAAAGAACAGTAGAGCTGAACGGGAGTGGAGAATTATAAACGAAAAAAATATTTTCAGCACAGGGTGCCTTCAAAAAATGTCTTTTTCTAATTCTTTGAGCGATTTCGATGAAATTGACCCAGGTTATAGCTGTGGCAGAATTATAAATGAAAAAAACATTTTCAGCACAGGGTGCCTCCAAAAAATGTCACTTTCTTATTCTTTGAGCGATTTCGATGAAATTGACACAGGCTATAGCTGAGGCAGAATTATAAACGAAAAAAATATTGCACTGAAAAAATAAAAACAAATGCTTATGAACTGAAAAATTTTAAATTTGAATTTTTTTAAGTAGGTCATAGACCTCCAAACAATGGATATGTTTACACTAGGCTTGTTAAAGTCCTATGTGCAGGTAAAACGGATGCAAGTAGGACCTTATGTTTTGAATTGGACTTACTTGTCATGCAATTTTATTTTTCAAATTTTCTAAAAATACATATATGTACATATGTATGTCTATGTATGAAAATTGCGCTTCGGTATTTTGGGCTAAAAAGGCAAATTTTAACAGCTTTTGTATGTTAAAAAGCAGTATGTCAGTGGCGAGGCGTCCTCTTGTTCATTTCGTTCATGAACGCCTTACTTTAAGATGATATTTTTATCATTTCTGCATCAATCCAACACCTAACCACCCACA
This sequence comes from Leucozona laternaria, assembly GCA_932273885.2. Taxonomy (NCBI): domain Eukaryota; kingdom Metazoa; phylum Arthropoda; class Insecta; order Diptera; family Syrphidae; genus Leucozona; species Leucozona laternaria. Next base: position 196,232,648 of record OW026366.1, on the reverse strand, counting down.
AAATATTTTTATTTCTCTCCTAAGTTCCGTAGTTTTTTTTTCTCATTTTCCAACATTCACCAACTCGTGCAACTCTTTTGTGCACTCAATTCAATTCAAACCAAAATAATACTTCCCAAAAAATTCAGAAAAGAAATATCCCATTACCAACTCATTATCATGTGACCATCAACTCGTTCAAATGATTTTGGAACTATATGTACCTACTTAAAGTATACACACGAAAAAAAGTAAAACTTCGTTCAAATTATTTGTGAACGAAATCAAGCAATTGTGACTCAAAATTTGTGAGTTTTTCTTAAGATTTTACACTCAAACTGTGTGCGGTTGTTGTTTGGTCGGAAAAAGAAAGTATCGGATGGAGGAATCTTGTATTGTATGAATATTTTGGTTCCATTGTTCTAAAAAAAATATGAATGCAATGATATTTTGTTCAATGCATTTAATTTTTTTTATTGAAGGTGTTTTAAGTATTCTAACAAAACCATTAAATAACTTAAAGAATTTTTTTCTGCACTAAAAAATTTTGGCTTATCAAATATGTATTCAATTGATTTAGTTTAAAATTTATTTACAATATGTTTATGGTCTTTTTCCTCAGCTATATTCTGTGTCAATTTTATCGAAATCGCTCAAAGAATAAGAAAGTGACATTTTTTGGAGACACCCTGTGCTGAAACCTGTTTCAATTTCATCGAAATCGCTCAAAGAACGACGAAGATAACATTTTTTTTAAGTCCAACGCCCTATTTTTATGTTTGCTACTCCACTCCCGTTCAGCCCTGCTGTTCTTTTTACCCATTGCCATTTCTCTTTTGTGAGCCCATCGCCTAGCGCACCAACACCACGGTAACTGGCTTGCGAGGATTATGTTTGCGAGAATGTGTCGCAGCAGAGATGTTGCTTTGAGAAGATGTTGCTTGCGAGGATGTGTCGTGCGGAGGTGTTGTTTGCTTGCATTAGTCGGTCTCCCATCTAGAAGGGGTAGCTGCCATACAAATATTTTGGTTTCTTCAAATTTTCTTCAAAACGGCTCTAATGATTTTGATTAATCTTCGTGCCTGTAATAACCAAGTCAATTGTAAGAAAACTGCGTTGCAGGTTTTTCTCAAAAAAAGTCACATAACGGAAATAGGTACCTATTCCACGTTTTTTGAGAAAATGGTCTAATTTTTGGGTTATTCGCGTATATTTTTTCCAATATTTAGACCGGTTTCGTTATAATTTTGCAGTCTGATGCTTCTTAATAGTTTAAACAATAATGCATTTTAAAATTAAAAAAAAAACATTTTTTATAAACAAAACAAAAATCAAACAAAAAATCATTTTTTTAGCACTTTTGACGCTTTTAATATTTTCTCGTTAAATATATACAACATGCATCTTCAATTTGGGGTTACATACAGTATTTAACTACAAGAGCAAGTTCGTGCGATCAAGTCGTGAATATTTTTTTTTTTAAATGGCGATATATACTAGACTATCAGTCAGAGAAATAAAAGTGGCAATACATTTTTTTTTATAGGAGTGCATATGATCTACAAGTTTTGTTTATAATACTTTTGGATATCAATTACCACTTAAATGTTATATGAGAAAAACCGACATTTTTTTAAACATATATCTTTTTATGCACATACAAATTCTCACTTAGTTTTTTTTTTTTTAAGGTTATGCGCCGCATTGTGAATCAGGCATGAGCCGGAATTCCTAAAATTTCTTTTTTTTTTCAAGTTGTTATACTAAAAAGGTGTACAAAAGACTGCAATGATTGTTGTTGTTGATGTGTAAACATCTAAGCCGGCGCGCGGTAGAGTGAAATAAAAACTTTCCTCAGTGCGACGTTACGAGGTCACACTTTATGATGTACCACACGTTAAGTTACGAAAATCTACATAGTAGGATATTGGGAACGTTCAGTGACAAAAAACTGAAGATCTTCTTCAAGCAAACTTGTCCGTTTTGGATCCAAATATGGATCCTCAAAACTGAGCTTAAACAAACGTTATTTATGTTTACACATATTAATCGTGAATCCCGTCACTCAGTTCTTTAGCAATGAGATTTTTTAAGCTTATAGGCGGCGTCAAAGGTTATTCCGTGTAGATTCTGGCGGCATGAGTGGCGGCATTGTTGTTTTGGTGACATCTTTCAAATCTATTGTTTATTATTCATTACTGATGCCAAATCACAATGGCAAGTTACACGATTGATTGAATCAAAATGAGTGTTCGTTATAGTGCAAACGTTGCGTGCGTTGCACCCATTTTACGGTAGACGTGGCGGCTCGGTGGTACAGTGGCCAAATTTGAGACAACCGATTCGGTAATCAATCAGCGAACATTCGTACGTGAAAGGAACGCACGATCGACCGACAAGATCGCCGTGGTCCTTGAAAGTGTAGAGCAGAACCCGAGGCAGTCGATTCCTCGCCATGCACAAGAACTCGGCGTTACCCAGATTTCAATTTGGTGAATTTTACATCGGGACTTCACCCGTACAGGACCCAACTGAACTGACCCAGGAGCTCAAAGTTCATAACCAAAGACAACTCCGATTGTTCGCTGACTGGGCTTCGGAGCTTTTGGCAGAGGACCCTAATTTTGGTCGAAAATTCATCTTCAGCGACTAGTCGTATTTTTGGATGAATGGCTATGGTAACAAGCAAAATTGCCATATTCAACGACATCAACCCACACGACGTTCATCATGTGACAATGCATCCTCATAAAGTTAACGTTTGGTGTGGAGGTGTCATAGGTCTTTCCATTTTCGAAAACGACGTTGGTGAGCGCTACAGAACGATGATAACCAATTTCTGATGGTAGGTACAGATTGAATATTGAACCATATGGACCTAGACGACATGTGATTCCAGTAAGACGGTGCTACATGCTACACAGCGAACGCCATGATTGACTTTAACAATCTGCATGGATAAATTCAGGGTAAGGTTATCTCTCACAGTGGTGACGTGAATTGGCCACCAAGGTCATGCGCTTGACAACGCTGGACTTTTTCTTGTGAGGTTTCCTGAAGTCGCAAGTCCTTGCGAATAAACGACAATCGACCTTTATGCCTTTAAGGTGAGCATATAACACAGGCCATCGCTCAAATTCAGCCGGATCTATGCGGTAGAGTCATTGAAAATTGGACCACTCGGATCTGTGCCACCGTAAGTAGCCGAGGCGGACCTTTTAAATAAAAAACAAATTCTGTAATTACTCACACAAAGCTTGTTTTATTTCATTTCAACATATGTATATATCCGCAATTATTGAAAAAGCCTTTGGTAAACGGTTTTATGTGATGTATATGTATGTGTGTGATGATGTTACCCTTCCCTTAAGGCTTAAGGGTCCTATACACCATCAATGTTACTTGTCATGTTTTATCGAGGTTATTTTTGTCAGGTAAAACTGATAAAAAAAGACCTCCACACGTGTCAATGAATATTGACAATATAATAAGGAAAATGTTACTTGAATCGAGACTCGTTGAAGTTATATTTTCAAGTAACATTTCCCTTAAGGCTTAGGGGCCCTATGCACCATCAATGTTACTTGTCATGTTTTATCGAGGTTATTTTTGTCAGGTAAAACTGATAAAAAAGGACCTCCACACGTGTCAATGAATATTGACAATATTAAAAGGAAAATGTTACTTGAATCGAGACTCGTTGAAGTAATATTTTCAAGTAACATTTATGGTGTGTATAGGAACCTTTAAACGCCAAATTTAGCGAGTTAAAGTTGTCCCTTAGCTATCATATGTCAAAGTCCATTATACATTTATTAATATTTAACTACTTCAAGTTCACAGATGTGTAACTTCTATCACGCCGTTGTTCACTGTTTATTAATAGGTGGGTTAATCATTACTGCTATAAATGTTTACCCCGTGCCAAGCATTGTTTTTCATAAGAAGGTTTTTATACCTCAAATTCTGAATACTTCTAAATCAGCCAAGTACTATTTTTCAAAAAAAAATGGCGTTTCATCCCGGCGGTTTCACTAAATAACTAATGAGCATTATCTACTGGTAAACATCCCAACGTTCATCCTTTTTTACAGGAACAGTCAAACAAATATTTAATATTTATAAAACAAAACGCCACTCTTCATCCCAGACTATATGATTCCGAGCTCATGTCCACGCCTAATAAAAAGTATTCAAATAAAAATAAACGGTCCACTGACCAACTTGACACGAGTGCTTATAGTCTGCTTACAATCAATAAAAAAAACAGTTTGTAATTGCAGGGCAAATATTTTTAGCAATAGCGATGCATAGAGTCGTGGTTTCTTTAGTAAATATTTTCTCGATAAGATTTCCGCATTTAACGTTTAACTACCAATTGCGTAATCTTTCATCACGAATATTTGCACTTGAACACGTCCAGAAGGTAAATAAGTTAATAATATGAGAATTGAATATCACTCTCACTTACAACACCATAACTCATGAATCATGATTATGAATGATAATGACGGCACAAAGTCTGGCTTAGTCGTAGTCGCACCGCCATCGTCATCATTCTCAGCCATAGCCATAGCCATAACCATTGACAACGAATTGACGTAGGAAATGGCCGTTTTATAATTCTTTTTTGTGTCTTCTCTTTGTTGTTTTTGTACCTTTTTTTTTGGGCGGTGTTCCCGACAATTTTATGAGACTTTTAGTGGGTTTTTTGTTCGAAGAGGTATTTTTCTTCTTTTACTTTTATTATTCGCACTTTCTCTAGTTCGTTTTTGTTGTTGTTTTGTTCGTACGTATATATCGTGTATCTCGTATCTGTATCCAGTGCCAGTGCCTAAGGCAGAAGAGCGGATGCTATACGAAGGCAAAGAATGGGCTTATAAGTTACCTAAATTATTTTCGGAACCAGCCAAAGTCTCATGGCATAAAAATTAGTATACAAACGAATTGCTTTTATTAAATGATTTGGCCGTAAGCGTTATTATTTAACTTCTCTTGTTTTTTTTTTGGGAAGCCGGTAATCGATTTTTTTTGCTTTTTTTTTATATATCTCGGGGCATTTACTTAAGAAGTGAGTTTGAAAAATAAAGGAAGGCTTTACTGCTGTGTTCCGGTTAAGGCAAATAAATTGGATCAACTTGGCTTCTTGGCTATAAGAGGAGGAGGAGTGTCACAAATGTCGTATTCAATAGTGTTGTTTTGAAATTCCGATCCATCCCAGATTAATTTGGCAAATAGAAAAAAATGTTTTGATTTGTTGTGTAACTTCCACGCAAAACTAGGTCGAATATTTTTTTTACTTTTTTTCAGTAATATTATGTGACATGTAGTATTATAACCATGTCTATTTTTGCTCCTGAAAAAAATTGTATGGGAACTTGTATACCTAGTATATCCGGATACCTGGCGACCTCCGGATTAACTAGCCTTACCTGCATATACAGATCTCTGTGCAGGCGGACCAACCCTTCTCCGTTACTCGTGGGAACTTAATGAATTTAAATTCTTGTAGTGTTGGTGGTAAGTCCGAGTCTTCTAGATCGGCCAGTAGTGCGACTGGAAATTCGCCTGCTGAAATACCTGTTTTACGTATTGGTGACAGGACTATGACTACTCATGGTCCTGCCGCTGATAGTAAGAACAGTGAGAAGGTAAATATACCTACTTCCAGAGGTGGGAGGATCGTGAAACATGGCCCTTCCACCTCTAAGGGGAGTAAACCTTCCCAAATGGCTTCGAAGCCTAAATTTAGTGGGAGTAGGATCGTGGATAATGGCCCTACTTCCACTAAAGAGAGTACACCTCTCAAGAAGCCCCCCAGCCGCAATGCCAAGAGGATTCTAAAGACTTATGCGAAAAGCCTAATGTTGAAGAAAAATCGAAGCAGGATGGCAGGATTAAGTGGGCTAGAGGAATCTTAGCCCAATACAGGCAGACCAGCGAAGACTCCACGTCTAAGCGACAAAGGTCTTTTGAGGGCACCATATCGGTCCCCAAACGTCCCAAAGTGCACAACATCAGCACTCCTCTTAATCCTCACAACGCCAGCGGTCAAAAATCTTTCAGGGACATACTGAAGGACAAGATAATTGTTGCGGTTATCGATAGGAGCGATATAGATGGCACGATCTCCTCTGATCATTGGCAGGTGGTAAGGCTGAAGCTCTCATCAAGCTTCCTGAGTTTGATGAAGGAAAACCCGGGACCACCTCCAATCACAAGCGATGGTGGTTGGCATCAAGGGCATGTCAAACTCATCGCTTGTGATGATCAGAGGTCGTGCGATCTGTACAAGCTGGCTATCAGCAGGCTAGGGGAAGTCTGGCCAGGTGCGAAGCTTGAGGTGATTGCTAAGGAGGAAATCCCATGCAGGCCAAGGGCACGTACCTGGATTCCGGCCGAACCCTCCTTTATGGATGAAATACTCCAAATATTTCAGCTGTCAAATCCAGCCCTACCTACTCACGACTGGAAAGTCGCGAAACTGGAGCAGCAAAAAGGCCTTTATAGGGGTGCAATTATTGTGCCCAATAAAGAATCCCTTGCTCCTCTGGCGTAGACCAAAGGTGTGATTAGGTTTGGGTTTGAAAATTGACCCTTAGGGTCTACAAAAAAGATGAGTGCGAAGCAGCTTGCGCGCCTCCACACCCCGAAGAAGACGAAACTAAAGCCCAGGACCCTGGTGCATCGATCACCTTTCCGTCCTTGGATGACGATGTATCTAGGCCATCTTAGGCTGCAGCAGAGTCAACTCTAAATGTCGACGGTTTATCTGACATGGAGACCGAAGACTCTACAAGTAGGGATCTTTTGAATGAGGATGAATTGTTCACTTCATCCTCTGATTCGGAAGATCGCAACACCACGGTGGTGGAGGCTGATCTGCCTAACCAGTAGCCAAGAGGCTGCGGTTATTACAGATCAACCTCCAAAACTCCATCAAGGCGTCGGCCTCCCTTCTTCTTCGGCTATCCAGCAATGGGGAAGACATTGTCCTTATCCAAGAACCTTGGATTGTAAAATCCATTGTTCGGGGACTCAGGACTTTTGGATACTACATTCTGTATGCATCAGACAAAGGTGATCCGAGATCTTGCATACCAGTAAAAAGTATCATTAATGTATATTTACTACCTAATTTCAGCGATCGAGATACTACCGTTGATAGGATGGAAACGGCCATAGGTATTGCTTGGCTGGCATCGGCGTATCTCGGTCATGACCACCTTGGCCCTCTCCCTGGTAATACCCTGTAGAGACTCATCGCTGATGCAGAAAGGCAAAAAATCAGCCTCATTATTGGCTGTGACGCTAACGCCCATCATACAGTGTGGGGTAGCACTGACATAAACGATAGAGGTGAGTCCCTTTTTGATTATGTTCTAAGTACTAATCTCATTACAAGTAACCTGGGAAACGAACCCACATTTGGTACCAAAAACCGACAGGGAGTTTTAGACATAACTCTTGTCTCTGATAACATCTATCAAAGGACTACGAACTGGAAGGTATCTTAAGATCACTCGTTTTCAGGCCAAAGATACATCCAGTTCAACTTGATTTATGACCCTCCCTGCCAGTCAGCTTAGAAATCATCGGAAAACCGACTGGGCAAAATACAGAGAAACACTAAAAAACCTGATCAAACCGGAAGTTTTAAGTGTTCCCTCTAATATAAACGATCTTGACACCAAAGTCAATGAGCTAACATCAGCCCTTAACAAATCACTAGCCACTTCCTGTCCTCTTATTTACCTAAGGGGACAAAGGAAGCCATATTGGTGGCACTCTGGGCTAAATCTGCTCTGGAAAGAATTTAGAAAACTTTTCAATCGAGCTAACCCAACTAAAAAACTGCCGGAGTTAAGCTCTTCAAATCTGAAAAGAACTCCCATAAGATTCTTATATATCCTATTGCTATACTTAAGAATGAATCTCTTGTTATGAAACTCAAATTCGTCTCATGAAATTTTTATTGTAAGAGCTAAGCATTTTTTAAATTTGAAAGTACTTAAATCCTATATCTTAATCTACATATATAAGTCTCATAAGTATCTCGTTATGAAATTAGAACTCTAAACGTCATTTTTAGTCTTTAAAATCCCATAATAATACTTCAATGAGACTATTCATAAATACGTTTTTTTTCAAGATTCTAATAGGAGCTACGACGCCAGCTTTGAATATCAAACGAACAGATGTTACAGTTGAATTGTACAGTGCGTTCTTTTTGTTCACAAAACTTGCTTCTGTTCATGTTTCTATCGGATTGGTTATTTGATTGGTGGTGGCAGATGTAATTTTAGATTTCAAAGAAAAGTTTGATTGTTTTCTTTGCGAGCAAGTTTCTTTGGTCGATTTCTTGTTCTCTTTGTTTACCTAATTTTGGGGCTGTAGAACTGGTAGTAGCGAATTTGATCATAAATATTATAACAACAATTTTCAGCACCGAAATATACTAAACAAAAAGCACACATTTCAAACTTAGAGCCGATTTTTCAATCATCAGTTAAAGAGTCAGTTAACTGTCCGAGGAATAAAGTTATTAGACTCTTAAACGATCAGATAGCAGCATTGAATTTTTCAATAAAAAATAAACACATTGTTAATTATTCTATAGAATAATAGCAGATGATGTCAAATTCAAAAAAAAATATTCAAATCAAAAAGTCACTTTTACTCGTATTTCGTGTTTGTTTTATTGTTTTATACCAAATACCATTGGTATTTGAATTATATTTTAAAAAAAGTGCATTTTTAAAGATTTGTAATGGAAAAATATAAGAAATATTAAAAATAATAGTTATGTGGGTTTCGTAATGCATTCCGTCTGTCTGTTCGTCTGTGCGCCCATTGTAATTTGAGCTAGAGCCTAAGCGGATAGGTATACCGATTTGCTTCAAATTTGGTAAAGCGCATTTTAATGTGATTCGCCAGAGTTGCAATTCGAATTTTTGTAAGAAAACTGCATACCACGTTTTTTTTTCCAAAATTCACATAACAGAATTAGGTATTCAACGTTTTTTAAGAAAATGGTCTTATTTTTGGGTTATTCAAGTAGGTATATCTTTTTGATGGTTCGACCAATTTTGTTTTTGCAATCTGGTGCTTTTCCGTGGTTTAAATAATATTGCATTTAAAAAATTTGAAAAATATTGGTTTAATAACAAAAAATCAAATTTTTAGTGGGTAATTTTGACTCTTTTTCTCGTTAAATATATACATGTTGCATCTTCAATATGTGGTTACACAAAGTGGTTAACAACAAGAGCAAGTTCTTGCGATCAAGTCGTGCATATTTTGTAACCTAAATCTTTTTCGGAAATCCACGTACATATGTATTTCCATTCCGAAAATTGATCTATTTCTAATGACCTTTTTTTCTTGAATGATGATTCCAATAGACCATTTACATTTTCTTCTTCATAATAAAATCGTCGATAGCTTCAAAGCAGTCCATTTTCATATAATATTCAAAACAATATGAATTAGTTTTTTTTGACATTTGATTTATTTATTCCTAAGAATTACTCCTTATCCCGCTCTCAAATGAGCAGATAACTTTATTCCACTGGTAAAAGATTTATTCCTAGGAATCAGTTTTATCTGATGATTGAAAAACTGATTTTTGGTCTATCTGAAGAATAAGGACTAACTGATGGCTTAACTGGCTATTGAAAAATTGGCCCTTAAGGTAGTTAATATTATTAGTATTATTAAAAAGAGGAAACAATCTGCCAAAAAATCAATCTCAAAAGCATTATTTTGATAGAATTGATCGAAACAACCTTATTGATTTTACTAATGGAAATCACAATGAGTATCCCATAATGCTTATGGTATATCGTATACTGTTGTTGCATCGGCTGTCATCAGCTTTGGAGTGATTTAAATAACACCAAGCTATATCCAGTTAACTTTGATTGTTACTTTATTCGAAAATTATAAGGTTATAATTTAGTTCCATTGTTTCAAAATGTTAATCTAACACAATTATCGATTTTTTGCTTTCTCATTTTAATTTCTTAATAAAAGTTGGCAATTGCAATAAAAAGGAACGCCCCACAGACAAATGTGTTGCGTTTGAAAGTTAAATGTCAAAGTTAAGTCCCATAAGAGCATTTTAGCTCCCATAAGAAGTACTGTCTCTCAGAGAAAACTTATATTTACTGAGAGCGACACTTCTTACGGGAGCTCAAGCGTTGTAATGGGACTTCATCATCATCCAAAGATCTCATAGAGATCTTAAAACAAGAGTTAAAGTATCAATCAACAGCAGCCATGTTGCAATATGAACAAAATGTTTTCATTATATTTTGAGGGTTACCGTAGCTTAAAAAAAAATATTCTAAATAAATTATCTTATTTGGTTTTCCATTCTGACCAAAACTTGTAAAAAGTTTTATAGGTCATATTCATCTTGTTTTCTCTTATTTGCTGTCGATATTAGTTGTATAAAAAATGGATTTGTATGACTTAGTATACAGCTTCTATACCAGAGAAGAATGAGCAGGGACATTCTTTTTTGTGTTATGTCATTATTTAAAATTTGTGACAGCAGTATATTAACACGACACAAGTAAAATGGCATCCTTAAAAATCAGTTGTTTTTGTCAGTTTTTAATGACAAATATATTGGAAGATTTCAGATAATCTTAATAATGAAAAAGCGTCATATTTTGTGCCACTCTAGATCCAATTTTTGTCATAAAAGCACGATAATAACAATAATTGGAAAAAAATATGGTATGAATGATCGCATTTTGTGAATTGTACAAAAACATACTTAGTGATTTTTGCATCTAAAAAAAATATTTATAGTAACCCTTTTTCTTATTGTAATTAACAACAAAATATTTTAAACATGCATAATTTTGGAAGCGCGTTGTTATTTTTCGAAGCAAAATTTGGAAATTAGTAGATGCGATTTCAATTGCACCAAGAATTTAGCCTAAGTCAATTAACTTCTGAGATAAATACTCGCACCAAAAAAGACATTATTTTTTGACATGAGAGAATCACGAACACACATAAAAACTATTCGCCTACCTTCTTCAAAAAAAGAAATTAGAAATGCGAAAGATATTTGTTCTTTTTTTTTAAGTTTACACACACTCGTTCTATTTTTAAAAAACTTCTGTAGGAAGAGACGCAGTCCCATAGGAAGAGTTCAGAGAACTTTACTAGATTTACAAAGCGGCGTCTATAATCGCATACGAAGAATAAAACTCTTCCTATAGGATCAAGAGGCTAGGCCATTTAAGGCTTTTAAGAATCTTATTTTATTATCTAGAAGAACTCCTCAAGAGTGCATTTAGCTCCCTAAAATAAGTCTTGTAGCGCTCTCGGAGCGTCTTATGAGAGGAAAAATGTTACTTCGGATTATTTTTATTTTATTGCACTATTCATACTATTTATTGGACTTGACCATTCTTTATTCCGTCAATTTCATTGAATTTTTGAACAACAACAACAACTTAAAGGTGCTACGACCAATTGTTATGAATTAATTTATGATTCCTTTATTTTTGTTTTGGCTGGAGATATAGCTATTTAAGGGCTGCCAAGCCGCCTTTTATCATTAGTTTGAATTTTTTTTTCAAAATTTTAAGTTTGCAAATTTATTTTTCAAAAACTATTATTTAAAATAACTTTATTTAAAAACACAATGAAATAAAAGATTTCTGGCTTAACATAAAGGTATATCATGGCATTGTATGTATAACTGTTGATTTCTAATATTTTTTTTTCTGTTTTAAGTAATTTTTTTTTAGAAAATTGCCCCTCCTGGCTAAACGGGGGGAATAGACCCCCCTCCCAAACTATTTTTTTTTTTTGTCTCAACCCAACCTACACACTATAGCTTTTTGTCACACCGTTTGTATTTATATTCTGCAAATGACATCAAAGAAATATTATAATTTGATTTCAAAAATTGATCTATGGGAAGTACGTCTAAAATGACATATTTTATGAACAAAATTACATACCGACCATTTCTTGAAATCTGCTATACTTATACAATCTGCTCAAATGTTAGTAGTTGTCTTGGATAATTTTTAAAATCCTATGCAAATTCTGGCTCATTTCATATCCATATATTTAAAATATTTTAGTACGAAAGGATTAAATATTTAAATAATTTATTTTAATTTATTATGTCTTCGCAAAAAAACAACATTATTTAAGATAAAAATTGTTTTTTTTTTGGTTCTGGACAGATTTCCAATTTTAAGTGAGCTTATGCCGTTTTCATCTAGTACGACGTACACGTACAAAACGAAATACCTAAACATGCTCCAAAAGGAACTTATATTAGTGGTCAAGGCAAAAGGAAGCGAAAAACTCGACCCTATCAGCTTGTATTTATAACCATATTAGCACCTTATATAAACAAACTTCAAGCTAAAAGTGCAAAAATGCAATTATTGGGCTCATGCATCTTGTGCTGAGTTTCCAAACAACACCAAATAATTCATTTGCGAATAATGCATTTATTATGACCCTGATGGTATAGTTTTTTCACAAAGTTTTCTAGAAACAAATTCTTACTAAAAATTACTGACACATTTTAGACAAAATGATCTTCAGAACCACTATGGACCCACCAGATTTGCTGTATGTCATTTTGTCCATATGATAAATGTCATTTTGTCCACACTCAAGGGTCCGCCAAATAACTTCTTTTTTTTTTTGAAAATGGCGCAAAACATCGAGTGTAGCTTCGGCTGTGTGGCACGTAGCGCCGTCCTGTTGAAAGCAAATGTTGCCAATATCCTCCTTTTCAATTTTGATGAACAAAAATTCGTTCAACATGGCCCGATAACGATCGCCATTGACTGTAACGGCCACTCCTTGCTCATTTTCGAACAAAAATGGCCCAATTATGCCTCTGGACCAAAATCCGCACCAAACAGTGACTCGTTTTGGGTGTATCGGCTTTTCAATGTATGCGTGCGGGTTTTCTGTGTCCCAAATGCGACAATTTTGCTTGTTTAGTATCCGCCAAGATCAAAATGAGCTTCATCTGAAAAGATGATTTTTTTGGCAAAATCGGCATCTTCTCTAAGTCGATCGCAGGCCCACTTAGCGAAGCGTATACACAACCATATTCGTTCAGCGGAAGGATAAAACTAATTATCTGTCAAATCAGACATGAGCTAAGTGTTAGATCAGACCATTCACGAAATAAGCACAAGTTGAAAAAAAAAACGTTATATGGCGGACCCATATGGACAAAATGGATTTTCTAACTGTTTTTTATAACTTTTTTTTAATTTAATATATTTGAATCTTAAACTTAAAAAGTGCTGGTAAATGTGTGCAATGAATTGAAAAATGACATAACAAACAAGATAGTAGCAAAAATACTCTATATAAATTTAGTAAATAAAAAAAGCTAACCTTATGCCATTTTGGACGTACTTCCCCCATTTATTTTTTCCCGACAAAATCTGAGAGAAGAAGAATTTGTGAAGTTCGATTTTTTTTAACGAATAGATATAACTTGGCATATGGTACCAATATATCGCAAGTAAAAATGATCCAGAAAAGCATTAAAACTCTTCCGCAACAAATCAGCATTTAAAAAGCTACAATTTCTGGGTAAGAAATTCAAAAAAATTGACCATTACACATGAGTGTGCCGTCTTATTTTAGCGAAAACTTTTATAACAAAAAACTATTCAACAAAATGGGGGGTTTTGCTTTAATTTTTGTTAAAAGTAACTTCAAATTCTTGCAAACAAAAATTGTGTTATTTCTCATTTTTTAGATTTTGGCAGTTCACTTTTGAGCTAACTTAAAACTTGAATATAAAAAAAAAAACCGTTACAGCTACACATTTCGGGTGAGTGCTACAAATTCTTGCAAAAAACATTTTTTTAAAACTCATTATGTATGCCAACTTCAGTTTTACTAAAACAAAAAATTAGCATTTTGAAAAAAACTACAATTTTGGACATCAAGAGAATTAATATTTTCGTACTTTCGTTGGCTAAACTTAAGAATAACCTTAGCGGAATATTGTTTTTTCACGTTAGCATTCATAGTTTTTCGTTAAATTTTCAATTGCAAAAAACTAAAAAAGTTTTAACTCAAATTTTTCAAAAAAATTTGAAATTGTTTGCAAGTAGGTACCTACCCACTTTGACCCTACACCTGAACTTAATATTCCAATGCGAAAATGGGAAGCCACTTTGTACAGAGGAGCTTCGAATTACACGATGCGGCTTAATACAAATCTTTGTTCTTAATAACAGTTCTGCCTCAGTGTACCTACCTCAAAACTAAGGACACGAAAAACTTCATCTCGAAGGAGTATTTTAATTAAAATTGTTGTCAGTATACACATTTGTCTTCCATTTTGTGTGCTATTATTCTACTGTCAACAGAAAAAAATTGAACAATACACACCACATACTGTAATATGTTACGCATCCTATTATCCACTGATGTTTCGTTTCGCCCTCAATAGGCAATTAACTCGGGTCAGCATCTTAAGAATCTGCAAATCATTTCATTGTAACTATAACTCTTATCCTGTTTTTAGGCTTCCTCTTCGTCTTCTATAGCAGATTTCATGAATAGAAGTCTAAATTGCGTTAAACAATAGGAAAGATATATTATTAGTAGATATCTTTTTATCTGCTCATATATCTTTTTTGTTGGGACGATGGACGGATAGCCCGACCCCAAGCCTTGTAGGCCTAGAAGAGTAATGGTTTCGGCAAGCTTGCAATGTTCATTTTTGTAATTGAACATTGAGCTTTTGTGCTAGAGAAAGGTGATTGTTGTATCTTTACTATATCTTCTTAGTTCTTTTAAAGATTTTTGGAAGATAATTTATCTGTTAGGTATTTTCTTAAAGAAAAATTGCTATGGTGAGTATACTTGATTATAGCCGTGTTTTGTTTTGCAATCCTGAAGGGAAGTGGAAGAAAAAACGACAGTGAAAATTATTGCCGCCATCACAGAAAAAAATTATTTTTCCGTACAAACTGTCGATAGAAAAGAGGCGTCGTTAAGACATGTTTTTTCGGGGTAAGAGCTTAACCACCGATCGCCGACAAAAGTTCTCTGGTCTTTGTCGTTTCACTTCTTAACAAGTAGTCAACTTCTAAATTGGAAACACTTGCAATAGGGTAATGGCTATTGATGAGATTTCATTTGTTTAATTCAAAATGAAAGTTAGTACAGGCTTAAATAAACACCCTGTAGGAATTCCTCATGAGATAGTTAGAGATACTAAGTCAAAAATATAAACTGAACTTGCATTTTCCCGGCCATAATTATCATCGTCGGCTCGACAACCGGGGTCCGGTCCTGGCCATAATAACCTGACAAAAACTTTTCCGACCTGATGCGGTTTTGCTAATGTTTCACCAAAACGATTTCAGTGCGCAGTGCGAGGTGTAGAGTTTGAACTGCGAAGTGCATAATGCGGAGTGCGAAGTGCCGGGTGCATAGTGTGAAATACTAAGATAAATTTCAAATAATTGATTTGGTAGAAATTATTAGATATACGCCCATGTTCTGCAATTCGATCGAAAGTGAGTTGAAATCACTTTTCAACGTTTTCACGTGAAATGAAATTGCATGTTCTACATTTCGATCGATTTCGAAAACTTCGAAATTGCTTCGAACTGTCAA
Organism: Leucozona laternaria; assembly: GCA_932273885.2. Taxonomy (NCBI): domain Eukaryota; kingdom Metazoa; phylum Arthropoda; class Insecta; order Diptera; family Syrphidae; genus Leucozona; species Leucozona laternaria. The sequence continues at coordinate 196,217,018 of OW026366.1, read as the reverse complement.
AACTGAAGGTTCATCCATTTTCAATTTTTATTTCTAAAGTGAAATTATTGCTGCTTTGAACATGGATGCAATATTATTGGCGATTTTAAGGGAAAAAAGGAAGCAACATTCTAAAGAAAAAATAAGAAGACAAATTTTGCGAGACAAATCGAATATATTAGATTTCATTGTAACTTTCAATTGATCAAAGAAGCGTTTTTATATGTTTTAAGGGAAATGGAACCTTTTACAAGGCCTTCATCGATTCCTTCAATTCAAAAACTTGCAGCAACACACTTCGATTCTTAGCAGAAGGAAGTTATCAAAGATCAGTTGGCAATGACTTGGACATAGCTCTGGCAAGGCCCACGTTTGTAAAATCATTGAAGAAACTTTAAATGTTTTGCAATCCAAATTGTGCAACAAGTGTATCAGAGCTGTTGATGCAACGCATCCTGGTGCAAGCCATGACTCTTTAATATGGTCTTTGAGTAATGCGAGGCACCACTTTTGGGAACAATATCAAAGTGGACAAAGGGGTTCTTGGTTGCTTGGAGATGCTGGATTTGCGCTTGAACCTTTTGTACTAACTCCCTACAGATTTACTCAGAGCAACACAAATCAGTCGAATTTCAATAGGAAACATGCCTCAGCTAGAAATGTAATAGAAAGAACTAATGGAAATCTTAAAACTCGTTTCAGGTGCTTATTGAACAAATTGTATTATACGCCACAAAAGACGGTGAAAATTGTTAACGTCTGCTGTGCACTTCATATAACTTTGAAAATAATTCAATTTGGATATGCAATATGAGCCTGGAAATGAACAAGAAGAAGATTCTGATACAGAAGCAGATGCTTACGAAATGTTTCCAGAAGAGGCAACACTTATAACAGATTGAATAGCAGAAACTATGTTTTCCTGAAAATATTTGCTCTGATTGCAAGAAAATAATAAATAAAAAGTAAAATACACCATGATTAATAAATAGTCTTATTTATTAGACTTAACAAACAAAAAGGAACTTCGGATGCTTACGAGTTAACTTCACTTTAACAGAAAAAAAAAATAATAATATTGGGATCATTTAAATTTTACTTTAAAGATTGATCACAACTTCACTTTAACAGGCTTTCTAAATTAAGTTTCATCTCTTCTATTTCAAGACGCTTTGTCTTAATTTCATTCTTCTCAGAATGTAGTTTTTATGCTTCTGTATTATATATCTTCTTAGTTCACTGTTTTGTTCTTTTAGGGTAGGCTGGCCTTATTTTCCTTGGATATTTCAATGGATTCAATTATATTTGTTGTTAACGTCTTTAAGGCGGCTTTTTGATCGTCCATATAATTATTTACAAATTTTATCTGGTCTATCTATATTTTTCTTTTTTTGTTGTGGTTCGGGGACGAACTAGAGTCGTCTGTCGTGTTCAAATATGATGTATTTTGCGCTCCATCTTCATCCATAACATTTTTGGGCGATTCAGTTTTTCGTGTGTTGCTCGATACAGAAGCTGATTCACTGAAAGATGTACCAAAAGTGGAAGTCCCTTTGTAGATGCCCGTAATTTTCGGGATTCCATCTTCTACGGCAGAAATTGGAAGAACATTATTTTCTCCTCCACCTGTTGCTTTAGCTTCCCGTTTGTTGTGTGCAAGTTTTTTCCGTATGTTTGATTTCCAGTCAGACCATACCTGCAAGATATTTCAAACAATAAACAAAATATTCAATTAAATGCATAATTATTGTACCTTCTTCCAACCAGAAGCCTCTTTTACTGGCGGTCCTTCACTGTTTAATGAATTGATCAAATTGGCCCACAATGACTCGGTGTGTGATTTTTCTCCACTTTAAAAACCTCTTGCAAAATAAGGATGTTCCTTCATGCATTTCAGGAATACCTTCTCTTATCGTATGTTCTTATTGTTTTCCCTGAAAAAACAATAAATAAATACTAAAAAACGACAACAAAATTTATTTCTTCTTTACATTTTGCACGAAGTCGAAGAAATACACAGCTAACGGCAACTGTATCAATTTCGTAGATAATTCACAGAACATAAACAAAGTGATTTGAATGCGTTCAGAAAATGGAATAAACCGAAATGCGGAACATCCATTTTCATTTTCGAAATTCCAATTCACAATAGCGAATTGCGGAACACCCTTATTCACTAGAAATTTCTAGACTTTTTAAAGTATTTATTTACATATTATCGCCCATGTTCTGCATTTCACTTATACTGAGTTATGCTTTATTTTACAGTTAAAAGAATTATTGCTAAAACTAGCGAAGCAACGCGATCACGGGTCGGCTAGTATAGTGATTAAAAAAACTGGGAAGTAGCAAAATTAAACAGAGTTAGGAGATGTACAGCCCTATTCTGGTATCCGATTCGATTTACATTTTCGATTCACGTGAATGTTTTATTCAATTTGCTTAAAATTATTTATTTAAAACTTATGTCTTTCCAATGCAAATCTTCGACGTCAACCAACGATTTTCAGTGGACGATAAATAATTTTGTGTAAAATCAGAAAAACAGTCGAGTGCACCGCGGTGGACATTTAAACGATGTTATATTCCATACATAATGGCATCGATAGGCCTTTCAAACGAATACAAAATTTCGATGATAGAATCTCACACACAAGAAGCCTTCGACTGAAATAGTTTAGTTTTACTTTAACCCTAGTTTACATCGACTTTTAAATGCTTGTAACTTTTTTGAAAATCAGTTTTTCAACTTGGGATAAAAAATCAGTGAAAAAAAAAATCTTTTTTTTCAGAATATTTTTCTTCTTTATTTTATCAAAGAGCTTCAACTTGATTTTATGGAAACTTCGTTTGAAAAAAGTTCGTCCACACTTGCCTGGGGTGTGTTACACCCCAATGATCAAAATGTGAAATAAACCATTTTTTTTAGTGTTTATTTTATTTTTCATAGATTATAAGTAAATTATAATTAACATTTCGATGCGTAAATCTGGTATAGAGGGAAGTTCTGGGAGACATTTAGTACAAACTGTATTGATGTGGCGCTGACAAATGTGTTTTTCACAAACATCGCAAGTTGATCTCGATTTCCTGTCGTCTGCTCTCGGACAAAGGTGGCATCTGGCTTGAAAATAAAAAGCTTTTTAGAAACGTTTTGTTTTTTTTTATGATAAGCAATAGATACCTGTTTTCGTGGAAGCTTCTCGTCAACTGAACGAAAAACCTGCGATTGTCTTCTCATAGTGCGGAGAGCATCAAGACTAACTTTGGATAACCTTTTTTCCATAGAAGGATGCGAACGATCATCCAACTCCATTTCCATTAGTTCTTCTGCAAGTTGGTAAGAAAAAATACGTCATTTGAAATTGGCGTCGTTGATTCTTGATCAATATCACTCCAACTTCATCAGGTTCAGGCAAACTTTCAATTGGTTTTAACATCTCTGACGCAGTTTCATCGATGTTCTCATAATCCGCTAGGGAATAAATTTATTCAAAGAACGATTTATACAGAATATCAAAACATAATATTTACAATCGAATTCATCATTTGGAAAAAAATCTGGATCATTTGTTCGTCATCTCCACCAGCATAAAATGGATCAGTCTCGCCTTCTTCATCTGATTCCAAGTCTAGCATTGCTCTCAACGCTATTGCCCTTTCTTCTTCATCACCTCTTTATTATATTTTTTCAATAATTTATCTTAATTAGACACTAAAACAAATTATACATTTACAAAGTTCTTTCTTTTAACATTTATGTTAGAAAACAATATTTTCATACTTACTTTTTGATAAATTCCAAAGATTTTTGCACTTCACTACAAAATCACTTTAAATTTTGCCGAACAATACAAGTATTCATAAACAGTAACAATTCGCATGTCAACTCGATTGGAAAAAAAACGTAAACAATGCACCAGAACATTAATTTAAACAATTAGATGTGCTTAAAACTGTTGCAAGAAAAGTAGTAAGTTTTTTGGGGCTGTAAACTAGGGTTAAATATTTGTTGTTGCATCACGTATGTATGTCCAATGTACGTATCTACATTATGTATGATGGATTTGTAAGTTGGGGAAAATTATACTAATTAATTATATTTTCATTTTGACACATTCGTTTAAAATATTAAATTCAATCATAAATTTTATTTCATACTGCACATATGTATATAAAGGGTCCGCCATCTACCGCTTTTTTTTCAACTAGTGCTTATTTCGTGAATGGTAACACGTTTAGCTCATGTCTGATTTGACAGATAATTAGTTTTATCCTTCCGCTGAACGAATATGGTTGTTTATACGCTTCGCTAAGTGGGCCTGCGATCGACTTAGAGAAGATGCCGATTTTGCCAAAAAATCATCTTTTCAGATGAAGCTCATTTTGATCTTGGCGGGTAGTAAACAAGCAAAATTGTCGCATTTGGGGCACAGAAAACCCGCACGCATACATTGAAAAGCCGATACACCCAAAACGAGTCACTGTTTGGTGCGGATTTTGGTCAAGAGGCATAATGGGGCCATTTTTCTTCGAAAATGAGCAAGGAGTGGCCGTTACAGTCAATGGCGATCGTTATCGCGCCATGTTGAACGAATTTTTGTTCACAAAAATTGAAGAGGAGGATATTGGCAACATTTGATTTCAACAGGACGGCGCGCTACGTGCCACACAGCCGAAGCTACACTCGATGTTTTGCGCCATTTTCAAAATAAATAGTTATTTGGCGGACCCTTTAGAAAGTGCTTTGAAGTTCAAAACTTACTCGGTTCAAGATGATGTTAGGCGGGCGGCAAAAGGGAATATTTGAGATATTATCATTAAATCTTTAAAATCTAAGGATTGCGTATATGTTAAATCTGAGAAATTCAATAAATTTGTGGTTTTAAACAAAAGTGTTTACGAAAATAGGATGTTAAGTGTAATTGAAAAGTGCGATTATAAACAACAAAACAAAAATCCTTTGCCAAAAATGATAAGGGAAAGCAACGAAATCATCAAAAAAGTGAGCTCGATTTTCGGTTTTTATCTAAAAAAAAAAAATTGCCAGAGTCCAATCCACAAGTCCCGCTCATTTATTGTCTCCCAAAAATTCATAAATCCGGTGATAGACCAATTGTTAGCAACATCTCGTCTCCTTCTTATTTATCGGCAAAATGGCTGGTTAGTGAAATGACACTTTTGCCCCCAATTAACAGCCTCTCAATCAAAAATTCTTTTGATTTTGTCGAAAAAGTAATGAGTGAAACAATACAAGAAGATGAAATGATGGTGCCGTTTGACGTTGTGTTTCTTTTTCCAAGTATTCCGGTAGAAGTTGCATTATGCGAATTTGAAAATTATTTGAATACCGTTGATTTAAGTAACGAGAAAAGGTGTGTTTTTTGAGTGTGGCTAAACTTTTGCATGCAACAAAACTTTTTCCAATTTAGGAATAAGTTCTATAAAGTAGAAAAGGGAACAAATGTGAGAAACCCAGTGAGCCCTCTAGTGTCTGAATTGTTTATGTCGGCATTTAAAATTCGGTTAAGAAATGCAAATTTAGTACCGCGGTTCTGGTGTCGATATGTGGATGATGTGTTTTCGATTGTGAAAAAGGATAACATAGATTGTATGTTGAGTGTCTTAAACAATCAATTTGAAACCATAAAATTTACAATAGAAACGGAGATAAACGGAAAAATCTGTTTTCCAGATCTCGAGGTTAGAAAAAAGTTACAGAATAAAATATCTACATAGATGTTTCGGTTTACCATAAACCAACAAGTACACTTCGGTTCATTACAAGTGATTCACATTGTCCAAGCCAACATAAACACGCCGCGTTTCATTCAATGGTGCATAGAATGTGTAAGCTCCCTTTATCAGCTTCAAATTACAAAGCTGAGTATGAATACATAAAAAAAGCTGCAGATGTAAACGGATACAGTGCAAATTTAGTGGATAAACTCATAAAAAAAACATTCAAACAAAACTAAAAAATCAAATATGTCGACGTTTTTCTCGCAAAATATTGAAAGAAGTGAAGTTAAACGAGCCTCAGTGTCACGAATGTGCCTGAAATTACAAACAAAATATCGAAAAATTTCCGATTATTACTAATTTTTGTAGGGTTTTTCAACAGGGACGCTACAAAAGTAGAGCAACAGGGACAGCAAACGACGCCATATTTCTTGCCGCTCTTTTGACATTTCTCTTCAATAAGGTTTGCCATTTCTTGATGGAAAGATATACGAGCCAACAACGAGTCGAAATTATTAAAATTTAATACCGAAATTCGGAGTCAGTGGCCTCAACGTTAAGAGCACTACGTGCAATTTATGGTCGTCATAATCGTCCAAGCAGATAAACAATTGAGCGTCTAGTGGACAAATTTGAATCCACAGGCACAGTACAAAATGTTCCCGTGCCTGTGAGACAAAGAAGTGCCCGTAGTGTCGAGAATATTGCTGCCGCTGAGGCTTCAGTTGCAGAAAGCCCAAATGTGTCTCTCACACGTCGTTCTCCAGCGTTGGGCATCTCTGTGACGTCGTTGTGGCGAATTTTGCGAAAAGATCTTGGCCTACATCCTTACAAGATTAAATTGACCCAAGAACTGAAGCCGCTTGACCACCAGAAGCGTCGTATGTTAGTGAATTGGGCTGAGCAACAACTTGAAAATGATTCGGATTTTCATCGAGAAATCATCTTCATGATGAGGCTCATTTCTGGCTGAATGGGTTCAACGTCTGGCAAAACAAAACGAGTTCCATACATAATGGCATCGAACGTACTTTCACAGGAATAAAGAATTTGATATCCAAAACCGTTTTTGTTTTATTTAAAAAAAACTTTTGTAGCGCTCTTATTGAATAACCCGATATTAGGTACCGACCTTAGGTAGGTTTAGTAGCGTATCTTGACGCGCGGGGTCCCGGGAAAGTAGGTATGAGAAATGGTTTGGTTCTTTAAAACTTGTGTGTGATGCAATTTTCTACTAAAATCTTTGAATGAATTAAAAAAAAATTATTGAAATTTTTTTTAATTTCAGAGCTAACTTAACTGGGATATCGCATCATCATAAAAAAAAAAAACCTATTAAACTATTGAAAACTCCCCTGAGTATATTTAACATTTCCGTAAGCTTCTAAGGGAACGAAAAAAATTAAAAAAAAGTAAAAAATGTTCATGACATAGTATCGACCAATTGCACTTACGTCCCTTCTTTCCAAGGTCATGGAAACGCTGATTAATCATCAGCTTAAGAAATATCTTGAAGAACGAAAGCTTCTAAATGACCGGCCAGTACGGCTTTCGAAGCAATAGGTCCACTGGTGATCTGATGGTATATCTCACTGAACAGTGGAACAAATCTTTACATCGTTTTGTCGAAAGTAAGATTATTGCACTCGATATTTCAAAAGCGTTTGATAGAGTTTGGCATCAAGCTCTCTTATCGAAAATGCGTGCATTTGGTTTTGATGAATCTGTTCTTCGTTGGATTAGAAATTACCTTTCGCACCGGTCAATACAAGTTGTATTGGACGGTTTGAAGTCTGACATCTACAAAATAAATGCTGGTGTGCCGCAGGGCTCCGTTTTGTCTCCGACCCTCTTCCTAATATTCATAAATGATCTGTTATCTGAAACTTCTAATCCATTAAACTGTTTTGCTGACGACAGTACTATCAGCTTTTCATATTCGTTTCTAGATTCACATCCATGTTCTTCAGATGTGGAACTTCAACGGCAACGTACGATAAGCTCATTAAATTCTGATCTCGACAGCATTGTCCAATGGGGAATCAGAAACCGTGTAGAATTTAATGCTTCTAAAACTCAATGCTGTCTCCTCTCGTTAAAGCGGAACCCACCCCCATAATGCTGCTATCTATGAGTGGCACTTGAATAGATGAAACCGAACAACTTTCAGTACTCGGTATGTGTGTCACAGACCACCTTTTGTGGAACGACCACATATTTGACATCGCCAAAAACGCTGCTAAGTGTTTAGGTTTTCTCCGTCGATACAAGAAATTTGTCTCCCCCTCTGATCTGGCTGTGATCTACAAAGCCTTTATTCGTCCGAAACATGAGTACAACTCCCATATTTGAGCAGGTGCTCCAAAAGAACCCACTTGAGCCTATTGGATAGAATACAAAAGGGAGCTCTTAAAATGATAGGTGAAAGAACTATAACGGAAACATTTACATCTCTTGAGCACCGTCGCAATGTTTCATGTCTATCATGTTTTTACCGCTATTTCTATAAACAGTGTTCTAGTGAAATAGTCAGTTGCATTTCTCCCCTTAAACAATTCAACCGTAATACTCGCGCTTCTAGGAGTGCTCATCAGTTTAGCCTTGAGCCCAACTTCGGACGTACTGTTAAGTACAGAGATTCTTTCCTTATTCGCACTACACGAATGTGGAATGCTCTACTCAGCCCGGTTTTCCCCTCCCATTGTGATCTTCAGACATTTAAAACCAATGTGCATCGGTATCTCCTTTTCAATCCCCTCCTATCTACCTAATCGCTAGTGCTGTGTTTATCATTTTAAGGGTAGTCACAACCCTTTTAGTGGGCGCTAAATATAAAAAAAAAGTAAATAAAAAAAACGTATGCAGAAATAAAAGAGCTTCTGGATTTACTTCACCTTGTCAAAGAGCACAATTAAGCTTAATTGTCAGAATTCAAAAGTCGTTTTTATTTCACTTAGACGTTTTTTCATGGAACAAAACAAATATGTGTAAGTTTTAACTATAGAATGTTTGCTTTTTTTTATTGTGCGGGGCCCTTAATGCATGGGGACTTGTGGAAACTCTCTCATCTTCGACCAAGTTGTATAGTCACTGGTTAATGCCCTTCATAAATACCTCCACACTATACCTACTATACTTTTATCATATTAATGCCCTTTACTTCCCATTTAAATGTGTTTCAATTATTATTTTTAATCACATTAATTTTTGAATCAGCCAATAACCTTCTCTCAAAAGAACATTTATTTGCGGATGGCGAGTCGGTATACCGACGGACGACGCGACGCACAGTGGTGCGAGAGCGGAAAAAAGTCTTTTGAAAAAGTCATGTCTATCGTTTTAAACTTTAAGTTTAAGTACTCTTAGATAACCCGAGCGTATGATTTAAAAGTATTTTTTAACATATTTATTGTATGTTCTGATTTACAAGCCCTCAAAGTTGAAAAATAATTTTACTCAAATCGCGAACTGTATTTTCAACAACTTTTGAGATGTTTTTTTCCGAAGTTCCTGTAGATAAATTCTCTAGCTTCTTAAATAATTTAATTGGTCTATTTTCGATTATCTAAAAATAAAAAAAAATATTGATTATTTATAAAAGATACCTTCTATAAGTAGCATGAAGCTTAAGTACTAAGAAAAAATGCTTTTTTTTTAACTTTTTGATTTAAAAAAACAGCTCCAAAAGATACCAAGAAAGTAAGTATGCCACCACATGCTCCATACACTTATGTTAAAGCACAGAAAAAATCAGCTGCAGATACGTGCAGATGTGGAAGTTATGCTCAAAAATGTTTCACTAAATCGGATTTCAAAAAACTCCGTCTTGACGGTGGTGTTTACTAAAAAGTTTTATTTCTTCGGTATTAATTGTCAGAATGAACTGATTAAGCCCATTTTTTTAAGAAAAAATGTCAAACTTTATTTTAAAAATAAAACAAAATTAATACATTGACCCAGGTCTGAGAATTTCGATTTTTGCGAAACCATTTATTTCTGCCTGGAAAATTTTTCAACTTTCAACTCAATTTTCTTGAAAACAACACACGAAAAATAATATAGTTTTATGATATTTTGAATTATATGATAGAGCTTAATACATAATAAAGAAAAAGATTAGGGATAATCCTTTATTTTTTTTTTATTTTTCGCTAAAAGTAGGGCAGGTAAAAATTAAAAAGGTGTTTTTTTTTTAAGTTTTATTGCTTTGTTTTTGTTGTGTATTGCGTAATTTTTTATTACCTGTAAGGATTAGTAATGGCTTATTAGAATAAAATCTCTAACTTAAATCTATATATATAAAGGATTAAAAAAAAAAGTCAGTATTGAGTTATTGAGCATTTGTGCAAGGTGTGTAAGAAAAATTTTTACTCTTAGATCAACCAATAAGTGAAAGTGAAGTGAAATATAATAACAAACATATAAAGTGAATTCAATACATTAAAATATACATAGTTAATAATAATATTTTGTTCAAAATAAAAAGTTAAGATTTTACTAAAAAAAAAATTATTTAAATATAACATCAAATCCTTCAAATTTTATAAAAATGTCAAAAACTTTTTTTCTAATAATTTTTTCTTGAGCAAATTTTGACCAAGCATGTATAAGACTAATCTTAACATGTGTGTCAAATTTAATTTAAATTCGTTTAATAGTTCAGATTTTACAGACTTTTTTCCGTTCTCCCATAGAAACATCAAAACCCTCAAATTTTAGAAAAATGTCAATAACTTTGTTTCTAATTATTTTTTTTCAACCAAATTTTGACCAAATGTGTATAAGACTAATTTTAAATTGCGAATCAAATTTCATCTTAATCCGTTAAGCAGTTCAGATGTTACAGATTTTTTTTCCGCTCTCCCATAGAAACATCAAAACCCTCAAATTTTAGAAAAATGTCAATCACTTTGTTTCTAATTATTTTTTTTCAACCAAATTTTGACCAAACATGTATAAGACTAATCTTAACATGTTTGCCAAATTTCATTTAAATCCGTTGAACCGTTCAGATAAAACAGACTTTTTTCCGCTCTCCCATACAAACCGAACCACTGTGCGACGTCTTTGCAAATTAATGCATTTCCGGTTGTATGGGCAATTAACATCTAATTTCACAATAATATCAAATATTGGTACAAATAATAATTGATTGCAAGCGCATACCAGCTTACATATCTACAGATTCATATATTTAAAATTTATCTTCATTATTAATTAGATATGAGTATATTATAGGTAGATACATAATATATATTAAGTTTATGAAAATATAGGTACATAGATGATAACTATAATGAGTACAACACTGTCGAGCCTGTGCGAAATGTTTTGGGACTAAAGTAAAAGTTCGCAAAAAATCTTTCAATTGATTTTAATTCATTGCAGTCAACTTAAACAAAAACAATGAATTTTTTGTTTCCTTCAATCAAATTCACTGACGACTGACCCAACTTTGTCGGTCTTCCTTGGATCATTTCAAAACGTAGTGTCTCACGCATATACCTACAAAAAATTTGTGTGGCTATAGCCATTTAGTTTTTCTTTTCCCCACACTTTTTTTCCAGTACATTTTTGTAAGTGGTGTAGAGAAGAGATGTTTTTTTTAGTTTAATTCTTATGAAAACTTGAGAAATTTTCAATTAATAATATAAACTTAAATGTTAGTCGTTCATTTTATTTCTATTATTATTTATGTGTTTGTAAATGTTTTGTTTTATTAACTGATCTTTCTTTAAATGAAAAAAAAAGGCTTTGTTTGTTTGTTGTAGGTAATGTAAACTCGATTGGAGAAGTAATTTTGTTTTGATTCGATTTGGATCCGTTTTGGTTTCAGCTTTCACTGAGTATGGTGAGCTCTCTTTCTCACAATACATGCACAAGTGGGTCCGTGGTGATTCTGATTCCCATACTAATTTGAGCCGCCAAACGCAGTTTTGAGGATCCACATTTGAATCTGTATGCGAAGTCGTCCATACGTTTGTTGACTACGTGCACGGATCCAAAACGGATTAGTTTGCTTGAAGGTTTGTTTTCTTTTTCTGTCATCTTCGAACCCAAGTAAAGGGTGTTTTTTTTTTTTGAAGTGTGGTTTTCAATTTGGCAATACTTTTTTCGGAGTTGGTCTTTTTGACAGCTGTCACTTGATTTATGCTCGGTTTGGTTTGCCATTTCATAATGAATAGACCTACTCCTGAACAACGTTTGCAAATCGTGCAAATTTTTTACCAAAATAATAGTTCGGTTCGCTCGCTAATCGCGCGCTGCGTCCAATAATCGATGAAGCTCATTTTTGGTTGAATGGGTATGTTAATAAGCAAAATTGTCGTATTTGGAGTGATCCTAATCCACAAGCCATTTTTGTGGATTATTTTTTACATCCTAAAAAAAGTCACTGTTTGGTGTGCTCTATGGGCAGAGGGAATCATTGGTCCATATTTCTTCAAGAATGAAGCCGGCCATAATGTTACAGTCAATGGGGAACGCTATAGAGCCATGGTTAATGACTTTTTCGTGCCTGAATTGAAGGATGTTGATGTGAACGACCTTTGGTTCCAACAACACGGCGCTACATGCCATACAGCCAACGAAACAATCAATTTATTGAAGGAAACTTTTGGTGAGCGCATTACGTCGCGTCGTGGGCCTGTGGCGTGGCTTCCAAGATCGTGCGATTCAACACCGCTGATGGACTATTTTTTGTGGGGTTATATCAAGGCGCTTGTCTACGCGGATAAGCCCTAGACGAATGACCCCTTGGAAGAGAATATTCGGTGCGTTATATTGCTGATATACGGCCCCAATTGCTGCAAAAAGTGGTCGAAAATTGGGCCTCTCGGCTGGTATTTATTCGAGCTAGCTGCTGCGGCCACTTGCCCGAAATCATTTTTAAAACATAATGGCAAACCCTTATTATTATAATAACCATAACCATTTATAGGCCATAACATTAAATTATATGCGTTTTATTTCTTATTGAAAACCACACAACTAAAAAAAAACACCCTTTACAGACATAAATACCAACCTTAAAAAAGAATAAAGCTCATAAGTATTCATATCCAGCAACCGATCCATAATTCTAAGACTTAAAAACAAACTTCTTTACGCCCACGAAATAAAATTCATTTATAAAGAAACATCATAATAATAGCAAAATGAATACATTTGAAGAAATCCTTAAAAAATATAATAAAATTCAAAAATAAATACACACAACAAGGAATCGCATTAAAATCATGTTACAAAATTAGCAAAGGAACATTATGAATATTACAACAACCTGTCAGCTTAAAAGCCTACGAATATTTCAAAACTTACTATCCCACTTGAGTCTCGAACTCAAAACCTATCATTACCCAGGATATTATATCCTTGCACATCCTCCGACTATATATTCCAGAATCCAGAGTGACATTTTACTCCTCTCACATTAACACGATCCACTTCCACTCAGCGTATGATGGCATCATTGTGTGCAAATGCAGCTACACGGGTCGCATGGTAGGCACAGCGCACAGGTGAATAAAAAGAAGGGGGCGAATAAGGGGACACAAGTGTCGCATAGAAGCTATGTATGCACACGTTAAACAGAGATTATCTCTAACAACCCCGAAGGGTTGTCGTTGTCGGTCGTGGTCGTCAATTATTGTAGTCGTCGTCATCCTGTGCAGGTGGCGAAAGGGGCCAGCATAATTACTCCAACACAAGGGTGGCAGTTGTAGTTCAGATCGACTCATGTAAAGCCTCTCGGTGAATCCTTTTGTTTAGCCGTCAAATTGCTTCCATTATTTGCATCATCGACTCGGTCGCTCCTAGTTATGGTGTCATTAGCAATAGCAGGCCCATGTTCACTTACTTCGTCATTAGCTATTGGTTCCTGACTATTCACAGGTGACAATGTCGATGCCGGCGAATGTTGGAATGGGGCTTGGGCCGGGACAGGGATTGGAAGAGACGCCGAAGTCAGCTCTGCTGTTAATTGACCCTCATTAGTGGTATTCGAGCTGTTAATGCATGGTGCATCCACTGGCGGTGCCACTGATAAATCACCGGCCTTCAACACTTCCAATTTGCTACTGTAAACCCGTTGGAAGTGCTCTGCTCGAAGGATATTTGGCGGCTCTAGGTTATGGCTTGTATATCCCTGCGAAACACGAAACGAAATTACATTATTGGAAAATAAATTGATTTATTTCGAAAATTCTGTGGCAACTACGCACTCAACACTTACCGATGCCGACGGCTGCGTTGTCATCGTGATTCGCCGCTGTTGCAACAAGGGATTTGTCGCAATGAACTGATAGCCTGAGTCGAATGAGGGCACGAAATAGCCTTGAATTGAGTATTTCTGTCCCGCGGGGACATCCACACGTTGCAGGGGAATCTCGAATGTACGATAGACTATTTTTGCCACAACAAGTCGCCGCACAAGATCCTCAGCTTTTGCCGTTAGTGGGTCACCCTCAGCCATGTCCAAGTCCTCGCTGCGGTGTGATTTTAACTGCAATAAAGGATAATTGAATTGAATTTCATTGAATTATAATATACAGTCCGTCCCAGAAGATTGGCAGGATATTATTTAACTAAACCCGATTTTCTGTTTACAGTTTTTTTTGTTAGTTAATCCACACCCCACGAGATGTCAGCAGAATTATTTAAATATTCAACTATTTGTGTCCTTTTTAAAAAGGATGTAGGATATATTTCAGTATGGAGTAGCGTGGTCCAAGTAACACAACAAAAAAAAAAAAGACTTTTCAAAGGATATTCCAGGGAATCAAAGTTAAAAGGAATTTTTAATACGACACTGCCACCACCACCACCACCACCAGCACCATCACCACCCGTCCTATCTTATTTTAATCCTTTTCAGCTTCGTTGGCTGTCGTTTTCATCCAACTGAATATATACAGAGTAATCCTTTTACCCTACGTTTATTTTCTTTCAAATCTTAATTGAAATTAATTTCTTAATTGGAATTAAAATATCGAAGGGATTGGCATTTGTTTTTGTGGGGGTGGGAGTGGGAGTGGGGATGGTGGTGGGTTCTGGCGTGTGGCGTCTGGGGAAGATTCACTGAAGATATAATATACATAAATATTTAATGGAGTTTGGGGGCGGGGGGAAGAGAACGGCTGTTGCAGCAGACAAGAAGCCACTACTGCTGCTGACTCATCAGATTCATGTCTTCAATTATAATGTGAGGCTTAAATATGATATTAACTGTGGCTATATGGTGCTGTGGCGCTGTGGGTGCAACAGAGCATATTCTTAATAATTGATTGGCGAATTTTAATTGGGATTAATGAAATGAGTGTAAGATAAGAGATGAACAATTTTAATATGGAGTAACGAATTTAAAGGATTTAAAATGTCTTGTTTATGTTCTATAACTTTCCCTTTAAGTATCGTGTACGCAATAGTGCAATCAAGCCTACTAATACAAGTTAAAAAGAAGGACTCAGTTTATAAAGCCTTAGCCGCTTCAGTTTCTACTAACTATAAAGGGTGGGCGCCATCTGGTTTGTTTTTAGATCAAAAGTTATTTTGAAACTGACAGCTGTTTCCCGCTCGAAATCTTGATAGAAACTCAGTATCATACCTAGGGGTTAGGCTGCTAATGCGATAGCTGCTTTTAATCACTCTGCTATTACACTGAGCAGAGAGCAGTAGCGATTGATCTTCAATGTAACTGCTCACTACTCAGTGGTGAACCTAACAAAATTCAAAGGCAAGCCGTAGATACGTGATGACGATGAGCAGTTAAATAGGTGAACAGTCAGAACAAAACGCTCTAAGTTCTTTAAACTGCTCGCTGCTTTTTTAACCATAGTCATCATAATGTAATGTAATGCAAAGAAACTGAACAGAAAGCAGGTTGAAATCGCATTACTAGCAAATTTAATGAATTTGTGATTTTTTTTTTGAGTTTTTCAGAGGTTTTTTAATCCGTCGTCATCACTGCCATCCTTTGATGGAATTTGACAGTTAAAAGCTTGAAAAATAGGGAACATAGTCAATTTTGACGTGTATACAATATTTCTTTTCCAATATCAACGGATTGCCCTGAAATCGCATTTTTCTGGAGCAAAAGATATATAAGCAAAAATTTTCGGATTTTTCAGAGGATTTTTAATCCTACGTCATCGTAGCCATCCTTCGATGGAATTTGACAGTTAAAAGTTTGACAGATAGGGAACATAGTCAATTTTGACGTGTATACAATATTTCTTTTCCAATATCAACGGATTGCCCTGAGATCGCATTTTTCTGGAGCAAAAGATATATAAGCAAAAATTTTCGGATTTTTCAGAGGATTTTTAATCCGTCGTCATCGTAGCCATCCTTCGATGGAATTTGACAGTTAAAAGTTTGACAGATAGGGAACATAGTCAATTTTGACGTGTATACAATATTTCTTTTCCAATATCAACGGATTGCCCTGAAATCGCATTTTTCTGGAGCAAAAGATATATAAGCAAAAATTTTCGGATTTTTCAGAGGATTTTTAATCCGTCGTCATCGTAGCCATCCTTCGATGGAATTTGACAGTTAAAAGTTTGACAGATAGGGAACATAGTCAATTTTGACGTGTATACAATATTTCTTTTCCAATATCAACGGATTGCCCTGAGATCGCATTTTTCGGGAGCAAAAGATAAAAAGCAAACATTTTCGGATTTTTCAGAGGTTTTAATCCGTCGTCATCGTAGCCATCCTTCGATGGAATTTGACAGTTAAAAGTTTGATAGATAGGGAACATAGTCAATTTTGACGTGTATACAATATTTCTTTTCCAATATCAACGGATTGCCCTGAAATCGCATTTTTCTGGAGCAAAAGATATATAAGCAAAAATTTTCGGATTTTTCAGAGGATTTTTAATCCGTCGTCATCGTAGCCATCCTTCGATGGAATTTGACAGTTAAAAGTTTGACAGATAGGGAACATAGTCAATTTTGACGTGTATACAATATTTCTTTTCCAATATCAACGGATTGCCCTGAAATCGCATTTTTCTGGAGCAAAAGATATATAAGCAAAAATTTTCGGATTTTTCAGAGGATTTTTAATCCGTCGTCATCGTAGCCATCTTTCGATGGAATTTGACAGTTTATGGCATGTTACAGGAGTAACATACCATATTCTGGAGTATAGAGAATATTTCGATCCAAATATCTTACAATTACTTTTAAATGACAGTTTTCCGATGGAATTTGAAAGTTAAAAGTTTGACAGATAGGGAACATAGTCAATTTTGACGTGTATACAATATTTCTTTTCCAATATCAACGGATTGCCCTGAAATCGCATTTTTCTGGAGCAAAAGATATATAAGCAAAAATTTTCGGATTTTTCAGAGGATTTTTAATCCGTCGTCATCGTAGCCATCCTTCGATGGAATTTGACAGTTAAAAGTTTGACAGATAGGGAACATAGTCAATTTTGACGTGTATACAATATTTCTTTTCCAATATCAACGGATTGCCCTGAAATCGCATTTTTCTGGAGCAAAAGATATATAAGCAAAAATTTTCGGATTTTTCAGAGGATTTTTAATCCGTCGTCATCGTAGCCATCTTTCGATGGAATTTGACAGTTTATGGCATGTTACAGGAGTAACATACCATATTCTGGAGTATAGAGAATATTTCGATCCAAATATCTTACAATTACTTTTAAATGACAGTTTTCCGATGGAATTTGAAAGTTAAAAGTTTGACAGATAGGGAACATAGTCAATTTTGACGTGTATACAATATTTCTTTTCCAATATCAACGGATTGCCCTGAAATCGCATTTTTCTGGAGCAAAAGATATATAAGCAAAAATTTTCGGATTTTTCAGAGGATTTTTAATCCGTCGTCATCGTAGCCATCCTTCGATGGAATTTGACAGTTAAAAGCTTGACAGATAGGGGACATAGTAAATTTTGACGTGTGTACAATATTTCTTTACCAATATCAACGGATCGCCCTGAAATCGCATTTTTCTGGAGCAAAAGATGAACAGCAAACATTTTTGGATTTTTCATAGGTTTTTTAATCCGTCGTCATCGTAGCCATCCTTCGATGGAATTTGACAGTTGATGGCATGTTACAGGAGTAACATACCATATTCTGGAGTTTAGAGAATATTTCGATCCAAATATCTTACAATTACTTTTAAATGACAGTTTTCCGGAGCAAAAAATTAAAAGTTCAAATTATCGGATTTTTTAGATAATTTTTATTTATTATTTACTTTATGTTCTCTAACCTACTCTTTAAACTGCTCACTGCTTTCTTAACCAGTGTTCATCTGTTCTTCATATTATATAATGCAAAGAAACTGAACAGGGAGCAGTTTGAAATCGCATTTCTATCAAATTCAATGGATGTATGGAACGCTTCCTTTTCATACTCAACCTTTTAAAAAATATAATATTTTCTAAGTATGAATATGTGCAAAATAAAAATTCTTTAAATAATGTTATTAATGTTTGTGATTACATTTTTTTTTTTGTTTTGTTTTAATTGCCTAATGTATGTATGTCCATTCTTCGACTTTAACTTGTTTTTAAAGAGCGATTAAATAGCTGCTAAATAGAGCTGCTCTTTTTTTAAACTGCTCTCTGCGATCGCTGCTCATTTAAAATCACTCTTAAGCACACCTCTTATCATATCTCCTCGCCTTACGCTTTAAAAACGTTGGGAAATTTTAAAAACATATTTCCAAAGCGAGTGATGTGTAGCCCAAACAGATTTTGGGCGAAAAATCATCTTTTCTGACGAGGCGCATTACTCGGCGGATACGTTAACAGACAAAATTTCAAAATTGTCAAGAAACCAATGTATCCACAGAGAGTGACAGTTCAGTGCGGATTGTGGAGTTGTGGCATCGTTGGAAAATTTTTCTTCGAAAATGAGGCTGGGAACATCGTTTCGGTCAACGGTGGGCGTTACAGAGCCATGTTCACCGACATATTTTTTTTACTGAAATTGAAGACATGGATTTGGACGACCTCTGGTTCAGGCAGAATGGTGCGCCATGCCACACAGACCTTGCCAAAATCGATCTTTTGCTCACCAAATTCCCAAATCGTATTATCAGCCATCTTTACTATGTCAATTGACCGCCTCAGGGCTGCGATTTGACCCCTTTGGACTTTTTTTTGTGGGAAACCGTGGAGGGCCGATGTTATGCCAACAATCCGGAAACGATTCAAGCGCTTAAGGCCAATATCATCCAAGCAATCCATGAGCTACAGCCCAAAACCATCAACAAGTACTGCGAAGCCAGTCGAAGCAGCCACTTGAACGACGTTATGTTGCATAAACCATGATTAATGGGAATATTTTCTCTTATACTTATAAAGCAATAATAACTACATGGAAAAAATTAGATTTTGTTCATTTCATTGCATTTAAAAAAAAAATATTGTATTTGGCCCACCCTGTATGACTGCCGAAGGTGGAGACAGATTATTGTACCATTCAACACAAATGACTTTGGCGAAGTGAAGATAGCTAATCTTCAGTGAAATGAAGTTACTGGAGCTTTTGATTTTGCTGCCGAACTGTACCTACAAAACGGATACCTAAGGAGAATGCACGCTATCACACCGCGGTCAGCAAAAACCTAACCGATAACTTTGTAGTCAAAAAATGTTTCAAATAACTTGATGCGCTGTCATGCGACTTCTTTAAGCTTCAGTGAAACTCTCAAGTCTACCACCGAGGGACAGCTCCGGAGCAATAGAGAAAAACTATGACTCTAGGTGGCACACGCAAATGAAATAAATAGTACCTAAACGAATTTGGCGTGATCGAACTTGCTGGAATAAGGTTGTTGGTTTAGGCCCGTTCCAGGTCCACACCGGACTGTAGCACAATCTTAAGTACCTACATTAAATGTTAGAGCTACTTGCTACTAATTGCCTTCATAGTAGAGCTGTACGCCTCGTCTCTTTATCGTTATCATCGAAAAATTAATTAAGTATCCCCTCGTTATCATCGGTTTTTTCGTGTTTTTGTGGATGAATTATAAATAGAATTAATATTTGAATTAAGAAAAACTATGATCTCTTCAAGGATGCTTTGGAGGTTTTTTCGTCTCAGTATCCCGAGATAAAACCGAGGCTTTTCTCGCCTCGTGGCCAGCCTTACCGAACCGACTCACTGAACCCGCGAATGATTAATTTTATCTTCAAAATCGTATCTTCGAACCCTAGGTTGTGTATGTGATTTTCGTCTCACCAAACCCTGTGTCGACATACCTCTACCCCACGGTATGATATGGTACGTCACTGGGTGAGACATAAAAAAAAAGAGAAACAAAAATAAATGTGAAGTAAATTACGTCACTCGGAGACAAATTATATAATAAAATGCGCAATATCATTCATATTATGTCCTAATGTTGGATGAGCAGACCATGTATGTCGTTGTATTGACGTTTTTGATTTCGTTCGCCGTTCTCTCAGTTCACATTTACTTATGGTTGAAATATTTATATTTCCTAACTTAAATAAACTTAAAAACTAAATTTTAATATTATAATTGTATGTAAATGAACAAGAGGGTTATGCATTATTATACTTATATTTAAGAATTCTTAACTTGCGTCTTTTTAAGTATCTTTTTTGTTTTATATATAATTATTTATATTTGTATATTATCACCCCTGTTCTGATTTCCGATCGGTTTTAAAATCCTTTAGTTTTCAAACTCTAGGTGTTCTGAAATACTTTTCGCTTTCAATACTTGCGGGAAAAGTGTGCTTTGATTTTCGATCGGATTAAAAATATTTGACATTTGGAAATTCATTTGAGTTTTCGTGTCCGAATTGAATAGAAAACAATTTTAAATGTTTATTTGGTTGATGTTCGTATATTATTAGATTTGTTTTTGTGATTTGTGTAAATTTTTTCAACAACTTTGATGTTTCGAATTGTGTTTTTATTGATTTCGAAAGAAAAAAAGGTTTGAATACTAGCTAACGTGAAAGTGAGAATAAGAACACCTTTTTTAAATCCGAGCGGATCTCAATTCCGTTTACGGATTTTATTCGGAACGGAAATCAGAACAGGGGTGTATGTTTATTTTTATTTTTCAATAGGAAAAATGTGGAGAACAACCTTTGTCGAGATACCATTATTTTTCTCTGTTAAGATGTTCAACATTATTACTATCTTTAGCCGCTTTTTTACCATCAGAAATGATCCATATAGATCATCAAATTACATGCATTACAACAACAACAACTCGAGATCCTGCTCTCTATCGGGATCACGTTTCATGAACCAAAAATTTTGTTTTTACACTTGCGGCTAGATGGCTTCTCACGATAAGGTAGTGTGAATTGTAGTGTAAATAAAAAAGACAACGAACATATTAAAAATAAACAAACGTAAGAAAAAAAATATGCACTACTGGGTCGCACGAACTTGCTCTTATGCGCGATCACATTGTGGTTCTATAGTCTGCAATAAATTAGCTATATAGGAGTATATATTTTATCCATTTGCCAAATCTTAGTTTAGTTTCAGGTGGTATTATGTGAGCATACAAAAATTAACAATATAGCCTAGTGTTGCACATATGCAATATGCATCAAAGGAAATTATACTATTTAAACTGGTAAATTGTTTTAAATCAACAAAATTAGAAAGAAATTGATTAAAATACTTTGAATCCGTTTTAAACCAACGCGATGTACACCATCTGATTTCTTATATAAATTTTTATTTATGAGAAAAAAAAATTTGTAAATCGTAGGAGCGGTTTTAAAAATAATTAATTTTTTATATATAAAATTTCGTTAACATTTTTGAGAAAAATAATTGGTACGCCAATTTAAAGCATTTATTAATGTTGCGTTAAAAATTGAACTTCACAAAAAAATCCGCAACCAGTTTTCGAAATATCGAATTTTCAAAAAATAATTTTGATTTTTTTTAAAAAAATCCAAAAATCATTTTTAAGAAAATTTTGATACGCACTTTTATTTATATTTGTTACAAGCTTCTGTATTAAAAATCTAATTTTATTCGGTTGATCAGATGTTGAATATAGTCGAAAATCAAAGAAACCGTTCTATGAGAGGTACTGTTAACAAACGTAAAATATAAACTTAAAAAATTTTAAATGGTAGATCGTACTAATTTTAACACACAAAAAAACTTTTATGAAAACCGTAGAAGTCGCTTTTGAGAAACAAAATATTTTTCTTAACGGTTTTTTAACATTTGTATGGGAGGCACCGTTATTTTGGGGTATTAGAATAATTTTTGTCTTCTTTTATCTTCTAGATAAAGTTAAAAAACTACTATTTACCAAGTTTAATAAAAATCGACCAAGTCGTTTTTGAAATATTGAGTTTTCAAAAATAAATATTAAAACTGTTTTTAAAAATCTAAAAAATATTTTTTTTTGAAAATTTTGGTACACAATAGTATTTAGAATGTGTCAATACTTCTTCATAAAAAATTGATCAGAATCAGCTTAACCGTTTTCGAGAAAAGCGAAAATCAAAAAAATGGTTCTTTGGGAGGTACCATTAATAACCATTTTTCGGAACCATTTTTTTTATTAAACGGCAACTCATAACTATTTAAATTTATTGAGTTCTTAAAAACAAATTCGGTAGCGCTGGATTTGAGAAAAATAAGTTTTTCCTTTATGGACAAGAAATTTTGTATGACAGCTACTGTTAATTTTGGTCCTAAGAAAAAAGAGAAAAAAAACGGTTGGGGGGAATGTCCAAAAAACGCTAGTTACCAAGTTTAAAAAAAATCGACCCATCCGTTTAGACAGACGGACGTTTTTGCGAGACCCACTTTTTTTGACTTCTCTATCATCGTAATGTAAAGTTTGATCAAAATATCGAGTTCGATTTTTTGTACGAATCCATAACTTCCCATGTAGTAACTATATCGCAAGTAAAAAGAGGTAATTATACAACACAGTTGTCACTAAGATCCGTTTTGTCTTCTTTTCATGAGGTGATCTATATGGATCATCGGGCGGCGATAATAAAATAATATGGCTATAATGTCTACTAGATTTATCGAATTCTTAAACCATTTGCAATTATTGGACAATCAGCAATCAACGACAAGAAAAAGAAAAATATACAAAACCAAATATGATCCAATGCAAGGATTTCAGGAAGAATTATAGGTTTTCCAAGGAAAATATAGGGAAACTCGTAGCAATTGTTGAAGATGATCTAAATTGGGATACAAGACGTGGACAAGCAGTTGAATATCTTTTCGCGTTTAGGTTCCAGTTAACGTCTTATGTCGTTTTCCATTGGTTTCACTCGGGGATTCACCCATTCTGAAATCCAATGGAACAGTGCTAACTAATTCTACTCAACTTTGAAATTTTTTTTATTGTATTTGTGAATCGTCGTGTCGGTAAAATGCCCTGCCAGTTCATTATTTTGTATTTGCCTTCAAGAGAAATATCTACCTATCCTCTATTGCCACTGACTTACGTAAATATATAAGTTAGAAGATTTGTTATAATTCTTCGAAAAAAGTCGTACACCCTACCATGACCGCTGTATCTCACTGCTGAAGGGATGGATACTGACGAGTGACGATGAACGATCGTGCGCTCGTAGTCGTCATCTACGATGTGTGTATTGAAATTGTACTTGAGAACCAGGGTTGCCAGCTTAGGGGTTTTCCCCCTAGATTTAGGGGCTTTTCTTTTCGTTGGGGGGTAATCTGGGGGGGGGGGGGCAAGATGTTTGGGGGGGGGGGCATTTGGGGGGATTCATTTAGAGATAAAAGGTTGAGGAATCGTATGGGTATTGAAACAGGTGACAGTATTCTACGAGTTAGATATTCTTCACATTCTGGATGTCAGAATTTTACACCAACATCAACACAAGAAATGCTGAAAATTGTCACAAGTTAGAAGATGTATCAAACCGACCGACGGGTGACGCGAGAGCCAAAACGAAGATGACTTTAGGTCTGTTTCTTTACGTTTTCTAGTTCGAGAAAAAGTTTGGGCTCGAGCTTTTGTTGTTGTTGTTGTAATTTTTGACCAGAAATAAAAAGAAAGAAAACGCATTTGGGATGTCTCTGATTGGCATTTACCATATCGGGCTCCTTCAAAGGAACCAGGAGATGTATTTATCGTAACGTTTGTTGCCATTGCTTCATTTAATTAATCTATTTATTTTTGTTTCAATTTATTTATTTTTCAATGACCGTCTTATTTAGATTGAATCAAATTTAAAATTAAAAACAAAATTAAGAGTTGTGAATAAAAATAAAAAAGTTGAAAACAAAATTTAGGGGTTTTTATTGATAAAATGTGGTAATCTGGGGGGTTTCTAAATTTTTCTGGGGGGAGATTTTTTTTGTTTCATCTGGCAACACTGTTGAGAACAGATACATGAAGTTGAGTATTTTAATGGTGAATGGTTATTTATAATTCAAACTACGGAAACTCTGTGAGACCTTAAAAGAGGCAAACGTCCTATCTTACCTGCACTGATAATTTTTGTTGAATAGAGAATAATGGCGTCAATGTAACCAGACCGAGAGGCAAACGTCCTATCTTACCTGAGGCCCAATTCCGCAAGCGTGAGTTTTTTCTGTGTGCACAAAAATCAGTGTACACATTAAATTATGCGATTCCGCAAGAGTGAGGTGCAATCTTTTTGACAGATAAAGCGTACACAGATAGGCAAATTTATTCACGCATATTTTGAGCGTGAATAGAAAGTGTACACGGAAAACTATTCACACTTGCGGAAATGAGCCCCGGCACTGAGAATTTTTGCTGAATAGAGAATAATGGCGTCGACATTTTGAATGAAGAGTGAGTAGAGTATCTACTGACGTTACAGCTGAAATGTGTTAGTGCTTCTTGAGAGAATTCTGATTTCAAATCGAGAAGCGAAATTATCTACTCAGAAGCGTCGGTTGACTGTTATTTTTGCCAATGGAATGGTTTCAGAAGAGTTCCGGATGCTTCCGGACGTCCAATGGCAAACGACAATAAATTAATTGTATTATTGCGGGCACTGCCGAGTGGTTTCGTTTGAAACTAAACTGATATTCTGTGGTACAATCTCTTTTTCTTTCGATTACGAAATAAATTGGCTTACAAATGACTATTTCGAATTCTTTTCCAATAATAGGTAGGAGGATCCGCCTATAGTTTGAAGGGTCAGAAGGATCCTTTTTCTTTTTTTTATAATTGGAAAAACTGTTGGTGTTTTCCAACAATTCGGAAAATAGCAGTTATTTATTAAGTTGTTGAATATCAAAGAATATTTCCGTATAATATCCATTGAGTACCTATCAAAGATTAAAATGAGCGTGTTCGAATCAGTTCGAACAAAATCCAATTTTTGTTTATGATTGTTCATACTCGATCGTTTTGCCTCTATACTCGTAAGTCATTTTATCCACGAGTAAAAATACTCATAAGTAAAGTCAAACAAATTGGTCGAACTCATGAGTATCGGTTGCCTTCTTTATCCATAACCAAAATTACTCATGAACATTTGCAACAAGTTTCGGGTACTCATAACAAAGCGAGTATACTCGAAAGAAAATGGGTATTCGAAAATATTGTGAATATCATGAATAACCAAAGGGAATGGGATCGTGGATCGGTCATCGGTCTTGCATCGTAGTTCGTGGAAGGGTAGGTAGATTTTGTGTATTTATTTTTATCTATTCATTGTATCTATATGTTCAGTGGTTTCAATTTGCAATAATTTGCAAGAAGTAAAACCTGTTTTTGTTGTTTTTTTTCCTTTTGCAAGGAATAGATTTATTATTGGGTTGGTAAGAAGATGTAACATATGATCGTCAATATCTGCGACAAGTGTATTTACGTATACCTAATTTATGTATGTAAATAATATACGCAACCCTATAATGAAAATGCATTATAATGCTGTTTTTAAAAAGGATAACTCTTTTGCTTTCTAGGTCTAGGTAGGTATATTGCAGCTTAAACGACTTTACAAAAATTTACATACATATGTACATATCTGTATCTACATAGCGAAAAATTGTATGCGTATTGCGTAGGTATGTAAGATGTAGGTTAGGTGCATTTATATAGTGATGTCTATACAATGTTTTTTTGGGAACGGGTTGAATTCGCAGGAAAAAAACTGGTCTGTGTTTTTTGCGATTATATTGAAAAGATTTATGAATGGGTTGATATATGGAAAATATGCAATTATATGACACATAATCGTCTTTTTGTATGTAAGGTATGTATGTATATAATATAAACACGAAACGCCATATGAAAATTTGGGATATTGCGGTTTTTATGTCATTCCTTTTAAAAGGATAGCTTCTTTTGTTTTTATGTGGGAGATTTTTAAACGCCTTCAAAAAAATATATAAGTATATATAATATAGGTATATATGGAAATATAATAACTGAAAAAAGAACGAGATTGAACCCAGAAACAGTCAAGAATTTAATGGTCGCGAATTTCAATTTGAAGATAAATCCAATTTCACTGAACGACGCCAGCTTTAGAGAATCAACAATTTAATAATAAAATAAAAATATTATTCAATAAAAAGGTTTCTAAAATACATTATAACCTTTATAAATAGGTATACCTATCTAATTTATTATTTTAAAAAATAATTTCATTACTTTTAAGTTTTTCTTTGTTTTATTTATTTTTTATTAATTTTCTTCTTTTAGACCTAGGTAACTATATTCTTTTTTTTTATTTTATTTTGCTTGGATATCATATATGTATTTATGTAATGTACGTTCTTTATTAATTCATTTGAACAAAGTTGAACAAATTACGTTTCATCTATTAGAAAACTCATAATCCGAGACACAATTATTTCTCACTACTTCTTAGACGTAATACTGAAAAAAGGAATTGAAATGAAATCTCAAAAACCAACCACCATCCACCAATCTACACAAAATAGTTCAGCTACCCATCGTCAACCACCGACCTCGAATACACATCTTCCGCCACGATTCGAGTATATTTGATCATATCGATCGTGGACAATTTGGTTACGAGCGCCTGACTCGTTTTTATTCGAAACCATTTGAACTCGGTTGCAACGTATACTCGTTTGTACTCGCTCGATGTGTGTGCTGACTTACGAGTCATCATACTCATGAACATTAAAACTCGTAAACATTTTGGTTGTGTTTGACTCTGTTTGTTTGAACTCGCTTTTTTTGAATGAGTATTCGATGTTCGTGAACTATACTCGACTCGTTTTATTCTCTGGTACCTATACGTTGCACCTGTTGGGTTATTCGCTATTAACTCCTCCTTTTTTGAAGGTTCTCTTCTGTTTGTTATTGTATTATTATTGTTTTGGGACGATTTCCAACTGATTATTCCAGTTAATACTTCAATTAAGTAAACAGTGACAGTGAATGGAGTTTGCAATATGCAATCCGGGGGCAGTACCTTACCTTAACTGGGATTTCAAAGAATGAAATACCACAGACACAATATTGCATTCTTTTTGGAAGTCCACGTGTTATTTACCGGTAAAGCATTAATTTCTTCATATTCCCAAGTATAGATACTTATACTATTCAGCTGCATGATTTCTCATTTTACATACCTACACAAACAATTGTTTTATAATTCCATAGTAATATAAACATTGTTTTCAAAGTATACTCTGATTGCATAATAATTCGATTGGAAAATTAAATCAAATAATTGCATAAGTTCTCAACTATATGTATATGTATGTATTTCAACAAGGATGTTCGGTACGACGAGACGGGATGAACGGAAACCATACATTTCCAGATACAATATTGCTATACGTTATTTAAGTTCATGTGGTAAAAAGCATAATACCTACTCAACACAACATGATGTTGAATATTATGTACATATTTATTGTTTATATACAAAATATATACATACATACATACGTGAGTGAAAATCCATATTATTCTGTTTTTAATATTGTAGCTTAACAGGGTGTCGTAACATTCAGACAACCTTTAAATAATCACTAAAAATATAGTTCAATTGAAAAAGAAAGATAGGTACGCGCTTTAATGCAGTCAAGTGCAAAAAAACTATTCGTTGATAATTCGAATTTTAAACCAATCTTTCTGATGTGAAAGCCATTCGAATGCTATAAGCACAATATTTTAAAATTGTGGGCAAACTTGTAATTTGTATTCTTGACATTTTTGATATTCTAGCTTTCTACTTTTGCTGTTGCAGAAAGGACAATTAATTTTTTGTATTAGTTTATTATAAAATCAAAATAGCCCTTTTGGTTGCAATAAAACATCCATATAATTCATTTAGGTTCAATTTTTCAGTGATGCGAGATTAAAATTAAACCCGAGTTAACTCAACAAATTTGGTCAGGATTAACTAAACAGATGATGCTTTTGATGTTTTATCCACCGAGTGTGTTTAGTCATTCCGCATGCATTTGCATTCTCCTCCAAAAAAAACTGCTTCCCCAGTTAACTGTGAGCTTATATTACTTCAAGAGTAGCTACCTATGTATAACTCTGATTTAACTCACAACTGAAAACTGGGCCTAGGTGAATTAGGAGCTAGAAACTTAAAATGCATAGCTGGATTAAAATCAGTTGAGCTATTATTGAGATAAACGGGAATAACCCAAAAATAAGGCAATTTTCGCAAAAAAAAAAACTTTAAAAACTTACTTCAGTTATGAGAATGTTTCGCTCTATATTGCATAGCATGGTCACTTTTAATGGGAATAAATATCTACTTATAAATTGGAATTTCTCTAGTCTCGTCCTTCAGCTTCAATTACAAAACACAAAGAGGTGAGCTTCGAAAGGCTGAAAAGCTATTCAATTGCAGTATTTAGGTACCACCTGAATTTCATGTCCACCCTATATCAAAACTGGTAATGTATGAATAAAAGTATAGGCATTGCATTAAACCTGAACTTAAATAAATATTTTTCATCCTTCAGATAATGATTCATGTTTCAGATTGGTGAATGTGTACAATAATAATGTTCGATCGATTATCGGGTAAGTGATGATGGTGATAGGTAAGGTTAGGTTAGGAGGTGTGAAAATACGGCGAGCCGCATCATCGCACTCGGATCTCAATGAATGCATTGTGGTCCCCAGGAAATAGTTGAGGTGAAGGAAGAGGATGGGTGGGAAGGAGTTAGAGGAGTTTAGGTGTGGGTATGAAGGGCCTCCTTGAACCAACCCGAACATTGAATAAATTTCAGGATGTTTCTTAGTGGCAAAAACGAGATGTCGCTCAGTTCGTCAAAGAAGTAATCTCCGAGGGCCATTTTTCTAGTTCTTACTAAGATGGGGCATTCACAAAGGAAGTGATAGGAGCCCTCCTCCGCCTCTCCATCTTGACACCCTCTGCACAAGTCGGATGAGCTGATGCCCATTCTGCGCATGTGGGTTCCCATTGAGTCGTGACCCGTTAGGATTCCAACCAAAAGGGACAGTTGAGGTCTGCTTAGTTTGAGATGTAAGTCTGTTTTTTTTTCTTTGAGATGTCTGTCCATAGATTCCTCGAGACCCGACAAGTATCAAGAGATGACCATCTATCGTTTGCGGCTTCGAGGAAACATTTGCGAATACTGCCTTTTTCTTGTTCTAGTGGCATAGAAACGGAAGAATCAGTTTGGCTTGGATCAAGAGAAGATCCTATTTTGGCCACTTTATCCGCCATTTCGTTTCCATATATGTCACGATGTCCTGGGACCCATCAGAAGGGTAACTGTATTTGATGCATTTGAGTAGCTTTAACTCATTTCGGCAACATTCTACCAGTTTAAGACTTTGTGACAATTGAAGCAATTGATTTAATTGCCGCCTGACTATCAATGAAGATGTCGATGTTTGTATTTACAAGTTCAAAAGTGGTAAGACTTTTTGCCGCCTCGTAAACTGCAAGCACTTCCGCTTGTAAGACACTGCAAAAATCTGGAAGTTTTATTGATCTACTTAGGGGTGGGTTATCTGAGTAGATGCCTGACCCTACCCCATCAACCATCTTGGAACCATCTGTAAAAACTGAAACATGATTAGTGTTTATGACCTGGTTGGCCGCCCAGAGATCCCTTGAGGGTACATCTGTTAAGGCAACTGGGTTGAAATCAATGTGCGGTGCAGTATAGTCCGTTTGAATGTCTTTGTCCATGAAAGTCATTATGGTTTTGTGCCAAAAATGGCCTCCTACCCAGTTATTACATTGGTTTAGTCTTAAAGCACTGTTGGCCGCCACTTCCTTCGTAAATAAATCAAGTGGGGCTAGTGAAAGAAACGTTTCCAAGGCTGCGGTAGGAGTAGTTTTCATGGCACTAGTAGTTCCAATACATTCGAGTCTTTGAATTTTTGTTATAGTTTTTAGATTGGTTGCCTTTTCTAGGGCTGGCCAACAAACCAGACATGCGTATGTCAAAATTGGCCTTATTTTGGCTGTGTACATCCAATGAATGGTTCTGGGGCTGGGATCCCATCTTTTTCCAAAAATTCGACTACAGGTATAGAATGCAACTGAAGCTTTCCTCTTTCGTCTTTAATATTTTCTTTCCAATTTAACTTACGGCCTATTACCAAACCAAGATATTTTGCCGTACCAGTGATCTGGAGCGGAGTCCCATTTATGGTGATGATGATGGTAATCGTTTCTAAACAAATCATCGGTCATACGCAACCTTATAAATTGGGTCTTGTGAATAAAAGAAATTCTAAAGTTAAAACTTGGATTTTTAAGTAAAAGCTAGGTTTTTGGTGAATAAAAATAAGCTTAAGCTAGCTAGTTAAAGATGTCTTTAAAAGTAATAGCTTTTTTAAAATAGCCAACGCTAAATTTATTCAGTTTTAACTTGCTTTTCCAGCCTAAGCTTCAATTTGTGTGAGTAAAAATAGCTTAAACTAGAATATTTTAGTTTTTTTTTTAACTGTCTAGAAAGCTTTGACTAGGTCTTATTATTGTGTATTGTATTTAGTTATAGTGCGAATATGGCCGATTTTATACGTGTAAGAAAACCAAAATTGTATAAGAAACGGTTGGAAATTAGTGATGAGGATTTTCATAGTTTATTTCGGTTTTCAAAAGAAAATGATCAGTGCCTTTCTGATTACTTTTTAGGAGATTCAAAAGAGTGTAGAAGAGGTGCACCGTGCACTGACCTATGAGAAGAGAATGCAGATATTTTTGAGATATCCGAGTGAACCTGGATTTCATTGCGGTGGTGTAGGAAAAGATCTGCAAGACTTTTAAGCACGTGGCCAACAAAGATTATGGAAAAGGCTCACATTCATATTAGATTTCAAAATATTCAAAAATGGGGGTTTTATACCCCAAAACCGGTTTTTGACCTAGCCCCCGTTTTTTCGAAAATCAAATTTTTGAAAATTGTTCTAGATTGTTCTAGTTGTATCGAACATTGTTCCAAGATTTTGGAGTTCTTTGAAATTTTTCATAGTAAAAATCAATACTAAGAAACGAAATTTTGGAACAATTTAGAAGAGCCCTAGAACAACCTGGAACAAGTTTTTGAATTTTTTATTTCTGAAAAGGGAGGCCAGAGCAAGGATAATAGGATATTTTCATTTAAAGTTTTTTTTCGGCTTAAAACATCAATTTTCAATATTTTTGGATGAAACTTTGGAACAATTGGGTTTGAGCGATTTTGGACTAGGAACAACTTTTGGATTTTTGATTGTTGAAAAAGAGGCTAAAGGAGTTTTCATTGCTTTTTTTTTTAAATTTAGGGACACAATATTTTCTTAAAACATGTAAATACTATCTTTAATCGATATAAAGGGTTTTTCAACAGGGACGCTACAAAAGTAGAGCAACAGGGACAGCAAACGACGCCATATTTCTTGCCGCTCTTTTAACATTTCTCTTCAGTAAGGTTTGCCATTTCATGAT
Organism: Leucozona laternaria; assembly: GCA_932273885.2. Lineage (NCBI taxonomy): Eukaryota > Metazoa > Arthropoda > Insecta > Diptera > Syrphidae > Leucozona > Leucozona laternaria. The sequence goes on along the minus strand of OW026366.1, from coordinate 196,185,398 downwards.
GGAAAGAAATACGAGCCAACAACGAGTCGAAATTATTAAAATTTACTACCGAAATTCGGAGTCAGCGGCCTCAACGTTAAGAGCGCTAAAAATCGAAAAATCATCTTCAGCGATGAGGCTCATTTCTGGCTGAATGGCTTCGTCAATAAACAAAATATGAGGTATTGGTCAGGCAGAAATCCACACGTACTCCATGAGTCATCATTGCATCCCGAAAAAATTACGGTTCGGTGTGGTTTATGGGCCGGCGGCGTCATTGGGCCGTACTTCTTCCGTGATGATCAAGACCGGCACGTTACTGTGAATGGGAATCGCTACCGTTCAATGATAACCGAATAATTTTGGCCCAATTGGATGATATGGACTTGGAGGACATGTGGTTCCAACAGGACGGCGCCACAAGCCACAAGCCACACAGCGAATGTCACTATCAATTTATTGGAAACCAAGTTTGGGGAACGTGTTATCTCACGAAATGGTCCAGTCGCTTGGCCGCCTAGGTCGTGCGTGAAATTGCAGCTGTACCGGCCGATTTATGCTTGAAAACCGTCGAAAATTGGGTTCAGCGTCTGGACTTCTGCAAGCGTGTCCGTGGTGGCCATGCAAAAGAAATCGAGTTCCATACATAATGGCATTGAACGTACTTTCACAGGGATAAAGAATTTTATTGATATCCAAAACCGTTTTTGTTTTATTTAAAAAAAACTCTTGTACCGCTCTTATTGAAAAACCCGATATATGCTCCTTCTCGAGAGCTAAGAATTCGTACCATGTTTCAAGAGAAGACCCATAGGGTGAATTATGCCTTTAACGAGCCTATAACTCGCTGTGTCAGAGAGACTAATAACGCTTCAAACATTATTGATTTCAACTTTCATTTGAGTAGAGACTCGTTTTAAAATATGCTAAGCTTATACTTTTTAACATGCTTATAAATTAAGTTATCATTTAAATTATTGTATTAATGTATTTTCTTTTATATATACATATATATCGTTAGTCTATTTTGAGTAAAACTGTTAACTCTAATTGATGATAAATAAATAAATAAAAAACGAATAAATGAATTTGAAACAATTTGGTCCACAGTGAACGCATACAAGACCAATTATTTCGATTGTAAAATGTCTTACTCCATCAGTAAATAACAAATATTTTATGAGTTAAGCCCAGTTTAGAGTTGTTCCACCTAGCTATTCTGTGCAAACCAATATGAGTATTCGACCCTTTAGACTTTGTTAACAGGAATTTTCATTGAAACAATTATATAATGATAATTATTTGAAAGCATCAAAGTGTGGAGCGGAATATTATTTTGCTGAAAACAAATTAAATGGTTTTTTTCAAAGATGTGTGCGGCGCGCGATGCTGCTTTTTTATCCCGAAACATTCCTATCTTATCTTTCAAAGATCACGAAACACGCATTAAACAATTTTACAGTGGTTATAAAAACCAAACTCTTCCCAGAAATATTCCAGCTATTAACAGGATTCATAAAACAATTATCGTCACAAAAAAAAAAAAACACAGAAAAACTCCCAATAAAAACAGGCTACTCTGTGAACGTACATTTGTATGTACTTACCAACATTTTGATGGATTCCCGACTTTGAGTCAGCGCTTGCAATACGAAGTTCCTGTCACGTTCCTCCTCGTCGTCATCATATTCACAAGTACTTAGTAGAAATTCACTCATCGACACTCGTGATTGACTCCCATCCAATCCCGAACACCTTCCTCTTCCACTTTCGAAGCTCTGAAGTGAAATCGATTTTTGAAAAAAAAAAATTCATTCAATTTCCTTCATTATTATATGAGCGATACACTATAGAATAGACATCCATACTTGACTGAGTCGCAGAATAGTTTCCTCGTCATCGTCGTCATTGTTGTTGTTGGCATTTTGACCATAATCATCGTCGTCATAATACAGCCCCGAAGGCTTCTTCCATATTCCATCAAAGCCATCGTCGTTATTGTCTCCATCAGCGTCACCTCCGCCGCTGCTATCTTCATACAAGCCGTGCTGTATGAGGGAGCATTGCCATTCGGTGCTGGCCATTAGTAAGTCCTCCTCGCTCGGAGTGAAACACTTGCAACAACAAATAAATGGCAGCACTACAAAGAACACAATGTTGATAAAAAATCGACGGCATCTATAGGAACCATGAAAATAAAAATAAAAAAAAAAAAGGATAAGCTTAAGTCCTTGTGATTTTGTGAAGTCACAATGCATAATGACCCAGTTTACTGTGTGCATACCGCAACGGCAACCCTACAACCTAACAACCCACCTGCTTGCGTAGTCGTATTTCCGTAGCGGTTGCACGTAATCATAGCCACATCTATCAAAACGCCGCAGACACAACGCTCCCAGAATGGCTTTAAGGAGTCCTGCCGAAAAAAATAAATCGAACGTCTTTAGAAAATTGATTTATTTTTGTGTTGTGGAAGATGGGGGTGGGGTTGGAGAATGAAGTGGTATCAAGTGGATATATCGGGAGCGATGCAATTTAATGGGCATCGCTGCCGCACCAAACGGCAACGACGAGGACGAGGACGACATAAACGACAACGAACGAAGACACTTCATGAGCTCTTCCCGGATCGATGATATTCGAAATTGTATACTCAACCTAGAAACAACATGCAGAGCAGCAAGCTGAAGGCACAATAGTTCATTCGCCACCAAAACCACCGCCATCCTGTCAAGTCCTGGCCAGGCACTCCGCCCTCGATAAATCCGGCTGCCTGCTCCTCGTAGTCACTGAGCTTATGACAAACGTCGTAGTCATCGTGCGACACTAGGTCCTGGATGCAGTGGCAGTCGCAATCCCAGATACACAGGCAGCGGGCTGTAGGTTCAACTATAAATTTTCGTTTTGAAATTACTTTTTGATCGGGTGACTTTACTTCAACTGAAAGTATAACGGATGATGAAGAAAAAATATGGAGTGTCACACAAAACGGTATACATTTATGTATGTGCTATGTAGAGTGTAGATATACACTAGGTACAAGAATGTTAAGTGTGTCTGTGTTGTGTAAAGGGTTTATATTTGGCGGAAGATTCTCCAGGGGAGGATGAGTGTCACAGACAATGTGCAGTGTAGCGGATATGACAACTTTGAACGTAATAAAATGCCCTTAGATCGAGGAGGAACTCATATGTCACAAAAGACTGTTGCAACGTGTATGACGTATCGCTTTGGAATTTATGGCTCAGATCATATTTTTCATCAATGTTCTTAGTTCTAAGCCGCTGGAAGTTGGTTCAAATAAGCAAGAATTTAAAAGGAGTTTCAGTGAGTTCTGAATGAACAACTTTTACCTATACACTGCAATTGTAACACCGCTAATAAAAATTATATGTAAATTGTTATCTCCTTGATACTCGATTTTCATTAGCTTTAGCTTTAGCTTCCCCTCTTCTACAACTTTTTTCTTTATCCCTAAGCTCGGGTAAATTTCCTTGTATATGGAAAAAATGCTTTATCACACCTGTTTTTAAAAAGTGTAGTAAATCTGAGATATGCAATTACAGGCCCATTGCTAAACTATCTTGTATTCCTAAGCTTTTTGAGCGGTTGGTCTGTGATGGTTTGACTTTTGTCTGTAAAAGTATTATTTGCAAACAACAACATGGTTTTATGAAAAAGCGATCTACGGTAACAAATTTACTTACATTTTTAAATAAGTGCTCTAACGCATTAGAACGAGGGAAAGAACTTGACTGTATTTATACGGACTACTCGAAGGCTTTTGATCAACTTTCTCATGAAATTATTTTATATAAATTAAAAGTTTATGGGTTTCCCCCTGGACTAATCACTTGGATTTCATCCTATCTTCAAAATAGATCCTACCAAGTTAAATTCAGAAACATTTTCTCCAACCCCTTCATAGCCAGATCGGGAGTTCCTCAGGGAAGTCACTTAGGACCCCTTCTCTTTATCTTAGCTATCAATGATGTGCACCTCTGCATACGTCATAGTGAGATACTAATTTTTGCGGATGATATGAAAATTTTCAAAAGCATTACATCTGACAATGATCGTGTTCTTCTACAAGATGATATTACCAGATTTGTTACTTGGTGTAATAAAAACGGTTTGAATCTTCATCATCATCGTCGGCTCGACAACCGGGGTCCGGTCCTGACCTCCTTCAACAAGTCTCTCCACCCTCCTTCAACAAGTCTGCTACTATTGACCCAAGGTATTTAAAGGATTGCACCACTTCAAATTCGTGCTCCGCTACCTTGATTGTTTGACCAACTGTTCCACTCGCATTCGACGCCACCATGTACTTTTTTTTACCTTCACTAATGTGCAGCCCCAGATTTTGTGCCGCCTGCTCGATCTGGATGAAGGAATCATGTACAGCTTGCTCGGTTCTTCCGATGATGTCGATGTCGTCTGCGTAAGCCAGTATCTGGCTGCACCTGTTGACGATGGTCCCTCTTGTTGCCGTGCCAGAGTCACGGATTGCTTTCTCCAACGCCAGGTTGAAGAGGAGGCAGGCCAAACCATCCCCTTGTCGGAGTCCATTAAAGATGTTGATTGGTTTGGATAGCAATCCGGCTATTTTTACTTGGCTTGTTACGTTGGTCATGGTCAGCCTACATAGTCGTGTCAATTTATTTGGGATGCCGAATTCTCTCATGGCTTTGTAAAGTTCTGCCGTGGCTATGCTATCGTAGGCGGCCTTAAAGTCTATAAACAGGTGGTATGTTGGGATGTTAAATTCTAGACATTTTTCCATCGCCTGCCTGAGGGTAAAGATCTGATCAGTTGTTGATTTGCCTGGAAGGAAACCACACTGATATTGTCCGATGATGGTTTTAGCGTATGGGGTTATCCGGTCTTGCAGGATAGAGGAGAGTATCTTATAGGCGGTACTCAACAACGTGATACCTCTATAATTGCTGCACGTTGTGACATCTCCCTTCTTATGTATGGGGCAAATGATACCTTTTCGCCAGTCTTCTGGAATTTCTTCATGCTCCCACACGTGCACTATAATCTCATGAATTGCTTGACGTAAAGCTGGCCCACCGTGTTGAAATAGTTCGGCTGGTATACCATCGGCTCCCGGGGCTTTGTTTTTCTTTAGCCGGCCTATAGCCTTCTCAACCTCTTCTATGCTTGGTGGCGGCAACATAGGGTACTCTTCTTGAAGTAGTGGAGCCTCCACTTCTGCAGTGCGCTGACCATTTAGCAATTCATTGAAGTACACTTCCCATCGCTCCAGTATGCTTTGAGGATCGGTGATCAGATTTCCCTCTCCGTCCTTGCAGTATGTGCAGCGTGGTGTGTACTGCGTCATGTTTCGGACGGATAGGTAGAACTTCCGCGCCTGGTGCGAACCTCGCTCTCGGCTTTTCTCTATTTCACAGATTATGTTCTTCTCCCAGGCTGATTTTTTCTGTCTGTGAAGCCGTTTTTCAATTCTTCTGAGCTCTTTATATTCGTCTTCGCGTGCCCGCGTTCTATGAGATTGTTGCATTGCTCGGTACGCAACATTCTTACGTTCAGTCGCTAGCTTGCATTCATCATCAAACCAGTCGTTCCGATTTCTACGACTGCTGCCTAAGATGGAGTTGGCAGTACTAATGACAGTATTCTTAAGGCGTGTCCACTTCTCATCTACGCCCAGCATACTGTCTCCAGGACTTACTTTACCCAGTTCTAGGGCGAGTCCTAACGCATTACCAAAGATGTTACTGGTGTTTTCATTGCGCAGAGCAGCCGTGTTGATTCGAACCTGATCGGCGGATGCAATACGTCTTCGCAAGGCAATCCGCCCTCGGAAAACCATACCAACAAGATAGTTATCCGAGTCAATATTGGCACCTCGGTACGTTCGTACCGTCATCAAGTTCGAGTAGTGGCGACGGTCTATCAACACGTGGTCAATTTGGTTACGAGTGACTCCATCAGGTGATAACCAGGTGGCTTTGTAGATATCTTTACGCGGGAACCTGGTACTCGCAACGACCATGTTTTTCGATGCTGCCAATTCCAAGACTCGAAGTTCATTGTCATTAGTGTTCTCATGCAAACTATGGGTGCCTGCGTAATGCCTGAATACCGGCTCCCGACCTATTTTTGCATTCAAATCCCCAAGGATGATTTTTACGTCATACCTTGGACAGGCATTGAGGGCCCTCTCGACTTGTTCGTAGTAAGTCTCTTTTTCTTCGTCTGAGGACTCCTCCGTAGGTCCGTGAACGTTTATGAGGCTGATGTTCTTAAATTTGCCTCGCACGCGAAGGGTGCATAGCCTTTCGCTTATAGCGTTAAAGCCGATGATGGCAGACTTCATTTTTTCGCTGACTATTAAGCCTACCCCGAGCACATTATGTTTTGTATGACAGCTATTATATAAGTCATAATCTTTCTTCTGTAGAACACCATTCCCTGTCCATCTTATTTCTTGAAGTGCTGTTATGTCAGCTTTATATTTTGACAGGGCATCGGCTAGCTGCTGAGCAGCTCGAGCTCTATAGAGCGATCGTACGTTCCATAAGAAAATTCGTAAATCGTTATTCCGTTTTCTTTGCGTAGGTTGTCGTCGTGAGATCAGTCCGTTTCCGAGGCTTGTTGTTGGTCTCGTAATTCTTCTAGTTTTACGGAACAGGGAATTAACCTGTTGCCAACCTGTGGAACCAGCCTGATCATATTAGCCAAACCTTTTTAAAGGCTTGTTTCTAGCGGCCGCCGCGAAGAGGCTATGATCACACTTCCACCAGTCCGAATAGTTACGGCACGTGCATGTTTTCGTATGCTACATGTTATTCCCCCTATTCGGCTGATGGCTGACCGCCATCTTAATCTTAACCCTATTAAATGTCAGGCAATGACTTTTTCTAAAAAACGGACTCCTGGGTTAATTGACTATATTATATCGCAGCACACTTTACGTCGAGTCCATATTTTCAAAGACCTTGAAAATATTTAGACTCTAATCTTGATTTTTCAGAGCATATAAACTTAATCATCAACAAGGCCAATTCAATGCTAGGCTTTATTAAAGAGATGGTCCAAGGAATTTCAGGACCCGCATGTTACTCTCGCTCTTTACAACTGCTTAGTTCGCCCCCATCTTGAATACGCGTCCCAGGTATGGACTCCTTTTTATGAGATCCATAAAAATAGATTAGAAGCGGTACAGCGTAACTTTATTCGTTTCGCTTTAAAAGGCCTACCGTTGTCCGATCCCTACAATCTTCCTCCTCATGAATACAGGATTAAACTTCTTCAAATTCAGCCCCTGTCACAAAGGAGGATCAATAATGATATAGTTTTTTCTCATCAACTAATAACTGGCGTCATTGATGCACCCGATTTATTAAGTTGTATTAATTTCAATTATCGTGAAGTACACCACGGTATTCGTAGTTTTGATTTAATGCATCTACCTTACCACCTTACTTATTATGGCATGCATGAACCATTTACTCGCATGGGCAAACTTTTGAATTTGAACTCAAATATTTTTGACTTTAATGTAAGTAAGAGTAGTCTTAAAAATACATTAAAGACCAGTGATCCACGCTCTTAATGTTTGTGTTATGTAATTTTAATTCTTGTGATTTCATTTCTTGTCTTCATTTTATATGTATAAGTATTTGTTTCTCAATATTTTGTAAATTTTTATTTTTCTTAATGTAATATGTCCAGTTGTCTTGTAGTGTGTTAGACTTAGGTAATTTATCTACCTACTAACAACTAACACCGCGCTAAGTGATGACTGTGACAAGTTGTTTTTCCCAGTATCTAAAGGCGAAAAAGCCCGAAGAGAAAAGAGATTTTATTACAAAATGCTTGCATTAAGCAGTACTGATAGCGTTTACTAATACATACAAGTAAATAGATAACACAAGGTTTCGTTTTTTGTTCATACAGGGTGTGCCAACACTGAGCGGAAGTGATCTCATTCGACAGACATGATTCTGGTTCTAAAGTTCTTTTTTTTTGTGTCCTTCCAGGTTAGCTCTCCTCAAGCGTTGGCACAATAGGGAACGAACTTATATTCTGCAATCGCATGTCTTCCAAAATCACTTCAATGTAGCCCCGTTGCCTTCTTTTCCCGATCGGAAATCAACTGTTAACAACTTCGAGTGTGACAAGACGAAAAACTGGAGTTTTTGAGCCTATCAGATCACCTGAGAATATTGAGGGAGTTAGAGCTTCAATCTTGCATTATGCTCTATTTTTGTGCTAAAATGTCTGTAAAATATCAAATGGTTAAAAGGAATTCCACTTGTTTTAATAATCACGCGCATGTGAACGGGCGTCCTGACGAAAATGCTATGGAAAATTATCCGAGAGCTTGGTGTTGGACGGCAAAAAGAAAATTCTTCTTCTAACATACAATGTCCCGACTCATTAAATGAGGTATTTGCAAAAATTCAAAATTTACGGGTTGTTGACCCCGGGAGTGACAATTTTGACACTTACATATTATAAAACGAATGAAGCCTATCAGGTTGTTTACCCTGATAGTGCCGATTTGTTTCAATTTCAAAGGGTAGATGATGCTGATGTCCTAAGCGCTATGCTCAAAATAAAATCATGTGCTATGGGCTTTGATGAAATACATCCACTATTCATTAAAATGATTTTACCCCACATTCTCCCTGTCCTTACGCATAATTTCAACACTATAATAATGACATCACATTTTCCATCCTGTTGGAAAGTTGCAAAATTAATACCGGTCTTAAAAAGTATTGGAGAAGGTCCTTCATAACCAAATATCACTTTTTATATATGCAAATAAACTTTTGAGCCCTCAACAATCGGGTTTTAGACAAAACCACTGTTGTGTTTCAGCCATCCTTAAGGTTTCAGATCTGTTATCATTCTTAGTGCTAATGGACTTCTCCAAGGCTTTTGATACAGTTAACCATAGTTAAAGGAACAGTTTCGGTTTTCAAATACTGCAGCAAAAATGATTCTTTCATAATATGTAAGTGGGAGAAGCCAAGCAGTAGTTGTCGATGATAATATATCCCGTCCCTTAAATTTTCTCTCAGGAGTTCCACAGGGATCGATTCTGGGTATAGTCATCCTTCAATGGAATTTAAAGGTTTGTGCTTGACAGACGGATAGCCAACAAACTGTATTTTAACGTCTGTAGAATATTTTGCTACAAAAATTTAAGTTTTTTCGGTACATGAATTTTAGTTAAAGTTTCGCTGTCCATAATTTTCTTTTCTTTTGAATCCATTTTGTTTGAAAGACCAAAGTTGTTTACTATAGTAGAGAAAAAGGACGACCCACTTGCAAGCAACTTGCCGCCTACGTAACAGCCAGTACACAAATACGAATTTGACAGAGGCAATGTATGAACTCAACTTGCTCGCCAGTACTTGCCCATGTGGCCTCAGTGTAATAGCAATTTGAATGTTCATTAGTCGTCTTTTTTTTGGCAAGTCCATATGGATTCGTCGAAAAAAACAACATCGGAACTAATAGTTTTACACGTAAATACAACAACAACTTAAATCCATATGGATTTTTAGCTAAGTCCAGATAATTATCGCGACTTACGCACTGTAAGTAAGAAGTTCCTAAGTCCCGATATAGTTTTTGTTCGACAAATCCGTATGGACTTGCAAAAAAACACTCCCATTGATTCATCGATACTTGGGGGCCATCATGTAAATGGAGCTTTAATTAATATTTTATCGAGGCTTGGGCTTATATAAGGAAGCTTTTTGGAGTTCTCAAAAGTAAAAGTACGATCAAGTCCTTGCATCTTCCAATTTATATCTAAGATGGCGCAGTGCATAGCGCTCGATAAGACTTCGTTTAGATCTTACAAACACTTGTTATAGAATCTAAAACTTTTATAAGAACTGCGCATGGTACCCACGAAGATGTACCGAAGTCACTTAAGAAGTTTAAAAAAGGTTATTTGAGCCTCTATAATGTTCTCCTTTTTATGTTTAACGAAGTTTTACAGATTTTTTATAGAAGCTAGAAAGCATTTTCAGTTAAACCTAACCGAAGCTGAAATGCTAGTTGGGGTCCTTTACTATTCACTATTTTTATAAATGACCTCCCGCTCCAGGTTTAATACTCCTCTCTACATTTCTATGCTGACGATGCTCAGGTTCGATTAAGTTGCAAGCTTGATTTGATTGAGGATGGCGCCAATAAACTAAACACTGATCTGAGAAGCATATTAAATTGGTCTAACACAAATAACCTGGTCCTCAACCCAGGAAAGTCTAAATGCTTAGTCATTTATAAAAGTAAACTTGATTACAGCTACTTTCCTAGCATACATCTTTGCAGTCAACAGCTGGAAATGGAATACGTCGAGAAAGCCAAGAACTTAGGTATCCTGTACAACCGCAATCTTACTTGGGATGACCATGTTCAAATGGTTATTGGAAAAGTAGATAGATAGATAGATAAAAAATTTTATTTTCAGAAAGTGTTTACAAAAGATTGGTTTTCATTATGTTAAAAATTAAATTAAATGACAATAACTATAAGTTGCCTGTCAGGTTAAAGTGTTTACATGTAATAAATTCATTAAAACTTAGCGATTGATTAATACTCTTAAGAATATTCATTTATGATTAGGTTTCGATATCTTAGAGCGTTTTTTAAGAAATTGTAAAGTTGACCATAGTTTTGTCCGTTGAGAATTTCGAGGAATTGGTCACGGTTAAGGCTTTCACTTCCGAGGAATTGTTGTCTTCTGTATGTCCGTAAACAAGGGCAGACTCCAACAAAGTGATATGTATTTTCGGTAGCATCAAGGTTACAGATTGTTAAAATGCCTACTGAATCTCTTCTAAATGCTCTTGGATTGAGATTGAGCAAACCGCACCTGGACTTTAACACCATGCTAATCATCTCGCGTGAGTTACTGTCTTCGAAGTATCGGGTTTTAGAACGGTTTTAGATATATTATGAAAGTACGTTCAATGCCATTATGTATGGAACTCGATTTCTTTTGCATGGCCACCACGGGCACGCTTGCAGAAGTCCAGACGCTGAACCCAATTTTCGACGGTTTTCAAGCATAAATAGTCCGATACTGCTGCAATTTCACGTTCGATATTCGTACGAAGTTCATCAATCGTCGCTGGCTTGTTGGCATAGACCATAGACTTGACGTAGCCCCACAAGAAATAGTCTAACGGCGTCAAATCGCACGACCGAGGCTGGCAAGCGACTGGACCATTTCGTGAGATAACACGTTCTCCAAACTTGGTTTCCAATAAATTGATAGTGACATTCGCTGTGTGGCTTGTGGCGCCGTCCTGTTGGAACCACATGTCCTCCAAGTCCATATCATCCAATTGAGGCCAAAAATATTCGGTTATCATTGAACGGTAGCGATCCCCATTCACAGTAACGTGCCGGTCTTGATCATCACGGAAAGAAGTACGGCCCAATGACGCCGCCGGCCCACAAATCACACCAAACCGTAATTTTTTTCGGGATGCAATGATAACTCATGGAGTACGTGTGGATTGCTGCCTGACCAATACCGCATATTTTGTTTATTGACGAAGCCATTCAGCCAGAAATGAGCCTAATCGCTGAAGATGATTTTTCGATGAAAATTCGAATCCAATTCACGAACATACAACGCTTCTGGTGATCAAGTGGCTTCAGTTCTTGCGTCAATTTAATCTTGTAAGGATGTAGGCCAAGATCTTTTCGCAAAATTTGCCACAACGACGTCATAGAGATGCCCAACGCTTGAGAACGACGTGTGAGAGACACATTTGGGCTTTCTGCAACTGAAGCCTCAGCGGCAGCAATATTCTCGACACTACGGGCACTTTTTTGTCTCACTGGCACGGGAACATTTTTTACTGTGCCTGTGGATTCAAATTTTTCCACTAGACGCTCAATCGTTGATCTGCTAGGAAGATTATGACGACCATAAATTGTACGTAGCGCTCTTAACGTTGAGGCCACTGAATCCGAATTTCGGTGGTAAATTTTAATAATTTCGACTCTTTGTTGGCTCGTATATCTTTCCATCATGAAATGGCAAACCTTATTGAAGAGAAATGTCGAAAGAACGGCAAGAAATATGGCGTCGTTTGCTGTCCCTGTTGCTCTACTTTTGTAGCGTCCCTGTTGAAAAACCCTTTAGTTTGGCACCTCGGCATAATTCAGGTTACAATACTCGTCGTGGAAGCGTGATTGAAGCGCTCTGTTTGTGTGTTCCGTCCAATGTCTTTCCAAATGTAATGCTTTCCATTCAGACTTTGTTGGCCAGTTAAAATCAATGTTGACCTCATTAAAGAGTTCTGACCACTCATTTGCCCAGTAAATCTGCTTTCTCACGATTACATCTGAAAGTTTTCTCGGTAATCTATTTTCGGGAAGCGTTCTAACTCTTCGGATGTATTTGAAATGGAGCTCGAGTGTTGAAAAAAAAGCTTTTGGAAGTCTGGTTTCCAGACTAAGTACGTAATTTGGTGTGTTCTAGGTAAGGAAAAACATCTCTTGATAAAAAACCTTTGCAATTTTTTGACTTCAGTATGTTCGGAATAGCCCCAAACTTGCGCACAGTAGTTCATCACTGGTTTTGAAGCAGCTTCGTATATTTTGGAAAAGTATATGGATCGCTTAGAAGTCTCTCCTTATAAAAGCACTTTACTCCTCAGCATTTTCGGCTTAGCTTAGCAAAAATATTAATCATTCTTTACCCTTAAAACACTGAATAAAATTATAATCAGTAAAGAGCCATCATACTTATTTGAAAAAAATCAGTTTATGAGCTCGACTCGTTCATTTATGTTGCTACAACCAAGATTTACTTGTAGGAACTCGGAATTTCAATTTTTTGTCAATGTTGTCAGGCAGTGGAGTAGTTTGCCCTATGTCATTAGAAAACTTCGCGGCACCATGCAGTTAGATGCGGCCTTATTCAGGTACTTGGCAGTACATTAAAAACTAAAATAAAGTTTTAACTTAAAAAGTAACAGAAGGTAAATTAATTAGAAATCAAATAAGACATTTTGTATCTTGCTTGTCATTTTCTACTTTGAACTTTTTTTTTTTGTATAAAAATGTAATTAAAATTAAAAATTAAATTAAATTCACCCTTACCTTTTACTTATTATTATAGGCTTAGAAGCCCATTGTAAAAGATTTAATTGAAATAAATGAAAAAATGAAATGAAATGATCGTATTGTGTTCAGCCAGTAAAGCAGCATTGCGTAGAATTTACCGTCGAATCATTTTTTTTTCTTGTCTCAGAAAGACCTCAAAACATGCGTTCTTCCGCCTTATGTCATCTCCAATTGGAGTCACAAAAACTGCTATATATTATAGGGAATACGCTAGTCAGAGGTCTATACCAATAAACCGCAAACGACCGGTTCTAGTTCTTTAGAAAATTTAAAATAACAGAAAAATAATTTGGATTTTAACGGCTCGCCGTAATATCCACCCCGTTTAAAATTTGGCTTAAAAGTCTTTAAACCGACTATATTTAACCGAAGTAAACAAATAGAATTTAAACGACAAAATCTCGTTTAAATTGGTAATATTCACTCCGTTTTAGCAAAAAATAACGTTCGGTTTCCGTCGGTTTAAATTTGTGATTTAAACCGAACGTTGGATAGCATCGCAAGTATTAGTATGGCTTTTGAGCACATGTTTGCTGATTTATTTATTAATCTTTTCAACTTTATTGAAGTCTTTGTTGTGTTTTAGTGTTGAATCAAAATTGACAAAAAATCTTAAATTTTGCAGAGACAAAAAGTGCCACCAAAAGAATGAACGGGCCGAACGCTTTACTAAATTTAAAACTGATTTGTTGTGTGACCTTATGTTGGCCAGCGACGTCAATACTATAACACCGTAGGGTCGCATATGCTGAAGAAAGGAAATCTCCCGAATTTTCAAGGCAACACGAGACGTGGCAGTAACCAGTGAGTTGTATATTCTTGTAATTTTCTTTTCTCTCTATTTCTTTTCTTTCCTTCGATCAGCAACGAACGGACCTCGAATTTGCGAGAACGTTGCTACAACATAAAAAGAGCAGTGTTGGGAAATAATGATTACTTTTTTGTAATTTGTTTTGTCGGCGAGGAGTAGCTACAATTCCCGGATAAGACAAAAGACTTTCAACGGGTGTCGTTGATATAAAAAAAAATGTGTGAGTGCCGGGACTCACGGTTAATATGTGTAAACATCAACGTGCGCGGATCCAAAACGGACTTGTTTTTGCTTGAAGGGGATCTTAAGATTTTTTTCACTGAACGCACTCATCCTAGTATGCAGATCGTAACGTTGCACACCGTAACGTTGCACGACGAAACGTTGCACACGAACGTTCACGTTTTTTTTTTCACTCTACCGCCAGCATAGATGTTTACACATCAAAAACCATTTGTGCAATATCATGAATGTAATTGACAAAAACAATAAATTAATTACATTTATGCTTTTTTGACGATTTTCAATTACATGTAATTAGTAATGGAAATTCTTCAATATCATGTAACTAGTAATTGAAATTCTTCAATTACATTTAAAAGTAATTGAAAATGTGTTTGGAGATTTCAATTACAAGTAATTGTAATTGAACTATTTTTGTAATCATTATTACCCAACTCTAAAAAAGAGTACTAAAAAACCTGCCGATCAATATCTGATGGCTACTGTTTTGAAGACCGTTGGCGGTGCCGTTTCTTAAAACACTATTAAAAAAAGTTCAGTTTCGTTCAAATTGTAATGCTGTTTCTTGGAACGGTGCAGCTTTCAACAACTGACTTGTCCTACCCCGGCAGTGATGCTCCGCTTACTTACTGCTAGTCTGAATATTTTGCACTGACTGAATAAACCAATAAAATGTTGAATATTCGCTAAAACCATTTAAACCGTATACCTAAACGACACGAAAATTCCTCGTTTAAGTTGAAGACGGTTTATCGTAGTTAAACCGATCATTCGGTTTAAAATTTTAAACCGACAACCCAATTTTAACCGATGTTAAACAGCGTGAATTTTACGGCCGTAAGGGTGTGTAATAGGGAAGGGTATAGAATGAAATGAAAGCATTTTTCTTCACCGTGTAATCACGAGTTCAGTAAAACGAACTTCAGTAAAAAGACGAATGTAATCAGGTTTATACAGTGGAATGGTTTTTAGAAGATTGAACTAACAGTTTGTTAAATGCTGATTCATTTGTTTGGAGCACTCTTGAAGAGCAAATGTGTTGCTTGGGCCATATGTATATGTGTGATATTAGCAAAAAACAGTTTACCGTCTGAATGGAATTAGGACCTTATAAAAGTTCAACTATTATTTTCAGCAATTGGTCAGCCATAGTTTCTTTTAATGAATTTTTAAGAAAAATTTGATAGTCGTAGATATCTTTAGCTTGTCATTTGTGGCATTTCGGTAAAAGGTAACTCAATCTTTAAAAAAAAGGTCACATAGTTCCATATGATTACAACGGATTAAATATTATGGTTTTAACAACTTAAATTAAAATAAATAAGGATGTGTTTATCTACTCAAAGAAAATCATTAATTTTCATCATCATTTAAACCCAATCATAACTGACGGCATAATTGTGAATAAAATACCATGGTTTTGAGTTTCATAGAATTTATAATCGAAAAACTTAACTCTAATAAACCAACTCGTATATAATATAATAACTTTGTCTCACAAGTTGTGGTTTATTCATAAATTCATAGGGCTTATAATATTTCACCTTTTGCCGCAATATCCTAAGTTGCACATTATTAAGGGTATGTGTACTGCCATACTGACTTTATAATAAGCTCATTTTCAACTCTCATTAGCCCCTCATCAATGCGGTTATTAAAAACTTTATCTGTACTGTATATCCTTTATATCCAGCTTTTCTAATCCCAACTCATAATAACACTCGGTATTTAGAATATATTTTCAAAACCCGCAATTTCAACAAAGTGTAAAACATTTTCTGTACAAAAAAAAAACTTTACGAATTGTATTTTAAAATTTGAATTAAAATTCAAAATGGAGGAGGGGGTGCAGGGCAAGCACAGGTCTTAACTATGCTCGGGGCTTAAAAGGAATTGCAACGTTAAACTTCCATCTTCGAGGATTACGGGTAGCATTACCATAATAATTCTGTGTATCCCTTTGTGAGTTGCTGTATAGTGTTCCCCATTGGCTGGGTAGGGTAGGGGGTGGTAGATGTGGGGTACAACCATTTGTTGTGCCTATATAAGTTAGGTGTGATGTTTGACTGCAATATATCCTACTTACCTTTGCAATAAAGTTTCGTATCCTTGTTCTCTTCCAATGGCAGCAGGAAGGACACAGTTTCACCAATGTGGGGAGCCAAATCCTTTTTCACCGTCGTCTTTGCTCCGCAGGTCATTGGGCAATTGCATATGCAAATTGTAAATTCATGAGCAATGCAATCCTCGTTAATAAGGACGACAACAACTTGAAGCGCACCTCTTGTTGTCGCGTCGCTTATTACGGAAGCAATCCGTACATTGTACTCGCCGCTGAATAATAGAGCGTTCTCGAAAAAAGGTTGTTTGATCTTAATTGTAAAAGCTGTGGAGAGGAATGGAAAAAATTGCGCCGTAAAAAAAGAGTCAAAATGTCAAAGAGGACACACAAACCTGGAGCCTCTTCGTCAAGCATATTCAAACAAAGATGACTTGGATCGGATGGGCATTGTTCCAGGATATTCATGTTGCCAGGAAAGTATCCCAAATCGCCAACACTAAGGACTGCATCTGATTCACCACCACTGATCCCACTGGAATGGCTGTTGCTGCTGCGTCTCCTTCGTTGGCGTTCCGATGCACTTGTAGCATGACAAAGAGTTCTCTTGGCAGCGACAGCAGCAGCAGTAGCAGCGTCATTGCCTTGGTCGTCCTCTTTGTTGTTTGTGTCAGAGTCATCGTGAATTTTATTGAAATCGAACTTGGAGCTATCGACGGCAAGGACATCTCCAGGATTTATAGACTCATAGAGATTTCGATGTTTGGCTTTGACTCCATCATCAGTTCCAGCAGTAGCAGTTGGAGTAGCATCATCCGAATCCGAAACGTGGGGTATGAGAAGCTTGTGATTTTGTAAAGTGAGTGGGCGTTTAAGTTGAAATATGTCGACATGGGACGAGAACAAAATCGAGAGATTCTCGCTGGCATAGATCCCCGATAAACTCGTTAGACTTTTCATGGAATAGAACAAAACAACAGAAATCTTGTGAACACATGCAGCTTTGATTAAGGCAAAAGGACGAGGAATAGGTATACAAACTTCATAATAATCTCAATCTATAGTGATGCTTTTGTGAATGGAAAAGGGGCACTATAGAAGGAAAATACGATTTTCCAAGGATATGAAATAATTTATGTGCTTTGTTTTGCTTTGCTTACAGTACAGATGATTGAACGGTTGAGAGAACAAGTGAATGGAATTAACAGTACAAAGCCCTAAAGCTATTTCCTTTCATAACATATTTAAAATTGATTGTTTTCTGTGCATGAGATGGGTAATTATATCATTTTTACCAACGCTCGATGCTTCCCTGATGCATTTAATTTGCACTATAGTTGTGATATGTTTACTAAGAGAGAATGAGATCTAAGCCCATTCCCGTAGGCATATTGTTAGTCGTGTTTTCGACTGAATCGGAGTGTATTTTTTATTTGTATTTATTTTTTTAATTTGTGAATAACAATTTTGTGAGCTTTTGATGGAATACTCGTTCTCACAGAATTACAAAGAACTTGTTCCACAATGGCTGTTATAACTAAAACGGAGCATCTGCTCAAACTCAAATTTTCGGAGCAAGTGAGCCATTTCGTATGAATAAATTAATTGAGGAGGTGCTCAATAAGTATACCTACTATACACCTACTGACTCATGGTAAGTTTCTATACTCCATTGTTATAGGTATGAATGAACTAAAGCACATGCTCTATATCGAAGGAGGCACCTGCTTCTCATTTGTGAGCAAGCATAGTTTTTCAATGAATTGGTCAAAAATTCAACGTTGAAGATCCTGCTTCGTAGTTCACTCTCAACTTTAAGACATTACATATGTCACAACCACCAGTGTCAGCTGAAAGCACTAAAATCGTGGTTTTAATTAAATGACACTGTAATTTGGCACTTAATTGTTTGACTGACTACTGTCAACGAACTTCCCTAATAAAACCCCATCTTTGCATCCAGTAAAACTTACACAAAGTTCAGTCTTAAACTTATTCTGAACGAACCTCAAATGGATGTCACTGTAAGATAGCGGCCTAATTATATATTTTGACGTTTACTGAACATTTAGTTGCAAGTGTCAGCGGAAAGCACTAAAATCGCAGTTTCAATCGATTGAGACTACATCCAACCGCCTATGGAATTGGACGCTGCGATTTTTAAAGAATGTTAACTTTGTGCAAGTGCAAAAGTAGCCGTGTGTTTTTGCAAGCCCAAAGGGATTGTGTGAGTGCCGGAACTCACGGTTGATATGTGTAAACATCAACGTGCGCGGATCCAAAACGGACTTGTTTTTGCTTGAAGGGCGTCTTAAGATTTTTTTCACTGAACGCACCCATCCTAGTATGCAGAAAGTAACGTTGCACACCGTAACGTTGTACACGAACGTTCACGTTTTTTTTCACTCTAATGCCAGCATAGATGCTTACACATCAAAAAGACATCAGGGATTAGAGACGCCATTCCAGAAACAAAGTGGAGTTTCCATACAAACTATCGATAACAAGTATGCAATTCACACAAGTAGCACATTTTATCTCCTAGCTCCGACGTCATTTTTTTCGACCAATTTCTTCGGGGTTTTGCAAAAAAAAACACGGCTAGTATTATCTCTCTGCACTCTTTACTCCACGTGATTAAGCGTAGTTTTCTGAGTAGAATACGAATGAAAAGTAAACACACTCAAACAATATGGAAAAGCAGAAAGAACAGCGATAACTTTGCAATTTGTTCAACCTCAGCAATTTTGTGTACCCCAGCCATCTACGTCCCTCGCCTACGTGCTTAAAAATTGCAAGAAGAAATTGCATCGTTTAAAAGCAGTACCTTAAATGATGTAGGCGTAGAATTAAAGTTCAGATTTTTATCACTGAACGCACCCGATTTCTTACCATACCTACAGCTGTTGACTTATGTCAATTTTCAATCCCTACAGATGCTATTATAATTTTATTTTTGATTTTGTTTTCTTGCTAGTTTCTAGTGTCGGGTCCATTTTGTTCGGGCAAGTATTAAAAATAAAAGAATAAAATATAAAAATTAGTGCTAAAATGTATCGGTAAATACATATTAATTGCGATAAAATATAAACATAACCGTCGATCGCGCTAAAAACAATTTTCTTTCGTCGCTGGCAAAAAAGATACAAACAAGCAGCCAAAAGGGGGCAGAGTAAATTTTAGCAACGTAACGTGCTACAACCTACAACGGAACGTGCTACTCCGTAACGTTGCAAAGAGGAAAGTCCACGTTTTTATTTCACTCTACCGCCGGCATAGATGTTTAAATATCAAAAATCGAATCGGAATAGTATATGAAATAATGAATTGAGTGTAATGAAAATGATCGAATGATCGATTGATTAAAATGATCGAATTATATTGGTAATCTATTCTTAAACGATGCGATCATTTGAAATGAACGATTTACACAGCTCTAGACCCCAAAGACTTAGGTTTTCCATTTCTGTAAAAAAAAAAACGAAGGAATTTTGACAAAAAGGCAGACTGCCCACTATTGTTCTGAGAGCCTGATCTCAATTTCGGGTTTGTGGCGTTTATTGAGTTTTGAAAAACGATCCTCAACAACACTTGGAAAAGCAATATGCCTCCCAATACACAATTTAAGCCCAAAACCTTGCCAAGGAACTCAAGAGAGTACTTTTCGAGTGGAATTTTATAAATAAGCTTTTATTGGTGGTTTCCGATAATCCTGCCAAAATAAAAACGGTTGTGCTAAATGAATTGAAGTGAAAGCATTTTGGCTGCTTTGCCTACACTATAAATCTCATAGTCAACGACTCGACGGTGTAAAAACTGTGGAGCCTAACCCTATAATAACTATGGTTAAAAACGTTGTAGGACATTTTAATAAACAAAGTTTATAAACTGGACAGATCGCTGTGGACTGGGCTTGAACTCTCTGGTCTTTTTCTCAAGGAAAAACAAAATCCCTCCATATCTGGGAGGATTTGGCATTCCTGGAAGATGCGAATCAATATATTTCTACGCTGACGGATCAAAAACTGTCGACGGGGTTGGTGGTGTTGGGAGGAATTTAAATCTCTCCTTTCGCCTTCCCAATTACTGTAACGAATTCCAGGTGGAACTTTTGGTAATAAAAGTCGGTTTGTCTTGGTTTAAACAAAACGTGATATCTAACACAGATACCCGCATCTTCTCAGATAGCCAAACCGGCATACAACCCCTGGAATCTGTTTCTACCAACTCTATATAACAGCCCTTAACTGTCGATCATATCTCATTCAGATGGCACAGCAGTTTAATATTCACCTCTGCTGGGTGCCTGGCCATAAGGACCTTCCAGGAAATTGCAGACCTGACGAACTCGCCAAAAGTACTAACTAACTAACTAACTTATGTGCCAAATATGGCAAAGAAGGCTTAGTTACGGTAAACAAAATCCACCAAAAATTACGAGGGTTGTGTTTTTCTAAATCTAACGTCATGAGATTCATAAGTAACACTTGTCTCTCGGCCTTTAAAAAAAAATCAAATACTTACGTTATTGATGGGGCAGTCTTCCACCAGGCTCCGTGGCGTTTTCGATAGATCCCAACGCGTGTAGTGAGGAACTGCAAGGGCGCACTCATATTGAATACTGAATACCTAGATACAAGTAAAGTTAATCCTTTTTTTGAAAAACAAAAATATACTCTGTTGCAACGAATGAAGTACCAAGCATCCGAGACAGATCGAATTTTCTTCTCAGACTCCTGTTGGGTGCATTCACAATGGCGACCTTGTCTGTCACAGGTACAACCTTCCCCATCTCGTTTCGAAGGACACTTGTTTCCCGAACATGATTGACATTTGCCTGACTTAGAACTTCTACCCTCTTCGTTCAACATCAGAGGGACATCGAAAGGTTGCTTCTCATCCATGTCATCATATTGCTCATCAGTGTCGTGCATAGTCAAATCATCGTACGTGAGAAAGCTTCGTTTTTGAATGCCCTTCTTTGATTGGTGGTTGCGAGATAGTCTCACTGAAGGCAATGGCATACGATCGTGATTGGTCAGATCGTGTATGATAACCGAACTGTCAAGTTCGTTCTCGAGATTTCTAAGAATTGCATCTTTGACATCATCATGGTTGGACAAAACTTCGAGCAAACTGATTTTATCATTAACCGTTAAATTGGGATCGGATAATTCCTTGGCAAATGGCGGTTGATGTGGCAGATATTCTTGTGGGACATTCTCCAGTAGCCGATATTGGGATTTGGAATGTTCTGGCGGAGTATAGTCTGAAAAAGTCTTCACATCGAGATAGCCTGCGCGAGAAGAATGTAAAAATGGTTTTGTGTTAAAATATCGATTTTGCAAAATTCATTAAAAAAAAAAAACTAGTTCCATAGCAGCGATTTTTTCCAAACTAGAAACTCGAAATCTTTATGTTACTAGTTTGTCGTAATACTAGTTTGTAAACGAGCCAATAAATTCGTCTTCCATCAATCCAATTGGACGATTGATGCAGATTAAAACGTCATTTGCGTACATGTGAATTGAACAATCTTCAAAAACATCAGCAAGATCATTGATAAAGAGTGAGAATAGAAGTGGCCCGAAAACAGAACCCTGTGGTACTCCTGTGTTTACAAAAAAGGGGGAAGAGATACCGCTTTCAACTTCTACTGACTGTACTCTATTTTTCAAATAGTTACATAGTAGACGAAGAGATGCATTTTAGAACTTGAAAATGTTTTGAAGCTTAGAAATAAGAATAGAGTGATCAATACAATTGAGAGTCTTTGAGGAGTCCAACAACACTAAAAAACCAATGTTGTCAGCATCCAAGGCAAATCGAAAATCGGAGGTTACTTTTTACTTTCAAAACTGCTGACTCACAACTATGTAGACTCCTAAAACCCGACTGCCATTTAGAGAGCTTTTGGTGGGCGTTAAGGAAGTTTATCATTTGGTTGTACATGAGTTTTTCAAAGTCTTTCGAAAAATATGATAGAACACTAATGGGTCTGGAATCAGCTGGAATACACGGGTTTGTTTTTATAGATATTGGAACTATTTTTGCTGTTTTCCAATCTAAAGGCAGAATAATTGGAAAAAATGAGTATAATAAACTTCAGTGAAATGTGATCACAGCCAACAGCACTTGACTTAATTGAACGTATTACTTCAATAACATCACACTTGTTAACACATGTTGCGGCTATTCTATAGATGAAGACTGGCATTCTATTGGTCCAGGTCGCACTTGGCATGCTTGTATAGGGCACAGCTAGGAACCTCGGAGGGCGAGGTTCTTGACCCGCGAATAGCCAGACGCTAACAAAAGAATTATATTCATGGCAAGATTTCTGTTTTGTGAGAAGTCAAGCAGAAGGTGTCGACTGGTTTGAGTACCTCCCTCTGACACTGCGGGTGCACCTGTTGACAGCTTACACTCGTACTTTGTAGCAAGTGAGCTGTCCCTTAGATATCACGATAAGAAGATTTACTTCATCTCATCGATGTCCTGAAAGCCCGAAACCCAACCACACATAACCCCACTGATAACACTAATTTAATAATTCATGAACATGGCTTAAAGAGAAAGCTAATTTTTCTTTTTTTTTTTTTTTTTTTCTTTTTTTTTTCTTTTTAATTCTGTTGCGGACGAAACACTGTCTGACACTATTGCTCTTTCCCGACGATTGAGCTCAGATTCACCTTCTTATTGGGCTTATTGCTGCTTCGGGGCTCCTTGGGGTCAATACCACCCGCCCTCACCGCACACTAACCCCTTCCACTTATCATGCTCACCGCCTACACGAACCGCTCGCTCAATGCACCTTGCACAACGACGAAATTGGACGGGAGATCGACCGACAGGTTGATGTCTCGAGGTCACAAGATGGATTGACCTATATTTAAGGTTTTTGGATTACGGCCGTGGTGAGTTAGTTAGTCGAGAAACTGTTCTTTAGAGTTCAGAGAAATGACGATTCTCTCTATTATAGGAGATGTGAATAGATCGCGCCAATGAATTATGGGCACGTGGGCTTAGAAGATTCCAATGTTATCTCCCTTTTTCCTCCCTCTCTCTTGAGATGGAGACCAATAAAGGTTATTGTTTCCCCCCCCCTCCAGGGGGTAATATTGGCGATAGAAACTATGGTAGATGGATAAATTAAAGGGCTCCGAAATTATCTAGACAAGTAAACCTAACCTTGATGTTAGGGGATAAGTTCTATGTCGGATTGATAACAACAAGAAGAAAGAACGACTGAGTAGAGACGAAAGCCTGATTGGGCTTGAGGACAGCTATTTTAACTTCCGGTTAAGCAGCTGATTTAGAAATTGAGTTGGTCGGTTTTTTTCTTTCTCTTCACAGGTTGATCTTTCAGATCACAGGTTGATCAAATTGTGCGCACCCAATTTGTATGGAAATCCACACGACATCCGTAACACATTAAATCGAGAAACTCTCAAAATTGTCATTATTTGCAGTAACTTCAAAATCATCAAAGCTAATTGGAACAGACAGTTGAGGGGCATAAAATGTACACATTTCTTCGGCTTTTAGTTGGTATTTTTGCGATTCAGTATCTTTTCAAACTCCTGCCGCTTTAAGATTATTCCATAAACTTTACAGTCAAGCGCTGGGTTCAATTTTTTTATTAAAAAAAGTTCTTCGAATAAGACAAGAAACGTTATTTCGTGAGATGATATTGCCTTTTATTAAATTCCGAAGAATTTCTTTTGAATCTTCGAAAAAAAAAACGCTCTCTTTCTCTAATTAGACTTTTAGTTTCAAGGTTGTAGCACGGACAATTAGATGTTCTTTTTCGCCGCTCTCAAATATGAACAAAGCTATCAAACTACTGGCAAATTAAATTATTAAAAAT
Source organism: Leucozona laternaria (assembly GCA_932273885.2). NCBI lineage: Eukaryota > Metazoa > Arthropoda > Insecta > Diptera > Syrphidae > Leucozona > Leucozona laternaria. The sequence goes on along the minus strand of OW026366.1, from coordinate 196,161,290 downwards.
TGAAATTTTATTATCAATATGTTAGGTGTTAGATAGATTTCTTGCCAATTAACGTTATAAGTTGCAACTTCTAGCCCAACTAGTTCAATGTTTTGAAAAGATCTATAAGTTGAAACTGAAGCCCCCACATCCAATAAATCATTCCTATTAAATTACATACAGAAAAGGTGAAGATGTCATGGATGAACTCACAAGTGGGTCTTAAATGATCATTTCCCAAAAAACGGCGCTCTTTTTGAATAATAGTTTTTGACTAGGATATTGACATTAAAATCACCACCTAACAACACAAAGTTATACACAGGACTAAGTTTGCTTATATTTTCTTCAAGTTCTTTGAGATCTTCCTCCTTAAAGTGGCAAGGTGGACAGTAACAGACCACCATTAAAAGTTTTTCTATTCGATTTGTTATTTCAACACGAGGAAACTTTTTCGTAGATAGTTCTTGTTTCGGGCTCCGTTAAAGCTTTCGATCGCAATAATATTCGTGGTGGACAGAGAAATAAATCTAAATTCCACAGAAAGAGAGCCGCACAAACCTAAAATAAACAAATTAGTTAAGTTGACGGGATTTGCTTTAATTACAATTTTGCCAAGACTTAAAACTCTAACTTATATTTAAAACTAACAACTTTGAGGCAAACAATCCAATCTTCGACAAGACAAGCAATCTTTTTGCTAATCCTTCTTGGCATTCGAAGAAAAGAATAGATTCAGGCAAGCTTAACGAACTTTAATTCACGACTCGAACGTCCGTCGTCTTCGTCGCGTAGCTCGTCGTCGTCATCATCATCGTTTGCATCGTGAATACACACAAAAGAAGGGAAACGAAAAAAAAAATTTATAAAACTAGGATAATGCATCTATTCATTCAGCTCAGTCTCATGCTGTATAGTATGTTTAACTATATTCCTATGGCAAGCCAAAGATTTCAGACTTTTCGCCGTTATTGAAAAACAGCAAATCCTGGCCATTTGCAATCCTTCGTCATCGCGGGGTTCTTTGGTGATTGTTCGCAAGCACAACGAAAGGACTAAGTTTGTGCTCAATTCTCCAAACAATGCCTATAACAATGGTCTCAGAGTTTCAATGCTCTGCAAACAGCATTATGCTCTCTGACACGTTCATAGTTCATAGGCGGATTATAAGTTATGAGGGTACTGGGTAAGTGCGTTTTAAATGGAAGTGAGGGTCAGGGCCCAAACAGTTTTTTTCTTGCGATATACTTACATACAAGTAAGTTGACAACTTATGGATTTGTAAAAAAAAGAACTCAAGAATTTGATCACACTTGACATTACGATGATAGGGAAGATGAAAAAAGTTGGTTTCGCAAAAATGTCCATCTGTCAGTCTGTTCGACTACAACCATAACAGGGCCCTACTGCACCAACAACTTATCGCTAATCATTTCGCAAATTATGATGATTCTTGATAGGTTTTTGTTGCCAAAAAAAGAAATTTGATAAATATAGAATGTTTTTTTATAGGTATAGAACTTTAAGTTGGCAATACTATTTTAATTAGTCATTTTGTCAGCTGTCAAGTGATTTATTTTAAGATTGGTTTGGCATTTCAACCACAGATTAGCCATATGAAGATGGGAATGTTTCGAACGTTTCACCCTCTAAAACCCATTTGTTTACATTGTTGTGTTTGTCATTTCTTCCCGCATCGATGAATAGATGTGAATTGCAACAAAAATTTAACCGGTGTCTGTGTGTGAGGTTTTTATACACACATTCTCATTTTTTATCCGATATCTGACAGTTCAAGCTTGTAGGCAAATTAAAATGGCTGCCGGGGGTTCTCATCTTCATGCGGCTAATCTGTGATTTCAACATGAATAGACTGACGCCTTAACAACGCTGCCCAAATGGACCCATAGCAAGATTGCTGTTGATCCCAATTTTCATGAGCGAATTTTGTTAAGCGATGAAGCTCACATTTGGTTGAATGGATACCTCAATAAACTAAACTGAAGTGTTTGGAGTGATGATAATCTCCAAATGTATGTTGCGACACCGTTACATCCACAAAAAAGTGACCTTTGGTGTGCTTTATGGTTTGGTGGAATAATCTTTAAAAATGATGATGGCCACAACGTTACAGTCAATGGTGATGCTATAGAGCTATTATTACTGACTTTTTCGTTCATCAATTGAACAACCATGATGTGCATGAGCTGTGGTCTCAACAAGACGGCGCAACATGTCACACAGCTCGTGCCACAATTGATTTAGTGAAGGAAACGTTTCGTAATCGCATAGTTTCACGTTACGGACCCGTGAATTGGCCTCCAAGATCGTGCGATTTAATGCCGCTTGACTTTTTTCTGTGGAATAAGATTGACAGAATTGTGTCTGAAACTAAACGTCAAGACGTATCACTTTTAATTCGGAAATCGAAAAGTATAAACTCTAAAGTTTATACAGAAAAACAGAGAAAAGCTTTGAATAAACTCAAAAAGATGAAGATTTGATAGTTCTGCCTGCGGACAAAGGGAATTGTACTGTTACTTTGTCTTCTCAATGACCAACTCACATATAAAAAAGTTAATTATGATCCCACTTTAAGAATTTTAAGAAAAGTTAGACAAAATATCGAATTAATGTCCCTTTGAGACCAATTGTAAGCCAGAAAGACTCTCCAACATATCTATTTACTGTTTAAAAGTCATTTAAACGAAGCTTTCTTCTTCCGGTGATGACTCAAAGCTGCTACAACTTCTTGACTTATGCCTAACGTCGGGATGTTTCCTTTACAATGGTTAATTTTAATATTTACAAATAAAGGATCCGCCATCTAACGTTTTTTTTTTTTCAACTAGTGCTTATTTCGTGAATGGTAACACTTAGCTCATGTCTGATTTGACAGATAATCATTTTTATCCTTCCGCTGAACGAATATGGTTGTGAATGCGCTTTGCTAAGTGGGCCTGCGATCGACTTAGAGAAAATGCCGATTTTGACAAAAAAATCATCTTTTCAGATGAAGCTCATTTTGATCTTGGCGGGTAGTAAACAAGCAAAATTGTCGCATTTGGGGCACAAAAAAACCGCACGCATACATTGAAAAGCCGACACACCCAAAACGAGTCACTGTTTGGTGCGGATTTTGGTCCAGAGGCATAATTGGGCCATTTTTCTTCGAAAATGGAGGCAAGGAGTGGCCGTTACAGTCAATGGCGATCGTTATCGGGCCATGTTGAACGAATTTTTGTTCACGAAAATTGAAGAGGATATTGGCAACATTTGGTTTCAACAGGATGGCGCTACGTGCCACACAGCCGAAGTTACACTCGATGTTTTGCGCCATTTTCAAAAAAAAAAAAGTTATTTGGCAGACCCTTTAGTTGGAGTAGCAATGGGTTCCACAGTTGCGCCCATTGTAGCTGACATGTGGATGCAACATTTTGTAGACCGGGCTATAGAGTCGTTACCAATTAAGCCCATAATTTGGAAGAGATACGTTGATGCGTTTCATTAACTGTGTATCTGTGTATTAAAGAAAAATGATGTAGTAAGATTTACCATCGATAGTATCGATAGTTTTTTTTTTTAGCTATCGATACTATTGAAACCGATGACTATCGATGTTTAACGATTCCTGGGAGGAACTAAAAAAATGTTAATAGAGCTCTTAAAAAGAATCGATATAATGACCATCAGCGATCGTGGAAACGAAGTCAAAACCAGTCGCAAAGCCTTTCGAACTCCATACCAAATGAAAAGCGTGCCTTCTTTCTTTATACGAAAGGATTTTCGGAGGAAATAGGAAGAATATTGGCAAAATATGGTATTAAAACCATATTCAAACTGCCACCCAAAATCCGCCAAATACTAAGATCTCCGAAAGACAAAATGCAGTTCCAAAGCCAGGTGACTATTCCGTTCCATGCAGTTGTGGCTCATCTTATATAGGAGAGACTAAGAGCGATTAAATTAACATATTAAAGCTGTTCAAAACAACACACCAATAAATTTAACAGTTATTTGAGTAAAGTTAAATGACATCTCCTTAAATGAATCTAGCTATTATAGTCATTCGCCAATAAGACGTCCACCATGTCAATATCGGTGAAATAAAATTAATAAATTCAAAAATACTCAATAATTCCATTAGAAATGATTGGAATTTGAAATGTATCGGTTCGAACGATTATTTGAAAAAGAGAGTATTGAATCGAATGCTTAATGCCGAGTTACATTCACGTGCTATAAATTCGCGAATTGACTTTGACTCCAATTTGGATTAAGCGAGCATTGTTGAAATTTTTCGAATGGCAGCCAACGAAACAACCCATTGATGACGCCGGCCGTTGCAGCAACTCTTGTCAACACTGCACTGGGTCTGGAATGGATCACAATAACAAGGAATTGGCAGAATGCACGGGATCCACAAATCTACCGTGTGATCATTAAAAGGGTCATCACAGCAATTGTGAACATAATGTTATATGTATGATGTTGTTCGAAGGCCAGATAAGGGCCAAAACATTGCTACAGACTTTTTCAACCAAGGAGGATGGAACAGTGACTGAAATAGATGCACCATCAATAAATGAAGCCTATTATGTCAACCGCCATAGCACCATGGTATAAACATGCAATAAATGCTATGATGGTTTACGGTCCCAAAAGACGGTTTCATGCAGTAAACGCTAACTGGCCGGGAAGCGTTCACGATTCTCGAGTGCTGCGTAGTTTAAAGCTTTTCGAAAATTTTCGTGTGCTGGTTATCGACGATTTGCCAACGCAGTTATTCTTAGTGATAGAGCATATACTTTGATGAATTGGCTTATACCATCAATATGAAGACATCTTGAGTCTGTACTCTGTCCAACTAAAATAGGCAGTACACGTCTTATGGGAAAGCTTTTCCAAAATCAGAAGCGTGCCATATTTCTGCACCATACTAAATTGAAATAACTCCTCCACAAAAAGTGTTTGCCCGCCCGTGAATTTCCAAAAGCATCGGACACAGACCCAACGTCCTATTCAAGGCACATCTGAGTGCGCAGTGCGCACTGAATTGCTGTGGTCAATGGCGATTGGCTGCTGCTTGATGTGAATTCAGAGTTACCCTGGTCCATTTGGTAATTCGTTCAGCTTTTTTTCCTTGAGTTTCTGTTACAGTGCTTTTGATTTTCGAGCTTTAAGAAAAAGCTTTTAATGATGAGTCAAATAGAGACGTCAGAAATTTATAATTATAAGCTACACTGTTGGTGAAGACGCAGAAATTCAAATAGCAGAAGAATAGTACCACCGGATAATGAGCTCCATGATGACATTTCACCACACAAACTTCAAAATTTATTGTACTTCTTTTAATAAACAATTTAAGATACATACATAAATATGTGTTTCTTCGTATTTAAAACAGTGATATTGTTTATGATCCAACATCATTAAAACATACAAAAAAAAATCACAGTAAAACATGTAATGTTTGTTTAGTTATTTTATTTTATTTAATTTTTATTTAGTTTTTATATCATCATCTGATTTAGGTTCCCCGCAAGCAATTTGTAATTCTAGAGTATATTTAGATGGAGAAAGATTTAATTCTTTTTCGCATTTAAATATTTCAACTTATTTATGTAATACAGTCGACTCTCCCTGAGTCGAATTTTCACGGAATACCAAGATTTGTTCGAGTTAGAGAGAGTTTTGGGAAAATTCGAGTTATAGAGAGAAAGATTTTTATTTTTTGTATTTAATTAAAAAAGGTTAAGGCACATATCTACTTACAAAAAGTTAACAAAAAAATATAGCTTCTTGCTTATTTAAAAAACTAATAATAAAATATGGACTCATGAACTCATCGAAACAAAACAAAAATATAAAATAAAAAATAAAAACATCTTCTGAATAGGAAGAAACAGACGATGATGGCACACGCGATGCTACAAATACCTACATATTTAAGGGTATTGAAGTGTGTAGGTACTTGATGGTTCGTAGTTAAATATATACATATATCCAAATACGAGTTTTATGTTTTTTTATTCTGTTTCTGCCAAACAAAATTCGACTTAAGGGGTGAAAAAATGCCAGTAATCAAGAGAATGTGTTCGAGTTAGAGAGAGGTTCGACTTAGGGGGATTTCGACTTAAGGAATGGTATTTGTATATGGAAAATTGAAGGGAATGTTAAGATATGGCGAAAAAGTACGAGTTAGAGAGAAATTCGACTTAGGGAGAGTACGACTTAGGGAGAGTCGACTGTATTTGGATTCTAGGACATTTCCTCTTAGGGGCTCGTCTGGTTCCTGATGACGAAATGTGTCGAATCGTTTTATTTTCCATTTTAGGCGGTCTTGATGATCTTCCATCGGTTTCGGGTAGTCCCAACCCTTCAACAACTGGAGAGTCTTTCCCAATAATGTCGAGTATGACCTCATCCACTTCATCTAACACTACATCCTTAACTTCACGGCCGATTAGCTGCCGTAAATCCCAGGGACTGTGCTTTACTTAGGCCCCAGTTATAGCTATCATTGAAAACCATCATTGAAAACTTTAATGATTGGTTTTGAGCTATTTAGGAAGTGAGATCCGAAAATATTTTGATACAAAAATAAGGCTGATGGCTTAAATTATAATTTTGGTGAAAAAAAAAATTTATTCGGGCCCAAACTTCGCCATAAAATGAAGTTTAATTTTTCAATGATCATTGGTAAGGTAGTTCATTCATTGAAATAATAAAAGTCATTTTATGTGGATGGTTGGGCCAAAACGAAATTTTTTTTTGGCAAAAATTAATAATTAAGTCACCGCCTTCATATTGGCATCAAAATATGCACTGATTTTGCTTTTTAAGTCCCTCAAAACCAATCATTAAAGTTTTCAATGATGGTTTTCAATGATAGCTATAACTGGGACCTTAGAACCTTCGTCCAAGATTCTTCTTTACTTTTTTTGTACTGGCATTGATTTGGAACGAGCCAAACAAAATATCCTATAAAAATAAAGCACTAATAGCTATGTAATTAAATACTAATTTCCAATAAATTATTTCAATAAATAATATGTAACTTATTTTCTTTTACCACCTCCAAAACAGCTAATTTTCTTTCATTATTTTGAGTCTGGCCCATATTGTTGGTTTAACTACTTAAACGTTAAAAACAATAATGAACAATATTATTACTTTGGATTTATTTACCTACACAAGTGACGGCGATGGAAGACAAAAAGCTGGGTCTTTTCATAATCAAGTCTTCCACTTCACGTTATAAATGGCTAAATTCGTAAAAATATGATCATCGAACATCGAAGTCCTCATAGCTAAATATATTTGTGTAGAAACCATCAACCAAAGTCTTGCACCTTTGAAGACAACCGACAACATCTAACTGATGAGCGATGAGCCCAACTGTCGTGCTGTGCTTGGGCGAAACGCATTTGGTCTTAAGGTCGCACTAAATTCGCGAATGTTGTCTCCTAAGTGGTCAATCGTTTCTGGCTTAGCGGCGTAGACTAGCAACTTCACATATCCCCACAGAAAATAGTCAAGCGGCGTTGAATCGCACGATATTGATGGCCAATTCACGGATCCGTAACGTGAAACTATGAGGTTACCAAACGTTTCATTCAATAAATCAATTGTAGGACGAGCTGTGTGACATGTTGCGCCGTCTTCTTGAAACCACAGCTCCTACACATCATGGTTGTTCAATTGCTGAACGAAAAAGTCAATAATCAGGGCTCTATAACGGTCACCATTGACTGTAACGTTCTGGCCAGCATCGTCTTTAAGGAAGTACGTACCAATTACTCCACCAAACAGTCAGTTTTTGTTGATGTAACGGTGTCTGAACATACACTTGAGGATTGTCATCACTCCAAATACGGCAGTTTTGTTTATTGACGTATCCATTCAACCAAAAGTGATGGACGATTATGTTGACCGTAAAATGGACGTAGTGCGCGATACGTATTTCGAATAGAACCATGATTTTCAAAATAAATTTGCAGAATTCGAAAGCTTTTTTCAGGCGTCAGTCTATTCATGTTGCGATGCCAAACCAAACTAAAAATCAATCACTTGACAGCTGACAAAATGGCCGCCAGTTTAAATATTGTTGCCAACTTAAAGTTCTATACCTCTAAAAAAAACACCCTTTAGATACTTCTTCACTTGCACAAAGTTAACATTCATTAAATATCGCAACGTTGAAAACGTATTTGCAAAACCAAAAGATAAACGAAGATTAAAAATCACTGAAGTGTAAAAGCAAGTCTAACCATCAGGGCTGCCAATGCTGAGCCCAGAAAGTGTAGGAAATCACCCAAAAAAAAAAAGTTTAGCAGATAATGAAAAAGAAATTATAAAAAAATAAATTTATACTAAAAAAAACTAATTTGTTTTATATTCAGAACGAAAACATAACTTTCACTAGTTTTTCGTTTTACAATTACAGTTTTTTAAAGAACAAGTTTCACAAATTCATAGGTATGTACATTATAGTACGAGGTCATTCATTTCGTGGTTTCAAATCGGTAGCGTTGTCATTTCACACCTGTCAAACTCAACTGTCATTTAAAGTGATATAATATTAGTTGAATGTTTGTCATTTACTATAACGGATCGCTTCACAATTGAACAACGCGTTAAAATTATTAAATCATATGCTGGATTTACAGGACTGATAAATTGGCATTTTTCTATCACTACCTATATACTGCCAAAAGAAGGAATTTTTCCATTGTTCTGTTATTTTTTTGACAGTTAAATGCCAGGTGGGGTCTCCCTCTGCTTTGCAGACCGTCAGGGGTAGATTCGAAGACTCGTCGGGCTGGTGCGTTGGTGTCCATATGCTCTACGTGTCCCACCCATCTCAGCCGCTGCATTTTCAGCTTTTTGACCAGGTCGACGTCAATATAAAGCCCGTAAGGCTCGTTGTTGAATCTACTCCTCCAACCTCCATCGATACAGACTGGCTCGAAAATCACCTGAAGAATCTTCCTTTCAAACACCCAAACAGATTCTCATCCGTTTTTGACAGGGTCCATGCATCTGCCCTCATACAGCAAGACCTGGATGATTAGGGTCTTATATAATAGCCGTGTTTTTTTGCAAGCCCCCAGGAAATCGATCCAGAAAAACGACGTCCTGTCCTGCAATTTACATGTTAAATGCAACAACAACTAATTCCCTTCGGGCTTTGCTAAGAGCGGAGAATTCTCTGGGCTTAACTTAAGCACGGAGAAAAACTGTGTTACCGGCGTGAATTGCATACTTGTTATCAATAGTTTGTATGGAAACTCCATTTTGTTTCTGTATCGCTAATCCCCGATGTCGTTTTTTTCAATCAAATCTCCCCGGGCTTGCAAAAAAAAACGGCTAATGTCTCCTTGGTTCATTGAGAGAGGGCTTTACTACTCAAATGCCTTCTTAGCCCGAAGAAACAGCGATTGGCAAGAGTAATTCTTCGTTTGATCGCTGCACTGATGTCATTTTGCGTTGTAATAGTGGAGCCCAGGTAGACAAAGTCATTGAAGACTTCGAAGTTGTACCTATCCATCGTGACGTTTTGCCCGAGTCGACGATGTTGAGATTCCTTTCTCGATGATAGCATATACTTCGTCTTGTCCTCATTAACAGCCAAACCCATTTTTGCCGCCTCCGATTCAATACTTGCAAACGCGCCGGTAAAAGATAGCTTATTTTGTTCTCCCAATGATGTCAATATCATCTGCATAAGCAAGTAGTTGAACAGACTTTTGAATAAATGTATCTCTGTTGTTGACTTGTGAGTTGCGTACAATTGCTTCAAGAACGATGTTAAACAGGTTGTTTGATAACGCGTCGCACAGTGGTTCGGTTTGTATGGGAGAGCGGAAAAAAGTCTGTTTTATCTGAACGGTTCAACGGATTTAAATGAAATTTGGCAAACATGTTTATATACATATTTGGTCAAAATTTGGTTGAAAAAAAAATAATTAGAAACAAAATTATTGACATTTTTCTAAAATTTGGGATTTGATGTTTGTATGGGAGAGCGGGAAAAAAATCTGTAACATCTGAACTGTTTAACGGATTAAGATGAAATTTGATTCGCATTTTTAAATTAGTCTTATACACATTTTATCAAAATTTGGCTAAGAAAAACTCATTAGTAAAAGAGTTATTGACTTTTTTTTCTAAAATTTGAGTGTTTTGATGTTTATATGGGAGAGCGGAAAAAAGTCTGTAAAATCTGAACTATTAAACGAATTTTAATGAAATTTGACAAACATGTTAAGATTAGTCTTATACATGCTTGGTCAAAATTTGGCCAAGAAAAAATTGTTAGAAAAAAAGTTATTGACATTTTTATAAAATTTGAGGGTTTTGATGTTATATTTAAATAAAAGTTTTTTTTAGTAAAATCTTAACTTTTTATTTTGAATAAAATATTATTTTTAACTATGTATATTATAAAATTAAATAAATAAATAGATAAATACATAAAAAAAATAAATAAAAAACAATTATGAAGTAGTAATTTTATAATGCTAGAATGAGGTTTTTAGCGTCTGCGCTGATTGGAAGTATTTTCTTTTTTGCCTGTGGCCTTAAGCCTGTTATTATTGGATCTGAGGATATGAGTATACGATGCATCACATCTTCATTCATCGCAATTCGGCTGCATTTTCTCGAATGAAACCTGCGGTAGGCTTTATAATCCTTATTTCGGGCTTCCTCGGAGAGCGATCCAACAGGAAATGCACAGCTTTTAATTATTTCTTCTCCATGGATCAAAGCCTTATGTACGGTTGCTGGCATATTGTACCATTTATATTTCTCAACAAACAGTTCAGCAGTTTCCCACGTGTAAGCTGCATATTTTTTGAAATCTAATTTTTCATTCGACGTTATTACTTCAAGGATAAGAGCAAACCGCCGAATTAGGGATTCACTAACTCCAGTGATTTCTGAAGTCATGGTTGGATTTGCAAAAAATCTTCTGGAGGTGTTGCCGTCATTACTTGTCCCCGTACCTTGTTTTACAAGATCGACAATGATGCCCAGTTTTTCACGAAACTCCTGCTGAATTTCCTTCTTCTGAGCATCTCTAATATGGCGGGTCTCATTGTTGGTTCTCCATGCTTTAAATGGCAAATTGTAGGCAATATGGAGGATACACTCCACAAATTTTATCCGAGCGTGAAGAGGAGACATTCCCATTTTCAAAGCTTCCCTGTTTACAGCTTTGGTTCTTATATTTGTCAGGTTATTCATTCCAGAAGTTGTAGTTCCACATATGAAACAGGAAGAAGCTGCAGGAGTTTCTGTTACAGATTGGGCTGTCTTCCCGTCCAGCATTGTGAACATGAGTTCGTGTTTGATTGTAAACTGACGTTCGCCTATTTGAATTATCGTCTGAGTTAAATTACTGATTTCCGTATCTATTCTTTGTTTCTCGTTTCGCATGATTTCTGCAGTTTCTTTAACAAAAGAAAATTGAATGGGTCTGCAGTATCTTGTAGAGGATGGTCGATCGTTGTTCCACACAATAATATCCCTGTTTTCTTCCATAGTCATTTGAATTGGTACCAAAGATGTCATAAACATATTAGCGTCCGAAGTTTCTTCATTGTCAAATTTTTGACTGTATTGTGGTTGTCCAGAGGCACCATCGCATCCCCATTTATTGTACAGTGTTAAAGACTGTCCTTCAATTCTGGTTATCTCCTCTGATGTCTTTGTAGTTGCACACTTGCTGAGCTTTCCGTAATGTTTATATCTAAAGGATAGCACTTTTTCTTTGCTTCCAGTAATTTAATATAAGGTGGAAAAACGTCATGTCCTTCGTCTTTTAGTGCATGTCTCAATACTTCATATTGGCGTTTCGACAATTCTGCTTGTAGAAATAATGCAAGACCCTTATCCGGATCAAATTGTGAACAGGAAAAGCTCTCTTATGTTGCTGCATAGTTTATCTCTTCTTGAGGAAATATATTTCTAATTTCGTCCCTCTTATACCTTTTAGCTCTATCACAGCATTCGTCAAAACTCTTTCGTGGTCTTCCCATATTAGTTGACGTTTCGGGCAATAAACTTTGGGTTAGTTCTACTTCGAAAACTCCTTCGAGCCAATGAGTGTATTTTTTTTCAAAGTGACTTTTTTTTCTATGAACTGCGTTCCATCGACTTAAAAAATGAGAAATGAAACGTTTCTTTAATTCTGACAGCACAGTTTCTATTTGCTGAGGAATTAAGTTGGGGTATTTCCTTACAAAATATGGTCGAAGATTTTGAACATCATGACCATTAGTAATAAGTTCACTACACAACACCGAATAAGGAATTTCGATTGAATCCATTTTAATGCATTGAATTCACTATATATGTTTGTTATTATATTTAACTTCACTTTCACTTATTGCACCTTGCACAAATGCTCAATAACTCAATACTGACTTTTTTTTTCATTAATCCTGTATATATATAGATTTAAGTAAGAGATTTTATTCTAATAAGCCATTACTAATCCTTAAAGGTAATAAAAAAATACGCAATACAGAACAAAAACAAAGCAATAAAACTTTAAAAAGAACACCTTTTTTATTTTACCCCTACTTTTAGCGAAAAATTAAAAAAAATAAAAGATTATCGCTAATCATTTTCTTTATTTTGTATTAAGCTCTATCATATAATTCAAAATATCATAAAACTATATTATTTTTCGTGTGTTGCTTTCAAGAAAATTGAGTTGAAAGTTGAAAAATTTTCCAGGCAGAAATAAATGGTTTCGCAAAAATCGAAATTCTCAGCCCTGGGTCAATGTATTAATTTTGTTTTATTTTTAAAATAAAGTTTGACATTTTTTCTTAAAATAATGGGCTCAACCAGTTCATTCTGACAATTAATACCGAAGTAATCAAACTTTTTGGTAAACACCACCGTCAAGACGGAGTTTTTTGAAATCCGATTAAGTGAAACATTTTTGAGCATAACTTCCACATCTGCACGTATCTGCAGCTGATTTAACATGAATGTATGAAGCATATGGTGGCATACTTACTTTCTTGGTATCTTTTGGAGCTGTTTTTTTAAATCAAAAAGTTTAAAAAAAAACATTTTTTCTTAGTAATAAAGCTTCAGGCTACTTATAGAAGGTATCTTTTATAAATAATCAATATTTTTTTTTATTTTTAGATAATCGAAAATAGACCAATTAAATTATTTAAGAAGCTAGAGAATTTATCTACAGGAACTTCGGAAAAAAACATCTCAAAATTTGTTCAAAATACGGTTCGCGATTTGAGTAAAATTATTTATCAACTTTGAGGGCTTGTAAATCAGAACATACAATATATATGTTAAAAAATACTTTTAAATCATACGCTCGGGTTAAAGTTTAAAACGATAGACATGACTTTTTCAAAGGACTTTTTTCCGCTCTCGCACCACTGTGCGTCGCCTTGCCTCAAACCTTTCTCGACTTTAAAAGGGTTCCGTGGTGTTCTTACCGAATTTGACACAGCAGCGAGACTCTCTATCGTCATCCTGGACAAGCGGACGAGTTTGGCAGGGATGCCGCTACGCTATCATATGCGACTTTGAAAACGAAATTGACAAAGTTTTAAAAAACAATAAATGTCATTTTTTATATATTCTTAATTTTAATTCTATGATATTTAACTAACATTTTGAATCGCTGATGCCTAACAGTACTTTGTCAATGTTTATGTAAGTTGTAGCCAAAAACTCTAAAACACTTCCTTTACGGAGACCCTCACAATATTTAAACAAAAATAGTAAGGGCAAGTTTCACAGTCAGAAAAGTGCCACTTAAGTCGGCAATGCATAAGATTAAGGAGCAATATCACAGTACTCACTTACCTAAATAAGTGGCACTTAAATCTTCGATGTTTGTGACTCAAGGTCCACTTACGTTGGCTATAAAACTTAGTCTAAGGTCCTTAAATGGAAAACTTAAGTATCACGTATTCCGCTAAGTGTTGATTGTGAAACTGGGCCTAATTCACTTTGACGGTCCATTCTGGACAAAAGCACGCTGACTTATTAATCCGAAGTTCAAATATTTTAACATGAGTTTGTTTTTATTTTGTTTTCTTTACTCCCGATGCAATCACTGTTAACTGTATCACAGTTGAAAATTTTGCCAGAATATTTGGCTTTATTTCCAAGTCAAATTTGGCCTTATTTCGTTTTCGTAATGGAAATAAAGCCAATTTGCCTTTATTTCTATTTGCAAAATGAAATAAGGCCAACTTTGAGATTTGGTCTTATTTCACGTCACCAAAACCAAGTGCTTGTATTTACGTATGTAGATATTTTATAGCTTTTGAGAAAATTGAAATTTACGGAAAATATTTGTTTAAAGGTACACAAAATTGTACTGCCCGTTGCGAGGAAGTAACAAATCCCCCAAGAGTATCTTTTGTCATGATGAAGTGTCACTCGTCTAAGTAATTTGAATTTGGCAGAAAATTGTAGGTCCCCTCTATTCCGGCCGATTCACAACATGCACACAGCAATGGTTGAGAAGCTATAAGTCACTATACGCCCTCGTTCTCCACGAGCTTTCGCGCCACACAAGCGAGCGTTTAAGGATATCGTAGATATTAAAGTTGCGTATCAGTCAATGGTAGAATGAACAATTACGAGCGACCTTAATAATTGCACATTTTATTTTACAGAGGTCTTCTTTATTAAGCCTTTTGCGTACACTTAATTATAATATCACTTGTCGTCTTCTCTATATGTGAGGCTTTAAGCACTTCCCTGCTATATACTTAAACTTTTGTGGACAGTCCGACCCTGACTTTAATGCTCCCTTTGCCGCTATTCACATTCAACCAAGGCTATACGGACTCACTTTACTAATCCTTTTGCCCAACTTTGTCCTTTCGTTGGTTTCTTTTTCAGTGAGTGTTGACTTAAGCAGATGATTTTCCAATCTTGCAGCTGCGTTACGGAAATCACTTCTTTTCTTCTTTTCTTTTTAATATTTTATCTTTGCGGGCGCGAAAGCAACAAAAGGGTCGCAAGGGACGAGGACCACTGAGCACTGACCGAATCGAGTCGTCTGACGTCTTGAAGTCTTGTTAGGCCAAGTATTTGCATTTTTGTAAATAAATTCTCTTTGATTGACCGAAAAACTTTCTTGATTGCTACCAAAATAAAGTTTTGATTTTGTTTTATTTGATTTTTTTTTTTGATATTTCTTTGTATTCTCGCCACCATAACTGACATTATAGGGATTGTCATAGTCGTTTTCATCCTTGGGCATGGTTGGTCAACATTGTAAGGTGACAGCGTACATACAGAAACCTTTAGCCATTAGAGGATGGAGGAAAAAGAAGAAAGAGTCCTTGAAAATATTGTCCTTTAATGTTATGCAGAAAGTTTATCCTACAAAGGAGAAATTTCATCCAGCATTCTTTATACTTTGATTATCTAATAAGACGATGTAAAGTTCAGTGTATGTATTTGGATTTTGGATACAAGGACGCTCTAAGGAGGTGTTCTTTTGAACTGGTCAGCAACAGAAGATGAATCTTTTGTGAGATTTTTTTGACAGGAAAAAAAAATCAAATGGAAATTATAGGGAAGATTTTGTTTAAAAGACTTCGGCAACAAAGCGAAATGGTATTTTGATTTATGTTCGGGGAGCATATGAAAATAGAACTTCAGTTTAAAGCCCCTTTATTAAGTTTTACTGCCAATATGTTAACGTATACGTCAATATCTACTGTAGGGAATGTTTGCGATTCGGAAAAAAATCAAAATCACTATTTTAATCAAACCTGACTGTATTTCAACAAATATAGTTATAAATAAAGTACGAGATATGGGTATATACTTTAAACTTTAAACATTATATTAGATCTTATAATGATATTCCGAGGACATTGCAATTACTGACATTACAACGTTCAAAACAAATGAAATAGAAATGGATCCATATTCAAATATGAAATTTACAAACTAAATTTTAACGTGCCACAGGGTTCGGTTTTGTATCCGATTCTTTTCCTCATATTTATTAAGAATCTTCTTACTTCAAATCTGTTCAGTTTTCAGATTCGCATACTTTTTATTCGGATCTAGAAATGCAAAGGCAGCATACTTTATATGTAAGGTCCAGCTAGCTCAGTCAGTAGAGCATGAGACTCTTAATATCAGGGTCGTGGGTTTGGACACCACGTTGGGCGCCAATTTGTTGCACTATTATTATCACGAATTCTAATAGAACATTGTGATGGTGGTGAATGCAATATTATTAATTATTAAAGACCAAACGAATTTATTTACACACGTGACAGAAAATATCGAATTGATGAACTGTCAAACGATCAACCAAAGATGAGAGAAAAGAGAGAGTACAATAATACTGCAACAATTGAATTAACGAATATAAGTATGCGTACAGACGAAAAGTGAACAGTTATGATTATGATTGTTGATGATAAATAATAGGAAACGAATAAAATGCAGGAAGGTAAGTACAGAGGCGCCAGGACACTGTTGGTTGAGTGTCGTTTGCCTTAACTGCGAAGCTGAAATTCTTCTTAAAAAAATATGAAAGAAACGCAAATGTTTTTATTCCCAATCGAAATGGGAACTCAAAAGAATTTATTAAAAAATATCTGGGAAACCTTGGCTTAAGCATGAATTAAAACCCAGGATTTTTTTGGATATCAAAAAATTTATATAAAATGAATTATTGTTCAAAGAACTATCGCTTGGTCCCGAAATAAAACGGACAAAGAACCCTACGTTAAAAATGGGTCTTTAAATTTCTCAAAATCTAAAAAAACCTCTTTTGGCTTAACCAAGAAGTGGTTGGAAGTTCGAAACTCCCTATCACTCACACATTCAATGGAGTCGGGCATTGTCCCAAAACTTGACGAATCTTCGGCCGTATTTTGACTTATTTACAAAACCTTCATATTTTTGAGAAAAGTAAAAGAACTGTAAAAAAGTTGAAAATATTGTTCTTAGCATTCTCTCAGGTAGGTACTCTACTCAATTTAATTTTCTGAAAATGCTTCAAAGATGACATTTTAATATCGAATTTCTAAAAATTTTTGACTTTTTGAGTAAACGAAGGAGGAAGGCAAATACTCAAATTAAACTAGCTATGGCGCAATCTACTATTCGGTGGACCTTTGAGCAGATTTGGGGAACTGGGGGAATATCGTTAAGCGTTTCATTCTTTTCTGGGGTCGATTTTAGATTTAGAATAAATTAAGATTTTAGGATGGGCTTATATTATAGCTAAGTTTAAAAGTGAACAGTTAAGATTGTGTTGTAGTTCCAAAATCCACTTTAATTGTACTTGTAAAGGCTGTTTTTTTTTAAAAAAGGTATAGAACTTTAACTTGGCAAAACTTTTATAACTAACGGCCATTTCGTCAGCTGTTAAGTGATTTGTTTTTAGTTTTATTTGGCATTTCAACGTGAATAGTCTGACGCCTGCACAACGCTTCCAAATTGTGCTTAAATGGGCCCAAAACAAGATTGCCTTTGATCCCAATTCATAAGCGAATTTTTTGTTTACCGATGAAGCTCACTTTTAGTTGAATGGATACGTCAATAAATCAAAACTGCCGTATTTGGCGTGATGATAGTCCTCAAGTGTATGACGTTGAGACACCGTTACATCCACACAAACTGACTGTTTGGTGTGCTTTATGGTTTTGTGGAATAATTGGTCCGTACTTCTTTAAAAACGATGCTGGCCAAAACGTTACAGTCAATGGTGACCGCTATAGAGCCATGATTACAGACTTTTTCGTTCAATTCGTTCAATTGAACAACCATGATGTGCAGGAGTTGTGGTTTCAACAAGACGGCGCAACATGTCACACAGCTCGTGCAACAATTGATTTAATCAAGGAAACGTTTGGTAACCGCATAGTTTTACTGTACGGACCCGTGAGTTGGGCTCCAAGATCGAGCGATTTATCGCCGCTTGACTAATTTCTGTAGGGATATGTGAAGTCGCTAGTCTACGCATATAAGCCCGAGACGATTGACGCCTTGGAAGAGAATATTTGGCGCTTTATTGCCGGTATACGGACACAAATGTTGGAAAAAGAATTCGAAAATTGGACCGTGGCGGTAATATGCCAGAAATCATATAACTATAAATTATAATGCCAGAAGATTATATTTCGAACAAAATAAATTTCATGTCAATTTAAAAAAATCATTATTGTTTTATTCCATTTTAAAGTTCTATACCTCTAAAAAAAACACCCTATTTATATACATATATTTATTTTAGCTAATTTTTGTAATCGAATATTACTTTATGGGTTGTCTACTTCACGTTATGAATGGCTAAATATGTAAAAACATGATACTCTAAGTCCAACCTTTATTACTTTCCCAGCAATCAAAAACCACTTTTTTGTTTTTATCCCATTTCACTCTACCTATAAATAGCAATTTTTACAAATTAAAAAAGAATATCCCTAAAGCTTTTTCCTTAGAAAAACTTTCAAGCTAAAAAAAAGAATTTCTTAAATAGGCGCCTGCAGCGCCACCTGTTGAACGGTAATTGAATTGAACTAAAAAAACGAAATATTTACCTACAGCGCCACCTGTTGAGAATTATCTGAATGTTCCTTTTCCTAAACCTTCTTGGAGAAATTCCGAACAAACCCGCAGAAGGAAGTAGTCAATTTGGTGCAGTCGTTTTCATGTTTTAAGCATCCGAACACACCACGATTCATTTTTATATATACATATACCCTATACAGCCCTATGAATAAAAAACGCTTATTCCACGTTTATTCAACGAGTTAACTAAACCATGAAATAAGAGTTAAGCTGCGAGTTAAAATTTTCCATTAATAAACAAAAATGTTCTCGAAATAGTAAAGGGAAATTTACGACAAAACTCTTAAGAAAACTAAACTTCCGTTGTTTAGCTTAGTAATCGTAACTTGGTAGACAATTAGTTTTATTAATAATATTTTGCATTTAGCCCAAGGAACCTTCGCTATTCCGCACGTTTATTAATTTTGCTGATAGAGATTAAAATAAAATGCCATAACACATGAGAAGCTTAAGAAAAAATGACGTAATTACCAAAACCTTTGTTTGTATTCAATATAAACAAATGAACTTTCGCTCTACTATTTCTACCTACACACCATACATCTTATGGTTTTTACTCGTATGCTGAGGAGGATTAATGAGAACTTCAACTGATTTGGCTTTAACATCAGTTCACCCTGCCTATAACTGCGTCTTCGCAATCACCCCTCTAACTCATCCTAATTGTTATTTTTAAGTTATATTAAATTAGCTTGTAGTATCCCGAATAAATGCAGGGACCAAATTACGGCATCAGTGACTGATCGAGTGAGTGCCATCAGCGATCGAATGAACGAGTAAAACCTATGGGATTGATGACTCCATAACGTGAGCGGTAATGCCAAACTCACATAATTCAGTCACGTATTACTCGATAACTGATGCGGTAATTTGGCCAAAGGTGTTTGTCCCTACCAAATTTATAAATGAGCTTAAAACAAATTTCGAATTTCCCCTCTAAAGCCTATTAAGCTGCTGCGGTGATCTCCAAGACGACAGCATTTCGCTGCGGAAACTAGAGGTGTGTCAATCGTTCATTTTAAAAGATTCAATCGTTCATTTGTCGTTCAGTTCAATGATTCGTTCTTTTCAATCGTTCATTTTTCCAATCATTTTGGTTTCAGTTTCGTTTTTGTTGTCAATAAAATAGGAACACTTCGTTCTTTTCAAACGTTCATTCTTTTTTTTGGTTGTGATTCAAAGATATATGTAGATAAAAAACCTACCTAACAAATTAAAAAAAATAATACCTTTATTGGTAACGCACTTTTTAAAGCACAAAGATCGCATCGTTCACGTTGGAATCAGATTGATTCGGTCTTTGTTATTGTGTTGTGAGTTGTGACCCGTGCCGTACACCATTGTATCCAAATTTCAATCGTTCACATGAACGATATACGTTTCGTTCTTTCAAGTCATTCTCAATCAAATGATAGGTACAACGTACAAAACAGACACTGAACCATATGAGAAAGAAACGACAAACACAAAAATAAATTATATGGAGTTAAACTGAGAAGAAATAATTGTATGTATTTGTCGTGGGTTTTTGTTTTATTCATTTATATTAGTTTCTTTACCTTTTGATGCGCTTCTGTTTTTTTTTTGTGTTTTTCTACTTCGCGTCACCTCGTTTATTTGAAAACTGAAATGATTGATACTGGGATTGATTGTTTCGGTTTACTGTGATTGCAATCAATCGTTCTTTTTGGTGAACGGGTCAAAAAGACCGAATCAATCACGATTGACACAGCTCTAGCGGAAACCACAGTGAAAAAACGAAACTTGAAAGGGTCACCAGTTAAAAAAAAAAAAAAAAAAAAACAAACACAAAAAAATCACAAAAAGCCATGCTTTAGTGAAATACACTTGCTCAGTTTGGTTTGCCATTTCATATTTAATAAACTAATGCCCGATTTCATAGAGGACTTTTAAATATTTAAAAGCCCATTTGGAGATAAAATGGGATTTTTTGGTTTCACCAAGTGCTTTTAAATTTAAAATGCTTTTAAATGCCCTTATAAACTAAAAGCTCATTTTCGTCTCAATAAATTTTAAATGTGTGATTTGTGAAGTCTAATATGTCAGATGTCAGCCGACGAGTAAGAAAATTATAGATGATATTTTGGAGTCACCCTCATATAATTTCTTGCAAATATAAATTGTGAATAGGTCAAAACAAAAATATAGTTTGTGTGTAAATAATAATCTCCCAAGCCAACGCGAATACTTCCGAACGACGACAAGACTTTCGCCTTTCTTAATTTATTTTCATGGTATTTTTTGAGATAAATGATCGGATGTTTATTTCATTATAAAGAAGAAGGTATGCCGTTAATAATGAAACACAACATTAGCCAAATGGCCGCCGCGACCACGCTTGCAGGACCATATCCTTTTCATGAAATTTTCCATAACCAAATCGCAAAGTGGCTGCCCTATGTCCTCGATAGCCTCACGAATTCCATCTTTGAGGTCTTGAATCGACGCTGGGCTGTTGGCGTAGACCTTATCTTTCACGTGGCCCCAAAGGAAGAAGTCGCAAGGTGTTAAATCACAAGATCTCGGTGGCCAATTGTGATCACCTCTTCGAGAGATAACACGGTCCGGAAACTTTTCCCGTAAAAGATCGATGGTTTCATTGCTTGTATGGCACGTAGCGCCGTCTTGTTGAAAGTTAACGTTGTCCAGATCAATACCATCCAAATCTGGCCATAAAAAATCATTAATCATCTCTCGATAGCGCAATCCATTGACCGTAACTGTTGCTCCAGCCTCATTTTCGAAAAAGTAAGGTCCAATGACCCCGCCGGACCATAAACCGCACCAAACAGTCACGCGTTGAGGATGGAGAGGCTTTTCAACAATAACTCTTGGATTTTCCGAGCCCCAGATGCGACAGTTTTGCTTGTTGACGTAGCCTCCGAGGTGGAAATGGGCCTCATCAGTCAAGATGATTTTTCGATGAAATTCCGGATCATTTTCATGCATTTCAAGGACCCAATCAGCAAAGACACGACGTTGTTGATGATCAGCCGGCTTGAGTTCTTGTGTTAACTGAACTTTATAAGCCTTAAGACCCAAGTCTTTATGCAAAATACGGTGTAATGACGTTTGTGGAATGCCTAATTCCAAAGAACGACGAGGAATGGACAAACCTGGGTTTTCTTCAACACTTTGAGCTTCAACAGCAATATTCTCAGTTGTTCTTGAGCGACGTGCACGGGTTTTATTCTTCACATCACTAACTTGTCCCAACAGCTCGAATTTGTCCACCAATTTCTGTATTGCGGTCCGACAAGGTGCTTCACGACGACCCAAAAATGTTTTAGTTTTACGAACCGTCTCTGCCAAATGTTCACCATTTTTATAGTGAATTTTAATAATTTCAATGCGTTGTTGAAGCGTGTATCGTTCCATTTTTATTAATGGCGTAGTTTCTATTTGTCAAATGTCAAAAAATGACAGCTTCAAAAGTGACAACTACTGAAATAGCGGGCTATTCAAAATAACACCTCTTATTGGAAAACCCTTTACAATGAGAGCACCCACATTGTTGCGATGTGAATCTTCAAACATTGTTCAGTCATCGCATATTCGTTCCGAATGTTTCGCGTTGGATTCGGAAAGCCTTCATAATTTGTTTGCTTTTTGAATAATTGATTGTTCATCTGAGGATGAAGAGCAACATAAAGTAAGACGTCCAAGAATATTCCGAGTTCATATTAGAATTGGAATCCGTTCTTCAAATATATTCTTTTTCGTAGCATTTCTTTAATGCTTTTTCACGTGCATTTCTAATGTGAGAGGGAAACAACCTATTTCCATATCCAGGGATGTGAGGAAAACCCAATTTTAACTAAAATTTCCCTAAAATTTCCTTTTTTTAGATGGTGAAACTGGAAATATTTAAAGGTCTGATAAAATTTAAGAGGACTTTAGATAAAAGGAATTTTAGCGTATTTTTATGAAATCGGGCATAACTCCTGAACAACATTTGCAAATCGTACAAATTTATTACCACAATAACGGTTCGGTTCGGCGCGACGCATCGCGCGCTGGGTCCAATATTCGGTCGACATAATCTCAAAATCGAATAAATTCCAGCAACCATGGATCGGTTTCGCACCACGTTTACTCTAGTGGATAATGCGCATCCTCAGAGACGCCGTACAGTGCGCACCGAAGATGTTATAGCTGCTGTGGAGCAGAGTATTGAAGAAGACCCGAATGAGTTGATTCCATCCGCCATCGCGCGCAACAATTGGAGAATGTCGAAAATTGGCCCTCTCGGCTGGAATTTATTCGAGCCAGCCGCAGCGGCTACTTGCAAGAAATCATTTTTAAAACATAATAGCAAACCCTTATCTTTATAATAAAGCTAAATTCTTGGCCATAACATTAAATTCTATGCTTTTTATTTCTTCTTGAAAACCACACATCTAAAAAAACACTTTTTACAATTATCAATTTCGCTCATCGAACAGCGTACTGCCAATCGAAAAGGGGAGCGTTTATGATTTCGTTGTTTCATTTTTGTATGCGATTTCTCGTTTTGCGTCAGCAGCTTACTAGGCTTAAAGAATCACATAAAAATGCTCTGTACCAAATTTGAAGCAAATCGGTCCACGTAACCCCCTTTTTCGGACTTTGTCGATCGATTTTTTGTACACACGAAACCAAGTTAAAAACAAACTATTTCTAACTAATTCTTTCCTACTCCAAAAAAGTTCCGGAAACATTTACTTCAAAAACACTTAACCCGATTTTGAATTTCAAAATTAAATTTGCTATGACCATTGACCATCCAGGTTTATCTGCATCAATCTGGTCGACTTAACCTTTAAAGGGGGGTTTTGTAAGTTAGAATATTCATTAGGTTCCTACTCTCATTGAAAAATTAAAAACAAAATATGAAATCCCATAGGTAGATACTAAAGTTTTCGAATATTTAAATATTAGCTAAACTATTTATGGCTTCATTCTTACAAACATCTCAAACCCTTATCTTGGCATTTATTCCATGAAGAATGTTAAAACAAAACTCCTACTTTCCCATTTGAGTAGGTAAAGTTGTTAGTAAAAAGTACCCACATCCACATAATATGTATGGTATATGTATATATACATTTATGTAAAAGATATATCAACTTAATAAATTTTCATTTTTCATATGTAAACTTTATCATGCGGTAGTCTAACAAAGCTAGGTATACAGACACATCAGGATATTTTCTCCTCTCTCTCTCTCCCTCTCTAATCAGATTACTAAGTTTATTTATTCAATTAGAGTTTCAAAACTTTCCAATGGACGGACGCCCTATATAAATATGTACATTCAACCCATACACAACACACACTGCAACTCCGGAAATATTATATCCTGATGGGATGAAAATCTCTATTTCCGATAAGCAAAACAACACTCAAACCGTTGTATTTACTCCGAAGCTTTTGACCTAGTTTAAACTTAAATGAAAAACCAAAAAAAAAAAAAAAAAAACAAAAATAATAAAATCGATAGTCGATTAATTCAAACAAAAGTATGACAGGCCAATTTATTCAGTTCCTGGACGCGCTTTCTCCGATCCCTTACAGTACATCCATCTGCCTCTGCTTCGTATATCTAACTTGAAGTTCTACAATAGCCTAAGGGTGGTGAGTTAAAAATCCAGTAAAAATTCGTTCAAAAATCATTAATCAAAGTACCACATCGATTGTATCAATAATCCGAACCCAAAAAATAATAAAAAAAAAAAAATTCAAAAATATCCCCGGGAGAGTTTAAAAAATAAATAAGCCAAAACAAACGTACAAAACCATCAAAAAAAAGGATAATAAATTTAGCAAAATCGAAGTGAAGTCATTGATAAATATTTTTAATTGAAGTTTCTCTGTATAAAGGAAAAAGACTCACCCGGGTATCCATTTAGTGGAAATGCCGGAACAACACCGTCCTTGGCTGTGTACATGCCAGAAGTCTCAACAACTCCACCGCCACCTCCACCTCGCCCAATACCAGTTCCAGTACCACCACCGCCGCCGCCGCCGCCAGCATCACTGCTTCGAATCTTCATTCTATTTCTGGCCATGGCTGATTTATCGGAAAACTTTTCACGCCTTGTCTTGCTCCCATACCACTTAATGGGATGCTTTGGTGGTGCTGCTGCGTCCTTATCGTTGGAATTTATCTTATATGGAGTTCTGCGTGCGGACGCTGTTTGGGTTTGGCGGTCATTGTAGTTCCTTCGCTTATGGATTCTGACAGCTCTGCCAAACTCTTTGTTGCCATTCCTAACGCCACCATTTGGTTTAACGTTATTGCTTAATTTCCTGGGCACATTTTGATCTAAGGATTCATGGAATTTGTCCCTGTCAGTAGCAGCGATCTTGAAGCCATCATCAAACGCACCGATTGCTTTGTGTTTTGAGTCGACCTCGACATTGCTGCTGCTGCTGGTAGGATAATGCAGGGTGTTCCAGTAGAATTCATCGCCCATACCCCCAGCCACAGTTTCGGTGTCATCATGACTCGTCGTAGTAATATTGCTCTTCGATTCGATTACGGATGAGTCGCGAACAGAAGCGTCTATTCCGTCGTAGTCTTCATTGCTGGCATCATCACCATCGTTGCCACTGGCATCGAATCGTTGAGTGTTGACGCCGCCACCGACGGAGGAGTCTTTGCTTTCAGTGAATGGAAACTACAGGAAAACACACCAGCACCAGCCCATTATACACGTGATGTTTGGCAAAAGATATGCGAATGTATGAAATGAAAGAAAATTACAAAACGGATGTAGTGAGCGGGGATGTTCAATTATATTGATTTCTAAACGTTATATATGTATATATTTTTTTTATACTTTTCTTTTTGGTGAGACGTCTTTGTCGTCGGGCTTCTGAGGGTTTAGTTGTTGTTGTTCCTTTTGCACCGACCCGTGACTTCCTGATGGCACCGATTTCGAAGAAGCCAAAAGAATTTCACTTGATTCTTCTCGATTTGGATTGCTAGAAGAATAAAAATGGAAATCTTGTTAAGGAAATCGTTTTTCATGTTTTGTTTTATTTTTTGTGTCCATATGATGTGTATACTACATAGTTTTTATTTTTTTTTTTAAATATGTAAAGGAGTTTGACTACTCGTTCAAAAGTTTAGAAAATATAGAGATGGATTTGAGGAAAACTACTGTTGCACATCGGTTTCAAATTTCTGAACAATGAGGAGGGAAAATAGAGGTAGAATATTACATAGGTCTTGTCGGAACACATTAGCAACATTTTAATTTCCATGCGATGCCAGCGACTTCCACATCCTAATGGGCTTCGCCATAGCTCTCCACTTTCCCTGAACCTTCTGTAGATCTTTTATATACAGGATTAGCTTAGATGACGCTGACGGACTACAGTCCGTTGGCTCATTCCTTGTCACAGTAGTGTGACAACTTGAGCAACTTCTGGAGGCGTGATATCCATTTGTTTCCAAGATTAGGAGGCCCAATGACTCGAGATATCTTACAATTCACTTTTAACAGCATACCGATACACAAAAACCAATAATGGACACGTATATTACCAATCAATGCTTTCTATCGTTCCTATTATCTGGTTTTCGGTTTTAAATAAAAAATTTGAATGTTTTAGTACTAAAGCCCGAACCACACTAAATACTCTCGTGTGGTGTGTTGTGGAGCCTTGTGCCGCTATCGCTCTAGTGTATATCATATACGTAGAGCCATATTTCTATCGTGTGATGTGATGTGTCGAAATGTATGAAATACATTGGAATGACAGCGACACACTACTCGCCAACACACCACACGAGAGTAGTGTGGTTCGGGCTTAAGTTTCACAGTTTTGAAAAATAAAATATTAAAAAAAATAGTTTTCACTTTTTTGAATGAAGTTTTTCAGAAACTATTGAAGTGAAATAAGAGAATGGGCTTCTAACTTTCAAACGTCCCAAAACCAGCGATATCTGCCATAACTTGGTGGTAGCACACATAAGTTTATGTAATAATTTCGTTTCATTCAAAATGTTTAATGTGTATTGTGTGGATCAGAAACAAAACCCATTATAAAGGGTCCGCGAAATAACTTCTTTTTTTTTTTGAAAATGGCGCAAAACATCGAGTGTAGCTTCGGCTATGTGGCACGTAGCGCCGTTCTGTTGAAATCAAATGTTGCCAATATCCTCCTTTTCAATTTTTGTGCGAACAAAAATTCGTTCAACATGGCCCGATAACGATCGCCATTGACTGTAACGGCCACTCCTTGCTCATTTTCGAAAAATGGCCCAATTATGCTTTTGGACCGAAATCCGCACCGAAACAGTGACTCGTTTTGAGTGTATCGGCTTTTCAATGTATGCGTGCGGGTTTTCTGTGACCCAAATGCGACAATTTTGCTTGTTTACTACCCGCCAAGATGAAAATGAGCTTCATCTGAAAAGATGATTTTTTTCGGCAAAATCGGCATCTTCTCTAAGTCGATCGCAGGCCCACTTAGCGAAGCGTATACACAACCATATTCGTTCAGCGCAAGGATAAAACTAATTATCTGTCAAATCCGACATGAGCTAAGTGTTAGATCAGACCATTCACGAAATAAGCACTAGTTGAAAAAAAAAAAACGGTAGATGGCGGACCCTATATTCACTTTTGAAAAAATGACTTAAGTGTGAGGTTTTGTTCGTACCGTTCACACACATACCTTTGGCCCTCGTTTGAATCCCAAATTGCATTTTATACCATTCAAATGAGACCTCAAAATCTGTAATTAATTTCAAAAAACTATTTTCCCTTCTTGAGTTTTTGCCTCAAAATCCAGTACCAACCAAAACCCATTATATCTATTCGAAAAACTTTTTTAATTTAAAACTTTTAATTTCAAAAACTTAGTGGGGTCTATCGTGAATAAAATTTCCCTGGGAATGTTTCCCTGCTTCGAAAATTTGAAACGATAATTCTTTCCACTACACTTCGTTATCTCCAATTTGGATAATGGAAATGATAGCCAAACTCCCCTGGAAAATTAATTCCCGCTACCATTAAATTCCGATGGAAACTTTCGACCTTTATTCACATTCTAAATTTTAGAAGAAGGAAAAAATTTCCAGGGAAATTCTGTTCACGATAGCCCCCAATATCCATGTCATGAATTTCCAAAGAGTTGGTAGGACTTTTGGAAAATCTCTGCCATGTAAAGGCTTCTGAAAATTTTTGGAACATGATAAGCGTTGTGAACAGACACTTTGGAGAGGATTGGAGGTCTCAAGAAAAACATCAGTTCTACAAAAATATAGAGGACGTGAATGCTTCAAAGCTCATAATGCAGCAAGACCATCCTCTCTGTGAACTCCAACCAATATTCAAGCAACTTCACGTGTAAAATAAATAATTATTTTATAATACTTAATACTGCAAGCTGTGTAGTGTACATTATAGAGTGTCCCGTCAAATTTTTTTTCGGAGTATCTTAACGAAAGACAACTCAAAAGTTGCGTCCTGAATAGCATATCAAGGGAGAAATAATACAAAACAAATTTTTAAGCTACCTACTTGTGGGGCTCTACCGCTCGTTGAAGTTTTGGAAACAAAGCAAATTATTCCTGTTTTTTTTGTTTTCCTCATTTCGTATAACAACTATTCTTTAAACCTGTCAACTTAACTTCTATAATTTATTTGAATGTTTTTAATCGCATTTGATATTTTATATCATATGAAAGAATATGATTGCCGCAAGCTGATCAAAGATATTTCAGTAATCGGTATTGTTAATAAAACTGACGCCATTAAATTCAAAAGCCGCTAGATCGAAAAGAAAGTAGTGCAATCTGTATTATCAAATGGCTGTCTCCTGCCTCTACTGCTTTACGACGACCGACGGTTGAAGTCGATACAGTAGAGTTAATCGAAACTATAAGGTAAGTAAATACTAAAGAACTAGACGAGAAGGTAGAACCACGGATATTTTTGTCAGTCATCTAAAATTTCTTCAACGTCGGTCGCCGTCATCAAGTTAGCAAAATTCTACTTGTTCTAAATATATAGCCTGTATCAAGAGCTTGTGACAGGTATGCATTTTCAGTTAAATTTCGATCTCTTGCAGCAATTGCTATGCTACTGCAGTCCTGAAGGAAAATGGAATAGTAAAATAGTCTCTTGTAATTTATAAATATATGAATTTTGTCACACGACAGCTCGTGTAGAAACAGGTGACTTATAACTCTCAGCCAGCCAGCAGAAATAGTTGGGACCAAGGATTTTTTTGCCAAATACGAACGACTAAGATGAAGTGCACTTTATCATGACAAGAGATACTTGTGAAGGATTAGTCCCCGCAAGACACAGTACCTCTGAGAAAAATATTTTCTAAAGTGCCAAAGCTAAGATTCGATCACAGGCCTCTGGCAATTGATGAAAATAAAATACATAGATCAATACGAGGGTGTAGTAGTAGTTAGAAATATTTATTTTGAAGGACGAAAGGATAAAACAGGACAGTTCTAGCAGAAAATATTGTATCCTTGCGAAACCAGAATCAATTTTCTTAGTAATGATTGAAAAGAATCATAACAGTTTACTTTCCTTCCATATTAGCCAATCAAAAATGTGAAAAAATGGCATATCTATTTAAGATGGTTCACAATTGCAAATCAAATCCTAGGGCTTTATGTAAGTTTTATTAATTTTCCAAACAGTAATTAAATTGTTGTTGAGTATATCATGAAATGTTTCGTGTCTGTGTGGTTTTCGGTAAGAAAATGCCGATAAAAAAATCAAAGCTCTGAATTTCAAATTGCACAGAGTGTAAAAATAATATAATATATTTTCCTAATTCATGATCAGAGCACATTCGAGTAGAAGATTTACAATTGTTAGAAGCTACTTATTATATTTTAGGGACTTGTTTGTATTGCTTCACTTTATTATCAAAGTAAAAATTCTGAACGTTTAAGGCATGAATTATAAGGTATAAACTTTTTGCTCCATCCCCTCATTAAATATATAAACATAAAGGGTTTTTCAACAGGGACGCTACAAAATAGAGTAACAGGGACAGCAAACGACGCCATATTTTTTGCCGCTCTTTTGACATTTCTCTTCAATAAGGTTTACCATTTCATGATGGAAAGATATACGAGCCAACAACGAGTCGAAATTATTAAAATTTACTACCGAAATTCGGAGTCAGTGGCCTCAACGTTAAGAACGCTACGTAGAATTTATGGTCGTCATAATCGTCCTAGCAGATCAACAATTGAGCGTCTAGTTGAAAATTTTGAATCCACAGGCACAGTACAAAATGTTCCCGTGCAAGTCAGACAAAGAAGTGCCCGTAGTGTCGATAATATTGCTGAGGCTTCAGTTGTAGAAAGCCCAACCCAAATGTGTCTTTCACACGTCGTTCTCAACCGTTGGGCATCTCTATGACGTCGTTGTGGCGAATTTTGCGAAAAGATCTTGGCCTACATCCTTACAAGATTAAATCGACGCAAGAACTGAAGCCGCTTGACCACCAGAAGCGTCGTATGTTCCTGAATTGGGCTGAGCAACAACTTGAAAATGATTCGGATTTTCATCGAAAAATCATCTTCAGCGATGAGGCTCATTTCTGGCTGAATGGCTTCGTCAATAAACAAAATATGCGGTATTGGTCAGGCAGCAATCCACACGTACTCCATGAGTCATCATTGCATCCCAAAAAAATTACGGTTTGGTGTGGTTTATGGGCCGGCGGCGTCATTGGGCCGTACTTCTTCCGTGATGATCAAGACCGGCACGTTACTGTGAATGGGGATCGCTACCGTTCAATGATAACCGAATATTTTTGGCCTCAATTGGATGATATGGACTTGGAGGACATGTGGTTCCAACAGGACGGAGCCACAAGCCACACAGCGAATGTCACAATCAATATATTGGAAACCAAGTTTGGAGAACGTGTTATCTCACGAAATGGTCCAGTAGCTTGGCCGCCTCGGTCGTGCGATTTGACGCCGTTAGACTATTTCCTGTGGGGCTACGTCAAGTCTATGGTCTATGCCGAAATCGAATTTCATACATGAAGGCATCAAACTTGCTTTCACAGAAATAAAGAATTTCATTGATATCCAAAACGGTTTTTGTTTTATTTAAAAAAAACTCTTGTAGCGCTCTTATTGAAAACCCGATATTTTAGTGCCATCTTATGGTCGCATTGTTATAAAAAAAAGTCGTAGATATTATTTGTTAAAAAAGTGAGTTGACTTTATTTATAAAGATAAAAATGAATTCAGCTATAAATTGTCTTCTTTAACTTTAAGACTAAATTTTCAATGTATGTTTTTGGTTTTGGAGACTTATTTCTAACTTCCGAAAATATTTGATTTGTTTTAAATTTGAAACTTAACTTAATTGTTCTTATAAATGAAAAAAAATTATTGGAATAATAAAAAAAAAACAAAACAAAATATAAAATTTTCAAACGTCGGTAGAGGCCCAAAAGTTACGTCTAAATTAAAAAGAAAGTGCATATTCTGAATCTACGCGCTAATACGCAACTTTTGATACCCCTTTCGACTTAAAATTCGAGAAAAAAATGTTCTCCATACAACGACGGGACACCATAGTGTAAAATGCTAACCTTTTTTGGGTACCTTTTTTGCAAGAAACTTAAATTAAAAAAACCCTTATTTTGATCTTTTAAAATTATATTTGTTACTTATTAAGCATAGTACGCTGCTGATGCGAAACGAAACTTTTCAGTGGTCTCTAACAGGTCAGCGAAATGCTTGCGGAAACTACAGCGCAAAAAAAAACAATCAGCAGCGTACTAGGCTCTAAGTTGAAATTCAGAGGTAAATTTCAAAACCCATTCTACCCATATTTCTTCGTGCTATAACTCCAAGACTAAAAATCCTATAGATCATATGATTTCTAGACTTTAATTGCGTGGAATGCTAATTGAATCAGTCTTGCAAAAAAAAGTCTTAAAAGATATTTGGTTTAGAAGATACAAGTTTAGAAGATGCTAGATTATAAATATTTAAAACATTTGTTGACACGAAACCAATGGAAAGATACTTGAACAAAGAACAATGAGAGCAACCCGCTTGCAAGCTCCCAAGCGACCAAACTTTTGAAAACTCTTGCAAACAAAATTAAAAAGAAGTCTGTTTATTATCCCGTATATATTACCTATGGATTGGGCCCTAATCGATAAAAAGAATACCAACAAATAATTTCCTTAAAGTTAATTTAGTTTCAAGATTTAAATTTGTTGGTTTCGTCCTTATACATACGTACAAAATATTTAACCTTTAAACTTACCTACTGGAGCCTTTTGAACTTGAAAAAGATCCTTTATTTGTATTGGGGCTTGCTTGCAAATATTTATCGACAGGCTAGACAAAGAAAAATACATTACTTTTGCTTCGATTTGCTCAAAATGTAAAATAACATAAAACAAAACAAGAAAAACAAAAAACTCACCACTCCCGAATGGCTATTTTGCGTAGCTCCATAAAGTTGTAAGCCTTGCATCTCTGCGGCACTCAATCGATGTCCGTTTTTGTGCAAAAAAGTTTTCTGCTGTAATCGAGGAACCTTCTCCATCTGCTGTCTCTCATCGTCATCGCTGCTGCTGCTTCCGACCTTGCCACCAACATCACTTTCAACATCGTCAATTTCATCAACATCAAATGCTCCCTGTGGCCTAATGCAATCCTCTTGTACGCCAACGACATGTGGTTTTACTACATTTACCCAACTTCTCGCTGTGGCTCCAGCTCCTGCTCCAGCTCCAGCTCCATATCCATCAACATCAGGAGCTGGGCCAACATCACTGCCAAAGGGTTGTACATGAACATGTTTCCTGGTGAAAGCTCGAAGGGTTTCGATGCGAGCCTCTTCGCCTTCGCGTTCAGCCTCACGAAAAAGTTTCTCATTCCGCAACAACGCATCAGCAACGTTCGATGAAGACAAAGGGGACTGCAATGGAGGTTGCTTTTTCAGTCGTTTATCACGAAGTGTATTTTGGTTAGAATATCCAGCGCCCCCCTCTCCACTGAACCCATCATCGTTCAAATTGAGTTCATCATCATACTCATCGACATCATAGCCCATATAACCCTCGTCCTGTGCTCGGAGCTGTAGCGGTGTGTCCCGAGAAGGAAATCCCTTCTCGCCGGGGCTAGCTTGTTTGTTCGCCTCACCAAAATGGGGTGAATCCAATATTCCGATAGCGAGTTTCTGCCGTGATTCGATTTTCTGGGATGGCCTCGGACCGGCAGGATTATGCTCGTTTCCCAAAGGGGCTATTAAAGAAAAATGCTTGTGTTAACGAAATGGGATTTTTCAATGGCGGTGGCCGCCGGGTAGCGGCAAACAGCGCACGAAGTATCTAAGTCTCTGGGAAGTCTGTGAAGTAGGTAATAGAAATAATCGTAAAAATTAACAATAACATTTTTTTGTTTGGTATCGAGTTCCCGTTTGGCTTGCGAAAACGACCTCACGACTGCCATTTTAAATGCTGAGAAAATGTAGTTGTTCGGGTGCTTACTGCTTATGGAAAAGGAACATACCTACTACAGATACACTTCTTCCATGAAAATATCTATTAAAGTATTAAGCAAAGCAAATGGCATAGAACAGTGACTGTCACTGAAAATGTAACGTTGCGTCGGTATAGTCGGTCGGGCATACATAACTGCGGTAGCAACGGTTAGGTTTTAGATTTATAAAATAATAATTGTGGTGAGTATATACGGAAGTTTATTTTTTTTTTTTTTCTAAAAACAGTTTTCGTTTTGTGCTAACAACAACAATTGCCATTGGAAAATGATTTCGAAATTAAAGTCAATGTAATAGCCTCCGAGGGAAAACTAACTTCATTTGGGGGATGCGATTAGGAAATTTCGGTTTTTTGTCAACCTTCTTATTTGATGGTTTTGAAAGTCAATTTAAAAGTTAAGTTTCATTCCTTTTATTTTGTACACTCGCAAATTCATGTCAGAAAAGAAATTATTTTGGAGAAACGCTGATAGCTTTGAGGGAATTTTAATGAACATAAATTGCTGGACTGTGTCGCACTTTGGCGTTAGATTTTAAATGTGAATTTTATAATTAGCTTAATGAACATATTAATGGAGTATAAGTTAACTATTTATAACGAAGCATTTTCTAAAACAAAGCAGTTTAATTTTTTTTTTTTTTCAAATGTCAAGCCTGCAATAGTACTTTGGAGTTTCCAGCTAGGGTAAATTACTCAGCGGTGTGTCCAGGGTTCAAGCTAAAGAAAGTACTCTGAAACTTTAGCTTAGAATAAGGTTCATCCTTTATTTTCTTTAAAATTGAATTTGTTTAACAATATGTTTTGTTTATTATGGGACAGCTTGCGGCTCTAGGTTTTCTGATCACTATAACGGAATAAATCTGCTGTGTGTTTATCCTCGGGTAGGTTTCCGGTCTCCTAGCTTCTTGGTCAAGGTAGCGGATAAACTTCTGGTGTGTTGTCTTCGGGTAAACTTCAGTCTTCCAGTAAATGGCAGGTTATGAGTAGCAGATCGTAGGTTTTAACTACCTGGTAAAATCGCAGTATGTAGATCACAGGTTTTTAGTTGCCTGGTAAAATCGCAGTGTTTATGTGCACTGGTAGATCGCAGGATTTAACCCCTGGTAAATCGCAGTATATGAATACCGGTAGATCACAGATTTAAAATATCTGGTAAAATCGCAGTGTTAAGTACACTGGTAGATCTCAGGATTTAACCCCTGGTAAATCGCAGTATATATATGTATACCGGCAGATCTCAGACTATGTCTGGTATTTTGTTTTACCTTTTATGCTGCAACTGGACGTCTCGGGCTGTGCTGACTTCTGGCTACTGTGCCTCGAGGATCTTGTTTTTCTACCGTCTTCGCAAGGCTCTCTTATGACATGTTGTAGAGGGAAGACACTGTCAATTATATAAACTTAACGTAAAAACGATCATAGATTTATCATAGGTATCGTCAGGCATAATAAGAACCTTCGCTGACTGATTAGTGTGAAAGTCACCACACCAGTCAGTCGGGTGAGGTGGGCCTCGACTTTGTCGTTGCAAGAGTAATTACATAGTTGCTTTCCTATTATCACTGCTATCAGTCTGGCTTGACTTTTGGTGAAGGCAGGTCGTGATGCTAAATGGGTGCATGCTGGTTTGTTGTATGAAACTGCTTATTTCGGGTTCGTATGGAAATATCCAGGGCCGTCGTTCGGGGGGTGTCAGTGGGATTTGAAATGCTTCATTACAAGCCATATTTTAAGAGTTACGAACTTTTGAAAGTGGAATAGTACCTTAATTGTAATTGTATCTAATAATAAGTGCGTTGTGCTATCACGCCGCACAGTGGCCCGTTTTGACTATTTTACTTGCAAAAATCATAACTCTTAGGGCCAATTTTTCAATAGCCAGTTAAGCCATCAGTTAGTCCTTATTCTTCAGATAGACCAAAAATCAGTTTTTCAATCATCAGATAAAACTAATTCCTAGGAATAAATCTTTTACCAGTGGAATAAAGTTATCTGCTCATTTGAGAGCGGGATAAGGAGTAATTTTTAGGAATAAATAAATCAAATGTCAAAAAAAAAATAATTCATATTGTTTTGAATATTATATGAAAATGGACTGCTTTGAAGCTATCGACGATGTTATTATGAAGAAGAAAATGTAAATGGTCTATTGGAATCATCATTCAAGAAAAAAAGGTCATTATAGAAATAGATCAATTTTCGGAATGGAAATACATACGTGGATTTCCGAAAAAGATTTAGGTTACAAAATATGCACGACTTGATCGCAAGAACTTGCTCTTGTTGTTAAACACTTTGTGTAACCACATATTGAAGATGCAACATGTATATATTTAACGAGAAAAAGAGTCAAAATTACCCACTAAAAATTTGATTTTTTGTTATTAAACCAATATTTTTCAAATTTTTTAAATGCAATATTATTTAAACCACGGAAAAGCACCAGATTGCAAAAACAAAATTGGTCGAACCATCAAAAAGATATACCTACTTGAATAACCCAAAAATAAGACCATTTTCTTAAAAAAAACGTTGAATACCTAATTCTGTTATGTGAATTTTGGAAAAAAAACGTGGTATGCAGTTTTCTTACAGAAATTCGAATTAGAGATGAGCCAAAAATCACGAACTGCTACTTATTCACAGCTAATGCAAATTCACATTCACAACCTCTTAACAACTTGCGAATAAACTGTGAATGGCTAAACTGTGAATAAAAAAATCTCTAATCGCTAGTCACAACGCAACATCATACATCACACAACTGCGAATTGTTAAACCGTGAATGTGAAACGAATATTCACTATTCACTACTATTCAAGATTAACTGCGTTGCTATTGCTAATGCTAATGCTATCCAACCAAAACTAAGAATTAAAAGAGCTACATTCGCAACCTTGTGAGTTGATGAACTGCTTGTGAAAGCAGGAGATACAGAAATAATCGCAAAACGTAATTGTTTGAATTTGAAGTGGAATGGAAATCGGTTGCTGAGACGATAAATAGGTAAGGTAGAAAAAGGGTTGTAAGCTCGCAAAAAGAATGTATAAATACGTGTTTGATTGGAAAATAGAAAAATGCGCTCGGTAGGTGCAGTGTATGTAGGGCCAATTTTGTTGTATCAATTATATGATACATTCATGGTGGGTTTATAGATATTTTTGGAAATATGTGGCTTGATTTTCAATACTATTTTAGAACTTTAAATAAAATATTTTATTTTGATTTATTTTTAAACAAATGGAAAGTATTTAACGAACTGCTGGTTCGGGAAAAATTCAGTTCTTGTTTTGTTAGAACTACGAAAAGGTAAGACCCGCCTCCTCCATCTTTAGAGAGATAAGATGATTCCATTGGTTTGGCCAAACATTTTTTCAACAAATTTTTTTGTTTCAATAATTTTTTCTTTCAACAATTTTTTTTCATCAATTTTTTTTTTTCAATAATTTTTTTTTGAAGAAATTTTGATTTTTCATACATTTTTTCTGGACATTTGTCAAAAATATTTGTTGACAAAAATTTGTCACCCAAGGTACTTTTAATCACAAAAAATGTTTACATTGGCGCCTGCCAGGCGACTTAACATACCCTAAGCAGAACGACGGAGTCGCGTGAGCGGGTGTGTCCCCGAAAGAGGGGGCTAAAATCCTTAAGACTCGCGGAGCGGGCCACCCAAAGTACTGTTTATTAAACATAAAGCTGCAAGCACACTAATTGACAACATACATTATAAGAAAAAACTATTTTTATCTTTAAACGCGATTTGGGGCTAAACTGAGCTTCGTAGACCACCCAAAACGACATCTTGAAACATGTTTTCTGGTTAAACTAGGCACATTGAATATTCCAGTACGATATAGTAGGAAACTTCGTTCTCGTTGATGCTCTTTGATTCGTTTAACCATTTCTATGGAAATGAAAATCCATCATGTGCTGTCAATTAGTATTGAAACGGCATGATTTCGTGATTCGGGATTTTGTGATTCGGAATTTGTGATGCGCGATTTTGTGAATCGGGATTTTGTGATACGTGATTTCGTACCCAACCCGTTTTTCAAACCGTTTGTTGCCTTGTAGTTTTTTTTTTTGAAAAATTTCCGTTGATTAATTTTGTTGCGGAAAAGTCGTTAAATCATTGTCTTTGAAAACTCTCTTTTACAGATAACCAGCGTTTGTATTTTTATACGGTTTCGCATGTCTTTTTTTACTTTTCAGTACCCACAGAAAGTCAGCACTACGAAATGAAATTCATAGTTTAAATTCACAGTGAATGAAAAATAGCATTCACAGTTATACCTGTGAATGCAAATTCACGACTTAGCTCATCTCTAATTCGAATTGCAACTCTGGCGAATCACATTAAAATGCGCTTTACCAAATTTGAAGCAAATCGGTATACCTATCCGTTTAGGCTCTAGCTCAAATTACAATGGGCGCACAGACGAACAGACAGACGGAATGCATTACGAAACCCACATAACTATTATTTTTAATATTTCTTATATTTTTCCATTACAAATCTTTAAAAATGCACTTTTTTAAAAATATAATTCAAATACCAATGGTATTTGGTATAAAACAATAAAACAAACACGAAATACGAGTAAAAGTGACTTTTTGATTTGAATATTTTTTTTTGAATTTGACATCATCTGCTATTATTCTATAGAATAATTAACCGAGTGTTTATTTTTGATTGAAAAATTCAATGCTGCTATCTGATCGTTTAAGAGTCTAATAACTTTATTCCTCTGACAGTTAACTGATTCTTTAACTGATGATTGAAAAATCGGCTCTTAAACGAATAAAGATATCATACGTAACAATTTGAGTTTCTCTTATAGAGAATTTCCCCCGCACACGTACCGAATGCATATGGGGTACAACGACACCCAGCATTAACCGTCCCACACAAAGGGAAACTGCTCTGTAGCACCAATCGCGCACGGTCGCAGTAGCAGCAGGTTCATTTTAAGCTCCCGCGAAACAACAACCTACCTTTAAACTAATATTGAATAAAGTTTACCCAAATAATTTGTACTAAACAAAAAAAATGACAGTTCTAAGAACACCTGTTCCCGAAGAACCCAATTAGTGCTGTTATGCGCCGTTTTGATACCATAACTCGTTTGACTTGATTTGTTTGTTGATATAGTGTTGGTAGTCTAGACAGAATTGCTTAGGGGACTAGGTTATGGTTTTTTTCACGCAGCCCTAAAAGACCCGTTAAGGTTGAGATCCGAGCATATAACCCTTCCAAGCAAGGTAATACCTGCTAGGTATATGTCAATGCTTTAAGGCTTGCGCCAGTTATAGATTAAGTGATTGTCCGAAAAGTTAATAAGAAATTTGTTGTTTGATAGGGATTAGGTTTTGGTCTGTGTCCGCGACCTCAAGGGAATGTTTAGCTCACACTGTGTGCCAGGTAGTTCCATTGGGGTTGAGAGCCGGTCGTATAACCTATCACTAGATTTACTTGTGCTTGAGCTTTTTCAAATTCAAGGCAAACCTACATAGGTTTTGGCAAAGCTTTAAGCCCTTCATCGGTTATAG
This sequence comes from Leucozona laternaria, assembly GCA_932273885.2. NCBI lineage: Eukaryota > Metazoa > Arthropoda > Insecta > Diptera > Syrphidae > Leucozona > Leucozona laternaria. The sequence continues at coordinate 196,122,608 of OW026366.1, read as the reverse complement.
ATTAAGTGGTTGTCCGGAAAGTTAGTGACGATTTTTGTATATGAATTTTATATTTGTAGTGCTAAACTTATGAGGCCAGAAATAGTCCACCGAGAATCAGCTCGAAGCAGGAGTCAATAGCGAAACAGTCCATGACTTCCGATCCACCGAACCTCGGTAGACCACTGCTATTTGAGGTAAAGATATTGTTTGAGCTTTTAGATCCATCTGGTGCGGTTTAGGAAAGAGATAAAATCGTTTATCCTTTTGTTCGACAGCTCGTTTAGGTTATCGAGTCAAGGGCTTCCAAACGGGTCAACTCTATTACTTTCAATAATGCAACCGGTCAGGACTCTGAAGAAATATCAAACCTGTTTACAATTTTTTTTTTTAAAGATGCATTTGTAGTATCTATAGTCTTCATGAATCATCAGATTCGTCCCTTCCTAACCTTAATTTTTCACACCTAAATTCAATTAATATGTTGCTATCTGTAAAGATTCAATTGCCCAACATATTTTGAAACTTGACGATTCTTTTGGCCCTGGTCCTGATGGCGTACCATCTTGTGTATTAAAGAAATGTTTATCGTCCTTATCCTATCCTCTATGTGTTCTGTTCAATAAATCATTCAAGTTCGCAATTTTTTCTTATAACGGGTGATTTTTTAAGAGGTTTAGAACTTTTTTAAAAAAAAAAACACAAAAAATTCGAAAAAATGAATGAAATATTTATTTGAATCGATAGTTTGAACCTTGCAATTTAAAGTTTAAAGATAATTTCATGCAAATGTTGACCGCGGCTGCGTCTCAGGTAGGCCATCCGCTGAGTCCAATTTTGGCATACTCTTTCACACATATCGGCCGGTATCTCACGAATGAATGCATGGATGTTGGCTTCCAGTGCGTCAATCGAAGCGGGCTTGTCCCTATAGACATTAGCCTTGACATACCCCCACAAAAAATAATCTAATGGTGTCAAATCGCACGATCTAGGTGGCCAATTGACCGGCCCGAAACGTGAAATTAACTGTTCACCAAACTCGCCTCGCAATTGCGCCATTGTTTCGCGTGCTGTGTGGCATGTGGCACCGTCTTGTTGAAACCACATATCATGCAAGTCAAGAACTTCCATTTCGGGCAAAAAAAAGTTTGTTATCATCGCTCGGTAGCGTTCACCATTGACAGTAACGCTGCGATTCGCATCATCTTTGAAGAATTATGGCCCAATAATGCCGCCGGCCCATAAACCGCACCAAACAGTGGCTTTTTCGGGATGCATTGGTAGCTGTTGCAATGCTTCTGGCTGATCTGCACTCCAAATGCGGCAATTTTGCTTATTTACGTACCCATTCAACCAAAAATGAGCCTCATCGCTGAACACAAGCAGCGCGCGATGAACATTTCGAACCGAGCACGAATTTTGATAGTAAAATTCAATAATTTGCAAGCGTTGTTCATTTGTAAGACGATCCATGGTTAAATTGCAAACCAAACTGAAGCTGTTTGACAGTGACACAAGGTACTAAACACACGTCAGCTGTCAAAACCAGTGTTGCCAAAACCAAACCAGCTTAAAAATCACCCGTTATATGGAAAAGTGCTTTCATATAATACCGGTCTGTAAAAAAGGATACAATAAAACGACATCACAAAACTACCGGCCTATTGCAAAGCTTTCTGTGATCCCGAATTTGTTGGAGTCCATTTTCTGTAACGTCTTATATTTTAACTGTAGATCTATTATTTGTGACAGTAGTCAACACGGTTTCGTCCAAAAGAAATCAACCGTTACAAATCTGTTTAATTTTAGATCTTTTTGTCTTTATGTCTTTGAAGATGGAAAGCAAGTAGATTGTATTTTTATTGAGTTTTGAGTAAAACGGTTTTTGACCTAGCCCCCCTTTCGAAAATCGAACTTTTTATTTTTTTAGGTTTCAAAAATTGTTCTGAACATTGTTCCCAAAAATAAAAGTTGCCAAAGGCCTATTTTTTTAAAAAAAAAAAGGCCTTCAAAATTTATTTTTCAAAAACGCAAAAATCGGCTCTCCAATATTTTATTAAAAAAAAAAACCTTGATTCATATCAAATTGCAATGCAACAACAGCAGAGGCGACGACGACGGCGGCAGAGACAGTGGCAGCAGCAAAGAACACAAACAAAATTTTGCATGTGAAATTAGTCTCTCGTTATTTAAAAGAGAAAATATTAAAAGCAAATCATGAAAAAAAAAAACAAATTGAAAACATCCGTATGCAGTAACCGAGCTTTGGAAGAGAAAATGTACATCAACGAGAGCCTGTCATACAACACACGTCAACTATATAAAACAGCAGCAGCAATTAAAGTTTCTAAAAATTATAAATTTCTGTGGACACGGAATGGGATCGTTTACATGCGTAAAAAAGAGGGGGATAACTTTATCAAAATAACAAGCTCTTCTGACCTTATTAAAGTGCAATGAGTTCTCAAAATTTTTCGAATCTCCATGTAAACATTCCATCCTACCATAATAATTTAATTGTATGTAATAATGACATTAATATTCCCAATTCTGAAGAATCTTTTTGCATTCACCAAAATATCCGAAGCTTGCGTCAAAACTTTAATGATTTGTTAGTTCATGTTCAATCTCTTGAAAAATTGCCATTGGTTATAATAGTTAGTGAAATCTGGATTTATGAATATGAAATAGGTCTATATAATATTGATGGATACACTTTGTATGCCAATTGTAACGAATCCTACGCTGCTGGTGGTATAGCAGCGTACATAAAAAGTGAGGTTGTGTGTGATCACTCAAAAATTGAATTTATCAGTGCGGATATCATACGAATAAAATTTACTTATAAAAATAATTGTTATGCAATTATCTGCATTTATCGTTTACATTCTTTTAGCAAAAGTTTTTTTATTGAAGAGTTCCATAATGTTTTGAATAATATACCAAAGATAAAAACTTATTTGTTGCAGGTGATATAAATATTGATCTTTTGAATGAAAATGATAACGATACAAATAGTTATATGTCTTTGATGTCTTCATTTGGGTTAAAAAGTGTCATAAATGTGCCAACTCGAGTTACAAGTTCAAGTTCAAGTTGCCTTGATCATATTTTTGTGCGATTTTACAAAAATAACAAGTCAATCTTTTTTAGTGAAGTGCATGACTACAAAATAACTGATCACCGTTTATGTGTTTTAAAAGTTCGTGATAACCACACTCCACAACAAATCGAGTTGGGAAAAATAAAATATGAAATATATTTTGGTATTCTTCGTCAAAAACTAAGGTATGAATTTTGGGAAACTGCTTTTTCTAAGAGCGATCCTTCTGAAGCGTATGATCAATTCACTACCATCTTAAGTAGACATTTAGAGAGTTCTAAAAAACTATTAAAATTGACAAACAAAATAAAACTCTTGAAGCCTTGGATGAAACAAAGTTTGCTAAAGCAAATAAAACTTAAAAATAGCATCGCTAAAAAATGCAAAAGGTATCCACTCAACTTAAATTTAAAAAAATATTATTCTCAGCTCTGCAAACGTGTAAAAAAAACAACTTCTGAGGCACGCGATTCCTATTATAAAAACCGCTTAAATCAATATAGGGGCGATGTGAAAAAAGAATGGAGAGTTGTTAATTGTATTTTAGGTAAGCAACATAAACCAAATGAGATTTCAAACATTCTATGCAATAATGTTGTTACTTCTGATCCGAGTATAATAGCGGGTAGTTTTAATGATTATTTTGTAAATATCACCGATGCTCTGAAACCTCCTAAACCACACCACCTTTGCTGCAACTGCACCATCGCTGATAGCATAAAAAAAGATAAAATGGAAACTAATAGCTTCTACTTTCAAGAATTTTCCCCTGGAGAAATACATATGCAAATTCAAAGTTTACAAAATAAGAAATCTTGTACTAGTGATGGCATCTCTGCGGTTATCTTAAAAAAAGTATCTTGGGAAATTGTTGATATACTATGCTATATTTTCAACTTAAGTGTAAGTTTTGGGAAGCTCCCTAATGCATTGAAGATTGCAGAAGTTATCCCAATTTTTAAAAAAGGAGATCATAAAAATATAGCTAATTATAGGCCTATCTCCCTGCTTCCTACGTTTTCCAAGCTTTTTGAGAAGTTAATTAAAACACGCATGCTCTTATTTTCGAAAAAATCAATTTTTTTTCCGAAATTCAGTTTGGGTTTCGATCAGGTAGAAGTACGGAAGATGCTATTTTAAAAGTAAGTTGTGATTTATACAAGGGTATCAACGAAAGCCACTCAACGATGGCGCTGTTCATTGACATGACAAAGGCATTTGACATGGTCGATCATGAAATACTTTTAAGCTAGTTATATAATACTGGTTTTAGAGGTATAATATATGAATGGTTTAAATCATATTTGATTGGAAGGGAACAAAGAGTATTAATTAATGATGTTTTCAGTAATGTGCAAACATTAAAAAATGGTGTCCCACAGGGCTCTGTTTTAGGCCCTTTACTTTTTTTAATCTACATTAACTCGCTGTTCCTTCAAGATTTTTCTGGAAATCTTATAGCCTTTGCAGATGATATAGCATTTACTTACACTGTTCCAACTTATTTTCAATGTCTTGCCAACTTAAATAATGATTTACAATTACTAAGGGCGTGGTTTGCATATCATAAACTAATTATTAGCGATAAAACAAAAGTTATGTTTTTCAAGCTAACAGATGACTTTCCTAAGGATTTTGAGTTGTATTTCCACTCGAATGATTGTCAAAAATTCGTTTTACCCTTGCATGTATGTGGTAGATACAATTTTTTAATGAATAACCAGTGTTCCCCAAACTGTTTTCAAATTGAACGTGTTGACTCTTTTAAATACTTAGGAATTATTTTCGACAGTAATCTAAACTGGAAATCTCATGTTAATTCTCTTAGAAATTATATGAATCTTATTACGCGTAAGACTTATCTGTTAAGACCATTTTGCACTAAGAATGTTTTTAACTATGATCTACTACGGACTAAGTCAGTCTTAATTGCAATACGGTATAGTTAGCTGGGGGGGTACTTTTATGAGCACTTTAAGACCCATTTTAATTGCCCAAAAACATATAATTCGTATTATTTGTGGTAAAAATCAACGTACACACAGCTGGCCTCTTTTTTGCGAATTAAAGATACTTCCGTTGCGTCACCTGTATGTTTTTAAGGTCTTAAAAGAATTTTATCAACAAAGTGGTAATATTCCCAGCAGAAATTCTTCAATATACAATTTACGGGTCAACAATTTAGAACTTGTCAGCACTTTGATTGCACATAAAACACATTTTATGAACTTCTATCTAATGACATCGCGAACTACTTTCAACAATCTTCCACTTGGAATAAGAACAACAAACAATCTCAACTCTTTCTTAAGAAAAATTAAAGAATGGCTTTTCACCATGGACATGAGCGATATTGAATTGGTTTATAAAGTACGACAATAAATGCAAAAGGATTCTTTTATTTAAAGCAATTTTTCAACTTTTTTAAAATTAATTTGATATCTAAATTTTGTTTTTTTGACTTGAATTTACTAAAAAATTGCAGAAAAGAACAACTGAAAGTACCCCACGTCAGTTTTTCTCTAGTATGCTTAAAATTGGTTTTAGCCGGCCACTCAACACTGACATACACATGTTACTGAATGGCTCTGATCTTATTCTATTTAAACTTATCTTTCTTATGTATCTAAAAACATTGTTATTATGTTATTCTGAAGTGAAAATTGAATAAAAATTATTGAAATTGAAAAATTATTGAAATTGAAATATTTCTTAATGATAAATTGATTAAAATATGTTTTAAGAAAATATTGTGTCCCTAAATTTATATTATCACCCTTAAATCGAATTAAAAAAAAAAAAAAACATCGACATCTCCTTAAGCCCCCTTTTTCAAAAATCAAAAATCCAAAACATTGTACGCAGCCATGTTAAAACTGGATTTCGAAAAAAAAAAATATGCGACTGTATAAAATGCACTTTCATGTAGGCATTCCCTCACCACCCCAGCTCTTAACTATCACCGTTGGTATCCAATAGATAAGGCTTTGGAACCTTTCCTAAATGCCGTAAAACACCTATGTATATCTTTTTAAATCAATAACTATGTATTTAAATATTTTATTAAAAATAGAGCTAACTGCTAATTTAGCTTACTGTGAAGTCTTATGCCTCCCTGATTTGCTATAGCTATACCTATTTTATGTATAGAGCTTTCTATATAAATTTTGTTAAAGGTTAAAAGTCGTTTTAAGCCTAAAAATTAACGTTCTCACTAACCGATATAGTCTTCAAAGAATAAATTTGACATTTCGGTTGAAATCTTATTGATGTTTCAGTCATACCACTCTTCAAGGAAATCATACCCCCCCCCCTGCCCCCAATATACATACCACCTACTCCCAATCCACTTAAAAACTTTAAACAAAAATCTTTACTTTAAGAGCCCCAAAGCGATAAACGAAACGTTGTTCTCATTTCGTCATATCCTTCTTAACGTTCACTTACCGTTATAATTTATACGAATAAGTATAAGGTTATGTGAATCAAGCACCCCCAATATTAAATCTAAATTCAGAAAATATGACGTGTAATTTCATTAAGGCGAAGGCTCCTCCAAGAATTCCATGATGATGCTTTCTGCTCTGCCTCTTTCAGGCCAAGAAGTTTGTGTGAAAAGTTTGTTTTGTTTATCCTTGAGATATCCGGCTTCTTCAATAATAATTTTGATTTGCAAATATATTAGATAGGTAGCGAACGAAAAAAAAAGGGATGAGCATGAAGTGTAGAAATGGTTATGGCAGAATACGGCACATCAGCATCAGCCATCAAGATCAAATTGAATGGAGTGGAAAATTGATTTTTTGGCTCGCAGGAGAAATAGTTTGTTTTGAACGAAAGAAGGAAGAAAACAAAAAAAGAAAAAAACTGGAATCTAGATAAGTTTTTTTTTTCGATAATTCATTCGTATTTTATTTATGATGTCTATCGGTTGCAAAGGAAAACTCCAAGGAATAAACATCAAGGGGGACTCGATTTATCATTCCCAATGAAGGAGCATGACTTGAATGGAAATATAGTTCTTGACCTCCACGTTAAGTTAAACATCGAAGGACGAATCAGCCATGAGCCATTATAATAACTCGTATATGCACAATGCTTTAAGTGGAAAGGAGGGCTTTTGTTCATAAAGAAAATGTTTTCCAATAAGAGGTGTTATTTTGAATAGCCCGCTATTTCGGTAGCTGTCACTTTTGAAGCTGTCATTTTTTGACATTTGACAAGTAGAAACTACGCCATTAATAAAAATGGAACGACACACGCTTCAACAACGCATTGAAATTATTAAAATTCACTATAAAAATGGTGAAAATTTGGCAGAGACGGTTCGTAAAACTAAAACATTTTTGGGTCGTCGTGAAGCACCTTGTCGGACCGCAATACAGAAATTGGTGGACAAATTCGAGCTGTTGGGACAAGTTAGTGATTTGAAGAATAAAACCCGTGCACGTCGCTCAAGAACAACTGAGAATATTGCTGTTGTAGCCCAAAGTGTTGAAGAAAACCCAGGTTTGTCCATTTCTCGTCGTTCTTTGGAATTAGGCATTCCACAAACGTCATTACACTGTATTTTGCATAAAGACTTGGGTCTTAAGGCTTATAAAGTTCAGTTAACACAAGAACTCAAGCCGGCTGATCATCAACAACGTCGTGTCTTTGCTGATTGGGTCCTTGAAATGCATGAAAATGATCCGGAATTTTATCGAAAAATCATCTTGACAGATGAGGCCCATTTCCACCTCGGAGGCTACGTCAACAAGCAAAACTGTCGCATCTGGGGCTCGGAAAACCCAAGAGTTATTGTTGAAAAGCCTCTCCATCCTCAACGCGTGACTGTTTGGTGCGGTTTATGGTCCGGCGGGGTCATTGGACCTTACTTTTTCGAAAATGGGGCTGGAGCAACAGTTACGGTCAATGGATTGCGCTATCGAGAGATGATTAATGATTTTTTATGGCCGGAACTGGATGGTATTGATCTGGACAACGTTTACTTTCAACAAGACGACGTTACGTGCCACACAAGCAATGAAACCATCGATCTTTTACGGGAAAAGTTTCCGGACCGTGTTATCTCTCGAAGAGGTGATCACAATTGGCCACTGAGATCTTGTGATTTAACACCTTGCGACTTCTTCCTTTGGGGCCACGTGAAAGATAAGGTCTACGCCAACAGCCCAGCGTCGATTCAAGACCTCAAAGATGGAATTCGTGAGGCTATCGAGGACATAGGCAGCCACTTTGCGATTTGGGGTAGGGGTAGGGGTATGGGTAGTAGTAGGGGTCAGAAATAGCAATTTTTGTAATTTTTCTGTCAAAGGGTTTTTAAAGTTGCTTGGTAGTATCCTTCTTGCCATGCCGAAAGTCATGGTTTCGATTTCCAGCGTATGCAATATAAAAAAAAAAAGTTTCCAACCGGTACTGCCACTTGCGAGGAATTGACATATACTCAAAAAATATCTCTTGTCATAAAAAGTGTCTCTCACCTTAACCGTTGAGAGATGTAACGGGTGTTATTCTTATACCTGTAGTTTTCAACCTGGCAATACTTTCTACGAAGTTGGTCTTTTTGACAGGTGTTACTTGATTTATGCTCAATTTGGTTTGACATTTCATAATGAAAAGACTAACTCCTGAACAACGCTTCCAAATTGTGCCCAAATGGGCCCAAAACAAGATTGCCGTTGATCCCAATTTTCATAAGCGAATTTTATTTAGCGATGAAACTCACTTTTGGTTGAATTGATACGTCAATAAACAAAACTGCCGTATTTGGAATGATGATAATCCTCAAGTAATTTTATGCTGAGACATTGTTAAATCCTCAAAAAGTTTCTGTTTGGAGTGTTCTATGGGCAGAGAGAATGATTGGTCCATATTTCTTCAAAAATGAAGCCACGGCCATAATGTTACAGTCAATGGGGAACGGTATAGAGCCATGATTAATGACTTTTTCGTAACTGAATTGGAGGATGTTGATGTGGACGACCTTTGGATCCGACAAGACGGCACTACATGTCATACAGCCAACGAAACAATCAATTTATTGAAGGAAACTTTTGGTGAGCGCATTATCTCGCGTCGGGGGCCTGTGGCGTGGCCTCCAAGATCGTGCGATTTAACACCGCTGGACTATTTTTTGTAGGGTTATGTGAAGTCGCTTGCTTACGCAGATAAGCCCGAGACGATTGACGCCTTGGAAGAGAATATTCGGCGCGTTATTGCTGACATATACGGCCCCAATTGCTGCAAAAAGTATCAGAAATTTAAGGCATCTCGGCTGGAATTTATTCGAGCCAGCTGCGGCAGCCACTTGTCCAAAATAATTTTTAAAACATAATGGCAAACCCTTATCTTTATAACTAAGCTAAATTCTTGGCCATAACATTAAATTATATGCGTTTTATTTCTTCTTGAAAACCACACGTCTAAAAAAAACACCCATTACAAGGTCTTTCATTCAGCGCTTCCTATCTTTAAATTTAAATAAAACAAAGTGTGTGTGAGATATCATCAACATTTTGTATTCGTTTAAAAAACCTATCAATGCCGTTATGTATGGTATTAACATCGTTCAAATGTCCGCCTTGGCTTCTATGGGTCGTGCGTATCCGAAATGTCCAATTTTCCATGACTCTGGTGCATAGATCAGGCTGAATTTGACCGATGGCACGGGTCATGTTGGCTTTGAGGGCAGCTGTGGTTTGTGGCTTATTTCCATAGACCTGCGACTTCATAAAACCCCACAAGAAAAAGTCTTACGAGGTCAAATCGTACGATTTCGGTCGGCAGTTCACATCACGTCCATGTGAGATGACCATGCCCTTGAATCGCTCGTACAGAATTTGCAATGTGGCGTGAGCTATGTGGAACGTATCGCCGTCCTGTTGAAACCACATGTCATTGGTGTCCATATATCATCCAATTAAGGCTAATAGATGTTGGTAATCATCGACCTATTGCGCTCGTCGTTGACGATGATGGCCTAGCCAAGGTCGTTCTCAAAGAAATATAGACCTTTGTGACTTTTTCGGGATGCATTAGACGCTCTTGGATCTCATGTGGATTGGTATCGTACCCATTCATTAAGAAATGGGCCTCATCTTTGAAGATGACTCTCTTACAATTTATCATCCGTCCATGGTGATTTGGCAAAAAAGACTGAATAAATGACAACCAATTTGACTGATTTAGCTTCAACAATATGGCCGCTATATCAACTGTCAAAGTTCGGAAGTCCCTATTAGAAGACTCATTTCTATAAGTCTGTAGGCCTTGTCTCTATTGGAGCTGTCGGGCCACCAAGTGTATTTTTTTTTTTAAGATTTGAGGTTTTTTGTACTTTTTTACCAATTTGTTTAATTATTAATGTTTTCTGTGTAAACATCGAGATTCTTTTTATGTTCCCCTCTTTCCTAAACAAAAAGACCCTCTTCAAATATTATGCTTCAACAAAAAGACCGCCAGATTTGTGGAAAAAAAATTACACTCACCAAGCCGATTGAAGTTAGCTTAAAATTTTCTCACATACTCGACTCGTACCTACATAAGTACTTACTCCATCATGTATAGGTTTTACCCTCAACATCAAATACAGGAATTCATTTCAAACCACAACCACCAATGTGTACACCCGCAGACAACACACTCAATTTTATCGCACTTCACAACGAGGTGTAGGGTTTAGCCACAAAGGATGGATACCCCTAAATATGGGGTTCGAATGTTTGCCCTCCTCTCGGTCTGACACCCTTATCATATCGGTAAGGACCTTTTCAGGATTAAATTTAAAATTAAAAGTTATATCATAATACACCGCCGATAAAATGGTGTCGTGCACAACTTTTGTATTGAATAATTTTTGATTGTGAAAAGGAAAGTAGTAGGTACAAGGTGTTTTACTCTTAAGTAAAGCTTCATTTGGGAGTTTTTACAAAAAAAAATCATTATTGTATTTAAAAGTACTTCCATTCAATTTCACAAAGTCACAACATTATGCCAAAATGATTTAAAATTGCTGGCAGTAGATATTCAATTTTTTTTTCTTGCTCTGTTAGGTATACAGGGTGTCCTCTAATTCGTCCTAATTTTTATAATTATTAAATATTTGCACTATTTTTTCTATTTTTTTTTTAAGTGGGCGTTTTTAGTGGGGGTGTCATTTATTTTTTTTTTGGAAATGTGCCAACGATCATGCTAGAAGTAATCGTGCTTCATTTCAAGTCCATAGATTTGATAGTTGATTTAATGCCATCTTTAGTTGTTTTTTGCCCCATAGTGTGGCGCCGGTCTCCGTATATGAAATAACTTGATAATTATTTCTGTGGCTATAAGCAATACCCGCTTAAGTCGACCTAAGCGAAAACTCGGTTTTTTGTCCCATTGTGTTCTCCATTCTTTTTAGAGCTTGTAAAAAAAATCCCCTGTAATTTAAACGCTTTTTTCGTCAAATATGACGAATAGAAAAAACCGCTTAAGTCTTTTTCATACTTAACAACATATGAAATAAACGCTTAACTCAAATAAGAATTCTAAACTCATATCACGCGGTTTTAAATAATGACTTATATCGACTTAAGCTATTTTTATAAATCTTAATTGGCCAAAAAACACAAGAAAGTATATGAGAGGGTAAAACAACTTAGCTCGAGTTAAGCGGTTCTTGCAAAACTGAAAAGAGATTCTCATCGATGCTACAATGAGTTAAGCCACTATTCCAAATTTTTGTTGGGTGTTTTTAGGAATCTTATGTCAGCTAGGCTACTATTTCAAATCAAAAATTCTTAAAACTTGAGAATTAACTAGAGTTAAGTTATTATGATAAATGCATGGAGGACTTTTGTGTGGACTTAAGAGGGTTTTGAAGTGAAATAGTAACCTGAGTTGTTATTATATTCGGGTGTTTAAAGCGATTTCTTAAAAGTAATTTATACATTTTTTTGAGTTCCAGTGCCAACGTATTGTTTTACCTTTCTTGGGCAGTTCTCAAAACGGTGAGTCATTTTTGATATAAATATACATAACAATAAGAAATATTGAAAGTGGGTGAAAACTACTAATTGTTACACCACAAAAGAAGACATTTCAAGTAAAGGTTCTAGGTACATATGCATTTAAAAACATGTCAGAAGTTGTCATGAACGAAACAAAATCATCTACAAATAGGTAAGATTATTTTGATACATTTCAGATAGAATCTAATTATTCTTTTGAAACGTTTGGTGTAAATATAAGACCAGAACTAGACTTATTTAACTTTAACTCTCCTTGATTTAAATTTTATCCATCCGATGGATTCTAATTTCGAAGTTGCAGAGACGGTTGACGAATATCAGTTTAGATTCACCTGAAGAGTGAAGATCGCTGCTTTAGGATATGATTACAGTGGATGTGTATTATATGAGCAAAAATTGTTTACCCATCAGTGCTAACAAAACTCTAAGTTTATGAAAGCGGTAACAGTGCACGCGTTTCAGAAGCTGCACGAAATCGTCGGAATTGATCCCTTGTTCAAATCAATTTGATATAGTTCAAAAGCTTATTAAAATATAGACACCTGCTTCTTATCATCAGATATACCTCACCCACTGTACGTTTGTGTTAATGAAACTGAATGTTTCCAGTTGGGAAAATGAATTACAGCAGTCAAAAATTCACCGAAGATAATCGAGAGTTGAAAACATGTTTGAAGTTACTTTGGATAGTGTGAAGTCCCAGTCCAGGAAAGCTCATTTTAAAGAAATTATGTATATAGCTAATCTTGCAAATACTTCAATGCATGATTTCGTCTTTGGCCACTATTAAAAGCTTTACTGTGAAAAATAATCCAACCGGCTCCATTGGCTTGAGCATTTTATTCTTTAAAATCTTTTAAAGTGCTTGCAATGTACCTATACAGTGGAATATACAATTATACATACATAGTTACCTCCATTCTGAAATCATATTTGTTTGTTTTTCTTCTAAATTGGTAGAACAAGAACTCATTTGTGTTATGAGCTTAGTTAAACCAGCTACATATACCATTGAAGTAAAAGAACAAACGTTCTAAGAGCCGATCATGATGCAATCATAGAGAAACAAAAAATTTTGTTTGAGCTGTTGGTGTTAAGATCACATAAAATCTTATAGAAATGAATTCCCAAAGCTTTTTCGACTTCGTTACTTTTTCAAAATCAAAGCCATTGTGGAGAAACAGATGAAGATCTCAACAAATTTGTGTAGTAAAAAGTAGATCGCAAACAGCAAAAATTTTTGACAGCAAACAAAATTTTGGCAGAGTCAGATATCAAATAGAACTGGATGCCAATTAAATAGAGCCTATTTTGTACACTAAGACCCAGTTTTTTAGTGATGAGTTTAACCAGAGCCATCTAACTCTAAAAGCATATTAACAATTAACCCACATATATTTGAGGCAGCAGTTTTTCAGTGGAGAACGCATGCGGAGCGACTAACCAAACCCCGTGAATATAACATCGAAAGCATCTGTTCAGTTAATCCTGAGTTAACTCACCAAATTAGATGAGCTAACTCAAGTTTAAGTTTAATCTCTCACTGCAAAACTGGAGCTAAATGTGTACACGTGGTGCTTATACGTTTAAATTGATTGAAATATTTATTCTCTGGTGCTTTACCAAAGAAAAATCCTATCAGCACGAAGAAGAAAGCTGATATTCCAAACAAAAATTTGAAATAGGTATGAAACCAAATGTACATCGAGGTTCTTTTTCAAAAAAAAAAAAATTGATTTTGTACTATTATTATGTTATTTGTCTTCAAAGAAAAAGTAGCTTATAGGTGATAAATAAAAAAAATGAGTTTGCAAAAACAGCTTAAGTCGTATAAGAAGACATGAACTCCAGTATTCAATTTGGATTAACCTCTTAAGTGGTATAAGTCATTGAGATGTGAAATATTTAGATAAGCAAAAACAGCTTAAACAACTATTTTTGCAATAACTAATGCAAATCAGCATATTAATAAACAAAAAAAATGTAATTGATTAACGGAAGGAGTAAGTTTTCAAAACATATATCCATTGGTAACTTATATAGTTAGGATATTTTAAAATCTCAAAATGAAACTTTAAAGTGCTTTTGCCAACAATTACCTAAGCGAGTATTGCTTGTGGCCACAGATTTAAGTTTATATATAGCCATATTATTGACTTTTTCAAAACTAGTTTTATGACAGAACTAGTTTTAAAGATGATTGGAAGTGGACAAATCGGTTTTATTCAATTCAAAAATATTTTGACACCTAAAACTCGAAAAGATAAAACTAGCTTTGAATAAAATTCTAAATTCATAAGACCGTGCTAAATTTGAGACTAAAAACTTCTATAAAACTAGTTTTGCTATTGAACTAGTTTTGAAACAAGTCAATAATATGGCTGTAAGAGTTATATGAAATTAAATTCTAATCTTAATCTTAGTCCTAAGTAAGATTAAATAAACAAAGGTTTATATTTCAAAACCAGAGTTCTGAACTTTCTAAAACCGATTTTTTCTTGTTTTCCTTCTTGGACCCGCTGACCTACCTCAACTGGAAAATAAAAAGCATCACCGTTAGTATTGTAACGATTTAATAATCACCCAACTACTTTAAATTTGAAACAAAGGAAAATCCTCTATTGCTTACAGCGCCATCTTTCTGAAAAGCTAAAGACCAAACTTTCAACCGTTTACAGCGCCATCTTGTGATTCAGCTGAATATCAGTTCTGTTGATAAAGTGAACACAAATTCATTAAAACACTCTAAAAACACCTTACATTTTTATATCACAATAACATTTGTTTATAATCAATTTAATTTCTATTTTGCAAATTCACTACCATCGATGGAGAAACTCGCCGGCAGGGAAAATTATAATTCCTCGAAGTTCGCAATGCAAGCGTATTTAGAACACGAGGATCTTTAAGAAAGTGTAATGGGTAGGTAACGAAAAAGATTTGAAGAAAATTACCAAGGCCAAAGCAAAAATTATTCTTGCCGTTTTACCCGTTAATTATATGCATATTCAGCATGCAAATACTGCTCAAGAAGCTTGGGGAAAACCGCAAGTCCGCAACAAGCTTTTGAAGATTCAGGAACTTTAATTAAAGTCTTCAAGAAATTTTTGTATTTTAAGGAAAAAACCAACAAAATTCAAGAAAGAATTGAACTTTTATTTTTGTGGTCGCTGCTTTTCATTCCATGGTCCATCGCCTTTGTAAACTACCACTTTCTATTGCTAATTACGCCACCGAGTATAACCTTTAAAAGATATTGCTGCCATCAATGGATATAATCTATCTATTATTGACAAACTAATAAATAAACATACCAAAAAACTCAAAAAAGATGAATTAACAACTTTATACAGGCAAAATAAACGACACGACAACAACAATACAGAAAGAGCATCGATGACGTATTTCCCACCAATAACAAACAAAATGCACACAAAATTAAAACAACAAAATATAGAATGCGTCTACTCCAGTAATAGCAAAATAAAAAATATGCTAGGTTCAACGAAAGACAAATCCGCAGTTACCAACAAATCTGGAATATACGAAATTAAATGTGGAGACTGTAATGCTGTTTACTTCGGCCAGACAAAGCGGAGTAATGGTGTCCGTTTTCAACGAACATTTGATTCATATCAAGTTCAACAGACCCGAAAAGTCCTCCGTCGCTGCACACGCCCTCACCAACAACCATTTCAATGTGAGATTAGAAGATGTAAAGCTTATAAAACACGTCGTAAACCACCGAAGACTTGATGGCTATGCAAGCCTGTATATTAACAATAATAACATGAACAGTGATAATGGCAATATTGTGTCACCTTTGTTTAACTTAATTTAAATTGTTCTCTCTTACTCTAATTGTTATATGTAAAGCTTTTTTCAATCTTTCTATTGTTCTTATTTGTACCTTTCTTTTTCTTCTTTTTTCGTTGCCAAATTAGTGTATTGCTGATGATGAACCACAGTTGGTTCGAAATGCATTAGATTTAAATAAAAATAAAATAAACTAAAAAAATTTTTTTTGTTTTCATTTTATTTTTCTAATGTTTGTGGTCAATAAGGTGTTCCATAATTTTGCTCAACAGGAACTTTAATTACTACTCAACTTGACAAATGCGTTTCGGTTGACGAAAACGTAAATAAAATTATAAACACCGCACACAAACTAAATGGTTTGAAATTTGAAGTCAAAGATGAGTGGGTGGGAACCTTGTCACTCGCCGGTCTCCCAGATGAATACCGTCCAATGATTATGGAGCTGGAAAGTTCCGGAACACCAATTACAAGGGACTCTATCAAGACGTAACTTCTTCAGGAAATAACATCAAAGAATTTTATGGGTACAGATGGTGATACTGCGTTGATGGTGAAGCATTGGAATAAAACTACAAGAGACTCTCAAAAACTTCAAACAAACAAAAATGTTAAGACGCGTTGCTACAACTGCAATGGAATTGGACATATAAGTAAATTTTGTCAAAAAAAAGTAAGAAGCTGTTTCACGTTACGCGAGATACAATCACACGCGAGATAACAATCACAATCACGCGAGATAACAATCACAAAAATGCATTTATCACATGTTGCACTACCAATATCTCCGATTCAGATTGATGGTATGTAGATTCTTGTGCTTCTACTCATAATACTTCTCATTTAGACTGGTGAAATGGTGATTTCCTTTCGTGTACAACAGAAATTTCTGCAGCAAATAATGCTAAAATGAGAGCGGTTGCTATTGGAGAAGCTTTGATTCCAGTTTCAGGGTTTAAAACCAATTCGAATCCAATCGTTGCAAAAGATGTCATCTGCATTCCTGATGTCTCCGCAAATTTGTTATCAATAAGCAGGATTGTGAAAAACGGTTTCAAGGTTATAGTTAGCTCTGAAGGATGTAAGATCTCCAACGCTGATGGACAAATTTTGGGAACAGCAAGTGAAGAAAATGGTATTTTTAAGTTGGATCGTCCTCGCCATGAAGCATATCTGGCGCAGAATATATGTAGAAACTGAAGAATTGTGGCACAGTCGCTTAGGCCACATATTAACTTTCTGAAACAAGGAATAGTAACTGGATGTCCTTTCAATAATGGGACAGAAGAACCATGCATGGGCTGCTGAAAAGGCACGAAGTATGTTGTTGGATGCAGAATTAACTAAGGAACATTGGGTCGAAGCCGTTGCTACGGCAGTATACCTCATCAACAGGATACCGATTAATAATTTCCGAAACGTAACTCCAGAAGAATTATGGACTGGTGTTACGAGCTTTTGGATGCAAAGCTATGGCACAGAAAATCGTCTTAAATTGGATTCTAAATTTATAGAATTAATTTTCGTTGGATATTGCAAAGATACGAAAAGGTATCGTCTGGTTGATCCTATCTCTAAGCAAGTAAAAGTCGTGACATAGTTTTCTTTGACGGACAAAGAGCTGAAAAGAATATTCGTCAAAGGGATTCTAGATTCTTTCCGCTTTTTTTTAATAGGACCTGTAGGGATTCAGAAAGAAAGGAGGGATATGGATATAACTACAAATACCATTGAAAATAATGATGTTAAAAATTATCCAAATATTGAACCCCTAGATGTCACAGCATATTACAGAGCCTTCACTTCTTAGACGTTCCTCTCGTTTGGAATCCAAGATTAATCCGAATTATGAATCTTACCTTACGGAAGCAACTGAGCTGTCCGACCCTATTACAGATAAAGAAGCTTTAAATGGACCAAATTCATGTTCTTGGATGAGGGCCATGCAGGACGTATATAATCCGATGATTGAGAACGATACTTGGATTCTAGTTGATCCACCAGAAAAAAGAAAAATTCTTATTACTAGGTGGGTATATTCAAAACCAAGCTGCAAAATGGGAGTGACGGTAAGAAATTTAAGGCAAGATTAGTAGCTAAAGGATATGGACAACTAGAAGGAATTGACTTTCAAGAAACGTATGCTCCAGTTGTAAGAATGAATACAATACGTCTTTTATGTGCAATTGCGGTAAGATTTACCACATGGATGTCAAGAATGCTTTCCTACATGTCTACCTAGAAGAGGAGATATATGTACATCAAATAGCCTGAATATTTCGTTACCGAAGGCCAAGAAAATAAAGTTTGCAGGCTACAAAAAGCAATGTATGGCCTTAAGCAGGGGAGTTGATCTTGGAATATTGGACTCCGTTCTTAAGTCCATGGGTTTCACCCAAACGCGCTCGGATAAATGCGTGTACATATTTAAAAATCAGAAAGCAATATTCAAATAATAGCAGTATATGTTGATGATTTTATCCAACGATTTAATCCTCATGAAAAAATCAAAAACTACTCTTAAACTAAATGTTCATATGAAAAACCTAGGTGAAATATCCACATGTTTGGGTATGACATTTACGAGGGATACAAAACGTGGAAAACTTTGGATAGATGAGGCAGAATATTTTACTGAGGTTATCAAAAAATACAATATGGATGAATGTAAGCCCGTTTCGACACCAATGGATCCAAATAAAAAAGTAACATCAGATATGTCACCAAAAACCGAATTAGACAGCAGGCAATTTATTGTACGCAGTTCAATTAACAAGTCCGGATATACATATCACTCGCTGTTGGTATTGTTAGTAAATAATGCAATGACCCAGGACAAGAACATTGGACAGCAGGCAAAAGAATAATTCGCTATCTCAAAGGTACAATACATAGCAAACTTGAGTTCTGTGGCAAGAAGAAAACTGATTTCGTAGTATTCAAGTTGAATAACGTCGCTCGGTAAACGGATATATCCTGAAGGCACAAGGTGGTCCAATATCTTGGGCAAGTGAGCGACAAAAGACAATTGCTTTGTCTACAACTGAAGCAGAATTCATGGCACTTTCGTCCACTTGTTGTTGTGAACACAAATTCATTAAAACACTTTACCTAAAAACACCTTACATTCTTGTATCACAATAACATTTGTTTATACTCAATTTAATTTCTATTTTGTTCTTAATAAATTAAATATTTCATTCTATTTTCATTTGCTTCAAGTTCATGTTGTTTAATTTCTTTTCCGAGTCATTTTATTAATTCACCATCCCAACAAATTGCAGAGCGCCATCTATCAGCGACTGGAATGGAAACTGCTAGGCAGAGATGCTCAAATATTCTATTTGGTACTAGTTGAGACTATAGAACCATTTAATCTACATTATATAGTATAAAAATGAATCGTGGTAGGTTCGGATGCTTAAAACTTGAGAACGACTGCACCAAATTGGGTACTTCCTGCTAAACTGGTTTGTTTGTAATTGTACCGTGAAGGTTTAGGAAAAAAGAAAAGTCGAAAATGTTTCAACAGGTGGCGCTGTAGGCGAAAATTTCGTTTTTCAGCTCATTTCAATTACCGTTCAACAAATGGCGCTGTAGGCGGTTAGGAAATGGCTGTTGGGATATTCTTCTTCAACTTTTCTTATTTGTAGGATGAAATGGGGTAAAAATAAAAAATTGTCCAATTTATGAAATTCTTTTTTTGTAAATGGTTTTTCTAAGATAATAGCTTTAGCGATATTCTTTTTTTAAATTTAGCTTAGAGAGAAAAATAAAATCGGGTTTAATTTGTAATTGAAAGGTTATTTATTAGTAGATTGCCTCAGGTATTTTTCCACAATTTATAGGGTGAAATGGGGTAGAAATTAAAAAAAGGCATCTGATTTCAATAATTCTGATTGTATTGGAAAGGTTATTTTTAAAAATTTTATATTTATAGAGTGAAATGGAATAAACACAAAAAAAAAAGGTTTCTGATTACAAAAATTCTTGCTGCGTTGGGATAGTAATAAAGGTTGGACGTAGCTGATCATATTTCAACGAATTTCACCATTCATAACGTGAAGTGGGTCAAAACTCAGTAAGTAGTATTCAATTTAAAAATTTGTAATTTTATTAGAAGCTTAGATTTGTCTACCCGTGCGAAGCCGGGTTGGGTCAGCTAGTTCTCTATATAAATGGATGTTTTTGAGCAGCAAATAACATTGAATAAACCCCGGTCTAAGATAAACTGGAGTTTAAAAGTGACTATATGAATATGCTCCATTGTGTTTATTTTGAAAAGTAAATAAATGGAAGTTCTTATTTAAAGGAACCTAGGTAGGAAATTACAGTATAGTCATGGCATAATATGATGATGACGAGTTTAATTTGGGAAATATCCAAATAACATTTAAGTGAATTTCATCTATTTTCTTCTTGCTTATTCGGAGAAATGCTTCTCTTTCAATCTCACAACAACAAAAAGACTAAAAGACCTCATTTTGATGAAAATTTTTAGTATTTCTTCAGAAACCTAAATTACTTTCAATTTTCCAGAAGCACCCTATAACTAGTTGTTTCTAAAAATTGAGCCATTCGTTGTGTGATTAAAACTTAACTATACGGGTGTACGAGTGAGTGTATAGGGTGTGGGTTTAGTGTGCAAAATAGACATGTGTAACGCAGCGCTGAGTTGGTGCAGTGAGTTGAAGCAGCAGCTGAGTTATCTGCGCTGATACAGCAATGCGTAACTCAGCAACTCGACAACTCAAAAGCGCCTACGCGCAATATGTCAACTCTCCAAATCAATAGTTGAATAGCGCTTTTTATCTGTGGGAGCGCAGCGCTAGCCACGCCACACAAACAGATGAACGATGCGATGATGCAAATGAAAAAAAGGCTGTGCGTAGCTCATTTTAATCATTTAACAACTGCCTTTCCCAATTGAAATCTTTCTTCCATTACGGTTGCAAAAAGATTGACCTTAAACAAGCGATTCGCACTGTGAATACAATGTGTTCTTCAATTGGTCAAAAAGTAGGTATAAACACACCATATATTTTCAGACACCATTCCATACAAGAATTCATGTCTATTTGTTGGAACACACTACCAAAGTAACGCACATTTCTCTATCTGTAACTCCATTGCTCAATTGTATACGTAACAACCTTTTCCCAAATGTCTCAATTCTCAAAGCAAAATTCTTGTTTCCGATGTCATTTGTACACAGCCAAACGTTTTTCACAAATAACATCTTTCCACCATTCAGTTGCAAAGAGAGTGGGGCATATTCATAGTCAATTTTAAACTCCAGTTTATCTAAGACTATGGTTTATACAATGTTATTTAGAAAGGATAAACCCAGGTCTAAGATAAACTGGAGTTTAAAAGTGACTATGAATATGCCCCAGTGACTTTAAACAACCGACTAGACCCATATATAATATATACAGAAAGCGAAATTATCTATCTATCTGAGATCTGACGCCACACAAAACTCTCTCTGTAACTCACAAAAAATGTACAGACGACCTGCGCACTGCGCAGTGCGCAATTGAGTTAGTGGGATATTGTGTATCAAACGAAGCAATAAAAAAAATTGCGCTATTGAGTTAGTGAGTCAGTGAGTTACGCTGATACAGTAAAGTGCACTTGAGTTAGTGTATCAGCGCAGCAAATTTTGCTGAGTTACCCATGTCTAGTGCAAAATGTTTATTTCAAAAAGTGTTATTACCAAAAACAAAATAAATTATATTAAGCAAATAAAATTAAAGGGAATTACCAAAAGAAAAGAATTTCTGACAAAAACGAAGAGCAAAGGTTTTTTTCTTTAGAGCAAACAAACAAAAATGCCAACGGAAATTATAAATATCTGTAGGTAATTTGATGGAAAAAAACACAAACACAGCAAACATCTCGTGGGGAGGCGTCGTCGGCGTCAACAAGGACGATGATGATTGCCTCTACTCTTAAAAAGTACTTACCTGTTCCCGTACAAACTTGCCGAAGTAATTACCTGGAGATACCAGAGAAGTACATTACCTTTATTGGTATTGTGCTGCTGCTGCTGCTGCTGCTGTTCCCATTGCTCCTTTTCCTGTTGAACACTTCGGGATACGTGAATTCCTGAAATGGGTGCTGCTCCTGCACCCGAACGGATGGCCGGAACAGTCAGAGGGACACGGAGGGCAGCACCGTCGGGATGCTCACAATTTCCCTGACTGGTGTTAGTGTTGTTTCCACATGTGTCACATCTTATTGACTGAAAGAAAAAAAAGAAAATGAGAATAAGTAGTCATCGGTCGTAGTTCCAGCTTCCAGTGGTGTACAGTTAGTTGAGTCTTGAGTGGAGGGTTCAAAATTGAAAGTAGTTGCTTGTGCAAGGAAGCGTGCGAAAGAAAAAAAGAAATAACTTGCACAACTTTTATGGATCGTTGGGAGCATGAAAAAGGACATTCTATAGTAGACGGTTGGTAAATATATGCACTTCTTTGCCACTACTCCATGTTATAAGTTTACCCGATTGCATTTTTCTATCCTTTGGGGCTAATGTGTGTCTGTGTATTGAGGGCGGGTTGCATAGATATAGTTAAAGAAAAAACATCTTTGTCCCGCAGGCGTGTTATTTGCTAAGGATTTTTTTTTTGATTAAAATAACTTACTGCATTGGAGTTGAGGGCTAATATGCAGCAAGAGATGAGATTTATTTTTTCAACTTCTTGATTAGCAAGACTTGGGTTCAGGGAAATAAACTTTGAGGGCAATTGTGCGAATAAATAAGTTGGACGAACGACGAGCGGCGACGACAAAGACGACGACGATGACGACGTTAAGATAAATTGAAATTTCTTGAGATTAATTTTATTAGTTCTTGTGGAAAAATTAGATGATTGAAGTTCGAAGTATGTTATGTACATATGTACCTAATTAAGTTGATGAGAATGTTTGTGCTATATGCTACTTGTATAGGTATATCTGTAATAAACTACAAAATAGCACAAAGATATACTATATGTACAAAATATTCTCTATCATATTGTGTTAGATAGAAGGTGAAGCTTGCAATAGACACTGATGTAAAGTTCCTTTATTTCATTGCTTTGCTGAGGGTTAGAGATGCACATGCACATTTCACATGTTGCCAGTTAGGAGCCTACACACCTACTTACACATAACACGTACATGTGTTAAACTTTTTTGATGGAAATCTGAGTCGTATTGCATTTCAAAGTAAAATAAATTCAGTCAAAATTTAAGGGGTTTGAACTTTTTTGATATTTGTTTGATTTCTTTAAAGAAAGAATTTTTAACTTTTAAAGGGTTCTTCAACAGGGACGCTACAAAAGTAGAGCAACAGGGACAGCAAACGACGCCATATTTCTTGCCGCTCTTTTGACATTTCTCTTCAGTAAAGTTTGCCATTTCATGATGGAAAGATATACGAGCTAACAACGAGTCGAAATTATTAAAATTTACTACAGAAATTCGGAGTCAGTGGCCTCATCGTTAAGAGCGCTACGTCATCTTCAGCGATGAGGCTCATTTCTGGCTGAATGGCTTCGTCAATAAACAAAATATTCAGTATTGGTCAGGTAGCAATCCACACGTACTCCATGGGTCATCATTGGATCCCGAAAAAAATTACGGTTT
Source organism: Leucozona laternaria (assembly GCA_932273885.2). Lineage (NCBI taxonomy): Eukaryota > Metazoa > Arthropoda > Insecta > Diptera > Syrphidae > Leucozona > Leucozona laternaria. Next base: position 196,099,061 of record OW026366.1, on the reverse strand, counting down.
GGTGTGGCTTATGGGCCGGCGGCGTCACTGGGCCATACTTCTTCCGTGATGATCAAGACCGGCACGTTACTGTGAATGGGAATCGCTACCGTTCAATGATAACCGAATATTTTTGGCCCCAAGTGGATGATATGGACTTGGAGGACATGTGGTTCCACCAGGACGGCGCCACAAGCCACACAGCGAATGTCACAATCAATTTATTGCAAACCAAGTTTGGAGAACGTGTTATCTCACGAAATGGTCCAGTCGCTTGGCCGCCTCGGTCGTGCGATTTTACGCCGTTAGACTTTTTCCTGTGGGGCTACGTCAAGTCTCTTGTGTATGCCAACAAGCCAGCGACGAATGATGAACTTCGTACGAATATCGAAAGTGAAATTGCAGCAGTATCGCCCGATTTATGCTTGAAAACCGTCGAAAATTGGGTTCAGAGTCTGGACTTCTGCAAGCGTGCCCGTGGTGGCCATGCAAAATAAATCGAGTTCCATACATAATGGCATCAAATGTACTTTCACAGGAATAAAGAATTTCATTGAAATCCAAAACCGTTTTTGTTTTATTTAAAAAAAGCTTTTGCAGCGCTCTTATTGAAAAAGCCGATACATACATTCGATAAAATGAAATAATTTAATATATTATTGTTTCATTAACAATGTTTAAAAAGAATGTATTGCCAATATTTTGGCTGCGTATTTACTAGAAAGTGAAGAAGAAGACGAAATCCAAAACAAAACGTGTCGTAGAGTTGCAACGCGAGCGGCGAACTTGTTGGAGAAGAAATTGGCTTGGCCACCCTGAGACGGGGGGCTTTAGCGCAAAATTTCTTGTGGAATTGCGCCCTGAAGAGCCGCAATTGTATCGAAATTTTGAACGGATGTCAGCCGCTCCGTTCGATCATTTTCCGACTTTGGTAACGCCATATATTCAGAAGGCCGAAACAGTAATGCACCCCAACATTCCGGCATATGTGCGGGTGGTATTGACGTCCCAATACCAACATAAAGGCTTTTTCAATTGGTAAGGGTAGATTTTGACGGCCTGTGGAGGCCATTTTTTATTGGCGGCATCTGTCAAATCTGTTGTTTGTTATTCAGTGACTGATGCAAAATGACCAAAGCAAGTTAAAAGATTGAACAGCACGTCCAAATGATAAAACTTTACTATTAAAATCTCTTGTGGCAACGATGCGTTTGTTACGCCCATTTTACGGTTTATATGCTTGGCGTTCTCACTCGACTATTCAACGTTTGGTGGCCAAAATTGAGTCAACTGATTCAGTGAACAATCAGCAGAAACGCAAGATCTACCGAACATATTTCCGATGTTCGTGAGAGTCAGGCCTTCTTCCAAAACGACGATGGCAATGCCTTCACCATCGACGGAGAACGTTAGATGACTTGCATGTGAACGACAAGTGCCACAATGGACATTCTGCATGATGGATGAACGGGTAAAGGTAACTCTTGCGAAGATGGTGTGCTTTGGCCAGCATGGTCATGCGATTCGATCCCATTATAGTTTTTTCTTGTGGGGTTTCCTGAAGTCGTAGGTCTAATGGAATAAACCACAATCGACCGATGCCCTTAAGGTGAACATAAGACAGGCATCGCTCAAATTCAGCCGGATCTATGCGGAACAGTCATTGAAAATTTGACCACTCGGATCCGTGCCGTAAGAAGCCGAGGTGATGGGCATTTCAAAGATCTCATATTTCATACACAGATAATGGCATATATGGGCCTTTCAAATAAAAAAGAATTTTATTAATACCTCACTCTCAGCTTGTCTTTTTCCATTACTACATCTACCCGCCCTTATTGAAAACCCTTCACAAAAGGAGACTTTAACACCCTATTCTTTCGTATAGCTCGTGTGCCTAATCTGGGGACTTTGAGTATGTTATAACTGAGGGTCACCGCTTGATTTATTGCATTAATTTTATGATTTCTCGTCTTCGTTGACTGGAGCTTGATTCTTTGAACTATGTGTGTATATGAAGATGCTAAACACACAACATTTTGTCTCTCTTCTTAGTAAAAAAAATCACATTTTAAATAACCTCTTCTTTTAGCTCAAAAATGTAATACGAGATCATTGAGCTGTGTAACTGCTTGAACACAATAGAATGCTGCAACTGGAACTGGAGCTGCAAATGCAATAGTTAACAAAAAGTGTCGTACGTGCTTTTTTGTACGTGCCCACAATGCAGCTGTACAGCTTTCTGACATTCTGACTGCAGAAGCAATGGGGGGTCATTCCGTAAAACGATTATCGTCAGACGATAGCGTTTCGGCGATAGTCGGGCTTCACGTAAGACGATAATCGTCAAAGTGATACCATCAAAATGATATCGTTTACACGACAACTAAATAGGTATCGTTTGGCATTGAAATCTGTCAATTTAGTAGATAAATAGAAGTAAAAATGTTTCAGCGCCAATTTATTTGTCTTGCAAAGTGAAAATGAAAATTAAGAAAAACTACAATTAATACGAATCTTTCCAACCCATATGGCACTGGTTGCTAAATAAAATTAAACAAACAAATAATCTTTTTATTACTTTTATAATAATTCAAACCATTATAGTTTTGTTCAACGGCTATCAAAAGAAGCCTTAGTGATGGTACTCGAAATAATAAACTTGACAGACGGCTTTTCAATCCAATCGGCGGCGACAGCACCAAAACAAAACACAAAGCAATAAATAACACAAAAAAGTAGTAGGTGTGCTTTTTTACTACAAATTTTCTGTCAAACCCCATAGAAAAAAACATTTTCACTACAGTTTGAGAATTTGTGAATTATACCAAATAATCTCAAACTGAAAACGATACACGAGACCTTAGTGGTCGAGTTACGTAAAGCAAATCATTGACGATAGCGTTAACGATAATCGTTTTGACGATTGAAGCTCATTTCAACCCCTATATAAACACTCATCGAGTTGAAATGAGTTTGTTTGCCTCCATCAATTTTGAAATGTCAAAAATGCTGCACGCAAAAGTTAAAAGTAGTTGAACTCTTGCAGCTGCGGCTGCAGCTCCATCTGCAGCTACGTTGCGTTGTGTTCGCAACATTGAAATTATGTGTATTCAATATTTTGACAGCTAGTCCGGCTGCAGCTCCAGTTGCAGTTCCGTCTCCATTGTATTCAGCCAGTTAATCGTTCATTTCAAATGATCGAATCAAGAATCGATTACGGAAATCATTCGATATTAACCATGAGACCCGGCACTCAGACATTGTTTCATACTGTTCCGATTCGATTTTTGATGTGTAAACATCTACATATGCCGGCGGTAGAGAGCATTTAAATAAAAAAACGTGGATTTTCCTCTGTGTGACGTTACGATGTAGCACGTAACGTAGCGCGTATTCTCGGAAATGATTTGACATTTTGACACCCGTCAAAAAAGTGTTCTAATGGACCTAGAAAGCTGGACGTGACTTAAGGTAATATCCACCTCCTAAATCGATTGTTGTAGTCCGCAAATTTTCGGGTTTCCACTGGAGCTAGAGGGCTGGCCGTAACAGTAGTTAAAAACAAACGTTGAAGTTTACAAATATTAACCATGAGACCCGGCACTCATTTTATTTTTATTTCGGTTTCGATGAAATTCAATCTCCGAATTTAACGATTACTGTATCGATTTTGATCGAATCCAATCTGACCCATATTTCTTTTCTCCGATAAAATATACAAATAATATAATAGAGATTGATATCGAAAATGGAGTTTCATTGAAATGATTGAGATTGGGATGAAAAATCGAGAGCGATTGAAATGAAAATTCTTGAACCCTTTATAGAATTTTAAATATCTCATTGTTGGAACTTGATAGTAAAAATTAAAAATTACAAGGCGAAGTAGGATTTGAAAAACTGGTGAATCTAAGGCCTTTACAGATAACAGCGGTGGTTACGAATAATCTCCAACTTCTTTATAAAAAAAATATTTTTCTTTTGGAATTTAACCTTCTTGGGCACTTACTACAGAGTGTCGGTCCTATGACATGCAATATTCTAAAATTCAAGCTGAATATTTTTTGACTACACACTTTTTCTCTAAGGAAAAGGAAAATGAAAATCGATGAAAAAATTATAAAATTTCAAAATGGGGGAAGTGCTAGGGGAATACGCATTTCATGCTTCGCACTATATGAGGAACAAAAAAAAACGAAGTCCACCGTGAAAAATCCTCCAAGAGTATCCGTTGTCATGAACAAGTGCCTCTCACCTTAGCCGTTCGGATTTGGTAGAAAATTGTAGGTCCCCTTCATTCCTGCAAAAACATCAAACACGCACACAGTACTGGTTGAGACTTGTAAGTCCCTAGGCCTATGCCCTTGTTCTCCCCGAGTTGTCGCGCCAGCAAATTTATTTATTTGTTTTAAACCCTGGATTGACTGTACACTACTAGAAAAAATCAAAATTCAACCACTCAATCTCATAGCAATAAAATTGAAGCTAATTTTCATCTATGTGTGTCCAAGACAGAAATTAATTGCAAATTAAAAACATAAACTAACACAATAAGGGACACTTCTACTTGCACAGACAAAAACAAACAAACAAACAAAAGAATTGTGTAATTACCCAACACATTGAACTTACCTTGGCAAATTGCAAGGGATACATTACAACCGGCTCCCCCCGACTAATCTCAATTAAATAGGGTGACATTAGCTTTGCTCGGGTCTTCCTTCTTTGGTCGTAAACTTCGTCAAGCAGCAGGAACTTGTCCAATGTTTCGACTTGAAAACTCGGACTGACTCGGATGTGGACCATCATTTGTCTTTCGCAGTCTGGTCGGGAAGTTACTGACCGCCTCTGGACATTTGGACATTCGAGCAGAACGGCACTAATTGCAGGGGACGAAGACGCCGGAGAGGGTGGATTCGTAAACGGCAAAGGTATGTCTGACTCGCGGGCTCCTTCGTGGTGGAAGAGCAGAATAACTTCTTTCGGATTAATTAAAAATGATAAAAGCACAATGTAGAAATAAATTAAATGAATAAATGCCATTTTTGGATAAAAAAAATAAATAATTTAAACTATTTGAAAGATATATTTCATTTTGAATGATAGAGAAAAGTTCAGAGGTTTTGTGTGAAAATAAAAGTTTAGACAGCGAGTGGCTGGAGCTTAGGAAAAGCGTAGGTATGGTTCAAAAGCTTACGGGTGTTTTATTGAATGACATCATGTCTCGTTTGTCAACTGGTTAAGAGAGTATGTTCTTGTTCTTGGAATAAGGTTTAGTATTAAGGCTCTCCCAAACCAAAGCGAATACTTTCGAACGACTACGAATTACATTGTCTTAAATTTATTACATGGAGATTAATGAGAGCACCCACACTGGAGCGATGCGAATCTTTGAACATATTCAGTCGTCGCATATTCGCTCCAAATGTTTCGTGTTAGTTTTTGAGCGCCTTTATTCACAATGACCTTCACACACGGAGCCTTTCAGTAATTAATTCGTATTTCGTTTGTACGCGCATAACTCGGCTGACCATCATTCGATTAGCATGGAGATTTTTTTTGTTGGATTTGTATTGAACCAACCTTGTACGCTACTGAGCCGAAAAAAAAATATTCACTTGAAAATAGTGAAAACCCGAAATTGCATACTTTCAGAGGTGGATGGTGACGATTTCTGAAAATTCCATATTGTATGGGAAGGAGAAAATATTGAAAAACGGTTAATTTTGTCTCTAACGAAAATGGGATAGCCAACAGATGGCGTTACTCTCTGAAACTCACATTTGACAGCCGAGTTAGTAAAGGGTTTTCCAATAATAGGTGTTATTTTGAATAGCCCGCTATTTCGGTAGCTGTCACTTTTGAAGCTGTCATTTTTTGACATTTGACAAGTAGAAACTACGCCATTAATAAAAATGAAACGATACACGCTTCAACAACGCATTGAAATTATTAAAATTCACTTTAAAAATGGTGAAAATTTGGCAGAGACGGTTCGTAAAACTAAAACATTTTTGGGTCGTCCTGAAGCACCTTGTCGGACTGCAATACAGAAATTGGTGGACAAATTCGAGCTGTTGGGACAAGTTAGTGATGTGAAGAATAAAACCCGTGCACGTCGCTCAACAACAACTGAGAATATTGCTGTTGTAGCCCAAAGTGTTGAAGAAAACCCAGGTTTGTCCATTCCTCGTCGTTCTTTGGAATTAGGCATTCCACAAACGTCATTACACCGTATTTTGCATAAAGACTTGGGTCTTAAGGCTTATAAAGTTCAGTTAACACAAGAACTCAAGTCAACGTCGTGTCTTTGCTGATTGGGTCCTTGAAATGCATGAAAATGATCCGGAATTTCATCGAAAAATCATTTTGACTGATGAGGCCCATTTCCACCTCGGAGGCTACGTCAACAAGCAAAACTGTCGCATCTGGGGCTCGGAAAACCCAAGAGTTATTGTTGAAAAGCCTCTCCATCCTCAACGCGTGACTGTTTGGTGCGGTTTATGGTCCGGCAGGGTCATTGGACCTTACTTTTTTGAAAATGAGGCTGGAGCAACAGTTACGGTCAATGGATTGCGCTATCGAGAGATGATTAATGATTTTTTATGGCCGGAAATGGATGGTATTGATCTGGACAACGTTTACTTTCAACAAGACGGCGCTACGTGCCACACAAGCAATGAAACCATCGATCTTTTACGGGAAAAGTTTCCGGACCGTGTTATCTCTCGAAGAGGTGATCACAATTGGCCACCGAGATCTTGTGATTTAACACCTTGCGACTTCTTCCTTTGGGGCCACGTGAAAGATAAGGTCTACGCCAACAGCCCAGCGTCGATTCAAGACCTCAAAGATGGAATTCGTGAGGCTATCGAGGACATAGGGCAGCCACTTTGCGATTTGGTTATGGAAAATTTCATGAAAAGGATATGGTCCTGTAAGCGTGGTCGTGGCGGCCATTTGGCTGATGTTGTGTTCTATTATTAACGGCATACCTTCCTCTTTATAATGAAATAAACATCCGATCATTTATCTCAAAAAATGCCATTTTTCTTTGAATATCAAAATAACACCTCTTATTGGAAAACCCTTTATATTCGATGTGGGGTCTTCCTCTGCTGCGCAGACTGTCAGGGGTAGATTCGAAGACATGTCGGGCTGGTGCATTGGTTTCCATACGCTCCACGGGTCCCAGCCATCTTAGCCGCTGCATTTTCAGCTTTTTGACCAGGACGGCGTCGCTGTAAGGCCCGTAAAGCTCGTTATTGAATCTTCATACTCCATCGATACAGACTGGACATAAAATCACCCGAAGAATCTTCCTTTCAAAGCACCCAAGCATATTCTCATATATTTTTGACAGGGTCCATGCTTCTGCCTCATATAACAGGACCGGGATGATTAGGGCCTTATATAAGGTCTCCTTGGTTTTTTGAGAGAGGGCTTTACTACTACTAAATGCCTTCTTAGACCGAAGAAACAGCGATTTGCAAGAGTAACTCTTCGTTTGATCTCTGCACTGATGCCATTTTGCGATGTAAAAGTGGAGCCCAGGTAGACAAAGTTCTTGACGATCGTGACGTTTTGCCCGAGTCGACGATGTTGGGATTCCTTTCTCGATGATAGCATATACTTCGTCCTGTCCTTATTAAAATGCCAAACCCATTTTTGCCGCCTCGGATTCAATACTTGCAAACGCCCCGGTAACAGCTCGATTCGTTCTCCCAATAATGTCAATATCATCTGGATAAGCAAGTAGTTGATCAGACTTTTGAAAATTGTACCGCAGTTCTTGATTTGCGAGTTGCGTACAATTGCTTTAGGAACGATGTTAAACAGGTTGCTTGATAACGCATCGCCTTGCCTCGAACCTTTCTCGACTTCAAAGGGGTCGGTGGTGTTCTTACCGACTTTGACGGAGCAGCGAGATTTTCTCCATCGTCAACCTCCATCGTCATTCTTCTCTGTCTACGCTTTCATATGCAACTTTGAAATCGATTAATAGGTGGTGTGTATCTATTTGAAACTCCTTGATTTTTTCAAAATCTTTCGGAGTGTGAACATTTGACCGGCGGTTGATTTGCCGTACCTAAAACCACACTGATAGGGGCCGATCAGATCGTTGGCAAACGTTTTAAGCGAGACTTATTATACCTCTGTAGTTTGCACAGGTCAGACCATCTCCTTTCTTGTAGATAGGGCACCCTATACCGAGGTTCCATTCATCGGGCATCAATTCATCCGATCATATTTTAGAGATAAGTTGGTGTATACTTCCTACCAAGTCATCTCCCCCTACTTTGAATAACTCGGCTCACAGGCCATCCGCATCAGCAGCCTTGTACGCTTTAAGCTTGGTTATCGCTAACCGCACTTAATTTATGTCAGGTTGACGGAAGTTTTGACCACCACACATTTTCCCGCACACTCTGATTTCCAAAAGTAAGGTTATCGGCACATTTAGTCTGGAGTCGCATCAATACAAATTCCCTTAGTCCATCCACTGTCTTTCTGTGATTTGAAAATTCAAATAATTCATTCAATTTTAATAAGCTATGTATTAAACAACGACCAATTCGTGACGCTTGTGACATTTTTCATTCAGGACTTCTCTGTGATGTTAGAGTAACAATGCCACCGATAAGATAATGAAACATTGGAGCTTGCAAAAAATACAAGACAGGTGGTTAATCTACGTCCAAGTGTAGCGGATGAACAGCAAGCACATTACAATGAAAAAGCCCGTTTACGAATGACCAACATGTATATGTGCAAATGCGCAAACACGTGCGCCACGTTTTCACTATCATTCCACTCTCGAATACAATAATCTTCCGTGCACTAATATTTGGCCATTTAATGTTGTCTATCAACATTGCAATGCCTTGAAGTTTTCAACGGTAGCGCCTGGGTTGTACTGTGCAGGAGCCATTTCGATCGCTTCTATACCAAGATGCACCTCAATCTCGACTTTGACTGCTTTTGCCATTTGAAGCCACGTTTATCCAAAAACGAGGTTACAATAACACCTTTAATTTAATGTCTTCAGATCAATTGTACAATTCCCCTTCCACTATTCAGATCCAAAGACAAATCCACCATGTTACAGTAGCTCTGTTGCCGCAATTGAAAGAAAATCATAGGTTCCTTCAGATGTACATATTTAATTGGAAGTTCAAGTGATGAACTCAATCAGCGCTGTTCGTCTTCTTTTACTCAAGTGACTGTTGAAAAACTAATTTTTCTGTAGGTATGTATGTGCTTTGAACGAGTTGGACAATTTCATAATAAAATTCCCAACAAGCCCACATGGAATATGTCCTTGTAATTTCTCGGTATTTCATCTCTTAGCCACGATTGACCTACCGGCCCGGTTTAAACGGACCTTTGGTTAACTTGGATGAAGTTCGTTTGAGTGATGTAACCGTTCATATCGTTCAGGACAGTTGCTTGATGTCAGCGGTTGTAAAGCCATCGTTCAAGTGTTTGAAGGTTCTTCAGGTATCGACATAGTCGCCCGCAGGATTTTTCCCAGGGAGGGGCAAACATAATATTTTGATACAATTTTTAAGGCGATGTTATGTATATTTTATTAAAAATTGATTTAATTTTGTTTATGGTACTCACCTTTTTTCTTTTAATGTAGCGAAAGATCGCTCTTCTGTAAATGTTGTGACGGGAATGAAAAGTCCTATAGATAGTAGGGTCAATGTGGGTAAATGTAAACTGGGGGAAATGAAAACATGGCTCATATAAAACTTCAGTTAAGTCTCTTTGACGCATACATTAGTAGAAACTGCGGACATGCATCCTTTGACTTATACGTCAAACTCATTGCCTTCAAAAGAGAATTTATTTGACGGACGCATTTTTCGTGAAAGTTTATTTTTAAAAGTGCCAAATAAGTTGTTAATCTTCCAGAAAAATTAAATATTTTTGCAGATTCAATTGGGTAAGTATAATTTGCGAATACCTTTTTAGTTTTAAATTTTGATGTACATATGTAGATTCTATGTGAAATAAAAAATTTTAAAAAACCATGATATTTATGTCGATTCTCATGTGTTTACATTTAACCCAGAATATTTTTTCATATGGGAAAATGTGAACAACATTCTGGAGGTAAATGTTAACATATATTTTTGGTAAAAATGATTGGTTTTAATAAAAATTAATTTATTTTAGTTAATTACTATTGCTAATATGCCGCGGAACTACATATTAAAGAAGCCGCCACCATCCTATTCAGTGGATGATGTTGCAAAAGCGGTCCATGACGTACAAAACAAAAATATGACGTTCAGAGCAGCTCAAGATGCATATGGGGTGCCAATATCTATCATTTATAACCGAATCAAGGGAAGAAAAAACTCAATGGAAAAGTTTAAACAAGGACGTAAGATTGCACTTTCACTGGAAGTTGAAAATGAGATTGTCAAATGCCTTCTTGAACGGTCTTCATGTGGTTATCCATGCGATAAAGGAAAACTTCTAAATTTAATCAGTGACTATGTCGTTACAAATAGCATAAAGACCCCATTTACTAATTCAAAGCCTGGACAAGAATGGTACAGAAACTCTATGAACAGACACCCCGAATTATCGTTAAAAAAACCGGAGCTGCTCCAAAAATGCAGGAAAGATGCCAGAAAGCCCCAAGTCATTTACGACTTTTATAATAAGTTGAATAAGGTTGTAACTGGATACGGGCTTGATGAAAAATCAAACTTTGTATTCAATGCCGATGAAAGCGGGTTTTGTAATGACCCAAACAAACTTAAGGCAATAGGAAAAAAGGGAGTTCCAATGAGTAGACTCACTGGAGGTTCGGGACGTCAGTCAACCACTGTTTTGGCATGCGTTTCTGCAGATGGCTATGCTCTGCCTCCTTTAATTATCTTTAAAGGCGCAGCGGTACAAGTTCGATGGAAAAATGATGAAGCATATCCTGGTACTTTATATGGAGCTTCAAGAACGATTGGATGGAAGAGGCACAGTTCTACCATTGGTTCATAAGTGGGTTTGCTCCCCATGTGGCACGTCTCAGAGAACAGAACAATGCTATTGATCAAACTGCCTTATTGCTGTATGATGGACACTCCAGCCATATCAGCGTGCGAATAGTGGAAGCTGCTATGAATAACAATGTTCAATTGCTTCGATTTCCAAGCCATTTGACAGACAAATTACAGCCGTTAGATAAAGCCCCTGTCAAGGAAATACGATAATTAACAATACTTGTTCTTTTTAAACAAAATTTTGTATTTTTGTATTTTAAAATAAATCTTTAATAATGTTAAATTGATTTATCTTCTTTTTTTGGGGTTAAAGTAAACACTCACTTTTTGTATTTTTCTCACTGCCAATAGTCATATATACGCTTTTGTATTAATTTTCCCCATAGTAGCTTCTCTTATCATGCCTAGTCAACGAAATCACTGTTTACATTTACCCTCGAATTTATAAAAAAATAAAGACATGGTGGGGTATTTGTAAACATACCAAATTTGACAATAATTTGAACGATTTCGGAAATATTTTTTTACATGTATATAAACATAATGCCACAATTTCATATTTCCATTCAAAGATTTCCATCAAGTTGTTTTGTGAAAACATATTGAAAACTGAAGTCAAAAATTTAAAAAAAAACATGAAATTGTTTACAATTACCCACATTGACCCTACCTACTGCGAAAACCGATAAAATTCTTCCGCATTTTTCAACATATCACATATATTGGTATATTGACTTTGGTTTAAATTAATCTTATTGTGGTTAAACCACATAACGGACTCAGCAGAAAAATTATTCAGAAAGGGTCCATATTTATCAGATATCTTTTGATCAATCAAATTAAAATCGGATGAGTCCATGCTTTGCATACTTTTAGGAGATAACTTAAATATTGCATATGCGTATTTATTTTCTTCTGAAAACCGCATCTGATGTTCTAAAAAATTTTTTGGGTGAAGACGAAAGAAAATTGGATGGGAGAGTTTGTTCATTTGAAATTTTCGGTCAGTTCAATTCAATACCTGATTCACTCAAAGATTTTTCAATTGTTCCCCAAAGCATTTTGAAGGAATTCTCAGGATTCTCCCGATCTTTTTCAAAATTCTCAACTTTATAAATTCTAGTCAACTCTGTAAGATATTTGCCACTAGTTCAAGTATCGACTAGTAATGAGCCATTATGAACAAACAGACTAAAACGTCGAACTCGAACACGAGCAATAATGTTGAAGGGCTCGTTGTTTTGTAACACGGTTTCCATCGTCCCCCAGTTTTTGCAGTGCTTCCATTACAACGACTATGTTTTCCCTGAGTACTCGTAGACTTTTGTATTTTGCTGTCCATCTTGTTTCACGCCACAGGTGGATGCTGGGAATATATTTTCTTCGCAAAGAACTGTCCGACAGCATTTCTGATTTCGGACACTTCGTATACTATCACTTAAATCAATTTGTGTTGAAATCTTGTATTCTTTTCCATACCCTACTCAATTTTCCAATAGTTTTTCATATGACTTTTAAGTTTAGATAGTTAAAGAGTTATGTGAACAATTTTTCAACATGAAATGATCTGTAAACGATTTCCATTGGCTACAAGGGGGGGCAAAACGATAAAACTTAGATATTTACTCGACCAAGGTCCAGATTCAGAGGGGGGAAGCCTATGTAATTTGACGCAAAAAGTGAAAAAATTACCAATAAGTCAAAATTCCCTATGAGGAACTGATAAAATGTTTGTAGACAAAAGTCGTAGCTCAGAGCCAGGGGAGGCCAAGTGCCCTCCTTTCCCTTCCCTGTGGGCGCCTATTGGTATCGATGTCAAGAATACTCTCTGTGAATTCACTGGTGAATGGTGATATTATTTTGCTTATGTCTGTTCCGAAGACATGTTAGGACGTGTGTTCAACGGTTCGGGTAAGCCCATCGACAATGGGCTCCCACTTTTGTCAGAGGATTTCCCTTACAGAAATAGAATTTTAAATGAAAATTTAATATTTTTAAAAATATTTTTTTTTTTCTTTTTTAATGTTTGAATTTTTTTGTTGAAAATTCTTTACTTCAAAGACAACTAGGCTGATTTTTATTAAACTTGGTGAAAAGTAGGTTTTTGACATTATCTAGAAGATTTGTAAAAAAAATTTCATTTTGCTAAAAAACGACTCCTACGATTTTGATGAAATTTTGTCTCTATGTCAAAATTAGTACGATCTACTATTTAACAGTATTACATTTTACGATTATTATTTTTTCGACTATCTCATTATCAGGTTGACCGATCAAAATAAATTTTGTATACAGAAGCTTGTGATAAATTTAAATAATATTGCACACCAAAATTTTTACAAAAATATATTTTTGGATAAAAAAAAAAAATCAAAATTTTTTTGAAAATTCGATATTAAAAATTATTTTTTTAATTTCAATTTTTTACTCCACTTTAATAAATACTAAAAAATTGGTGTATCCAATTTTCTTTCTCAAAACTGTTTACAAAATTTTATATATCAATAATTAATTATTTTTTAAAACCGCACTCCTACGATTTTTGAAATATTCTTTTCATATATTAAGATTTGAAAAAGGAATCAGTTGAAATCAAAACAGTGTTAGAAGAATTTTAATCAATTTATTTCTAATTTTGTTTATTTAAAATAATTTTCAAGTTTACATAATATAATTTCAACGCATGCATATGTGCAACAAGTGGCTTTAATTGTTCATTTTGGTATACTCACATAATAATACTACCTGCAACTTAACTATATGCTTTGGCAAATGGATAAATATGGGCTCCCCTAGCTAATTTATTTCAGACTTTAGAACCACATTGTTACCGAACATAAGAACAAGTTCGTACGACCCAGTCGTGTATTTTATTTTTTTATAAAAAAACCATACAGATTGACATTATAAAGAGTCAGACGTTTTGCTTTACGAAACAAAAAAAAATTGAACAGGGTTCGGACATCAGCTTTAAAATTCCAAAACAATTGGGAAAAAATAACGAAGTAAATCCAAAATTTCCGAAGTAGATTTAGAAATAAAAATTACAGTTTTAACATTTAAACGATTTCTACTCAATTTTTATTCAATTAATTTCCGAAAACTTTATTTTTCAACTGCTGCGCTTCTCAACACATAATCTGATAAATTTTTGAATACAAGTTCTTCCATATTATTTGCAGTTTTCTTTATAGAGTACCAAAATTTGTGCTAACAGATCAAAATCTATTTTACTTGTATTGTAAATCTGATATGATCTCCATTCATCATATCAGTTATCAATGGAGCTTTTGTAAAAAAGAAATGCCTCGACCAGTTTTGAAATTGAAGTTAAATCCCCTTCTTGAATTTGTTTTGGGTTTAAAAACTATATTAAATTAAGCTCATAAAAATAGAAATTTTGAGTTTATTGGAAACAACAGTGCTGTCTTTTATTTTTGATGTGTAAACATCTATGCTGGCGGTAGAGTAAAAAAAAAACGTGAACGTTCGTGTGCAACGTTACGTCGTGCACTTTACGTTGTAGCACGTTACGTTACGAAATCTGATTTGCCCCGACCAAAACAAATTGATTTTAAAGCGACCGACAGTTAGATTATACTTTATCGCGACCACTCATTTAAATTGTTTTTGCCAACGACGAAAGCAAATTGTTTTTAGCGCTACCGACGATTTTATCATTTTAACACTTATGTTTTCATATTTTTTTCTTTAATTTTTAATTATTCCCCGAACAAAATGGACGCGACACTAGTAATTAAAAAGAAAACAAAATCAAAACAAAAATAAAAATAGTCAGCTGTAGGGATTGACAATTGACTGTAGGTATGGTAGATCAATGGCTGTAGGTATGGTATTATATCGGGTGCGTTCAGAACTTAAATTCTACGTTTACATTATACTGCTTTTAAACGATGCAATTTCTTCTTGCAATTTGTAGGCTGTGATATACAAAATAGGTGAGGTTGAACAAATTGCAGAGTTATCGGCTACCTTTGTACTTGCACAAAGTTAACATTCATTAAAAATCACAGCGTCCAATTCCATAGGCGATTGAAACTGCCATTTTAGTGATTTCCACTGACAACAACTGCAACTAAATATTCTAAAAACTCAAGATATATAATTCGCCGGCTATCTCATAGTGACATTCATTTGAGGTTCGTTCAGTATAAAATTAAGATTGAACTTTTTGTAAGTTTTACTCGATGGAAAGATGGAGTTTCATAAGGGTTGCAAGTTCGTTGACAGTTCTAACTGGATATTTTAATTCGGCCCTTGTCAGTCAAACCATTAAGTTCCTTTGGAATTTGGGTACGGTGACATTTAATTGAAACCACGATTTTAGTGCTCTCCGCTGACAGTTATTGTTTGTCGATGCTCAGAGAGTGATTACCATAAACAATAACCATGTGTAATGTGAAGTCATCTTAAAGTTGAGAGTGAACTACGAAGCAGGACCTTTCAGAACCAAACCTTCACCGTTCGTTGGACACTTCACCTGCAGCCTTTTAGTGCTTTGAAATTTCGTTACAGCGGTTCCCCCACTCGGTATTTCGCTGGCGTTTTTTCAACACTAAGCTTTTTAAGCACTGCCTACAGATAGGTAATGTAGTGTTAATTATTCAATAAATGTTTCTTTTGATGACGTTCAGTAACAAAAATCAGGCACTTGGACAAACGTTGATGTTTACACATATTTAACCGCGAGTCCCGGCACTCACGTATTTTTTTTTAATTGATTTTTTCAATTCAAAAAAATAGAAGTAGATTTTGAAAAAGGAAAGTGAAGTGAAAGTGAAGTACGAACTCTGCAGCCGTATATTGCAGTGAGCGAAGCCAGTAGCATTGCCCGGTGAGAAAGGTCGCATAAGATTTACTATACCAAATGTTGTTTGGCCTGTGCCGGTAGCCGATTGCCGGGTATGTGTTCCTGATTTTAATTTCAAACGAAAGAGCTGAAATACAAACTTTAAAAATCAATAAAAAGTCCAAGAGCTGGAAGTCTTAGAGCCATTACTTCCAACTCTTGGACTTTTTATTTTTTTTTTAAAGTTTGTACTTCAGCTCTTTTGTTTTCAAATAAAAATCAGGAACGTGACAAGCAAACATCATTGGAGCAAATAATTGCATGCTTAGAAGTTGCTCTGAGTTCAAAGTACATCATTGTGCATCGTTTTCCCGAAGTCTGCCTGGAAAACTGTATTCGCTTACCATAATTAGATGTGTAAATTTAATTAAATCAAAATTAAGCCGGTCCACTATCCACTTATCTGAACGAAGAAATCCGGTGCCTGAATTACAAAACTTATCACAATGTATTTTTTCACAATTCCCAAATGAATTACGCCGATTAGTTGAAATCCGTTGCCTACAACTCCCTTTAACTGACAAAAATGCTTCAAAATCATTGAGTTATACTGAAACGCAGCTTTAGTTTACAACCACACTAACCAGTTAATAAAACAGCATTTTTTTGCAACAATTCTAAACAAGTTTATTTTATACATTTCTATCAGCTCAATCATTATTATCTCACCTACAAATCTAATAAAGCAATTACAATTTTATTTTTTTAGTTATTTTTACTTGAGTATGTATAAATCATACATCATTGAAAGTATGTAATATCTTATTTATTTTTTTAACAATTTGTATTATTTATTTAGTTTTTTTTTTTATTAATTTTAACAACAAATTATGGGTTTAGTTTTTAATGTATATCTATACTTTTCTTTTATTATAATTTGCAATTTATTTTATTTTATTTAAATTGTATTAATTACTTGTTTTTATCACAGAAACAATATAAGGGACCATAGGTCTGGCCTTTAAATAGGGATGGATGTAAGTTTAGGTATTTATTTATTTTTGTTTTATTATTAAATTGGTAAGATGGATTATTGAAAAAGAACTAACGTCTTTATGTAGAGTCCAAAGTTTGAATTCAAACTTTAATGTTTATACATTTTTATATTGCTATTTTTTTTTTTTTCTAAAATATCACTACTAACTTATATTTATACTTCATATTTTATAACTCAAACAACACACATGCATTAAAAATTATTCAAGATTAACAATGTAAAATAGAATATTCATCATTTGATTTTAAATATTTTTTTGTATGTTAAAAAAAATACGTTCAACAATTTTATAAATTATTGTTATATAATACTTTTAATGGTCCTATAGGTAAGTGCATTTAATATATTTATTTGAACTGTATTTTTTTATTTGTGATAAACTTTTAGGCCGATATAGTAAAACGGTGATTGTTATGATTCGGTCAGGAGTTAAATGTGAGTCTTTTTATTTTATCATACTTATTATTATAAGTTCGTCTGTTCAACACGCAGAATTTGACTTCACTATTAAGGTCATGTGTAAATTGAGTAGATTAAATTTAATGTGTAAGTTAGTTTTTGAAATTTCGTCGGCTTCGTAAGAAGACCACATAATTCCACTAAAATTCACCTTTGAACGCCACTTTATAAAAAATTTGCCAAGCACCAATCTAGAAACAATCGAATCTCCCTCAAAACTCTAAATTTCATTTCAACGTTTTGAAAACTCGTTATTCCACTACTGTTTTTTTCTCAGGCAGATCTCGTTAGTCAACTAAGACAATACTGAGCCAAACTCGAATCTCCGAAATTAAAAAAATAAGCTCCGTCAGATATTTTTGTCTTTCCTGTAAAATTTGAAATTTGTGAGTTAAGAGGCATGGTTATGAGGGCGCATATGGAAACAAATTTATTTCGTTTTGAGTACTACTGGAAAGTCAACCTTAACAAAAATTAACAAAATTATTATAGCCGTTTTTGTTTGGTCAGTTTAAGTTTCTCAGATATCAGAGCTCACACAACAATTTCAGATATTTGACCGCAATTCCTTAGCCTATTGCTTTCAAAAATCTGCTCAATTAAGTTGCAGTTGATCAAATTATAAAAAAAAAAAAATTAGCGAACTTTTGACTTTTTCCTGTTAAGAAATCTTGTTCAGGTTTCCTCTGTAGAAAAGAATTTATTGATATTGGAAAAAGAAGAACTCGAAAAAATGGAAAACTAATAGAATTTCAGATGATGAGGTATAGTATTTAATCGTCTAAGCAATAATTCTAAAATTAATTAACCTCTTCGCAGAACATCTTGGGAATATTTATGAAGTTCCCTTTGCCAAGTTTAAGAATTAAAAAAAGTGTGGCAGGTATTAAAGGTTCTATCCAACAGCTACTTCATTCCTTAAGCTTCGAATTGTGTCACTTCATTGAAAAACTGCAGAAGTCAAGCAGGGTGTGCGACCAACGGAAGTGGCATTTTACATAATATCAATATTACTTTTATCAATTATGGCAAAAGTGTTGGAAAAACAACTTCTGAAAAGACTGATAGAAATAATACAGGAATGAAGACTAATCTCCTATCAGTTACGGCCGATTTAGTTAATTTTTTGGAATATAGACACTTAAAGAAAAACAAAAATCATTTAGGTTCAGTTCGGCTCTATTTTAAGATGTTGCTCAAGTCTTCGTTTGGTATTTGGGATTTGAGCATACTTCGATATACTGGCATTATAAAGGGTTTTTCAACAGAGACGCTACAAAAGTAGAGCAATAGGAACAGCAAACGACGCCATATTTTTTGCCGATCTTTTGATATTTCTCTTCAGTAAGATTTGCCATTTTATGACGGAAAGACCACGAGCCAACAACCAGTCGAAACTATTAAAATTTACTACCGAAATTCGGAGTCAGTGGCCTCAACGTTAAGAGCGCTACGTCCAATTTATGGTCGTCATAATCGTCCTAGCAGATCAACAACTGAGCGTCTAGTGGAAAAATTTGAATCCACAGGCACAGTACAAAATGTTCCCGTGCCAGTGAGACAAAAAAGTGCCCGTAGTGTCTAGAATATTGCTGCCGCTGAGGCTTCAGTTGCAGAAAGTCCAAATGTGTCTCTCACACGTCGTTCTCAAGCGTTGGGCATCTCTGTGACGTCGTTGTGGCGAATTTTGCGAACAACATCCTTACAAGATTAACGCAAGACGCAAGAACTGAAGCCGCTTGACCACCAGAAGCGTCGTATGTTCGTGAATTGGCCTGAGCAACAACTTGAAAATGATTCGGATTTTTATCGAAAAATCATCTTCAGCGATGAGGCTCATTTCTGGCTGAATGGCTTCGTCAATAAACAAAATATGCGGTAGTATGGTCAGGCAGCAATCCACACGTACTCCATGAGTCATCATTGCATCCCGAAAAAATTACGGTTTGGTGTGGTTTATGGGCCGGCGGCGTCATTGGGCCGTACTTCTTCCGTGATGATCAAGACCGACACGTTACTGTGAATGGGGATCGCTACCGTTCAATGATAACCGTATATTTTGGGCCCCAATTGGATGTTATGGACTTGGAGGACATGTGGTTCCAACAGGAGCGCCATAAGCCACACAGCGAATGTCACAATCTATTTATTGGAAACCAAGTTTGGGGAACGTGTTATCTCACGAAATGGTCCAGTCGCTTGGCCGCCTCGGTCGTGCGATTTGACGCCTTTGACGGGGCTACGTTAAGTCTATGGTCTATGCCAACAAGCCAGCGACTATTGATGAACTTCGTATGAATATCGAACGTGAAATTGTAGCAGTATCGGCCGATTTATGCTTGAAAAACGTCGAAAATTGGCCATGCCAAAAAGATTTTCATTGATATCCAAAGCTGTTTTTGTTTTATTTAAAAAAAACTTTTGTAGCGCTCTTATTGAAAAACCCGATATATTACAGATCGACTCCTAAGAGCACAGTACGAGCAAAATAATTTCTCAAGAAAATTGAAAACGGTGTACCACAGGGAAGTGGCATTAGACCAACTCTGTATTATTTGCTTATGTAAGTCAGCATTTGGTGTGCTCTATGGGCCGGTGGAGTTATTGGTCCATGTCTTCAGAAGTGATTATGGTCATGGGTATTTAAAACATTTGTCTGTGTTTTATTTCAATTTTAAGTTCTACACCTCTAAAAAAACCTTTATTTAACTGAATTGTCAAAAATGGAATTCTTTATACGATTGATTCATGGAAGATGTTCGGCTTTTTGGTCGGGTGAACAATTTCAACCAAACGGAGACGACATTACGGACGAGTTGTGTCCACACTTATAAAAAAGATAACACAGCCTACCAGAGATAACAAAATGTTGTTAGGTGCATTATGTGCATGTTGTTCCTGGCTTTTCTCATTCAGTGGGGAGTCGCATATGATCACGTCACTGCATGATTTATTCATAGAAAGTATAACTCTTATCATAGATTGTAATGTGACCACATTATATCATACATCTCTACACTATAGAATTCAAAATTAAATTGAGGCTTCTAACTGTTATCCAAATCCTCAATTGGCCTTAATCGACACCTATCAAAGTGGATTCTTCCCGGAAAAGAATTTCAAGCTAACACTGGGCTCTAAAGAGACTTCTTTAATTTATTTTGCTCAGGAGTGCTTGACGGAAGGCAGTTAGCTTAGTTTTAATCTAAAACGAATGAATCATTCCTGTAAATTCGATCGAATCGCATTGCAAAATGGGGGCCTTCTTTAACATCAACAATGCATCCAACTTAACTAAGTTATAATTCCAACTATCAACAAACAAATACCTCATTAGACAAGACGTCACTGTTGATTGCTGAAATTCAGTTCATAAACTCTATTCTCGGAGTTAGCTCAGAGCCTGCTCAATTAGCTCAGAATGAAATGACCGAGAAAATCGAGCAAAATGCTTAGCGAAGCCAACTTCACTTGTTTTTTTTTTTAAGTGATTTGACAGACACGCTGCAACTAAACGTCACTAAAAGTCATCTAACTTTTTATGGCAGCTGGCCAATCAGAAGCTCCAAAAATTCAGAAATCTGAAAATGATGTTATGATGTAATGTACAAATATAGGATCAAGTGTTAGTGCTTCCGACTTTTTGCCACAGAATCTGCAATTAGCGCTTTTCTATTTCAGTTTATAAGCGCTAGCAATAGAATTAGCGAGTTGATATTTTGCGAACTCGAACGTTTTTATTGTAGAATCGAGTTACATAGTTGTGCCCCAGAGCCCTCAGCAATCTCAGTTACTAAATTTGCTGCCGAAGTACTGACGAAAAAAAATGAATTCACTTGCTCCATTTTTAATGAATCAGACTAAAGTCAGAGTAACTTTTGCTCTATTCGAACACGGGATAAACAAAGCCTGCGGAAAGTTGCGTATATGTATAGGTACATGAACCGGCTTTAATTGTAGTAGCGTTTTTGTCAGTTTAACATTTCGAACAACAAAAAATTATTTGTTTTAAATAGCGTTTTCGTTTGGTAATCCGGAAGAACCCTCCGGATCTCTTCTATCCTGGCCCAGAAAATGGTGAGATTATTATGTTTAAAAATTACTTATTAGCTTCATATGCTCCAAAATAGAAAGTAAATAAAATAAATAAAGTTGAATTCATCCAGAAATTAAGACTCGTAATTCCAACATTAAATTAAAAAAAAAAACTTACATTTCACGACTTCGACTTTTAAAGTGTTAGAATGATTGCGTGATTCTTTATTCAAATTTCAAATCCAGAATCGATTTTTGTTTTTCCACTCGAAACAAGGGAGCACATTTTATTCGTTTCCTTCCGCACTCTTCAACGCAACCTCAAAAAGTGTGCCATTGTTCTAAATATTTTAAATTTAAGCTGAATTATTTTAATATTGGATAAATTGTTCTCATTTTTGCTTTTTTTGACACAATTTGAAGATAAGCCGTTAAATATAGGGTGTTAATGGTGTTTTGGATTGGTAATCAAGAATATTTTCTAAACCATTATTCTGAAAATGGGAAAAAATGTGTTTGGACTAAATTCCAAAATCGAAATCAGATTAGACGGCGAACTGGAAACGTCTGTGTAGTTCAGCAGAAAGTAGGTATTTACTTATCTAATAAAACTGCCTTTTCCAAGGCGATTAATATAAAGTTTGGTATTTTAATTTATCCATCGTAGCCATCTTTCTGCGGACTTTGACAGTTTATGACAAGACAGAAAGAGAACAGAACTTGTACATATATTTTGTTATATTTAGAGTATTTTGTTCAAAATGTTACCGCTTAGCGCTCAAATTGATTGTTGATTTTATATTCGTACCCCTACTTTTAAAGGCTCAAATCATCTCTTAATCGCAAACGCATTGAAGAAAAAAACTAAACATGGCATGCTGTAAGTTTATTTTGCTAAATTTAATTTTAATTTAAAGAGAAAAAAACTAACGTAAAACAAAAGGTCAAGAAGGTAAATCATACAGAGATTTATTTCGTTTTCCATTGGTTTCACTAAGGGATTTAATTATTCTAAATTTCAATGGAACAGTGCTATACTCTGTCCAACAAAAAAGCTTTTTCAAAATCAGTAGCGTGCCATATTTTTGCACCATATTAAATTGAAATAACTCCTCCACAAAAAGTGTTTTCCCGCCCGTGAATTTCCAATAGCATCTGACACAAACCCAACGTCCTATTCAAAGCACATTTGAGTGTGCACTGAAATGCTGTGGCCAATGGCGATTGGCTGCTGCTTGATGTGCCTTCAGTTTCTGTTTCTGTTAAGGTGCTTTTGATTTTAGAGGTCTGAGAAAAAGAATTTAATGATGAGTGTTATCGTGTACACTACGACAACCCTGTGAAAGCTTTAATGAAGGACAGATTTAAACAATCCACGGTAGCCAGATTGAGAGGCAAACGTCCTATCTTGCCTACACTGCCAATTTTTGTTGGACAGAGTTTTACTAATTCTTCTCAACTTTGAAATTTTATCATTGTATTCGTGAAACGTCGTGTCGGTGAAATGCCCTGCCAGTTCATTATTTTGTATTTGTATATCTACCTGTACTATATATGATGACTTACGTATAGTTATAAGATGTGTTTTTATTCTTCGAAAAAAGTCGTACACCCTACCATGACCGCTGGATCCCACTGCTCATGGGAAAGGGATACTGACGATAAACGATCGTGCGCTCGTCGTTGTCATCTGCGATGTCTGTATTGAAATTGTGCTCATCCAAACAGAGTTAGCTTTCCCAATTATAAGCAAATTCAAGAGCTTTTTTCTTTAGATTTTATTATGGAACTTTTAGGATTTGAAGCTTTTGAGAACAGGATTATGAAGTTGAGTATTTTAATGGTGAAGGGTTATCAAAAATTTAAGCTACAGAAGCCCTGTGAGAGCTTTAAAGAGGGACTGGTTTATGCAAGCCAATGTAACCAGACTGAGAGGCAAACGTCCTATCTTACCTGCACTGAGAATTTTTGTTGAATAGAGAATAATGGCGTCGAAATTTTGAGTGAGTATATTCTGACGTAGAAGCTGAAATGTATTAGTGCTTCTTGAGCGAATTCTAATTTCAAATCGAGAAGCGAAATTATCTACTCAGAAGGGTCGGTTGACTGTTATTTTTGCCAATGGAATGGTTCCGGACGTCCAATGGAAAACGACATCAGTAAATCGAGCAAAATCAAACCATTGTCTACCTGATTTTGAATAAAACAGAATTAAAAACTTGCCTTGTAGTACGACGTGAAGTATTTTTAACATGCAATACGCAAGAAGGTAATTGTGCGAGAAATAAAAAAAAAAAAACTGGCCTAGAGTCTCCGTCAATCCCTCAAAAATGAATTTTGCACTGAAAAATTGCATACGAGAACATGGTTTCAACGGAAGAGTAATGCGCAAAAAACCTTTTATAAGCCATGCATCAACAGACTTAAACGGCTTAAGTTCGCTAAAGAATACCAATCAAAAGACCTTGATTTCTGGAAAACAGTTATTTTCACAGACGAGTCAAGGTTTAATAATCATGCCTCGGAAGGGTTTGGCGTAAGCCGAATACAGAATACCTTCCAAAGAACACTCAAGGGACAGTAAAACATGGTGGTGGGTCGCCGATGGTGTTGGGGTGTTTTTCAGCAGCTGGAGTTGAAAGACTGCACTGGAATTATGGATCATAAGGTTTCACATTGATAGTGCTGCACAAATTGGTCTAGATAACAACATTACCTTTTATCAGGATAACGACCCCAAGCATAAAGCTAACGCAACTCGAATGTGGCTCCTTTATAAATGTCGAAAAGTTTTGGAAACAACCCCACAATCACCTGATATTAATCCGATAGAGAATTTATGGGACCAACTGGACCGCAGAATCCGAAAATATACCATTAAGAATAGAAACGACCTCAAAGAAAAAATTCTCTATGCGAGTGGACACAAATAACATTTGAGACAATTGAAAAATTGCTAAGTTCAATGCCAAGATGATTGCAAACCGTAATATTATTAATTTGTCAATAATATACAAGCACCTAGCCCCACAGTTTAACAGTGCACGATCATACAACTCAATGAAGTGTCAACTCCTTCCTTTAAAATGTTTTCTTTTACTTTAAATCTTCATTCAACTCGGATTAGCCCACAAAATTTTGTGAATTCACTCTGGTTAAAAAGAAGATGTACATATTTTTGACATAATGAGATATACTGGGTTAGCCAATTATTGGTTAATTTCGGAGTTAACTTAGTATTGAAAAATTAGGTCTTAATATATTTTAACCCTCTACAGCCTATGGTAGCTTACAGGCAACATTCCGTTTAAGCCTCCATAATTCTCAAACTTTTTATTTGTTGCAGCTTTTCAAGCATTGTAAACTGTGGTCTACACTTCGTTCTTTCAATCAAGTATAATTAAAATAGCCTATACTCTGTAAAACAAAAATTGGCAGTATAGGCAAGATAGGACGTTTGCCTCTCAATCTGGCTACCGTGGATTGCAGATTAAATCTGTCCTTCATGAAAGCTTTCACAGGGTTGTCGTAATGTACACGATAACACTCATCATTAAAAGCTTTTTCTTAAAGCTCGAAAATCAAAAGCACTGTAACAGAAACTCAAGGATAAAAAGCTGAACGAATTACCAAATAAACAAGGCTAACTCTGAATGCACATCAGGCAGCAGCCAATCGCCATTGGCCACAGCAATTCAGTGCACACTCAGATGTGCTTTGAATAGGACGTTGGGTTTGTGTCAGATGCTATTGGAAATTCACGGGCGGGCAAATACTTTTTGTGGAGGAGTTATTTCAATTTAATATGGTGCAAAAATATGGCACGCTACTGATTTTGAAAAAGCTTTCCCATAAGACGTGTACTGCCTATTTTTGTTGGACAGAGTATAGCTATCACTACTTTTTTCATACGAAGCAAAGGCAATCCAGTTAGTTGAGTGAATAATTTCAATTAATACGCATGTGGTAAAAAATAAAAAAAATAGATGCAATGATGCCTTTGAACTCCAAGATGATTCTTCAAGTGAAGATGGTCTCGACTTTGATGACGATAGTTTGGCGGATCCTGATTTTGACCCGGATTTTTGAGAGTTTCATGGTGAGTCTTTTGGGGAAGAATTTGATATAAACGCAATATTACATAACTTGGATGATGACATCCGTAATTCAAATCCCGAGGTAGAACCAACTCCGTCTAGTTCAGACATTCAAAATCCGTCAGGTCCACCCGCAAAACGACAAAAGCCTGAAGATCAGCCATTACTGTGGAAGAAGAAAAACCTGGAGCTGAATGCACAGTAGCTAGCTTTTACTGGCAACACGTCATTAGGATCTGATATCTTGGAACTTGATACTCCTTTACAGTATTTTCTTTACTTATTTCCACCAGAATTTTTAAAGAAAATTTGTCAAGAAACTAACCTGTATTTAGTACAGAAAGGTCCCAACAATCCGACAATTTATATGTAGGTCTGGTTTATATTATGTCTCTGATTCAGCTGCCCAGAGTTACCAACCATTGAAGTTCCGTCCTTAGAACGCCTCTAATTCAACATACAATGCCATCTAATAAGTTTGAAAAAATAAGAGAGCACCTGCATTTCAACGACAACACTAAATGTCTTCCTGATAGGATCTTCAAAATTCCAGTCCAGTAGTTGAGGCCTTGAACGAAGAATGTGTAAAAATTCCATTAAAGACAGGGCTTTGTGTAGATGCGCAAATGTGCTCTACAAAAGCACGGAATATGCTCAAAAGATATAACCCCAACAAAGCTCATAAGTGGGGTTACAAATTGTATGTTTTGAGTCTTGTTTCCGGTTTCAGTTATGAGACAGAGATTGAAACTGGAAAAGAAAATGTCGTGAGAGCTAATATGAGCGAGATTTGGGAGCCTCTTCCAACATCGTTGTGTGATTATCACGTATGATTCCACGAAACCAAAATTATAGGATCTACTTCGATGATTATTTTACTTCCTTGCATCTTTTGGAATATTCAGCTAAAGAAGGTATATTCTTAGTCTGGGAACTATCAGAAGAAACAGAATTCCTGATTTTAAGCTGGCGAACAAAAAAATCATTATGAAGAAAGTCCGAGGATACTCAGAAGAGTACGTAGTCAATATCAAAGGCATTGACGTGTCAACGGTTGTAGGGAAGGACAATAAAACTGTAACATTGGCTTCCACATTTGTTGGTCAAAACCCCATATCTAAAGTCCGGAGATACGACAAGAAGAACTCGAGGTACATCAACATATCGCGACCTAATGTTGTGGGCGAGTATAACCAATATATTGGCGGTGTTGTGCCTTATCGGCAGTATAAAGGGTATCTACAAGATAAGACTAAAGAGAAAACGATGGCAGATGCGACTCTTTGATCACTATCTGGATCTTACGATGGCTAACTCGTGGTTGCTCTACAAAAGGCCGCCGTGGCGTCAGCAGATTTTCGTCCTGAAGTTGCCGAAACTCTTTGTAAGATGGGTTCAAAAACCGGTCTGACAACACGCCGCGCCGCAGTACAGAAGGTGAGATCCAAGCAAAACAACACAAAGGACCTGCCCCACATGTTCCACCACAAGCAGTTTGCCAAGATCAAGTTGGTCATTGGCCTCGGCGTCAATGGGCCGACAAAAAAAAAATCAGATGTAAGTTCCCAAAATGTACTGGGTTCACTCATACAGTGTGCGAGAAGTGCAGCGTAGCCTTATGCGTTACCAAGAACAAAAATTGTTTCAGGAATTTCCATCTGCCGTAAATGATTTTCGTTTCACTCAAATTTTCATTATGCACAGTAAATAAATAATTTCAAACTTTAAAAAAATACGTATGTTTTTTACCTATCGGCGATTCCACAAAAAATATGCAATTTGAAGGTTTTGAGTTATTGAGGGTTGGGGCCAGTTTGTTCAAAGTAGATCATCTTTAATCAAGGGTACTTTCATAAATGCATGATTGCGAAAGTCTGACAAATGCATTACTTTCATAAATGCAAATGATAACTGTCAGATTTTCATAAAAGCAAACCGCAAATATTTGCAGCGCAAATGTGCAACTATAAAAACTCACATGCCATCTGAATTTCTTTATTAAAGAAAGAGATAGGTATATAGTATAAACGATTTCCTTTTCTTTATTGTTCCATCTGTCAAATTCATTCCCTATGACCTATGAAATATGACGCAAATTAGAAAAGGTGTTCATAAATGCAGTGTAAAACACATGCGCAAATATTTTGTATGAAGTTAATATGATTGCAATTGATCGCATGTATACAAAGCAACCATGCATTTATGAAAGCACCCCAACAATTAGTGCAACTGGTAAATCATTAGCGAATGTGAATTTTAACCAAAATTTTTATCAAGGAATCAATAATTAATGTTGTTAGGTTAGGTTAGGTTAGAAGGGGTAATTATACGGCAGGCCGTATTATCGCACTCGGATCTCATTGGATCCATTGTGGTCCCCAGGCTATGGTAAAGGATAAGGATGGGTGAGGAAAGGAGTTAGAGGAGTTTGGGTGTGGGTATGAGAAGCCTCCCTGAACCAACCCGAATTTTAAGTAAATTTCAGGATGTTCCTTAGTGGCAGAAACGAGATGTCGCTCAGTTCGTCAAAGAAGTAATCTCCGAGGGCCAATTTTCTGGTTCTTACTAAGCTGGGGCATTCACAAAAGAAGTGATAAGAGCCCTCCTCCGCCTCTTCATCTTGACATCCTCTGCACAAGTCGGATGAGCTGATGCCCATTCTGCGCATGTCGGTTCCCATCGAGTTGTGACCCGTTAGGATTCCAACCAAAAGGGATAGTTGAGGTCTGTTTAGTTCGAGAAGGAAGTCTGTTTTTTTCTTTGAGATGTTCGGCCATAGATTCCTCGAGGCCCGACAAGTGTCAAGTGCTGACCATCTAGCGTTTGCGACATCGAGGAAACATTTGCGAATTCTGTTTGTTTTTCTTGTGCGAGTGGCATAGAAACGGAGGATACAGTTTGGCTTGGATCAAGGGAAGATCCAGTCTTGACCAGTTTATCCGCCATTTCATTTCCATATATATTACAATGTCCTGGGACCCATCGAAGGGTAACTGTATTTGATGCACCGAGTAACTTCAACTCGTTACCGCAACAGTCTACCAGTTTAGACTTTGTGACAACCGAAGCAATGGATTTAATTGCCGCCTGGCTATCGATGAAGATGTCGATGTTTCTATTAACAAATTCAAAAGTGGCAAGACTTTTTGCTGCCTCGTAAATTGCAAGCACTTCCGCCTGGAAAACACTGCAAAAATCAGGAAGTTTTATTGATCTATTAAGGGGTGGGTTATCTGAGAAGATGCCTGACCCTACCCCATCACCCGTCTTGGAACCATCTGTAAAAACCGAGACGTTATCAATTCTAATGACCCGGTTAGCCGCCCAGAGGTCCCTTGAAGGGACATCTGTTAGGGCCACTGGATTGAAATCAATATGCGGTGCAGTATAGTCCGTTTGGATGTCTTTGTCCATGAAAGTCATCATGGTTTTGTGCCCAAAATGGCCTCCTACCCAGTTATTACATTGGTTTAGTCTTAAAGCACTGTTGGCCGCCACTTCCTTCGTAAATAAATCAAGTGGGGCTAGTGAAAGAAACGTTTCCAAGGCTGCGGTAGGAGTAGTTTTCATAGCACTGGTAGTGCCAATACATGCAAGTCTCTGAATTTTTGTTATAGTCTTTAGATTGGTTGCCTTTTCTAGGGCTGGCCACCAAACCAGACATGCGTATGTCAGTATAAACCTTATTATGGCTGTGTACATCCAATGAATGGTTCTGGGGCTGGGACCCCATCTTTTTCCAAAAATTCGACTACAGGTATAGAATGCTATTGAAGCTTTTCTCTCTCGTTCCTTAATATTTTCTTTCCAGTTTAGCTTACGGTCTAATATCAAACCAAGATATTTTGCCGTACCAGTGATCAGGACCGGAGTCCCATTTATGGTGGGAGGATCTATGTTTCGAATATTATGTTTTCTTGTAAACAAGCTCTGTCTTTAGTGGGTTGACATTTAGTCCGCAATTGCTGGCCCAATTACTGAGCTGGTCAAGAGATGTTTGTAAAAGCTCACACAGTGTAGGTATAAATTTAACTGATGCCATTATCACGATGTCATCGGCATAAGCAACGACCTTAACACCTCTTAGACTGAGTTTAGTTAGTATCTCATTAACGACTAAAAGCCAAAGCAAGGGGGATAAAACCCCTCCTTGCTGCGTACCTCTTCATGTCCTAACTTTTAGCTTGCTATGACCCATTTCTGCACTTACAAGTCTCGTTTGAAGCATAGAGTCAATCCAGTTCGAAAGCATCGGATCAATATTAAAGGAGTGCAGGGCTCGTTGAATTGCGCTGTGTTCAACGTTGTTAAAGGCCCCTTCAATGTCCAGGAATGCTCCCAGGGTAAATTCCTTGAATTGGATTGATTTTTCAATCGTGCCGACCACTTCATGAAGTGCCATGCCGTCTCAACAGATTTGCCCTTCATATACGCATGTTGGACTTGCGAGAGGAAACTAACATTAAGTTTTAGGCGAATGTGCGTTTCTATTAGTCTTTCTAAAGTCTTAAGGAGAAAGGAGTATAGGCGTATTGGCCTTTCGCTTCAGTATGAGTGGGCTTGCTGTTGTTAATCGTGAAAATCACTATTCATCGGATATTGTTTGATTAGCACAATTCAATAAGAACCTCTGAAAGTTATGGTACAAATTTAACCCACTGCGAAGAAACTGGCCCTTAGTGAGTACCTTACAACGAAAATATTCGGTCTTATCATAAATATTTTAAGGGAAATAAAACCATATTTTGAAAAACACCTCTACAAATTGAAGCTTATAAACTCAAGCTTCGTCAAGTACGTTAAGTTAAATGATTTTTTAGACCTTAGTTTTTTTTTTTTTTAAATAAACAAACATGTTAATGATTAAATTTTATCATTTTTGGCCATTATCAAATAAAATCAATTTTAAAAATCAAATTTGATCCTAATTATTTTTTTTTTTTAAATTTTCATTCAACCTTGTTAAATGTTTAAGAATTAATTTATGAGCATTTTTTCAGTAAAATGTTGTATATAGTTTCAATAACTAGACGAAAAGATGTTTTGTGTTTAATAATAATTGACAAGTTGAGAGTTAGAGGTTAGATTTTTAACAACTTTTTTAGTTTGAGACTCTCTATTTATGAACTACAATATAGTGTCTACATAGTATACAATGTCAGTGCCTAGGAAAAAATATATATATTTTATTTAGTTTTACAATATTTTTCAATTTTGTTCATATCTAGATCATACTTATATGCAGATAGCTTTGGTTTCGATAGTTTGTGGTAAGATTTTAAAGTTTACATATTTAAGTTATTGTTTTCTATACTTTGAAAAATACCCTTTGGAAAATTGAAAGTAAGAAGTGTGTGCACAAAACTACTGAAGACTGTTATAGACGGGCCTTTGAGAGAGATGTCAATTTGTATATTTTGTTTGTTTATCTGTTTATTTATGTTTGTTCACCTTAAAGAACATTACATGTTTTTTGAGCATTTATCATGGATCCACTTGGACATTTAAAGACCTCCGTGGCACTTCCACCTTGAGCAACTAGCCATCCCAATCTGAAATTTATATACAACAAAGAAAAACAATATAAGATATTTTTTTTTAATTAAATAACTTCAAACTTTACATATTTCCGAATTCCCCAGAATCAGTGTCAATTCCAACATACATGGACTCTGCACACAGTTCCTGCGCCGATACTAAGAAGAAAATTTGTGTTGGTGTGAGATTCAAGCCGGGGAGTCGTGCCATTCCTTTGATGGGTCCAGTCAGGGATAACATTGAGTGATAGGATATTTGCATTCCACCCGAATGAATCAGAATGTCCATGCGACTGTAGTTGGAAAAGATGTTCACGGATTTTGGAACACACCGCATTGCTTTTTCTTCGAATGCTTTTGTTATTGAGCGGAGGATTTCTTTAGCTATTGCCACACCAACTGAGGCATACTGCAAATATGGCGGAAGTTTTCCATCGAAATATGGCACCAGGATCACAGAGAGTGGAACAACTAGAATAGGAAATAATACAAATAGTTCGTTATAAATTGGAAGTATAATATTCTTAATATATAAAACAAAGTCGGTTAAATTACGACAGTTATAAGTCTTATAACTTAAGAACGACTGGACCGATTTTAATGACATTTGATTTGTTGGATTGGTCTCCGCCCCGAATAGCAGAATAACTATAAAAATATCGGAAAATTCACTTTGTAGGGTGAAATGAAAAATACGTATCCGATTAAAAAAAAAAACTTTACATGCGTTTAAAAGCTTATTCTTAGGAAATGGCTTTAGGGATATTTTTTTTCCAAATATTAATATTTGTAGGGTAAAGTGAGGTAAAATGAAAAAAAAAATTTATCCGATTTTAAAAATTCTTTTGGTCTTTGAAAGGGCATTCATATGAAATTTCTCTAGGCATGTTCTTTTGTTTGAAATGTTTTTTGATGTGTAAACATCTATGCTGGCGGTAGAGTAAAAAAAAAACGTGAACGTTCGTGTGCAACGTTACGTCGTGCACTTTACGTTGTAGCACGTTACGTTACGAAATCTGATTTGCCCCGACCAAAACAAATTGATTTTAAAGCGACCGACAGTTAGATTATACTTTATCGCGACCACTCATTTATATTGTTTTTGCCAACGACGAAAGCAAATTGTTTTTAGCGCTACCGACGATTTTATCATTTTAACACTTATGTTTTCATATTTTTTTCTTTAATTTTTAATTATTCCCCGAACAAAATGGACGCGACACTAGTAATTAAAAAGAAAACAAAATCAAAACAAAAATAAAAATAGTCAGCTGTAGGGATTGACAATTGACTGTAGGTATGGTAGATCAATGGCTGTAGGTATGGTATTATATCGGGTGCGTTCAGAACTTAAATTCTACGTTTACATTATACTGCTTTTAAACGATGCAATTTCTTCTTGCAATTTGTAGGCTGTGATATACAAAATAGGTGAGGTTGAACAAATTGCAGAGTTATCGGCTACCTTTGTACTTGCACAAAGTTAACATTCATTAAAAATCACAGCGTCCAATTCCATAGGCGATTGAAACTGCCATTTTAGTGATTTCCACTGACAACAACTGCAACTAAATATTCTAAAAACTCAAGATATATAATTCGCCGGCTATCTCATAGTGACATTCATTTGAGGTTCGTTCAGTATAAAATTAAGATTGAACTTTTTGTAAGTTTTACTCGATGGAAAGATGGAGTTTCATAAGGGTTGCAAGTTCGTTGACAGTTCTAACTGGATATTTTAATTCGGCCCTTGTCAGTCAAACCATTAAGTTCCTTTGGAATTTGGGTACGGTGACATTTAATTGAAACCACGATTTTAGTGCTCTCCGCTGACAGTTATTGTTTGTCGATGCTCAGAGAGTGATTACCATAAACAATAACCATGTGTAATGTGAAGTCATCTTAAAGTTGAGAGTGAACTACGAAGCAGGACCTTTCAGAACCGAACCTTCACCGTTCGTTGGACACTTCACCTGCAGCCTTTTAGTGCTTTGAAATTTCGTTACAGCGGTTCCCCCACTCGGTATTTCGCTGGCGTTTTTTCAACACTAAGCTTTTTAAGCACTGCCTACAGATAGGTAATGTAGTGTTAATTATTCAATAAATGTTTCTTTTGATGACGTTCAGTAACAAAAATCAGGCACTTGGACAAACGTTGATGTTTACACATATTTAACCGCGAGTCCCGGCACTCACGTATTTTTTTTTCGGTAATTGGCTTTAGGGATATTTTTTCAAATTTTGTTATTTGTAGGGTGAAATAGAGTAAAAATAAAAAAATCTGATTTAAGAAGTTCTCTTCGCGTTTGAAAGGCTATTTTGAGTGGATGGTTTTATGAATATTTTTTTTTTTCAAAAATTTGGTATTTATTGGGTGAAATGGGGTAAAACCCCATTCCGATTTCAACAATTCTTTTTTGTGTTTGAAAGGTTATTTTGAGTGGATGGTCTTACTAATATTTTTTTTATTTTTTAAATAAGGTAGGTACTTTTAGGGCGAAATGGGGTAAGAACGAAAAGTGATATCCGATATCAAAAATTGTTTTAGCTTGAAAGATTATTTGGAGTGGATGGCTTTAAGGATATTTTGTTCAATAATTTGATATTTGTAGGGTGAAATGGGTAGCAACGAAAAGTGGTATCAGATTAAATTTTTTTTTGTATTTGAAAGCTTATTTTGAGTGGCTGGCTTTGGGGACATTTTCTTCAAAAAAATGTATATTTAAAGGGTAAAGTGGGGTAAAGGGAAAAGTGGGGTAAACATAAAAAAGAGACATCCGAATAAAAAAAAATCTATTTGTGTTAGAAAGGTTGTTTTAAAAAATGCTATTTATGGGGCGAAATAGGATTAAAATACAATAGTGGTTTTCGAATACAAAAATTCTTTCTGTGTTGGAGTCAGGGCCAATTTAAGTGGCAATTAAGTCGGCAATGTGAAAGATTATTGGCGCAATATAACAGTGCATACTTACCTGAATAAGTGGCACTAAAGTCTCCGATGTTGGTGACTTAAGTTCCAATTACCCTGGATATGAAACTTAGCCTAAAGTCCTTAAATGGGAAACTTAAGTGTCACTTATTCCGGTAAGTGTCGACTGTGTAACTGGTCCTCAGAGGATCATATTTTTACAAATTTAGCCATTCATAACGTGAAGTGGGTTGCAACCCAGAAAGTAAATAGTATTCGATTACAAAAAGAAGTTAAAATATAATATATTTATACATATGTATTTTCTTT
This sequence comes from Leucozona laternaria, assembly GCA_932273885.2. Classification (NCBI taxonomy): domain Eukaryota; kingdom Metazoa; phylum Arthropoda; class Insecta; order Diptera; family Syrphidae; genus Leucozona; species Leucozona laternaria. The sequence continues at coordinate 196,064,828 of OW026366.1, read as the reverse complement.
TGTAAATTTTATGCGAAGCTTAGGTTTGTCTACCCTTGCGAAGCCGGGCGGGCCAACTAGTTTTTCAACAGGGACGCTACAAAAGAAGAGCAACAGGGACAGCAAAAGACGATATATTTCTTGCCGCTCTTTTATCATTTCTCTTCAGTTAGGTTTGCCATTTCATGATGGAAAGATATACGAGCCAACAACTAGTCGAAATGATTAAAATTTACTACCGAAATTCGGAGTCAGTGGCCTCAACGTTAAGAGCGCTACGTCCAATTTATAGTCGTCATAATCGTCCTAGCAGATCAACAATTGAGCGTCTAGTGGACAAATTTGAATCTACAGGCACAGTACAAAATGTTCCCGTGCCAGTGAGACAAAGAAGTGCCCGTAGTGTCGAGAATATTGCTGCCGCTGAGGCGTTGCAGAAAGCCCAAATGTGTCTCTCACACGTCGTTCTCAAGCGTTGGGCATCTCTGTGACGTCGTTGTGGAGAATTTTGGGAAAAGATCTTGGCCTACATCCTTACAAGATTAAATTGACGCAAGAACTGAAGCCGCTTGACCACAAGAAGCGTTGTATGTTCGTGAAATGGGCTGAGCAACAACTTGAAAATGATTCGCATTTTCATCGAAAAATCATCTTCAGCGATGAGGCTCATTTCTGGCTGAATGGCTTCGTCAATAAACAAAATATGTGGTATTGGTCAGGCAGCAATCCACACGTACTCCATGAGTCATCATTGCATCCCGAAAAAATTACGGTTTGGTGTGTGGCCGGCGGCGTCATTGGGCCGTACTTCTTCCGTGATGACCAAGACCGGCACGTTACTGTGAATGGGGATCGCTACCGTTCAATGATAACCGAATATTTTTGGCCCCAATTGAATGATATGGGCTTGGAGGACATGTGGTTCCAACAGGACGGTGCCACAAGCCATACAGCGAATGTCACAATCAATTTATTGGAAACCAAGTTTGGAGAACGTGTTATCTCACGAAATGATCCAGTCGCTTGGCCGCCTCGGTCGTGCGTTTTGACGCCGTTAGACTATTTCCTGTGGGTCTACGTCAAGTCTATGGTCTATGCCAACAAGCCAGCGACGATTGATGAACTTCCTACGAATATCGAACGTGAAATTGCAGCAGTATCGGCCGAATTATGCTTGAAAACCGTCGAAAATTGGGTTCAGCGTCTGGACTTCTGCAAGCGTGCCCGTAGTGGCCATGCAAAAGAAATCGAGTTCTAGTTGTCATCAGCAAAGCCAATACAGCATATTGCTTTGGAAGTAAGAACTTAGAGAAAGGCTCTATGGCTTAACGCTTCTCAAAAGTTAGCTGGGTCTCCATAATAGCCGTTAACGGTAATAAATAACATAGTACCATATTATGTGATTGCACAAATTGTGTAGGTTCAAAGTAAAATTTATTTCTTTAGGTTTCAAGACGCAATCTAAATGTTCTTAATTTTTAAATTTCTGAAAAAGTTTCTCGGGCCATCCCGCCAAATATTAATACAAAAATTTTGCACATATCGAAGCACAACACTCACCAATTGAATGACTCAAAGTATCATAAAATATTTTGGCAACTATTGGGTACGCCCATCTGAAAAATAAAAATTGATCATCTATACAAAAAATACAGCCTTTTGTTAATTCAAATTAAAATACTAACGCATCGTGAGATTCCACATCTAGCGCCACAGAGTCGGGAATAATTTTATTACGTTTATAGATCTTTAGCACGTTCTCGAACCAATTGTCTGAAGTGATCTCAATCGATTCCAGTTGCTTTATCATCGCTGTAAAATTTGTAAAGCCCTCCCATGGATGTGTTTGGATTTTAAGTGCAGATAGTTTGACTAAAGCCGCCCCTTTAAGGGACGGCGCTCGTTTTAAATGTGCTTTGAGAGATCTAAAAACAACTTCCGTCTGTAATTTTAAAAGTATTTTTAAAAATTTATAATCAGACCAATTTGAATGAAAATTTGTCTTACTCTTCTTATAACTTCGTTTAAATCTTCTGATGAATGCTGAGCTATGAAAAGTGCTGATGTGATTTCTGGCAAAGCCCACATGGTTGCTCTGGTGCAAACAGCTGGATCTGGATATCCTTGTGGCAGTATACCAAGAGCAAATATCAATAGTATTGAGTTATGTGATACTCTGGTGGGATATTTTGTTAATAACAATTCTACAGCTTTGAGGTAATCCGAATTTCGAACTACAATTGGTCCTGTCCAGTTGTTTGGTATCAGGTCCGTCCAGTTAAGCTGAAATATAAATTTTTTTGTGAAGGTTTTATAAATGTTTTAAATCGTAAAGCCAGTTCATAAAAAAATGAGATCTCACAGATCTAAACAAATTTTCCGTTAAAGCTTCTCAGTTTTTGCGTAAAAAAACTGAGAAAAATAAGTTTTGGCGGAGTAAAATTTGCGAGATCTCGTTTCTCTGAACTGGGCAATTATATTAAGCTATATTTTTAAATGTTTACAATAGGATACTTCTCCTGAAGTGATGACACGTTGTACAGTACAGAACTATTCCAAAATCCCCTTCTTGCATGTTCAACACGGATCTATAAAATAATAGAAAAAGTAAAGCTTAGTTTTTTATCATAATCCAATAAAAATTCAATATTAGGTATGATTGAGTCTATGTATTAAATACTCTAACACCATGTAGTACCAAAAATATAGTTAACAATATTACTATCAAATACCTATTGTGAGGATCATATTTTTCGATGTTCTAAATAATTAAGTATGCAATTAGCACCGGATGAACAAGGTGGCGCAAAATTAATCACGCTATCGGAAGATGTTATAATTTTTGCAAATGCAATGGAACGCTATACTCCGCAAGAGCGTTGAATAATTGTGTCAATTTTTTTGACCAATAATAATCGGTCGGTGGTGTTATCGCAGCTTGAATTTCGACGTCGATTTCCTAATTTCTAATCGTGTCTCTCCAATTAGGCAAACATTCCAGCGCTTAGCTACTCGACTAGAACAGACTGGAACCACAGGAGACCATGCAGGGCGTGGCTGCGTCGAAAATCATCGTGAGTGACGATGCGCATTTCCATTTAAGCGGTTACGTCCATTAGCAACGTCATAGTTTCTGGGGCAATTAAAATGTGCGTGTGATGCACGAAGAGCCATTACAACCACTCAAATCCACTGTGTGGTGCGACATTCACGCGGGAGTGCCCGCGATGCCATCGGCAATACGGTCACTGTTACTGGCGAACTCTACAGGGCCAGGATAAACGATTTCTTTCTTTGGCGCTCCTTGAAGTCGCGGGCCAACTAGTCTCAGGCAATCGCAGCCCTTAAGTAGAATATTCGACAGGAATGCGAACAGTTATCATCGGAAATTTTGCGGAAAGTCATGGAAAATGCGATAAAACGGGCAGAAATATGTATCAACACTGGCGGCAGCCACTTGACGGATATCATCTTTTCCGCTTATCAGAAAAAAATGGAAAGGTCCAAATAAAGATTTCCATCACTTAAAATCATTTCTTTTAATTTAGTAAAAAAAGTAATTCAAAAACAAAATTGGATGATTAATTTTGCGCCACCTTGTACATGTTGCATTTGGAAACAGGGACACCTTTTTTAATTATGGATGCTCTTACGATGCATTTTTATTATATTGTTAAAGTTATGGACATGGAGTGGAAGAGTCTTGCCCTAACATGTGGTATTAAACTGGGAATAGCACCAAATGAACTACCGTCTCTTTTAAGGACCGAATTCAATGAGTTACTGGAAAAGTTTTGAAATGTTATGTACGAAAGATATGCAACTGAAGCTAGTTCCTTGCAGTATAGGTGCTACAATAGTCGTTTAAACTACAATTTGGAGAATAAATCTTATTTAATTAACAAGACCTCATTAAATAAAATAAACATAATTTTTAAAATACGAGAACTATTGAACTTGAATTTCATGCCACACCGCCCTGGTTTGCCTTTAATATTCAGCCTCTGCAACATAAACGCCCGTACAGATTCTAATCACTTTCTTGCTATATGTTCAATCCTGAATGAATTTCGGTTGAGAATAGTGGTGGAAGGAATCGTTAGTAATCGTTACTTTGTTACGATTACTTAAAGTAATCGATTACTTTTCTGAGTAATCGATTACTTTTCGTTTCTATTGGATTCGATTACATTTGATTACTTTGGGATTTGATTACTTTTGGGTTTTGGGAAAAAAATATTCTCAGCCAAGGTGTTTTTCCCAAAAATGTCACTTTGGTCGTTCTTTGAGCAATTTCAATGAAATTGACACAGGTTATAGCTTGAGAAATTTTATTTAAAAAAACTGATATTATTAGGGTGAAGTTGGGTAAAATCAAACATATGATATTCGATTTAAAAAATTCTTTTTGTGATTAAAAGTTTATTTCTAGGAGATGGCTTTAAGGATATTTTTCTTCAAAAAATTGCTTTTTATAGGGTGAAATGGGGTAAAAACAAACAAATGATATTCGAATTAAAAAAATATTCTTATGATTGAAATGTTATTTCACCGTATAGATAAAAGTTTATTCTACAAAAGATATCCCTTACGCCACTCCTAAAAAAATGCACTTTCAAACAAACCTCAAATTCTAAACATCGCCAACCACTTAACGTTTTACCCCACTGCACCCTATAAATAGATATCATTTTTTTGAAATAAAATTACTCTTAAGCAATCCCCGATAAATACCTTTTCAATTACAAAAGAAATTAAATCGGATACCTATTTTCATTTTTCACCCTATAAATAGCAAATTTTTGGAAAAATATAACGAAAGCAATCTCCAAAATATAAAATTTCGGACACAAAGTGAATTTTTGAAATTGGAGTAGAGGTTTCTGAGATTAGCCCGAACGAAAAAACAAACAAGATTTCAGCTTTATTATTTTATTAGGTATAGATATCAGAAATTTTAAAAAACAAATACGAAAATGTTGTTGCCTCTCCCAAAATAGGTTAAGTTTTAATAGATGGACACTGTGTAGCAGTGAATTTAGGAGGGTGGCCAGTAGAGGTGCTTTTATAAAATTTAAAAAATAGTCGAACATAAATAAAAGCAATAATTCTTTTTACGTGATCTTTATTACTAAATATTGTTTTTTTAGAGAACACGTTCGAAACTTCGCTATCGTCAAATTAAAAAAAAAAAAAATAACACCCACTTTATACTTAAAAGCCAAATTAAAAAAAAAAGTTATAAACCACAAGTGAGATTTTTTGAAAAATCGTTAATGGAAACAACTCTATTTAAAAATTAAATAGTAGAACAGCTTTAAAAAACACAAATGGCTTATAATTATTCCCAGTACTTCTGTTTTTTTAAATATTTTTTTTCTATATCAATTCAATTTTTATAAAATTTTATTTCCAAGTTCCAACCTTAAAGAAAGGAAAAAGAACTATGACTTTTCCTCAACTCAAAAATAGAAAAAAAAAACGATTTACCTACCTAGTTATTGCAAATTTTAAATAATCACATCAAGCTGCCATTGATTGATGAAAAATGGTGTGGCGTGTCTAAACGTTGTTCTTTAAGGCAACGTGTAAACGCGTCACATACTTACCTACATTCCAATTCCCTTGCTTTTATTTCGAACTGTACTAAAATAAAGTTCTCTTACAATTTAGCTTACGCTATCTTATTTCCTTCATTGTAATTCCAGAGCCAGACGTGACTGTGGCGAGTCCTTTGCTTAAGTTAACTTTCTTTTCTTTGGCCATTTTATATAACTTAAAACTAGATAAAACTTAAAACTAAACTAAGATTATCTTAAAAATTACATAAATAAAATATTTTAGATAAAATAAAAAACAAAAAGGTTTTTAATCTCATTGCGCATACAATTCGAAACATAAAGTGCATCGAATGGTGCACAAATGGACTCGGAATGAAATCAACAAATAGCAAGCTTTGGGATTTGGCCGATTTGGGAACTATTTAATTTTTGTGTCTGACGTCGTTTTATGTGTTCTGTTCAAATCGAAATCTTTAAAAGTAAAATAACCGTCGGATTCAACACAGAGCCAAACTTCAGCCTCAACACAAGCAATTAAAAAAAAAAAACGCAAACTCTTCTGAACTCTTTTATAAGGCAACCTGTTAGCATCGTGAGGCAGAAAAAAATTGACGATCTGGTGCGGTGCTGGAAATGTTCTTCAAAAATGTTCAACCCTTTTCGATTGTGGAAGAAGTAGACCATTGAAAAATCAAAATCCTTTTTCGTCGCCTTTTTTAACAGGGCTATGCAAATTATTGTAACACCACCAAGCTCAAATTGCAATCCTCTATGAAGGCTGATAAAAAGTTTCAGTTTTCGATTTATTGATGTGTAAACATCTATGCTGGCGGTAGAGTGAAAAAAAAACGTGAACTTTCGTGTGCGACGTTACATCGTGCAACGTTACATCGTGCAACGTTACGGTGTGCAGCGTTGCGATCTGCATACTAAAAATCTTAAGATCCCCTTCAAGCAAAAACAAGTCCGTTTTGGATCCGCGCACGTTGATGTTTACACATATATTTACTGTGAGTCCCGGCACTCACACAATTTTTTTTTTTCAAACTTTGGATTCTAGCATGAAAATAGATCATTTTATTGAATTGGACTCTTTTTTCATCAGCTGGGCCTTATCTTACGGGCCTTTAAAATTAATTGGTACGCTCCCAAACTTTTAATGCAATCTCCTATAAAGTTTGGAAGAATGTTTTATGTTTCCATTTATTAAAATATCGAATTCCCTTTCAACTGCGGTGTCATGTATATTGTATAATGTTTCAAGAACTCCTGGACTGCCTTTATATGCCCGAGTCGCATACGGCCCAACATTTAAGAACACGCCTCATAGAGACCATGAAAAAGTTCAATTTGGAGGAGAAAGTTGTGGCTGTGACGACAGACAATGCTGTTAGTATAGTTGCAGCTGTGAATTTAACAGGATGGATCCACGTTCCCTGCAGTGCTCATACTTGGTAGTGCAGGTAAAAGGCATAGTAACACATTTTCGGAGGAGCCTATTGTTTCGGAAAAATTAAAAACAATGCAGAAGCAAATGAATCCATCTACCTACTACGCTTCTTAAACTGTTAATGGACGTTGCAACAAGGTGGAACTCTACATGGTACATGATGGAGAGGTTCAAACAACTGAAGGAATCAATCAACGTAACACTCGGTGCTCTTGATAACCCAGTCGAATGTTTGATGGCTGATGAGTGGCTCATATTGGAAGAAATAATTACCATCCTCAAGCCGTTTGAGCTGCTCACAATAGAGTTTGGCACCGAAAAGTTTGTAAGTCTTTCGAAGATTATTGTTCTCGTGGATGGAGCAAGAGTTGTCTTAAGAAAAATCATGAGATGTGAATTTTCTTCTCAGTTTGGGAAGGAGTTCTCAACTGAGTTAGACTCCATACTTCATACGTGATTTCGGAACATATTCAAAAACTCGGTGGTCCAAAGCGGCACGATTATGGACCCCAGGTTCAAGTTAAAAGTTTTTCAAGGCGGATACAAGCCGAATCGTTGAGGCAAATATACAAGAGGAATAAAAACGCATCAACAGCGAGTGCGGAGAGGTGCCCTGAAGAAAATAACTTTCCTGAAAAGGATGAAGATGCCGCTGGAACTACTACGATAGTACAATTGCCCAAAAGAACACCTCAACAGCCACGTCGACGGCAATCATTAAATTAGACCTTATAACGAAGAAGATACCGCCCCCAGATAATCAGATCCATTGGCATATTTGAAAATGAGGGAACACAGGGGATACACAGCCCCGATTTTCAAAGCTGGCTAAAAAGTACCTCTGTTCCGTAGGATCGTCGGTGCCGAGTGAACGGGTTTTTTTTCGAAAACGGGGCTTATTGTAAGTGAAAGGAGAACTCGTTTGAAGCCAGATAATGTGGGGAAGATAGTTTTCCTAAATGCAAAAAATAATTTAATATAAATAAATAAAATAAAAAAGTTAACTTATTAATATGAATTGGAAAAACACACGTTTTTTTTTTGTTTAAAAGTTAAAGTTTTAATGATTAGTGTGAGTTTTAATATGTTATGCTTGTTTATGTTTAATTTATTTACTTACAAAGTTAAATCTTAATCCTATCTTAATTTTAATTTTAATCTTAATCTGAATCTTATTCCTAACATTTATCTTATAATTGTGAAAATGTGTTTCTGTTTATTTCACTATTGTACTGATCGTATTGATGTGCAGTGACAGTAGGCCAGGGCCCAGACACACGCATTCTGGAGCTCAAAATTAATAATATAACTCATCACATCATACCAGTTTACTTAAATTGCAGTCATTGGCATCCTGATTACGATAAACTACGAGATTCGTTAAACATTTTGGGATCAACGGACCTGATGTTAGAGGGCGATTTCAACGGAAGAATAGGTTTGTCCCAAAATAACGATGCCTTAGGAATGAGTACGCCGAAGATACATTTTAATCGGAAATCTAAAGATGAATCAAGTGATGATAAGGGGGTTAAGATTTTGGAGTTATCTGACGCTTTTGACTGTAAAGTTCTTAATGGAAGCTGTGGAGGTGACTCGCTTGGCGAATTTACTTTTATACGAGGTTCAGCAAAATCGGTTATCGACTACTGTTTTTTATCCGGAAACTGGCTAACGCATTTCAATAATTTTCAAGTAGCCATTAAACCCTTTTCTGATCATATGCCCTTAGAAGTAATGTTTAAGTTTTCGGGCTTTGAAGGAGAAGTTACTAAACAACTAGAACCAATTCCAAAAATTTTATGGAGGGAGAGTCATCGCGAGGTGTTCCAACGAAATTTAAACAAAGAGATTGAGCTTTTAAGTGTTTCGAATAGGCTTATGGAAAATGTCAATGTTGAAAAACTAACCGAAATGATTAAAAGCGCTAGCCCAAAGTTCAACAATCAAACTAGCAGAATCACAAAATTCAAGCAAAAGTGTATCGATGATGAGTGCAGAAAAGCGAGAGATATGTCCTTTGCATTTTTACGTCTGTTTCGGAAAAGCAATAACAGCTATATCCAAGCAAACTATGCAGCAGCAAATATAAAGTTTAAAAACCTATGCTACGCAAAGAAAAAAGCATACGATCAAAAAAATATAGAAAATATCAACGCAGCCAGATCACCAACAGAGTTTTGGAAAGCAGTTAAAGTGGTCGTAGGGAAAAGAAATGCCATTGCAGCTCAAAAACCACTAGATGCAGCTCCTTAACGCAGAGCATCTTTCAACACCCATTTTATACGCCGCACCACTTATACTGGACGATCAATTAGACTCCCCAATAACGCTGTTGGAGATAGAAGAGGTCATATACAGCGCCAAAAATAATAAAGCTCCAGGTGAAGACGGAATCCCGTTTGAATTTTTCAAAAACAGCACACACGAGTTCAAAAACCTACTCACAATATCATTTAACAGAATCTTTGAAAGAGCTGAAGTACCTGATTCTTTCCTAAAATCTATTATAAAGGGTTTTCTAATAAGAGGTGTTATTTTGATATTCAAAGAAAAATGGCATATTTTGAGATAAATGATCGGATGTTTATTTCATTATAAAGAGGAAGGTATGCCGTTAATAATGGAACACAACATCAGCCAAATGGCCGCCACGACCACGCTTACAGGACCATATCCTTTTCATGAAATTTTCCATAACCAAATCGCAAAGTGGCTGCCCTATGTCCTCGATAGCCTCACGAATTCCATCTTTGAGGTCTTGAATCGACGCTGGGCTATTGGCGTAGACCTTATCTTTCACGTGGTCCCAAAGGAAGAAGTCGCAAGGTGTTAAATCACAAGATCTCGGTGGCCAATTGTGATCACCTCTTCGAGAGATAACACGGTTCGGAAACTTTTCCCGTAAAAGATCGATGGTTTCATTGCTTGTGTGGCACGTAGCGCCGTCTTGTTAAAAGTAAACGTTGTCCAGATCAATACCATCCAGTTCCAGTCATAAAAAATCATTAATCATCTCTCGATAGCGCAATTCATTGACCGTGACTGTTGCTCCAGCCTCATTTTCGAAAAAGTAATGTCCACACCAAACAGTCACGCGTTGAGGATGGAGAGGCTTTTCAACAATAACTCTTGGGTTTTCCGAGCCCCAGATGCGACAGTTTTGCTTGTTTACGTAGCATCCGAGGTGGAAATGGGCCTCATCAGTCAAGATGATTTTTCGATGAAATTCCGGATCATTTTCATGCATTTCAAGGACCCAATCAGCAAAGACACGACGTTGTTGATGAACAGCCGGCTTGAGTTCTTGTGTTAACTGAACTTTATAAGCCTTAAGACTCAAGTCTTTATGCAAAATACGGTGTAATGACGTTTGTGGAATGCCTAATTCCAAAGAACGACGAGGAATGGACAAACCTGGATTTTCTTCAACACTTTGGGCTACAACAGCAATATTCTCAGTTGTTCTTGAGCGACGTGCACGGGTTTTATTCTTCACATCACTAACTTGTCCCAACAGCTCGAATTTGTCCACCAATTTCTGTATTGCGGTCCGACAAGGTGCTTCACGACGACCCAAAAATGTTTTAGTTTTACGAACCGTCTCTGCCAAATTTTCACCATTTTTATAGTGAATTTTAATAATTTCAATGCGTTGTTGAAGCGTGTATCGTTCCATTTTTATTAATGGCGTAGTTTCTACTTGTCAAATGTCAAAAAATGACAGCTTCAAAAGTGAAAGCTACCGAAATAGCGGGCTATTCAAAATAACACCTCTTATTGGAAAACCGCTTCACAAAAAAGGTGACTACGAAAATCCTGCTAATTATAGAGGTATATCTTTTTTGAACACATCGGCCAAACTTTTTTCATCCGTTCTATATAAAAGGCTATATCAGTGGGTAGAAAACAATAAGATTTTGCATGAGTTCCAAGCCGAATTCAGGAGACACTATTCGACTGTAGACCAGATATTTTCGTTGTTAAGCTTAGCAGAGATCTATAAAAACAAGAATAAAAAGCTTTATGCTTTCTTTGTCGATTTTCAAGCAGCCTTTGACTCTATACCGCGAGAAGCTCTCTTCTACAAATTATATACGCTTGGAATATCTTCAAAAATGTTAAATGTATTGAAAGCTTTGTACCATAATAATACAGCTCGTATCTGGGACGGAAAATGTTTCTCCGAAGATTTCGAAACAACAGTGGGAGTAAGGCAAGGGTGTGTTCTTAGCACACTACTATTTACACTATATATAAACGATATCACAGATGCTGTTAGAGGTGGAATTGAGCTCCGTCGGACAAAAATTCCAGGCTTATTATATGCAGATGACATAGTTTTCCTCGCAGAGACAGTTATTGGCATGCAGCTTATGATAAACAGATTAGAAAGGTATTGTAAAAGTTGGAACCTGTCTGTCAACCTCGAAAAATCGAAAATGATGATCCTAAGAAGTAGTGGAGGCAGGCACTCACGAATCGAGAAGTGGGCGTTTCAAGGAGAGGAAATAGAAATTGTAAAGGAGTAGAAATATCTGGGAGTGTTGATTTCATCTAACTCTAACAAAGCGAGCTATATGTTGTATCCATAAGAAGAGTATTTCACATACTTCAAAACAAACAATATTTCGTTCAACTGCAACTTCCATTCTTCTTTATGGAGCACAAGCTTGGGGATTCCGACCCTTCGAAACAGTAGAGAAGTTCCTTCGTTACTTTATTAGGAGGTTCTTTAGAATACCCCCTAGTTTTTACATTTAGAGTCTGGTGTTCCCCCTATGTTTTTGGATACTCTTAAGATTCATTTCAAATACATAATGCGAGTTTTAGCAATGAATGAGCAGAGAATACCAAAAATAGTACTTATGCACTTAATCTCGAATGAAGGTGGATGTGTCCACGATTGGAAGAAACTGGCGTCGGAATGTGGAGTAAACTTGGTGGTTACAGCTGAAAACCACGTGGAATCCCTAAAACCAAAACTGGAAGAATTGCTGAAGAAAACGGGAAACAGAATGTACCAAAACTTCATGGAGGAAGCTCAGAATTCGCAGTACAGATTGTAATGTAGTAAATTGAATCACTACTTAAATGAAAGAACTTATTTTTTAGAAGAACATTCGACGGAATTAATAAGCATAATATTCCGATTAAAAGGAGAACTATTAAAGCTCAATTTTATACCACACCGTCCTGAGTTACCTATTTAATGTACTTTATGTAACCGTTATGAAAGAGAAGATGTGTTTCATTTTATAGCTGTCTGTCCCGTTTTAAAAGAATTTCAAGTTCATTATTTTGGAGTTCAGTCATTGGATTTAGAAGAAACCCTACAAATCTTAAATGGATCTCGTGGCTGGAAAGTGCTTTATAATTTCACCGTTCAAACCTTAAAATATCGCAACTGCATTGTAAACGAAGATTTTTAAACAAAAAAAAAATGTATATATTATCTGTTAAACATAATCAAAATCAAAATTTTAAAACAAATTATGTCGTTCTGGTAGACGGCTTTCGGCCAAACCAATAGACTTTTAGCTATAATTATCAAAATGTTTGTATACTTCATATTTTATTTTAATGAGTCAATAAAACTAAACTAAAACTAAACTACTTCTACGGTCATAGTAATAGCCTCAATCCAATATTTTTTGGTTTATTTTAATTCAAATAATATGATCAAGGTCCTTTAAAGTTATACCTCAGGTTTTTTTAGTTATAAAAATGTCCAAAGTCAAAGTGTGGTCCCTTCCAATTTATTATTAATTCAAAGATTTTTCTATTCTTGTGTACCCGCACACTTACTTGGAGTTTTTTTTTTTTTACTCATTATCTTTCCCTGTGCATGTCACTCTGCCTGTCAATTAATCTTTTTCTCAACACTTCCCAGACAGATTTAGATACATGTCAGAGAATTTTCCAATGTTATAGATTAGATATTCCTGTTGCCACTTAGTGGATTTAATTTTACCTGCCTCGTTTTTTTCAATTGTGCAATACCTTTTATAAACGCTTAATAAAAAAATATTGCTTTTGAATACTTATCACTCACAAATATTAACTCATTGATTTATATTTTTTAATAATTTTGCTTATTAATAAACTTATTTTTGCTTTATAATTTCTTTCCAGGCTTTTAATTGGAGGCACGGCAACACTTCATCAAAATGTTGCAAAATTCCAATACGTGAGTCACGGTTCTATGAGAGCATTTGGCTAGTTAAAGTTATCCACTCGCTATCACATGACACATGCCATTTCAGCTAATATGATTTACAGTTTATCTAAGTTCTATAATGCCGTTGTTTGCCGTTTATTAATAGAGGCGATAATGTATACACTTGACTTTCTCATCAAATGGTCCACATAGGTAGTCGCTTGTATTCTGAAAATTGGGTCTACTTATTGATAAATTTCACAAGCCTGTATGTTATCCCCTCGCTAAAACTATACCATCATAATTAAATTGACAAGGACTTGTTGTCTCGGCGAAAGAGTCTCAATAATACTTCAACCTACCTTATTCAGTTGTTCGATGAACGTTGTAATGGCCTCTTTCTCCGACATCTTTTGATCATAGCTCAGGCCTGTCGGCAGAAAACTATCCAGAACATCACTAAGAAGCTTCGGCGCGGATAGTTTCAATCTATAAGGTGGAGCTTTCGGACCCATCCATCGTATTTTGTTCTAAGCAAAAAAGGTATAACCTAAATGAATGCATTAGTAATAAAACAATCAATTCTCTTACTTCTAGGATTGGAGCAGATGTTGCAGGATCTCCGATAATTAACAAAACATGCGGCCTCCGGCCATAACTCAAGTCATAGTAGATATCAATCAGAGGCGTTGGACCCATTTCGTAGATTTTCGATATCAATGGAGCTATTGAGGACGGACCGAGAGCTCCAATCGGCAGGTAGCCACCCAGATGCTCCAATACAAGTTGAATCGTTGATGAGTTAGTTGTCTGACGAAGACAACTGCCATACAATCGTCCTAATTTACGGAAGGGCCCCGAAGTCGTATTGTGTTGAAGGAGCTCTAAGAAATAATAGGTATAGGGTCATGAAGGATGAATGGATATACCTGACCGGGAGATAAAAATATACTTACGTTGCATTTGTATATCCACAGATTCTTGAGGACTACGAGTAGCTCTCAAACTTGCCACCTGAGCCGTTGAACAGCTGAACTCTTTGAAATCCTTACAAGGATCTAGATTCCAATTTAATTTGGCTTGTATACTCGATGCGGCAAAACGACAGGCGGGTTCATTGCATTCGGGAGGTGGTGCCATTGTTGGCATGCAGTCTTCATCGTCTGAATAACAATCTCTTGGAAGTTGTGACGGTGCTGTGCTAATTAAAAATAATATCGGTGAAGCTACTAGAAGTGATGTTACCAAAAGTGTGGCTGTTGTAATAGCTATTTTGTGGACTGTCGCTGAGGTGCGCAACCAAATGCAGGGGGCACAGCAGATCCAACCAAGGGTCGCATTCTGCAAGACAAAAATTCATAATAAAATAGTTAATTTATTTGTTGTTGCTTTAGGTTTAAAAAATGTGATGGTATTGTATTTGAAATAGCATTTGGAATATAAATAATTATTGAATACTGAAATTGTCTTATTGCTTCCATCTCCATCTCTACCGCCGAGCAACTTGAGAGCAAAGTTCGAGTCAGATTTAGTGATAAGATAGACTTAAACAAATACATATTTCTCTTTGGTTTAATCACTTACTCACAATATAATATATATAATTTGGAAATGAATGAAGGTTCTAATCGTTTATTACATACGTACAGAAAAACTGAACTTGTGAATGCACATTTTTTCGTTAATCTATGTTGCGACTTCTTCAAGAATAATAAATTAATTTTTACAAAGAATAGTTTTATTACGTGTCGCAGAGTATACCAACAATATATTAATCATTTCAAGTTCTTGGCTCAGAATCATAATCAAAAATAAAAATCAAAAATATACATACATTACAAATTACAGTAGTATACAAATATAAGAAACATCTATCAGCAATACGATTCCAATTTTCGCCGACAAACTTTTAAAGGTGAGATGATGATCGCTGCAAAAATAAACAACTCTACTAAATTTTATGAAGGTTGTACTTTTAAATCTTGCTATATTTAAAACTTCTCCAGTATCATGGTCGGGATCACTACCTCGTTGTAGCCAAGGCATGGCTGTGAATATATCGATCACGTTTTAATAAAAGAGAATCTGAGGAATTTCGGCATCGCTAGGTCCTTTTCAGATCGATGAGAAGCCCTAAGGGGTTGGCTACGAAATCCCGCAGAACAAAATCCCGCATAGCGAAATTCCGCAGCACGAAATCCCGCAGTAACGAAATCCCGCAGATTCAATGTGTTTCGATTTTTGTTTTCATAATAAAGGTGACACAAATTCATGAGAACCACGGAGAAAGAAGTTTCCTAATATTGTCTTTTGTTCGCACTACGCAAAAGACCGCCCTGGATTAAGCCACTCCCCCTTTGAGAATTTCAAAGTTGACACTAATTCATGAGGATCGACAAGGGCCGAAGAAAACACAGCCGTCCAAAAAAAAGTATTTAAGCAGTTGGGGTTGGGTGAGGGGGTATGGGTCCATAGGTTGGATGGTGTTGGCCTGTTTGGCCACGTTATAAGTGGGTTGGTAGATTGTGGATGGTTGGTAGTTTTGGGTAGGGTCGGTAGGTAGGAAGACGTGTGGTCAGGTTTAATGTTGGGTGTGGGTGGTGTTGGCTGGGTAAGGGGGATGTTGGGATTTGTATGTGAGTGGTGGTTGTTGGGATGATAGGTAGGATGATGTTGGCCTATGTGACCACGTTAAATGATATCACTGTATTTTTTTTTTTAAATTACGTACCCTGAAGGCTGGAAGTCTTGATATTGAAAAGCGATCAGTGAACAAATTTCACGGCAATTGTGCTCGACTGAATTCTTTTTTATAAAATTCAATTGTTTTTTCGTACGTTGCGTAAGCTCAGACGTAAAAATAAGCTTATTTCAATTTTTTTGTAATTTCTTATTTTTGTGGCTCAAGACATTGTCAAGACCCCATGATATAAAACAACTATATCAATTTGTTTTATATTGTAATAATGCAATTTTATATATATGCCTATATCATTTTTTTTTATTTTATATACATATATATACAAAATTTAAATGGTTTGTTTTTATTTGTTCGACGTGTTGGTTGTGACAGTGTATCTCGTCTGGAGTCATGTCATCTGTGTACGAATTTGCACTATTTTTTATAAAATTTTAGTTATTGTGTTCCACATTAAAGTTCGGATTTTATTATATTTAAAAAAAATGACTTAAAGTTTACTCACCACTGGGCTTCAATCGTTAGTTTTTTTTCCAATTGCGTTCTATGGTTTTCTCTTACTTTTCTTTCTGTTTCAGAGGGTGCAAAACTCGAATAAAATGGGTACATTTACCATTTCGAGAGGAAAACGAATGAAAAAAGCTCTTGGTGCTGCGCCGAGTGGAAGAACTTAAGATGTAAGGCGAATCATAGTTGAATCAGCACAGCCACACTCCCATGGCATACCAAAAGGAGATAAACAAGGCCAATGTGAACCTGAAGGCAAAGGCACGAGAAGACCTTCCGCCTTCCAGTGTGCCGTCCGAGCCTGCCAACTAAAGCCGCCCAGAAGATGAAGATTCATCGGATGCGATCCAGCCTCGTGAAGGAGCCGGAAAGAAAACCTTCCTGAGGACGAGGAGGTGTATTCGGGGGGAATAAATAGCCTTCTAGGCACGAGGAGTAGTGTAAAACTCCTCTCCGAGGCCAAGTGCTGGCTTGTCGACGGCACATTTGCGGTGGTTCCAGTCATAATGAGACAACTCTTCTCGGTACATAGGTACATTGACGGCATAGTTGTCCCATTAGTTCATTGCCTGATGAGCAGCAAACCCAGGGAAGCGTACAACGAGTTTTGGCTGCAACTCCTGAAATTTGCATGAAACAACAACATTCACCTAAGACCAGAAGTTGTTGTCTGCGATTTCGAGCTGGCAATTATCAAATCGGTGGGCAATTTCTTCCAGCAGTCGAAAATAAACCGATGCTTGTTCACTCCGGCCAAATCCAAGTCGCAAAGTCCAAGGCCTAGGACTTGCAGTCAAATATGGACAAGAAGAAGGCTTTGCCATGGAGGTTCGCATGCTAAAGGCCCTAGCATTTGTGCCACCCAGTGATGTTGGGAGCTACTTCCGAGACCTATTTCCGTCACTTCACAACCTGGACACCAAAACGCTGGCTACATGGTTCAAAAAGAATTATGTCGGTACTGCTACGTCTACGACCATACCGCGGTACAGTCCAGCGTTTTGGACAACTTTAGCCTCAGCCTCGGACATCCACTTCCTGAAGACCCAGAATAGTGTGGAGGCATGGCACAGGCGGTTGAAAGTTGTCGTTGGCTAACAACATGCCGGCTTAAGCAAGCTGATAGGAGACCTGGCAATGTAGGCCCTTTTTGCAAAGTTGGCGCCGAAAAGCTGCAAAGGGTGCGCTGAGCGGAGAGACAACATGGAAAAGATCCAGCTCTTGAGTTGCACACAGTTCTGCAATCGCATAAATGGTATGATTGCCAAAACATCAGTGACGTATTAAATTTTTTTGTCAAAAACTAATTTTTTTTTTAATATTTCAAGCTTAAGGTCAAATTTAAGCGTTTTTCAAAATTATTTTTTTTTGTCAAAAATTAAAAAAATCAATATATTTTCAAAAAATAATATTTTGTTTAAAAAAATATTAACTTTTAAAAATGTTTTTCAAAGGTACGTAAAACAACCTTTCCAAAAGGACAGATGATCTGCGGGATTTCGTTACTCCTCCAATTTTCTGTGAGTGTGTATGTTCAAAAAGTACCTTCTTTTTCAGTCTGCGGGATTTCGTTACCCGGGATTTTGTGCTGCGCGATTTAGTACCTTTCCCGCCTTTTAAACAAATCATTTTTATTCCCCAAGGAAAAATTCAATCCAAATGTTTTCAAAAAGTGGGAATTTTATCCTTCTTTCAAAATTCTCAGCAACCGTAAATCTTATGACGCTGAAATTGTTTGTGTATGTACAAATGAGCTTAAAAAATGTGCCACATTTGTTTTGTAGGGTTGCGGTCAACAGGGTGTCTGGAACTCCAAAGTGAACAAATAGCGACCCTTTTTTGGATGCAGACTTGGAGCCAATTTTTTGTTCAGGAATTGCAGGCAACTTGTATTAGGTTATTTCCGAACACAAAAAAAAAATCAGCCTTATAGGTTTAACGGTTATCGAGTAACTTGAAAATAGAATAATTTTCCCCATTTGGAAAATAAAAATGAATTTATGTAAATCAAATGAAAATTAAAAAATTATCTTGCCTGAATTTAAGGAGAGAACACGTGCTTTGTTTTTTTTTTTTTTTGTATTTTTGGGGCAGATTTTTTTGGTAGTTTAAATTTAGAATGGCTAAATGTGTGTCTTCTCAACGGGGTGAGATGAAGTTGGATTTGGGGGGGGGGGGGGGGGTATATTTATATTAAACAGAAGCGATGTTTTTCAAACAATGTGGAGATGTGAGAAGCATCAATCGGAAAAGTGTCATTGGAGGGCTATCCAAACTATTGGTGTGGAAACGACTACGACTGCTAACCACAACCATGGTCCTTCGCCTATATTACGCGAAATATTGAAGACCCAACCCACTGCCTCAACCGACCTAGACTCCAAGGACTTTAACAATAAGGGCTTTTGCAGGTGTTTCGGCAGCTTCCTTGACCCGTGTTCCAGACTTTGGGTCGATGGGAAAGGCAGTGTCGACGGAAAGTCGGAAAGAAAACGTCGGCATCAAATTTTGGCTATTCCGCATACCTGGTATGATATTGGTTTCTCCGCTGACCTGCTAGTTACAAAAACTGCAGTTTCAGAAAGTGTTTTGCTGGCTGACACGGGCAGGGGGGGGGGATGAGAACCGAATTATTATATTCAGTTCCGAATCACACCTGGTAAGGTTGTCCATTAGTAGGACTTGATTGGTAGATAGGACGTTCAAAGTGTGGTCAGAAATGTTCTACCAGCTATGGGTAATACTTAATACACATGCATGGCCTGTTTAAAAACCAAGTCCTACCAAGCATTTACTGTTTGCTTTCAAACAAGCTCAAAGCCGCGCGTTAGAACTTTGAACTAATTTGCCATGCGCAAGGAATGGAACACATGCTGCCTCAAATCTTCCTATTAAATTTCGAGAAGGGAAAAGAGCACTCAGTTCGTTCTCTTTTCCCGGAAGCGATGATTAATAGCTGCGTCTTCCATTTTAGGCTGCCGATAACGAGGTAAACGCAAGAGCTGGGAATGCTATGCAGATACGGGACGGATAAGCAGTACCTACCATGTTGCGGTTCGTAAATTAAAAGCCTTAAATTTTTTTAGCTAGGAGCACGTACATGAGAGGTACGAGATATTTCTAGAAATCTTTGACGAAAATTGATATTTTTTGTTCAAGAAAATTTAATGCTTCCATTCCAAATGTTTTGAAAAAGGGGGAGGTTTATCCCTTTTTAGAATTTCTCACCAACTGTAAATCTAATAAGTCTGAAATTGTTTGTGTATGCACACGTAAGCTTTAAAAAGGTCCCAATTTTTTTGTTTGTAGGGTTGGAGTCTGAAATTTTAAAGTGAATAAATGGCTCCCCTTTTTGGATTCAGACTTGGAGCCATCTTTTAATTGAGGAATTTCAAGCCCCTGGAGACAGCACCACCACACAAACAATTTAGGAGCTTGCCTTAGGTCATTTCCGAACACTTTCCCCATTTTGGAAATTTAAATTAAATGAAAATTATTTCATATTTATTTGAGGTAGGTATGGACTTTCTCGTCTGCATTTAAGTAAAGAAGACATGCATTGGTTTTTTTTTAATTTTTGGGGCAGATTTTTTGGATTTTTTTAATTTACAGTTGCTTAATTTGTATGTTCCCAACGGGGTGGAATGAAATTACATTTTGGGGTTATATTTATACCAAGCATAGAAGCGAAGGTCCTTCGCTTGTATTATGCGAAATAGCTGAAGTCATGCAGACGTTGAGACCCAAGCCACTGACTCAACCGAGACTCCAAGGACTTTAAATATACGTGCTTTGGAAAGTGTTTCGGCAGCTTCCTTGGCCCATTCAAATTTAGCCATTGTAAATTTAAAACTTTGCCCCAAAAATTAAAAAAAACCAAAGCATGTCTTCTCTACTTAAATGCAGGCAAGAAAAAGAAAGTGAGTAAGTAAATATATATTAATTTTCATTTAATTAAAATTCATTTTTATTTTCCAAATGGGGAAAATTATTCTATTTTCAACTTAATCGGTAACCATACAACCTATATATGGCTGAAATTTTTGGTGTGTTTGGAAATGACCTGAGACAAGCTCCTTAATTTTTTTGTGTAGTGGTGCTGCTTTCAGGGGCTTGAAATTCCTCAATTCAAAGATGGCTCCAAGTCTGAATCCAAAAAAATTGAGCCATTTGTTCACTTTAAAGTTCCAGACCCCCTATGGACCGCAACCCTACAAGAGAAATTTGGGACCTTTTTGAAGCTTAATTGTGCATACACACAAAATTTCAGACTTATTAGGTTTACAGTTGGTGAAAAATTCTAAAAAAGGATAAACCTCCCCTTTTTCAAAACATTTGGAATGGAAGCATTAAATTTTCTTGAACAAAAAATATCAATTTTCGTCAAAGATTTCTAGAAAGGCATCCGCCAATATCTCGTACCGCTCATGTACGTGCTCCTAGCTAAAAAAATGTAAGGCTTTAAATTTACGAACCCGTCCGTATCCGTCCCGTATCTGCATAGCATTCCCAGCTCTTGCGTTTACCTTGTTATCGCCAGCGTAAAATGGAAGACGCAGCTATTAATCCTAGCTTCCGGGAAAAGAGAACGAACTGAATGCTCTTCTCCCTTCTCGAAATTTAATAGGAAGAGAAGATTTGAGGCAGCATGTGTTCCATTCCTTGCGCATGGCAAATTAGTTCAAAGTTCTAACGCGGGGCTCTGAGCTTGTTTGAAAGCAAACAATAAATGCATGGTAGGACTTGGTTTTCAAACAGACCATGAATGTGTATAACCCATAGCTGGTAGAACATTCCTGGGCACACTTTGAACGTAATATCTACCAACCAAGTCCTTCTATGGAACAACCTTACCCGTTCTGATTCGGAACCGAATATAATAGTTCGGTTCGCATCTCCCCTGCTGTGTCAGCCAGCAAAGCATTTTCTGGGACTGCAGTTTTTGTGACAAGCAGATCAGCGGGGATACAGCGCCAAAACACCTTACAAAGCCCTTATTGTTAAAGTCCTTGGATTCTCGGTCGGTTGACGCAGTGGCTTGGGTCTTCAATATTTCGCATGATTTAGGCGAAGGACCATGGTTGTGCTTTGCAGTCATAGTCGTTTCCACACCAATAGTTTGGATTGCCCTCCCACAACACTTTCCCGATTGATGCTTGTCACATCTCCACATTTTTTGAAAAGCATCGCTTCTATGTTTGGAATTAATACCCCCCAAATGCAATTTCATCTCACCCCGTTGAGAAGACATAAGTTTAGCCATTTTAAATTAAAAATTCCAAAAATCAGCCGCAAAAATTGCATAGTGAATAAATAAATATAAATTAATTTTCATTTAAATTTAATATTTATATTTCAAATGGGGAAAATTGTTCTATTTTCATAAATTATCCTCTGAAATTCATAATTCATTGAAAAAGATTAATTTTAACGAATTAATTAACCATTGGTTTTCGGTCAGTTTTTGCTTCCGGTATGATTTTCTTTGGGATTAGATTTCACTTCCGGGATGAGATGTTCTGGCTCAATTTGAGTGTTGGGATGAATGGTCAGGGATAACAATGCTCAGTACTTCATTTGTATTATTTTAATGAAGATATTTTATCAAAAACTAAAATAAATACATTTTGTGGAACTTTTGGCATTTCTCATAAGGGTAGCACACTGTAGGACGTAGGTATACCTATAAACCTCAGACTTTGCAATAGCAATATGAAATTCGCTAGCTAAAGATAGCCAACACAAATATTTATAGCTGTCAATCATTGGGTAGCTAAAGATTAATTCATCTGCTATTGACGTCAATCAATATGGGGGTTGTAATATATATCTGACTTTATTGATTGTTCATGTTCATTGCCTAATGCACTGGAAGCCAAAATACACTGCCCGTCAAAATTAAAGGAACACAAATTTTATACTTTTTTTAATAATTACTTCCTCCACTGAGCAAGTGTTGGTTTCGTGTACAAAAACAATTTAAAATTGTTATAAAAACTAACACGACGATCATCGAGAAATCCGATAAAATGGGTTTCGTCATATCTTTCTTCGACCTGGGCCATCCGGGCATCCACTGTAATTTGAGCTAGAGCAGATTTGCTTCAAATTTGATATACCTAGAACATTTGTATGTTATTCCCCAGAGGAGAAATTCGAATTTGTGTTTTAACTTACCTGCTAAAACGGGTAGCTGCCATACAACAATTTTGTTTTTTTTTTTATTTTTATCAAACTTTTTCCTTTTGATAAAAATTACTGTAAGAAAACGGCCTTTCATATTTTTGTTGAAAATTCATATATTAGGTACCTAATGGAAATAGGCCTACCACCTTTTTTGAGCAAATGTTCATATTAGCGTATAACTTTTCAATTGTTTAACCAATTTTGTTATAATTTTGAAATCTGGTGCTCTTAATATTTTAAAAATTTTGCATCACAAATTTTAAAAACACAATTTTTAAATAAAAAAGATTCAAGCAAAAAATCCATTTTTAGTAGTTTTGATTTGTTCAACATTTTTTCGTTAAAAATATCATTACATTATATAGAACCATTAACATTCATCTTGGATGTGCGGATGGCAAGTTTGTGGATATTCTCTCTTAAAAATGATCTCATCAAGCTGAAGAAAAAAGTATTCTAAAGTTTTAAGTTTCTTCCAGTTTGGACAACCAAATTAAAGTTCAATAAAAAAGTTATCTGATGAATCCATTGGCTTAACGAACAAAATTTTTTCCGACCATGTGGGCTCTTCAACAAAAAAAATTGTAAATGTTTATGATTGTTAAACTGCCCAAAAGTACACGAACGCTTTGAACCAAAAATGTTTGCCAACATAAAGTAAACAAAAGACGAAAAAAAACGTACACGATACCACAAAAATTGGAATTTCATTTAAATTCCACATTCTTTATTAAATTTTATAATACACAAAATAGCAGACGTGAAAGAAATTCAATTCAGTTTTTAAAAAATCGTAATTTAAGTAACATTAAATTAAAAAAAACCACTCGTTTAAATTACACTAGAACAAAGTTTCTTTAATTAAATAATTTAATTTCATGTTTTTTTGCTTTAAACTGCCCAAATGAAATGGAAGTACGCGAACAGGATTGGACCAAATCTGGTAAAATCAAGTAGTTTTGGGTGGTGTCGGACTAGTACGCGAAAAGACTTATTAATTATGATACCTATCTTTAACGAGCAAATGTTAAAAAGCCAAAAGTAACACAAATATGGATTTTTTTGTTCAATTTTTTTTTTCAAAATTTTTAAATGCAATATTGCTTAAGCTATTGAGAGTTCGAAGTGCAACAGGCAGCAATTAAAAGTGCTGTCACCACGACTATGCTCAGTAATGGGTGGATTCACTTGTTATACCTCTTTTAACAGATGATGAATTACGAGGCAATTACATTTATATAAAAAGAAAGGATGATTATGTAATTAATTAAAACTACTTACTGAGTTAACACAGGACGTAGCTAAAATTAATTAAAGGGTGCCAGTCATTTTTTTGTGAAAAAGAAAATCACAAACCTTCGGAACGAAACCGACGGTGAAAGTATTTAAGAATGTATAGAAGAAATTAAGTATTTTTAATTAAATTAAAGTTGCTTGGGAAACTTTACTAGTAAAAGTAAAACCCAAAATCTTTTAAAACAAAGGGAACAAAGAAAAGTTAAGATTTTAAGGTGGACCGTCAACACTCGGTCCTGAAAGAATATAAGGCTTTTGAACCGGGTCACGAATTCAGTAATTTTCCGAAACAAAACTAAAAGAACAAACCCAAACAAAAAATATATGAGAATTTTATCTCACAAATCAAATGATTTACAAAAAAAACTCTATTTAATCAATTCGATATACACTATTGAACATTTTTAAGTTAGAAAGGAGTTTTTCAGAAAATTTCTACAACGCCACCGCGAACTTTACCTGCTTCGTTGGAGTTTTGCACAGATTACGGGAATAGGGTCCAGCAGGTATCTTTCTACCTTATATATGTAATTGTAAAAATAAATTAAAGAGAAGTTTTAGAATGGGCACGCAGCCATTCTCATTAAGGTCCAGTTTTTCAGTACGAGATTAAAGTTAAACCCAAGTTAACTCTTCAAATTTGGTGAGTTAACTCAGGATTAACTAATCAGATGCTTTTGATGTTTTATCCACTGAGTTTGTTTAGTCGTTCCGCGTGAATTCTCCACCAAAATACTGATCACTCAGTTCACTAGGGGTTTATTTAATTCTAGAGTTGACTAACTCTGGTTTAACTCGCTTCTCAAAAAATGGGCCTAAGAGTAACTTTAGCAATCGGGGAACAAATTTCAGTCGTGCTATATTTAGGTTAGGATGCCAAACCGTCCGTCTGACAATTATTTGATAAGTTTGGGGACCAACCGGCACCCATGATTTGTTATTGAAGCAGACCGTCCGTCTGTCAATTTTATGGTGTGTGGGTCTCTACTATCTACCGGATCTGTAAAGATTGACATTCGCAACTATTGTTTCTTCAAGATACTGAAAGAGTGAACCAATGGCTGATGGACCATGGTTGCCCTATGGTGGACGGAGTTCCACATCCGGAAACATATAAGCTAAACACCTGAACTAAAATTAAGAACCTGAACGCAAAAAAAGATAGGCGAATTTGCATACCTATCCATCTGATATCTTCTTCGGCCATCTTCTGCTTCTTTGAAAAACTTCTAAAAGAACATTCTGGTGTTGGCATCTTGGCATTTGTCTCGGTCGGTGGTGTGCTTGCCTAGTTATTTAAATTAGTGTATATTAAGATAACCTGTCGTTTAATTTATTATAGAGCAATTCTTTCATTGTTTGTTCTCAAAACCCATCGCCCTTCTCTATCTCAGTAGTTTGAAAGAAACAACTATGAAAAGGAATATGGAGAGAAAGGAACAGGGGAAAAGGAACTCAAAGAATAGTTGTAGTTAGAAACGGGTAGCCATTTTGAACGGCTAGCTGTTCTAGGTGAGCTTAAACAAAAATTCCAATTCCCCTCTATGGAATCACATACAAATGATGTGTACCAAATTTAATAAAAATTGGACCACCTAATTTAGCTCTAGCTGAAATTACAGTAATGAGGATTTTTTTTTTTAAGGATTTTAAAATTATTTTTATTTAACTTACAATGTTAACATTTGTTTAATAATATTTACGTTATATAATACAATGTTAATATAATACAATGTTATTATAAATATAAATATTAATAATTTGATTGGGCAATGGCGTTGCCGTCTGCCAGATTGACGCGTTAAAAAGTTTATATTTGAATAAATAAGTAATCTTAAAAAAGTATAATGCTATAAAACCATGACATATTATATTTTATAAATATTCTGTTATAATACTATTTCTATAAGAAGATGCATTTTCAATAAATTTGTAGAGAGCCATCCAGTTTTCTCCATTAAGAAAGCTCTTTGTTTGTTCCATTGTCAACGATAAATTCCCGAAGTAAAAAAGCCTGAAGTCTTTATACATTGGGCATATTGCCAAAAAATGGAATGTGTCTTCTTTCATTTGAAGGTTACATATAGTGCAAAGATTTGTTGTTGTTTTTTTGAATGGTGCACCATTCAAATTCAAAACATCACATCTTGCCCTACAAATTAGAGATATCGCTTTTATGCTATAGCAATCATTGAAATAGTTTTTATCTTTCAGATCATAGTTTAAATCAGGGTATATTAACCTGTTTATAGAAGATGTGGCTTGTTCTTTGCTTTCATTTCTGTGGAGAATGTCAGATACTTCCAAAACTTTATAAAGCTGTCCTTTCAAAGCTGTAGGGTTTTCATATTGTATACTCAGGCTAGCACCACATTTGTCTGCCAGGGTTATCCAATCGTTAACCCATTCTACTTTATTATTGAAAGTATATTTCGTGAGAATAAGTGGAAGCCTATGTGCCGGGTATTTGAGAACTTTAAGTACGTAATCAAAATGTAGCTTTAATGTAAAATTATAGAGATTTGGTAAACCTGTTTCTAGGGCAAGAACATAGTTAGGAGTGGTTAATGGAAGACGGAAGAGTTTTTTCAGAAAGAAACGAAGGAGTTTTTCGACTTCATAGTATTGTTTATACCCCCAAGTTTGAGCACTGTAACATATGACAGATCTCATAACTGATTCAAAAACCCGATATATTGCAGAGGTTGGGATTTCTTGTTTGCTAATTATATTTTTCCATGACGCATTTATTAGACTTTTTGCCACTGATAGTTTTTTTTGGAGGTGTAGATTGAATTTCATGTTTGGTGTCAAAATTACTCCCAAATACTTATAGTGAGTCACTATTTCAATTCCTTTACCGTCTAGGAACCATTTTTCAATCGCTTCAAGTTTTGTTTGTCTACTGCGGACAATCATTATTTTAGATTTTTCAAGATTCACTTGCAAGTTCCATGTTTTGCAGAAATTGTTCATTTTATTAATCATAAGTTGTAAACTATGTGGAGATTCCGCTAATAGCACAATATCGTCCGCGTAATTTGATCGATCGATCGAATTTTTTTACATAAAACTTATAGAGCAATTATAAAAAAAAATTTGCTTGTTCCTTTAATTTTGTCCAGCAATGTATTAATTTTATTGAACACATTATAAAAGGGCTTTCACTTTACAACAAAAAAAAAAAAAATCCTCCAATCAGTGGATAATTTAATCATTTTTCTTTGTTTTAAAATTTTCTCTATGCCTCTCTAGAAACCAATAATGATTGGTTTTCATTATGGATGTGTGTGAATCACAACATTGAATTCCTATATTAAAACGACTTATGTCGTTTTCGAGTGGACGTTCAGAGCTTCTCCTTTTTCACTCCTTTTACTCCAAATTTTCCATTGTCAATAGGAATGGAACAGTTCCGAAATCCAAACGAAAACGACATTAATAACTCGCGATTTAATACAAGTATACAAGTACTGCAACTGAAGCCTAACCTATGTATATCTTGCTTATTTCAAGCAAAATTCTACATACATAAATAACTGAAACAATTATTTGTCATTCAAAAAAGGTCAAACAGCAAAACAATTTATTAATTAATGTAATGAATGAACATATATCATAATTCCACGTCCAGTCAGTATTGACATTTAAATAAAATCAAACTGTCAGTTATGTTATGTCACATTCTCTTCAGAAATAGAATAATTTTGTTTTTGAATAAATGTCAGAAACACTCTTACTGCGCTCGAACTTTGACACTCTTATTGAGATAATAAATGGCATCATTTTGTTATTCGTTGTTTTTTTTTCAAAATGTTATACATATAAATCAAAGGAATAATTTTCAAATTTAAATTTTGGCACTTGGCAGCCGTTTGCGGCTACATTCATTATGAAATTTTGTGTGTATATTCCACTTGGCCAATTTATGTGAGTACTTTAGTTGGAGCTTGAGTGTCAGTTTGAAACAAGGTCAGGTACCTATATCTAAAACCAACTCATACCCACACCCATACCATCAGCAGTTTGCTGAGTCTTGTGTGTGAAAGTTAAGCAACTTTCAAGTGCAAGCCGGAAGGCATGAGATAAAGAGTAGGCATTCACATCACACTTCCGGAAACATTTTCCTGGCTCACATTTCCATTTTGTTTTATGCCCCGAAGAATAACTACAAAAAAATGGTTCTTTTTGAATGGGTTTTTTTATGTAAAATACATACATACAAAGGTACATGTGTATGTATATAATAAATAAAAAAAGAAGATCAGTTGTTGTTATCCCACGACGACTTTTTCCTTCTGTGTTCCTCGCCATTGTTTCAAATATATTGCTGCTAAGTCGAGAGTATATTGCTGCCATGGTTTTGTATAGTTTGCGATTGCAATATCACGAGGAGCATTTTTTTTGTCCAAATCCTAGTCGATGAGGAGGAAGCCTATTCTGGCAACAGAATGGGTGTGGAAAAGTTTTTTCACAAAGGAATGACTTTCGACAGTTTTCTCACCAAAGCTGTTGTTTTGTGTGTGCTGAGGGTATGAAGTGTTTAAATTTTGTTGGTGCGTTGTTTTTTTTTTTTGTATCTAAAGTGCCCCTGAAAATAGATGACAATGCCAAGGTCCAATATAGTTGCGTTCAACGAATAAAGGGTCTTTCATTAAGCGCTTTCCATCTTTAAATTTAAATAAAAAAAGGTGTGTGTATTGTATTCGTTTGAAAGGCCTGTAAATGCCATTATGTATGGAATATAACATCGTGGCATGCATCCGAAATGACCAATTTTCCATGACTCTAGGGCATAAATCGGGTTGAATTTGACCGATGGCATGGGTTATGTTGGCTTTTAGGGCCTTTGTGATTTTTGGCTTATTCGCTTAGACCTGCGACTTCAGAGAACCCCACAAGAAAAAGTCTAACGGGGTCAAATCGAACAATTTCGGTGGCCAATTCACATCCCCTCCACGTGAGATGACCAATGGCCATATGCCCTTGAATCGCTCGTGGAGAATTTCCAATGTGGCGTGAGCTACATATATGTGGAACGTACCGCCGTACTGTTGAAACCACATGTCGTTGGGATCCATATCATCCAATTCAGGACAAAATAAGTTGGTAGTCATCGAAATAAAGTGCTAACCGCTGACGGTGATGGCCTGGCCAACGTCGTTCTCAAAGTAATTTGAACCGATGCCGTCGGCCACCAGTCCAAAATCCACACCAAACAGTGACTTTTCGGTAATCATTGAACACTCTCATGTCATGTCCATGGGGATTTGGAAAAAAACAGACTAAATAAATGACAGCCAATTTGAAAGATGTCAGCTGTCAAAGTTCGGAAGAGCCTATTGGAAGACCCTTTACAAACAAAAATCAATATTAAATCGTTTTGTATACTAATTGTAAAGGGTGTTTTTTTTAGACGTGTTGTTTTCAATCTGGCAATACTTTTTCAGAGTTGGTCTTTTTGACAGCTGTCACTTGATTTATGCTCAGTTTGGTTTGCCATTTCATAATGAATAGACTTACTCGTGAACAACGTTTGCAAATCGTGCAAATTTATTACCAAAATGATGGTTCGGTTCGCGTGACGCATCGCGCACTGCTTTGCTTCGAATATTCGGTCGACATAATCAACTAGCAGAGTCGATAATTCGAGCAACCATGGATCGGTTTCGAATCACGTTTATTCTAGTGGATAATGCGCATCCTCAGAGACGCCGTTCCAGTGCGCACCGAAGACGCTATTGCTGCTGTGGAGCAGAGTAACGAAGAAGACCCGAATGAGTCAAAAATTGGGCCTCTCGGCCCCGGTGGCCACTTGCCCGAAATCATTTTTAAAACATAATGGCAAACCCTTATCTTTATAATAAAGCTAAATTCTTGGCCATAACATTAAATTATATGCGGTTTATTTCTTCTTGAAAACCATAGGTCTAAAAAAAACACCCTTTATGTTCTCTGTTTACCTAATTGAAAATAAGATAAAAAGAAGCCAAAAATAATAAAATAAATAAAGCGGCATGACAGCTCGTGTAGATCCAGGGTCTAGTGACTCACAACTCCCAACTATTCCAGTGTGGGATGTTATTGACTGGAATGGAAGGGACCTACAATTTTCTGCCGAATCCCAAAGGCTAAAGTAAGAGGCATTTATTCATGACAAGAGATATCTATACTTTTGGAGGATTTGTCATACTTCCTCGCAAGAGTCAGTAGCAGCCATGAAAAAATATACTTTTACTGTAGGTGGATAAGGCTGGGAAATTGAACCCATACCTCCAGCATGACATGATCCTACACACAATCCACTTTGCCACAGGCTACTTAAAGATGCCAAACTCAGAAAAAAAAACTCCAACTAAGCTGAATTTTTGCGAAAAACTTTATTTTTATCTCTTAAGCATTACCTCTGCTATACCTAAGTAACCTAATTTTTGACCGGTGCTAAAGGTTTTAAGGGGTGAAATTCTCGAATAAATTTTTGAGAAAATGTGAAGATAACAATAATGGTTATTGCTTCTTCCCATAAGAGCAAGTTCTTGCGTTCCAGTTGTGAATTTTATTTTGCAACACATTTCCTCATTTAATGAGCTGAACAATTGTTTCAAAAATATTCTGTGAAGGCACTGACACTCTGTTTTTATCTTCTCCGTCATAAAAATGCAAATATCTAATAAAAGTTCAGCATCAAATTTTTCTGTAAGTTACGTATATAAATTATTTTCCCTAAAATATTTTGTTATTGCAAGCATCATGACTTATTATGTGTTTTATGACTATTCATAAACATTTTTGCCATTTGTGACTGCTTTTAAGATTTTTTTTTTTTTTTATTTCAATAAATCGATGGTCATTTGGATTTCAATGCCATGTGCCATGATACAAAATTTCTGACATTGAATTCAGCTTTATTTTTTTTTTTTTTTCAATTCATAATGAACAAGGATAAAAGAGAAATTTTTTGCAAGGTGACGTCAATTGAGCTTTTGAATTGTCTGGGTACCTCTATACGTACCAATTGAATTCCACGTGAGAGGATTTATGAAACATGCTTCAGATGAATATAAAAGTTATGCAACAAGCAAATTTATTAATCCACAGGTGAATAGGAATGTTTTTTTTTTTTGTAGTTTGCTTTTATGGTTTTTTGCTGAGGCTTCAATTCAGACATTCAATGGATGAGTTTTTAAAATATTTTTATTTATCGTTATTAATAGCTCGTTGGAAAATGTTAAAAAAAGATTTTTAAGAGTGTTTTTGAACTGTTTTTTTTTAAGTACTTACGATGAACTCAATGCGATTAAAACGAAATATGCTTGCAGTACCTAAAGGTTAAAAATCTTTTCTGGATCGCACGAACTTGCTCTTGTAGTTAACAACTGTAATGCAGACACCCCGTGAAGAAAAAATTTGAAAAAAAAAAATAAATTTTTGTATGATAACTACCCGTTCTAGGTGATCTAAAACAAAAATTCGAATTTATCCTCTCGAAAATCACATAAATTTTTATGTGCGTACCACGTTTAATAAAAACAGTATAGACGCACAAGCCGACGGATGGCACAACGAAACAAACTTTTTCGGACTTCTCGATCATTGCAGTGTTGGTTCTGATTGCAACCTCGATCTTTTTTTTCACACGAAACCAATACTTGCCATGTAGAGGAAGTAAAAAAGGAAAATGCTTTACTTTTAGCTTTGCATCACAAACAAAATCAATAAGAAAAGAACTTATTTCCGTTACCTATTTCACGATTCAATCTGCCAGGTGCAACTTATTTCTTAAAACTCTGAGAAAATTCCATTCCGATCGGATACTATGACGTTTGACTATTTGTATTCTGGTATTGAATAAAAAGTTTATTTGCTCATTGAATTTTGGAAGATACATTTATTCTTTCTCAACTACCAGGATGTTTTGCGTTCTTATTTTAAAATATTAAAAAAATACAAAAGGGGAAAAATTAATATTGTCCTTTTCCTTTTCCATTTCTCTTTTCTGTTTCTCTTTTACAAACGGGTAATGGGTTGTACGTATTAAATCCCTCAAGAAGTGAGAGCAAACTATGCTCAGCTGATGCAATTTTTCCATGATCGTTCGGTGGAGCAGGAAACTGACAGTGCGGTATCAGCCAAAGCGTCAAGTTTTTATGAATAGATGGAGTCTTTTAAATGCATTTTCTATCTGACATCAATAATTGAGATTTTCGACCGAATTGAAATCTCAAACAAATATTTGCAAAAGTCAGATCTCAGTGTTTTGGAATCGCTTCAAAAAGTAGAAGCTGTTATTGATGTGCTGGGCACCACCCGTGATTCCAAATTTGAGGCAATTTGGAAGAATTACATAACAGCGGTAATTGATTTTGAAAAATCGATGAAGGTACAAATTCAAAACACCGAAAGATTTCTACTGAAAATCATTTTTTTGAAATATTTGAACAATTATTATCATTACTAAATGCATGATTCATAAATGATTCTTCTAGTTTCTTCAAACTACTGGAACGATTCGCTGTAGGCCAAAAAGTAGATGTCGATGATATAATTATAAGTTCTACAAAGATGACTTTGACAGAATGAGCAAACAAAAAATTTGAGAGAAGTAGTTGATTTTTTTCAAAAATACGCCCGGAGTCGAGGGATTATTCCCGAGTTTGTACGGTTCGTCCGGTTGTTAATCACAATCCCGGGATCATCTTCCTCAAATAAACGAAGTTTCTCCGTTCTTCGTCGTTTAAAATCTTACCTTATGTCAAAAATGCTGTAGGATCGGCTCAACAATACTGATATATTGCATGTTTATTCCAACAGAAAATCTAAATTTGGATGAATTATTAAATAAATTTATTTCAATTTATTATTTTGTTTCATCAAAAGAATACATATATAATATCATGACTTTTTTTTTATTAGCGAATTTAACCTTTTACATTTTACACCAACTACCCACTCGGGCTGAAGCTGTGCTGCCGGGCCTGACCAACAAGGCCAAAAACTGCTTTTTTCCTGAACTACTTTTCCATACAAAATATTCAAATCATTCATTTTCATTATATCTGTACTGCTCCCTAAACGCAGTTCTTCTCTCATAGTGCAAAAAGGCAAAAATTAGTAGTAAAGGGTTTTCCAATAAGAGGTTATTTTGATATTCAAAGAAAAATGGCATTTTTTGAGATAAATGATCGGATGTTTATTTCATCATAAAGAGGAAGATATGCCGTTAATAATGGAACACAACATCAGCCCAATGGCCGCCACGACCACGCTTACAGGACCATATCCTTTTCATGAAATTTTCCATAACCAAATCGCAAAGTGGCTGCCCTATGTCCTCGATAGCCTCACGAATTCCACCTTTAAGGTCTTGAATCGACGCTGGGCTGCTGGCGTAGACCTTATCTTGCACGTGGCCCCAAAGGAAGAAGTCGCAAGGTGTTAAATCACAAGATCTCGGTGGCCAATTGTGATCACCTCTTCGAGAGATAACACGGTCCGGAAACTTTTCCCGTAAAAGATCGATGGTTTCATTGCTTGTGTGGCACGTAGCGCCGTCTTGTTGAAAGTTGACGTTGTCCAGATCAATACCATCCAATTCCGGCCATAAAAAATCATTAATCATCTCTCGATAGCGCAATCCATTGACCGTAACTGTTGCTGCAGCCTCATTTTCGAAAAAGTAAGGTCCAATGACCCCGCCGGACCATACCGCACCAAACAGTCACGCGTTGAGGATGGAGAGGCTTTTCAACAATAACTCCGAGCCCCAGATGCGACAGTTTTGCTTGTTGACGTAGCCTCCGAGGTGGAAATGGGCCTCATCAGTCAAGATGATTTTTCGATGAAATTCCGGATCATTTTCATGCATTTCAAGGACCCAATCAGCAAAGACACGACGTTGTTGATGATCAGCCGGCTTGAGTTCTTGTGTTAACTGAACTTTATAAGCCTTAACCCCCAAGTCTTTATGCAAAATACGGTGTAATGACATTTGTGGAATGCCTTATTCCAAAGAACGACGAGGAATAGACAAACCTGGGTTTTCTTCAACACTTTGGGCTACAACAGCAATATTCTCAGTTGTTCTTGAGCGACGTGCACGGGTTTTATTCTTCACATCACTAACTTGTCCCAACAGCTCGAATTTGTCCACCAATTTCTGTATTGCGGTCCGACAAGGTGCTTCACGACGACCCAAAAATGTTTTAGTTTTACGAACCGTCTCTGCCAAATGTTCACCATTTTTATAGTGAATTTTAATAATTTCAATGCGTTGTTGAAGCGTGTATCGTTCCATTTTTATTAATAGCGTAGTTTCTACTTGTCAAATGTCAAAAAATGACAGCTTCAAATGTGACAGCTACCGAAATAGCGCGCTATTCAAAATAACACCTCTTATTGGAAGACCCTTTATATTTCCATGTGAAAAATAAAATTCAAAAACTGTCTTTCACAAGATTGTTGTCACTTTAAGGCGTTGTCAACTGAGTTTTAGAGCAAGGGGTAACTCTTAAACACTTATTTCTTGTTACTGAGTTTGAAGCAGATTGTGAACTTGCCTTGTTCTATTAGTATTGAACTAAATTCTACAAATAAAATATACTTATTTTATTTATACTATATTTTAAAACTTACAAACGAAGTTAACACAGAGTTTCAAGCTGAGCACTCCTGAATCAATACGTTGATTAGCACAGATTCTTGATATCAAATTTTATCGAACATGGAAAATTCAGTCACAATCTGCTTCACACTCAGTAAGAAGAAATAAGTGTTTAAGAGTTACCCCTTGCTCTAAAACTCAGTTGACAACGCCTTCAAGAGACAACCATCTTGTGAAAGACAGTTTTTGAATTTTATTTTTCACATGGAAATTTAACGGAGCCTTATGCTTATGATATGACATCGATTTTAATAGGGCCCATAGACACAACACTTGTGTGCACACCAATTGAGACACCGACACCAAGCAAACATTTTTCATTTTTTTGTGTTAGTGTCTCCATTGTTGTGATGTGTATGGGGAAGTTTCATGACACGCACCGGTGTGCACACAAGTGTTGTGTGTATTGGCCCTATAATAGGTATCATCTTTAATTACGTATTAAAGATGCATGTGACTAGAGACATGCCAATTTATAACAGTTTTAACAGTTTTTCACCATTAAAAGTGGGCGGGCTTAAAAAATAAACCTTTTGATGCCTGAAGTATCCCCACCGGCGGAGGGTCCTGGCCTTGCGGAGCCGCAGAAATAGTACATTTATAAACCAAAACTATTATAATTGGCATGTCTAGAGCACTGATCTCTATAATACACTGGATGGATATAATTTTGCGTTTATCCAATCAACAAAAAATTACAAATTAGTGTTATAGTTACAATTTGTGCAAATTCGCAAGAAATGTCACCACTATTTAATTCCCACAATCACGTTTGCGGCTACAGATCCATTGTTCAGACACAAAGTCACAAAACCTAATGTGAACACATCCGACTCATTCTGACGTGCAGCAGTCGTTAAAACAAAACAAAAATCTTTTGCTCGTTGAAGGATTATTTAGAAACTTTTCACTTACAAAATATAAATCTTAGTAGGAAAATGCTTTCAATAAAAAAATTGGATTCCGTAGGATTTAAGTGCCAAAGATAAGGTACAGACAGAGAGAACAGATATCATAAAAGAAAATGTCAAAAAAATGAAAAATCTTAAGCAAAAAAAAATCTTACTTTCTTCGCCATCATTTTCTCTCAATGAAGTGTGAGTGAGATAAAGTACAGAGAGAGAGACGCCAAAAATAGTCAAAGAAGACAGTCCAATGTGAACACCGTTCTATAACGAGATTTTATGTATTTTAACATTAGCCTTCTCAGCTTTGCAAATGTTTAGGAATTGTGAACTGTATATAGTGTAAAGAAAAAAAGAAAACCAATAATTGAAAAATAAATAAACGTAAGGAAAAAAGAGATAGGTATACAACACAGTTGTCACTAATGTCGTTTTCGTTTGGATTTCGGAACTGTTCCATTCCTATTGAAAATGGAAAATTTGGAGTAAAAGGAGTGAAAAAGGAGTAGCTCCGAACGTCCACTCGAAAACGACATAAGATCCGTATTGTTTTATTTTCATGAGATAATCTATTTATATGGATCATCGGCGATAATAAAATACGGCTATTGTAAGATAAGGACGCGCGCCATGGTAGGTAGATAGGTAAAATGGCGGTTCTGAGAACACCTGTTCCAGAAGAACCCAATAAGCGCTGTTATGCGCCGTTTTGATACCATAACTCGTTTGAATTGAGCCATGACTCGCGTGTATTGTGTTCAGCCACTTTGACAAAAAAAAAGTTATACTGTTATAAAAACCTGGTGCCAAGCGCACCGTAAAACAATCTTCAATTGTAGTCATTTTGTTTGTGTGAATACATTATCCAGTGTATTATAGGGATCAGTGATCTAGAGTCGCTTCGATTAAAGATATCTATAACGACCCTAAAGAGGAATTCTTAATGAAAGCAGGGAATAATAATCTCAATGACACAAGTAATTGAAATAAAATCAATTTCCCTAAGGTATTACAAAAGTATTTGCCAGGAAAAAGAAGAAAAAGATTTGATTTGCACGACGAAACTCTACTCGAAATGCAAAAACTAAACCCAAGAAATCATATTTATATTTCCAAAAATTGCGGAGAACATAAGCATTAAGGATCTGGAATCTGAATTGAGACCTCTCTTGAACTTTATAGACTTATCTAGAGATAATCGACTTAAATGATTTTGGTGCTCCTTATTTTTGAAATAAAAAATAATTAGGTATCTATAGCTGTGTTTTATTGGTAATTTATAGCTAGCGCAATAATCAAGTACCAATAAAACGCTTTGGCTGTGTTAATAAAACGCTTTAGCAACTTTAGGCTGTGTTCACTACAATAATCAGTTTACATCCATTTTGTCTCCACCAAACTACAAATATCATAGATCACATCCATTTTGTGCGTAAAAAACAACATTAAGGTTCAAGTCATGAATACTTTTCAAGAGCGCCATCTTCATCTTCAAAGTTCTAACTATGTGTAACCACTTTTATATCCACTCTTTTACTGGCTAATTTATCGACACTCTTTGTTTTTGTTTTTGTTTGCCAAGGGAAATTTTATTGCGCTGGCTATAAAATTACCAATAAAACACGGCTTATATGAAATTTTTTTTATTTTACTGGCCTACTGCCGTGTACTGCTTTTTTTTTCTTGAAGAACTGCTTTCTCAAAAATTTAAATGACAGCCCTGCTCTGGATATTTTCTTTCTCTTTGTTGTTGATCACGGCGGTCACAACAGTTTACCGTACCGTAGGTAAATCACCTTATTATGATGTCAAGAATACCAGCTCTTTCATATAACTTTCTCGAATAGTAGAGGTGTTCCACACGTGTTCACTTTTAGACCTCTTTTGTTAATGTTTCATAGTTTCTGTTTCCCTTCACATTCACATGTCCGCGGATGATGTCCTTCTTAGCAGACAAAAGAACAATGCAGATGTTAAAAAAACTAACCTAGAATCTACACATGGTCTGAAAAAATATAAACTCTTTCATAATACCTTAAAAGCCAATTGTTTAGTCATTTGTAAGAAAATATCGCTATCTTTATCTTGCTTTCCTGACATTTATCTTCATTTAGAAATAATCTTTTGTTTACTCCCATTTAAATAACTTTCATTAACAGTTTTAGCTGCATTTAAGCATCACTTTACCAATAAACAATATATCTTCCTTAATGTTTGACTTAGTAAAAAAAATAAAAAGCTAACCAGTCGAGTCAGACGTTCTCTTGCAATAAATAAATAAAGTGAAAAACAACTTTGGATAGATGGAGATATTGTTTTGATTTTAAGTTGAGGAAAGAATAGAATAGAGAACAAAATAAGCAAACAGCATAAATTAACTTTGAAAT
This sequence comes from Leucozona laternaria, assembly GCA_932273885.2. Classification (NCBI taxonomy): domain Eukaryota; kingdom Metazoa; phylum Arthropoda; class Insecta; order Diptera; family Syrphidae; genus Leucozona; species Leucozona laternaria. The sequence goes on along the minus strand of OW026366.1, from coordinate 196,027,039 downwards.
TCAAGATGGGGGTTAATAACGGGTGATTTTTTAGCTGGTTTGGTTTTGGCAACACTGGTTTTGACAGCTGACGTGTGTTTAGTACCTTGTGTCACTGTCAAACAGCTTCAGTTTGGTTTGCAATTTAACCATGGATCGTCTTACAAATGAACAACGCTTGCAAATTATTGAATTTTACTATCAAAATTCGTGCTCGGTTCGAAATGTTCATCGCGCGCTGCTTGTGTTCAGCGATGAGGCTCATTTTTGGTTGAGTGGGTACGTAAATAAGCAAAATTGCCGCATTTGGAGTGAAGATCAGCCAGAAGCATTGCAACAGCTACCAATGCATCCCGAAAAAGCCACTGTTTGGTGTGGTTTATGGGCCGGCGGCATTATTGGGCCTATTTCTTCAAAGATGATGCGAATCGCAGCGTTACTGTCAATGGTGAACGCTACCGAGCGATGATAACAAACTTTTTTTTGCCCGAAATGGAAGTTCTTGACTTGCATGATATGTGGTTTCAACAAGACGGTGCCACATGCCACACAGCACGCGAAACAATGGCGCAATTGCGAGGCGAGTTTGGTGAACAGTTAATTTCACGTGTCGGGCCGGTCAATTGGCCGCCTGGATCATGCGATTTGATACCATTAGATTATTTTTTGTGGGGGTATGTCAAGGCTAATGTCTTTAGGGACAAGCCCGCTTCGATTGACGCACTGGAAACCAACATCCATGCATTCATTCGTGAGATACCGGCCGATATGTGTGAAAGAGTATGCCAAAATTGGACTCAGCGGATGGGCTACCTGAGACGCAGCCGCGGTCAACATTTGCATGAAATTATCTTTAAACATTAAATTGCAAGGTTCAAACTATCGATTCAAATAATTATTTTATTCATTTTTTCGAATTTTGTGTGTTTTTTTTTTAAAAAAAGTTCTAAACCTCTTAAAAAATCACCCATTATATGTATTTATATCTACATACATATATCTTCACATACATATGAAATCTCTAATAAAAACCTTCAAGCAGCTTCATATCCTTGAACACCTAAAGCACGTAGAGACGGACCATTTAGTCGTAAATTTCTCAACCTTAACACCGCGGACATACAAAATTGCTCATAATATTTAGTTTTACTGCGTTTAGTTGCAAGTAACACATAAACGCTACATAATAGCACACTTTTCCTTAAACCTATAAAATGGAAGTCCTGTTAAGGATGAACTTATGTGCAGATTCAAAAGCATTCATAAAAGCCATGCTACAATAAAAATGCACGTTTGTTTTACATCCTCCAGAGCCACAGACCAACCGTCACGTCACGGATGTAATATATGTACATACATTCATCTCTCCCGATGGTTGTAATAAACAAAACTCTCATATCGTTTAAATTAACGGACTCTGTCCCTTAAGACTAACATTTTTTGCTTCATAACGAACTCTTCCTATTTTATTTTTATTACTGCCACATTTTTTTTCCAATTAATTAAAAAGTAATGGTTTATATAAATACAAATGAGTGTTCTTGATTACAAATTAAAGTAACGAACAACTAGCAATTTCCAACCGCACAACCCCAACAAAACCACAATGCTGTGGTCGCAGTAGTTACAGTTAACATTTCTTTACTAATTAAACATATACAAAAATAATACTTAAATGAAAATCACGGCAGGGCCTCTGAACATTACACTGAAAGCAATTTTTCAGAACTTTAATGTAGGACTTGGTCGAAGTGCTTGCTCTTATTTATAGTTCTTGTGCAAGGTGGAGCAAAATTTATCATCTTATTCTGTTTTTGAATTTATTTTTTTTACTAAAATAAAAAAACATTACTTTGAGTGATGGAAATCTTTATTTGGAAATTTAAGATTTTTTCAGTTAAGTGGAAAAGATGATATCCGTCAAGTCACTGCCGCCAGTTTTGATACGCACATTTTGTGCCCGTTTTATCGCATTTTCCATTAGATTTCCGGTGATAACTCAATTTCAATTAGTTTATTTAATTCCAGTTTTACAATATTATAAATAACAGCAGAAGTAAATGATAATGTTCATTCACAAAAGTAGGTATAATGATCCGAAGCGGGGTGACAACCAGATACAAATTTCTAAATACAATTTCATATCTTATATAAAATATTTATACATTATATTGATAATAAGAAATGCATTATATATTTTATAAGAAAAACTAAACAATATCAGACAATAAAAAAAAAAAAAATTTCAACTTTGAATTTTTCAATTTTGAATTTTTTCCAAAAATTTTGAATTTTTTATGAAAATTCCAATTTTTTTCTGCTCTGCAACTTGGAGTGAGCCGGGCCTTAATAAATTGTCTTCAAAACATTCTTGGAGCAGAATGGTTGAATAAGATACATTTTTCGCGTCACCTGCAATATATGGGTTTTAATGGATCGCATCTGATATTTCCAATTCAAATTATAATCGATTTGCACTCCTAAATATTTGTAATGCTCCACTGACTCGATTTTAAAACAATTAGAAGAGCAATGAAAACTATCAATAAAATTACTTTTGCAACAACCATGAACGGGAAGGCAAAATTATTTACATTCATAAGCGTGGAAGAAGAGATTAAAATCATGTAACTCGTTACCAGATAGTTTAAATGAAATTAGCTTTGTTTTCTCACTAACGATCAATTTGTGTTCAGAGAACCATATCCGGAGGATTTTTAAGTCTTTCGAAATTTTTAAAATACAATCGAAATATGAGTTAAACTGATACCTAAAGGCAATGTTGTCTGCGAAGGCAGTTGGTGAACCATTTAGCTTTAAATTAAAAATCGAGTTAATGTAATGGGTGATTTTCTAAGAGGTTTAGAACTTTTTAAAAAAAAAAAACACAAAAAATTCGAAAAAATGAATGAAATATTTATTTGAATCGATAGTTTGAACCTTGCAATTTAATGTTTAAAGATAATTTCATGCAAATGTTGACCGCGGCTGCGTCTCAGGTAGCCCATCCGCTGAGTTCAATTTTGGCATACTCTTTCACACATATCGGCCGGTATCTCACGAATGAATGCATGGATGTTGGCTTCCAGTGCGTCAATCGAAGCGGGCTTGTCCCTATAGACATTAGCCTTGACATACCCCCACAAAAAATAATCTAATGGTGTCAAATCGCAAGATCTAGGCGGCCAATTGACCGGCCCGAAACGTGAAGTTAACTGTTCACCAAACTCGCCTCGCAATTGCGCCATTGTTTCGCGTGCTGTGTGGCATGTGGCACCGTCTTATTGAAACCACATATCATGCAAGTCAAGAACTTCCATTTCGGGCAAAAAAAAAGTTTGTTATCATCGCTCGGTAGCGTTCACCATTGACAGTAACGCTGCGATTCGCATCATCTTTGAAGAAATATGGCCCAATAATGCCGCCGGCCCATAAACCGCACCAATTGGGATGCATTGGTAGCTGTTGCAATGCTTCTGGCTGATCTTCACTCCAAATGCGGCAATTTTGCTTATTTACGTACCCATTCAACCAGAAATGAGCCTCATCGCTGAACAGGCAGGGCGCGATGAACATTTCGAACCGAGCACGAATTTTGATAGTAAAATTCAATAATTTGCAAGCGTTGTTCATTTGTAAGACGATCCATGGTTAAATTGCAAACCAAACTGAAGCTGTTTGACAGTGACACAAGGTACTAAACACACGTCAGCTGTCAAAACCAGTGTTGCCAAAACCAAACCAGCTAAAAAATCACCCGTTAGATTAGAAACAACAACGGACCGAGAACTGACCCATGTGGTACGCCATTTCTTAGATTTCGCGATTCATTAAAATTGGCATCTATGTTAACTTTTTCTTCTCTGCATTTAAAGTGAGAAAGGAACCAGTTGTGAATAACACCCCTAAAACCAGCACGATATAATTTTCTTATCAATAAGTCATGATCAACCATGTCAAATGGCAAATGCTTTTGTCGTATCAATAAAAAGCGCCATTGAAGATTTATTATGATCAATACCATTATACAAGTGACTGCAAACTTTAAGGATAGCATCCTCTGTTGACAATACCTTTCTAAATCCGAACTGATGACAACTGAAAAAGTAATTTTTATCTAAAAACGAAACAATGCGTGATTTAACAAGTTTTTCGAAAATTTTAGAGAAACTTGGCAGCAACGAAATAGGTCTATAATTAGATATATGTATTCTTCCTATTACCGTTTTTAAAAAGTGGAATAATTTCTGCGCATTTAAGATGTTTGGGGAAGCAACCACTTAGAATACTAAAATTAAACAAGTGACATAACACATAAACCACATTTAGGCCTATTTTTTCAATAAAATACCTCATATGCCATCAACTGTACTGGATTTATTATTTTTTACATGTAAATAGTAGTACAATTATGTGAATGTTTTTGTAAAATTTCAAGAATTAAATCAAAAGCAACCAGGAAACGCTTCCTTCCCAATATCCATTGCGGCTTGTGCTGTGTGTGCGGTTGCACCGTCTTGTTGAAACCACATGTTAACCAAGCCCCGCTCATCCAATTTCGACAGTAAGAAGTCGTTTATCATGGCCCTGTAGCGTTCGCCAGTAATATCCACATCCACTCCACACCACACAGTGGCTTTCAGTGGATGTAATGGCTCTCCGTGAATTTATTTTGTAGATATCAAACTTGAAACCGTCCAATACAACTTGGATTGATCAATCCGAAAGGTAATTTCTAATCCAACGAAGAAGAGATTCATCGATATCAAATGCACGCATTTTCGATAAGAGAGCTTGATGCCAAAGTCTATCAAACGCTTTTGAAATATCAAGTACAATAATCTTACTTTGGACAAAACGATGTAAAGATTTGTTCCACTGTTCGGTGAGATATACCTTCAGATCACCAGTGGACCTATTGCTACGAAAGCCATACTGCCGGTCATTTAGAAGCTTTCGTTCTTCAAGATATTTCTTAAGCTGATGATTAATCAGCGTTTCCATGACCTTGGAAAGAAGGGACGTAAGTGCAATTGGTCGATAGTTAGAGGGGGAAGAAGACACGCCTTTTTTAGGGACAGGCTGGACAAATGCTGTTTTCCATCCACTCGGAACGAGACCAGTAGAGTAGGACAGATGGAAAAGCTTACGCAGTGGTTTTGCCAGCGTTGAAGAACACCTCTTCAGAACCATAGAAGGGATACAATCCGGGCCAGTGGATTTGTGCACATCAATGTCCTAAAGAACTCTTGCAACTCTTGGGAGTGCGAAAGAAGATTCGTCCCATAAAATCGTTAGCGCTCTCAAGTACAGGAGGAGTCATAACACTTACTGGCAACGTCGAATTAAAAGCAAACTGTGCTGCAAGCAAATAGGCTTTCTCTAACGAGCTAACAGCAGCGGTGTCATTGAAAACGAGCGTTGGAACCGAAGAAGAAGTAGAATTTCGTATGTTTTTTGTAGTATTTTTTGCCGTAATTTTTAATCATGTAAAAATTTGGCTCGTCAAATGTGAACGTTACAGGTCTTTCTAGCTTGTTGAAACTTTTTCCGGTTTTCCTCAGTAGGGTTGGCTTTATAACAACGGAAGCTTACTTCTCTGACCCTAATAAACACTTTACAGCTTGAATCAAACCATGAGTTTTCTAAGGGTTTCATAGATTTTACCCTATTCGGGATAAAATTTCTCATTCCACAAAGAATTAAGTTTGTAACCATATCTGCGCTGGAATCTATGTCACTATTGAGGAAGCATAGTGACCAGTTAAAGTTCCTGAAGAAAACATTAAGACCGTCCCAGTTCTCGTACTGCCAAACTGTTCTCTTAGGAGTTTTTTTTCTTTAATTGGCTTTTGCTGACACGAGAAATTAGCAGATATGGTATAATGGTGCCTAGAGGCGATAATATGTACACTAATAATGAATTTATCAGGGTCAGAAGTAGGGAACAAGTCTAGAGTGTTTGCGGATTGACCTGCAACGTCAGGAATCCAAGTGGGCTCGTCAGCAAGCTGAGTCAGCTTGTTTAACTCAGCAAAAATCTCGGCATACCTTCCTTCGGGGTTGTCTGACCCGAATAGCGTAGCCACGAAGAATTATGTACATTGAAATCGCCCGTAACAACGATTTTAGTGTGCGGAAAATGGGAAATAATTCTCTGGATGGAGTTGGATAGTGCATCTAATTCGTTGGAAGTCGAATTACTATCCAAACAAGGACTATGATAAATAAAACAAGTATGAATGATGCGCTTATGGACGGTGAATTTAAACCACATGAAATTAAAGTTGGTATTTAAACATGAATAATAATGTGGCTGAAGCTGATAAGCAAAATCATTTCGAACATACACGGCGAGACCATGATGTGGAAAAAATAGAGGAACTAAGCTATAACCATGTATGGGCTGAATTCCGAGTGATCAGTACTATCCCCTATCTGGGTTTCACTTAGTGAAAAAACAGCTAGACTGTTTTTCGCAGTATGGACATATGCAGCACAAAAATTCTGCCTTAGTCCCCGAATGTTGCTGTAGTCAACCCTAAATTCACCTACCATTACGAAAAAAACAGACATAAAAAACCAAATCAGACAATTATCTAAGCTGATATAAACTTTAGGCCCCAAAATGACTTCGACACAAAATCGTCTTCTTCGTTGTTGAAATTGAGGATGGCTTGACAGCTTAGTATCGCGCTCCATTGCTTGTCTGTTTGTATACTGCAGCTGTCTAGTTCACAAATGTCAAATATGATTGAAGTACGACGCCATTTGCAAAAGTAATAACATCTTACCAACCATAGGGTGATTAATTTTGCGCCACCTTTTAGTACCTACAGTAAAATAAAGACTTTTTCGTGGAACGAAATTAAGGAAGGATGATTTTTTCATATCTGAAAAAGAGCTATTTGAAAAGCTTAACTTTATATTTTCGGGCTGCTAACGCTATGACCCTGCCAAAATCCGCCATATTGAAAAACGCGAATCTAAACATTCAAAATAGAAAACAACTTTTTTGGAACTTTTGAATTTTGTCTCACACTTAAAAAAAAACCCCAAGAATTAAAAAACAAAATCAAGTTGTAATAATTGTGTTATTTCACAAAAATTAACTAACCCCAGCTAAAGGAACCGCATGTCTCTTTGCCAAATTAATCTTTGGTCTTTTCCATTGAACAGAAACAATTCAGCAATTTGCTTTTAATCTTATCTTCTCGCTCAAAAGATTTATTCAAATGATCTATTTATCTTACATAACCATCATTAAGAGACCGGATATACAATTTAAGAGTGTTTGATAAAGAGTGATACATTGATCTCGTTTATATTAGGTGTTAAAGATTATATAAACTAATTTACATCATTCAATGCGCTCAATGACAAAACCTCATTACGAGGTGATTATTGTTTTCTTTCTGTTTTAATTTCACACCCGCTGGCCATTGTCCGAACAATCAATGACATAACCGTCAAAAATATGCTGTAATTAATTTTATGCTGGAATCCAAGCTTCAATGAAATAACAAAAAAAAAAAACACTCAACCGAACCCAGCAGGTGTTTTTGATAAATCTTTCTTTTGGAGCCTTCACCCACCAGACGAGTCATAGTCATCATTATATAGACAGTGGGACCTACCTCAATCTTAAATCATGTTTTTTTTTTTTGTTATTTTAGCTGCTAGAAATCTTTCATTAGTTGTTGTTATCCAACGTGATTAGGTTATAACACCCCCCCCCCCCCCTCCCCCCTCCCCCCAGGCTTTGCAGATTATTTATTTTTGTTTTCGTATTTTTAATGATTAATAGAATTTATTATGGTAATTCTCAGTTGAAACGATTCCAAAAATGCCTATATAGTACTTTGCCCCTTCTGGCAATTAGTTCCATAATGGGAATACCCTTGAGACAAAATGGATCAAGCCCATCATGCGGTTAATTAATTTATATACAGTCGCTTAATTAAGGAATTAATAAATGGAAGCGTTTCGTTTGAGGAAAATAATAATAAAATACATTTAAAGAGAGATATAGAGAGAAAATCCGGAGATTTGTGTCGTCTTTTATTGTTGCAGAAAATGCTTTGCTTTTGTGTGGGCATGAAAATGGTTGTTTCATTGAGATGGAAATCTCTGCAAGCCCAAAGGAAATTCTTAATGAGTGGATCAATTTGTTATTGTTATTAAAAGAGCAGAAGGGTATCATTTGAATTAATTGCATGGCTATGTGGCACGCACATGATCTAAAAGAGCTCTGAGCCATACACAGACAAATTTCGTGGTAAATTTGTTTAGGGTTTTCTGTCTTATTAATTTGATTGAGATTGAGTAGTGCATTATGTAATTTAAGATCTTGGTAAATATTTACATGAAACAGCCCATAATTTCTGTCAAAAAACTGATAAAAGCAGGAATCTACATATATGTATGTCCACTTTTGTTCTTGCTGCAGGGGCGTAGGTACCGCGGTATCAGCGGTATCAATGGTACGGGGCTCCGAAATACGGCCTAAACTCGAGATTTGATCTTCAAACCGAAAATTGGTTTTAATCACTATTTCTTCAACTCTCAATTTAGACATTGAAATTCAGAAGTTGGCTAACTGGCAGTTTTGAAAATTTCCCTAGGATATTATGACAAAATAATTTGTCAGTCAGTGGAGTGCTTTTGAGCATTGAGGTGGAAGCGAAGAAGATGGGCCTACCGGTCAATGAGGGCAAGACCAAATAAAGAGTGTTTTTTTTTAGGGGTATAGAACCTATAGAAGTTTTCAACACTATTTTAACGGGCGCCCATTGATCCGTACTTCGATGCTGGCCAGAACGTTACAGTCAATGGTGACCGCTAAAGAGCCATGATTACTGACTTTTTCGTTCATCAATTGAACAACCATGATGTGCAGGAGCAGTGGCTTCAACAAGACGGCGCAACATGTCGCACGGCTCGTGCCACAATTGATTTATTGAAGGAAACGTTTGGTAACCGCATAGTTTCACGTTACGGACCCGTGAATTGGCCTCCAAGATCGTGCGATTTAACGCCACTTGACTAATTATTTTCTGTGGGGATATGTGAAGTCGCTAGTCTACGCCAATAAGTCCGAAACGATTGAGCACTTGGAGGACAACATTCGCCGCGTTATTGCCGATATACGGACAAAATGTTGGAAAAAGTCATCGAAAATTGGACCTCCAGATTAGATTACGTCCGAGCCAGCCTTGGCGGTCATATGCCAAAAATCATATTTAAATTATGATCTTTCGAATAAACTAAATTTCATGTCAATTTAAAAAAAAATCATTATTGTTTCATTCCATTTCAAAGATCTATACCTCTAAAAAACACCCGCAATATGCTGTCTGCTGTCATCAAGAAAGGACACTCAACACTTTTGTCTTGGACAGAACGTCTCCATAGGAAGCTATAACTTTGAGGTAGTTAAGGACTTTGTCTACCTAGGTGCGGCTATTAATTCAATCAACGACATCAGCGCTGAAATCAAATGGAGAATAACTCTTGCCAATCGCTGCTTCTTTGGACTAAGCACCCAATTGAGTAGCAAATTTCTCTCTGGAGCAAATAAAGTGTCCCTTTACAAGACACTTATCATCCCGGTCCTTATATATGGCACAGAGCCATGGACCTTGTCAAAAGTGGATGAGAACGCTTTAGGAAGTTTCAAGAGTAAAATTCTCCGGGTGATTTTTCGTAACGTCTGCATGGATGGTGAGTATGGAGGAGAAGATACAATCACGAACTGTACGAGCTGTACAGTGAGACCGACCTGGTCAAACGAGTCAAGGTCTAACGACTTAGCTGGCTGGGTCAATTAGAGCGAATGGACCCCAACGCGTAAAGTCTTCGAATCCAATCCCGAGGGATGGCGTGCCAAACCGGAGACAGGACAGCTAGCTAGGGACTGAGCTGGCTAGAGAGGCATGTTGGTTGAAGCCCTGGTCACTCCCGGTCTCAACTTTTGATTTTGTACAGCAGTACGCTGGAAAATATTGATAAGCCAATTTCGAGTAGCGAGGCAACGGTCCAAATGCAGACTTTTGAAAATCAAGAAGACGAGTTCAAAACGACAAAACAACAAAACATAGAGTCAACGTTGTGCTGTTGAACGAAGATCGAAGAAGAAGTTGATGACCATACTTGGGAGAGGGTGGATCCGTCGACGCAAAATGCAAACGGAAGAAACCCCAATTAAATTTCTTAAATTTTCTGAAGAAAAGCAGCAACATTCCGTGAGCAAACATAAAATTGAGAATTTAGAGAGCGAGAAAGAACGGCCATTGAGCTATAGCGGGAAGAAGAAGTGGTAGCTTGAAGCTAACACACGTTATAAGAAACTGTTCCTAAGAAAAAAAACCGAATTTGAGAACCATCAAGCTTGTTCAAATGGTCAGATAGAAGACAGTCAGGTAGATTAATGGCTATGGCTATATTTTTGAAATTAGAATAGGATTATCTGCTGAAGATCTATGTAATCACTTTAAAAGACTTCTATACTGTAGGTAACGTTAGGTTAGGTTTTTGGGTTGATAGACGATCTTATTCAAATCACAATAGATCAATGTAGATCCCTTGTGATACCCTGGATGACTGAACGCTCCTAATAAGTTAGCCTATAATTTTTCATGGATTATCAAGCCATCTGGAGGCTTTAAAGAATTTCGACAATTTTACACCGGAAAAGTTGGAGAGCTCTTCCAGGTTATTAAAGAAGTGGCTCCTTAGGTGTTTAAAATCTTAGTTGCGAGAGTGCTGGCCAGTGATATAAGAAGTGAGAGGAGTCTTCATGTGTTCCTTCTTCGCCAAAACCTCTACATAAATCATCTGTGCTGAGCGACAATTTTTTCTTGTGGTACTACAGCAGAATGTGTCCAGTAACGATACCTACAAGAGTTTTCAGTGTGTTCTTATTTAGTGTTAAGATCCCATCTGTGTTTCCCTTGTCAAAACACGGCCAAAGTTTTTTGGTATTCGCAGAAGAGTCAAGTAGGGTCCATCTTTCAATTGTTTTCTCAAGAATTTTCTTTGCCACAGTCTGTTTAAAGGAGCAGCTACATAGGTGCGCACACGTTTAGTTCTGCCTGGCTAGGATCAGTTGATGATCCAATTCATGTCAGTTCGTCTGCTTTCTCGTTACCTGGAATTCCTTTTGGCCAGGAACCCAGGAGAACATAACGTTGTGCTGCGATCCAAGAATCTTGAGCCTTCGCGGCAGCAGGAAAAGAGTTTTGACTTTAATTCGATGGCAGAGAGTGCTTTTTATGGCTGCTTGGCTATCAATGAAGAAGGTAATATCAGCTGGTGGTATCCCTAACCTTGACAACTTAGGTTACTGCCAAAATCTAAGCTAGGAAGACACTGCTGTTGTCAGGGAGTTCTATACCAGCTGACAAAGTCAAGGGTTTCCGACTCCACATTCCATTTTCGACCCATCAGTAAAGACTGCTACCGTTGGGTCAATGATGTGTGGAAGGCTGACTTCCCATTCTTGTCTGCTAGGAATTTTAGAACTGAATGGTCTATAAGAATCGAAGTGGGGGTAATCTAGTCTGTGCACACATTGCTACCTATATACTAATGTTTAGAATCTGACCGTCGCCTACTTGTCTGTGTTTCCAGACACTTGTCTAGCTTAGTCGTAGGGCAATCTTTGCTGCTGATTCTTGTACAAATTAGTCAAGAGGCTTAAGATTAAGTATGGCTTCGAGCCCCGCTGTCGGGATGGTCCTCATTACTCCTGTGACCGCAATGCATGCCATTCTCTGACCTTTGGTTAAAGTTTTAAGATTGGTAGCTTTTCTTGCCGCATTCCACCAAACTATACAACCATAAGTAAGTTTATCGGCCTTACTATTGCTGTATACAACCATAGAATGATTTTCGGATTAGTTCCCCAGGTTTTTTCCGCAATTTCTGTTGCACGAGTAGAGGGCGAACATTGCCTTCTGAGCTCTTTCCCTGATATTCAGACTCCAGTTTAGCTTTTTTTCCAGGATTACTCCTAGATACTTTGCACTGTCTGAGATCCTAAGTTGAATACCATCAATCGATGGAATATTGAAGATGGGTAGAGCTTCCTTCTATACAGTAATTCAGACTTGAGATTTCCTTATGCGGAGCCAATGAATCGAATCGATGAGATTCTTGATTCTTGATCTTGAAATCTCTTTAACGGAAATAAGCACTGTAATCTTCAAAGGTAAAAATGGAAAAGCCCCTGGTGAAGACGGAATTCCGTATGAGTTCTTCAAGAATGCAACTGTTGCTTTTCATTACCAAATCAAATCTTTATTCAATAAAATAATCTTAGGAGAAGAAATGCCATCTTCATTCGAAAAGCTGTGATTTTTCCAATCCACAAAAAAGGAGACTTAAATAGTGTTGAAAATTATCAAGGGATCTCTTTCATGAATGCCCTGCCAAAATTATTTTGTATTGTGCTTGGCACTGGACTCGAAACATGAGTTAACACTCACAATATGTTATCGTTATATCAGACTATCGGGCTGGATTCAGAAAAAAACATGTTCAAGAATTGACCATATTTTTACACTAACTTCAATTGTTAAAGCGTTTCAAGCCAGTTTATATCATTTCGTTTCAAGTCAATATCATGTGATACTTTTCTCACATGATATACATATATTTCTCGCACGATATATTTTTCGAATGATACTTTTACTCAATTCCAAGAGACAAACAAATAACGGACCACACTATCATACATCAACACACTTGGCTTATCAAATGCCAGGCTATATTAACACAGTTATGTGGTCCTTGATTTATCTTTCATCAACTACGTTTTAGGACATCAAAGTCATAAACTCATACACTGAATTAGTATCTAGTTACATATGTACATATCATTTTTGAAGACAGGCACATAGATCATCATAAAATACTGCTTATTTCCATAAAATAATTCAAAACCACAATTAGGCAAATGAACATACATAAATAAATAAAATAACACTGTACTGGCAATTAGAAGCTTACCTCTTTTTTTATGATTTCATGTATGTATGTATGTAATTATAATTATGATAGTTCCATGTCCCTTATTATAAATAGATATGAGCAGGATATAGGAAATGTGAAAGTAGCTGTGCGTGCTAAGCATTTTCATCATACAATATGAAATTTTTCCTTAATTTAATATCTTTTTTCCCCATTTGATATGCGTTTAGGGCAATACATACATAGATATGTCCATCAAGACCTTTGGCCTTTTGAGCAACAGAAAACACCACAATTATGTATGTAGGTACTGTATATCTACATACAATGTTTACCACGTGTGGTATGCCATAAATAACAGAATTACAGCTGTAACTTTTTTGTTATGGGGGGGGCGGGCAGGATAGGTACATTTTCACTTTTAACTTAAGCTAATTTAGCTTTAGGCAAACTTTTGCAAAACAACAAGCTTTAGTCGCCTACGTAATAAAAATATAAACAAAACTTTTACTTCGGTATATTAAATTTGTTCCTGTTAATATCCTGGACACCATACAGTAGCCTTGAAAAGAATATTATCACGAGCTATATGTTGCCAATGGAATCAAAGACTTTTCCAAATGAGGGGCTTTATTAACTTTTTAAAATATTTTAAAGTTTTCATTCCCGACGAACAAAAGATTTCCTTCAAGGCAGATCAACAACAGCCAACTTTGTTGAATTTGTGGTTAGAAATTAATGTAATCTTGAGGATGGTAATAAAGTTGATATAATTGCAACCGACCTCAGTAAAGCCTACGTCCTTTACAAACTTAACGCCCTGGGCTTTCTATCCAAGAAAGCTCTGGTGTTCCACAGGGTAGCCATCTCGGCCCTTTGGTTTTTATTTTGGCACCACCCAACGACGTCGAGTGGGTCATTGGGGACTTATTGATATCAATTTATGCATACGAAAAGAAAATCTATAGGAGAATATCCTCTTCTCACGACTCTTGGGCCCAGTTTTTCAGTGGTGAGTTAAACTAGAGTTAACTAACTGTAGAAGAAAATTAAGCCACAAAAAAAGAACTCGGTGGACATACATCAAAAACATAAGTTCAGTTAACACTGAGTTAGCTTGCCAATTTTGATGAGTTAACTCAGGTTTCACTTTAATCTCGTACTGAAAAACTGGATCTTAAACTTTTAAACTTTTATTTTTTTACTATTCAATTGGGGTAAAATAAAACTGTAAGCTTATTTCTACTGAGACTGTAACACACAATTATTTCTCATGCAATAATCACAAAAAAATAAAGAAAATCAATCTTGCGGCGCAAAGATCCTTGAAGATGACTATAACATCATTACTCAAGTTATGTTCCATAAAAATTTCATATATGATAGATGAGAAGACGAATATAATCTGGGGAATAATGGTGCTGATGCTGCATAGTAGGCATATATGTAGGTACCTACACACCGATGTACTGTTCATAAATTTGTTCTCGATTCGATATAATATTCCAAGTGGCTATATAGGGACATCAAAACCACTTGAGAAGCTACACAAAATTAAGCTGTAATCAATTAGTATCATAATTATACCAAAGTTGTGTATTGTTAGGCAAGTTCGAAAAAAAATTATCGTGTCATAATGACCAAAACTATACATAAACAGCCAAATTAATAAACGTGGAATAGCGAAGGGTTAGGCCTTATTCCTTGGACTAAGTGCAAAGTGTTATTAATAAAACAAAATGTCTATTAAGTGACGTTTACTAAGCTAAACCACCGAAGTAGGTGGTTTAGCGAAGGAATAAGAACTAGATGTGTCAAATTTATTCTAAAATTAAAAAAAAATATAAGTGAAGATTGCAAATTTAGTTTTAAATAAAAAATAATGATTTCTACCAGATTTATTTAGTTCTTAAACTATTTGCAATTATATTGGACAATCAGCCACCAACGACAAGAAAAAGAAAAATATACAAAACCAGATATGATCCAATGCAAGTGCTTAGTGAGGAGAATTTTGGGAAGAAATATAGGTTTTCCAAGAAAAATATGAGAAAATTCATAGCAATTGATGAAGATAACCTTAATGGGGATACAAGAGGTGGTCATAACACACAACACAAACAATAGAAAAATGATAATAATTTGGACAGAAATATAATATATTAATAAGAAAATTGTTATGTGTGTTTGGTATAACGTGAGTCTTTTATTTTTACAAATTATCATAATTTGCTATCAAAACCCATACAAACAAACAGGCATCTTACTTATTGTAGTAGATTTTCTCAGAGAATTTTTCGTAAACGTCACTTTACTATTCCACGAACATTTTGTTTTTATTAATGTAAAATTTTAACCCGTAGCTTAACGCTTATTCTATGGTTTAGTAAAATCGTGGAATAAAGGTGGAATAAGAGTTTTTTATTAATAGGGCTGAAAGGGTCCGCCATCTAACGTTTTTTTTTTCAACTAGTGCTTATTTCGTGAATGGTAACACTCAGCTCATGTCTGATTTGACAGGTAATTATTTTTATCCTTCCGCTGAACGAATATGGTTGTGTATACGCTTCGCTAAGTGGGCCTGCGATCGACTTAGAGAAGATGCCGATTTTGAGAAAAAAAATCATCTTTTCAGACGAAGCTCATTTTGATCTTGGCGGGTAGTAAACAAGCAAAATTGTCGCTTTTGGGTCACAGAAAACCCGCACGCATACATTGAAAAGCCGATACACCCAAAACGAGTCACTGTTTCGGTGCGGATTTTGGTCCAGAGGCATAATTGGGCCATTTTTCGAAAATGAGCAAGGAGTGGCCGTTACAGTCAATGGCGATCGTTATCGGGCCATGTTGAACGAATTTTCGTTCACAAAAATTGAAGAGGAGGATATTGGCAACATTTGGTTTCAACAGGACGGCTCTACGTGCCACACAGCCAAAGCTACACTCGATGTTTTGCGCCATTTTCAAAAAAAAAAAATTAATTGGCGGACCCTTTAGTTGTTTAAGGTTCATAAAAGTTCTAAAGTCTACATCAGTTCTAGTTTTGTTATATTTCACCCAAGCTTTGTTTTTGTTCTGTTTTTTAAATTTTTCATTGACAGATCAAAAAATTGTGGTACATTTGAATTACTAAATGGTTTTTTCATTGGTACTGTCTCATAAAAACAGTCAAATAGTAGGTATGCTAGAAAATTTAAAACACATAACATTAATATCACAGTTAAGGAATAATTGTTTCCAATCAATAGTAAAGGGTTTTTCAACAGGGACGCTACAAAAGTAGAGCAACAGGGACAGCAAATGACGCCATATTTGTTGCCGCTCTTTTGACATTTCTCTTCAGTAAGGTTTGCCATTTCATGACGGAAAGATATACGAGCCAACAACCAGTCGAAATTATTAAAATTTACTACCGAAATTCGGAGTCAGTGGCCTCAACGTTAAGAGCGCTACGTCCAATTTATGGTCGTCATAATCGTCATAGCAGATCAACAATTGAGCGTCTAGTGGAAAAATTTGAATCCACAGGCACAGTACAAAATGTCGAGAATAATGCTGCCGCTGAGGCTTCAGTTGCAGAAAGCCCAAATGTGTCTCTCACACGTCGTTCTCAAGGGTTGGGCATCTCTGTGACGCCGTTGTGGCGAATTTTGTGAAAAGATCTTGGCCTACAGCCTTACAAGATTAAATTGACGCAAGAACTGAAGCCGCTTGGCCAACAGAAGCGTCTTATGTTCGTGAATTGGGCTGAGCAACAACTTGAAAATGATTCGGATTTTCATCGAAAAATCATCTTCAGCGATGAGGCTC
Organism: Leucozona laternaria; assembly: GCA_932273885.2. Taxonomy (NCBI): domain Eukaryota; kingdom Metazoa; phylum Arthropoda; class Insecta; order Diptera; family Syrphidae; genus Leucozona; species Leucozona laternaria. The sequence goes on along the minus strand of OW026366.1, from coordinate 196,010,278 downwards.
ATTTCTGGCTGAATGGCTTCGTCAATAAACAAAATATGCGGTATTGGTCAGGCAGCAATCCACACGTACTCCATGAGTCATCTTTGCATCCCGAAAAAATTACGGTTTCGTGTGGTTTATGGGCCGGCGGCGTCATTGGGCCGTACTTCTTCCGTGATGATCAACACCGGCACGTTACTGTGAATGGGGATCGCTACCGTTCAATAATAACCGAATATTTTTGGCCCCAATTGGATGATACGGACTTGGAGGACATGTGGTTCCAACAGGACGGCGCCACAAGCCACACAGCGAATGTCACTATCAATTTATTGGAAACCAAGTTTGGAGAACGTGTTATCTCACGAAATGGTCCAGTCGCTTGGATGCCTCAGTCATGAGATTTGACGCCGTTAGACTGTTTCCTGTGGGGCTACGTCAAGTCTATGGTCTATGCCAACAAGCCAGCGACGATTGGTGAACTTCGTACGAATATCGAACGTGAAATTGCAGCAGTATCGGCCGATTTATGGTTGAAAACCGTCGAAAATTGGGTTCAGCGTCTGGACTTCTGCAAGCGTGACCATGGTGGCCATGCAAAAGAAATCGAGCTCCATACAAATTGGCATTGAACGTACTTTTACAGGAATAAAGAAATTCATTGATTTCCAAAACCGTTTTTGTTTGCTCTTATTGAAAAACCCCTTACATAATAAATTAAACAGTTCAACAAAATTACATTTACGAAAGTTAAATTCGAATTTGATTTAGACTCAATGATATATCTAAGGCTGGATGATGACGATCCTCATCACATCAATTAAAGTTACAGTGGAGGGCATAACTGCAGCATCGGCTTTGAAAGTGTCAGAGAAAAATACCACATCCAAGACTTTTCCTAAATCGGTTGGAAACTCCGTTAAATTGATTCAATCCACAAGAAGACATGCCTCCTTGAATTCACTCATATCATCCAACCAAAATAATGATTTGCTTTTTTTTTAAAAGTGTGCTTTTTATATGCCTAAACACAAACACATTCCCACCCATTTCCCATGGAAAGGATCCTCGTCCTTTTATTCTCTCCTTATTTTGGGAAATTTTGGTTAACATTGACATATGGTACGATTTATATGTTTCCATTATTCGTGTCTGTTGTTTTTAAATGGGATTTAGGCAAACACATGAAATATAAAATCTAAAGATCAATATTTGTAAATAAGGACAAGACTGTAAGCATTTCTTTTTTAATCTACATATATAATTTGTAAGTTTATACACATTTTGGCAATTTGTGCCACATTTTTTGTTGAATCAAGACAACTCGGTTTAATGCTTACACGAAACGTGATTATTTGAACAACTTTTAATGGCTTTTCTATTGGGATTAAGACAAATAATAAAATAGCACACGAAACATTCTGTGTGGTGTGAAGAAGAAGAATTCGAATATTTGTGAATGTTGAGACGGAATTTTTATTGTTTTTTTTTTTTTTTTTTTTTGGGGGGGGTGATTCATTGATTGATTAAGAACATTAAACCATTGAAACGATTTGTGTTGTAGTCAATTAAATGTTTAGCTTTTTTTTCTTGTGTTGATATGTCAAACAAAGTCATTGTCATAAAAATTCAACTGATTTATAGACGAGTAGGTTTTTATGTGTCAAAGCAGAGTTGTTGTGCATTAAAAAGGACGCAATGGGACTGGGTGATGTTCTTTTAACTGTGTTTACTATTTTGGCAGGAATGTCTATTTTATTTATAAAGGAAAAGAGCAATACATTAACTCTCCAGTGAAGTTTCTTTTTGACATTAAATTTTTTTTAACTGTTAAAGTGACATTTAGAATTCAAATCAAATGTATGATACTCAAGTTCGAGTGTAATTGATGGCTAATTATTGAAAATTAATTGATTTAGGCCCGTTTTAAGTATTAAAGTTCAACATAAGAGCTTATGTAACAGTTAAAGAAAAAGTAAAACATTAGCGTTGAAGTTACTAAGGCCTGTTTGCTGAACCGAAACTTACGTATTTAAGTTCAACATAAGAGCTTATGTGAAAGTTTCCGTTGAAGAAAAAGTAAAGGGTTTTCCAATAAGAGGTGTTATTTTGATATTCAAAGAAAAATGGCATTTTTTGAGATAAATGATCGGATGTTTATTTCATTATAAAGAGGAAGGTATGCCGTATAATATAATGGAACGCAACATCAGCCAAATGGCCGCCACGACCACGCTTACAGGACCATATCCTCGATAGCCTCACGAATTCCATCTTTGAGGTGTTGAATCGACGCTGGGCTGTTGGCGTAGACCTTATCTTTCACGTGGCCCCAAAGGAAGAAGTCGCAAGGTCTTAAATCACAAGATCTCGGTGGCCAATTGTGATCACCTCTTCGAGAGATAACACGGTCCGGAAACTTTTCCCGTAAAAGATCGATGGTTTCATTGCTTGTGTGGCACGTAGCGCCGTCTTGTTGAAAGTTAAGTTGAGAGGCTTTTCAACAATAACTCTTGGGTTTTCCGAGTCCCAGATGCGACAGTTTTGCTTGTTGACGTAGCCTCCGAGGTGGAAATGGGCCTCATCAGTCAAGATGATTTTTCGATGAAATTCCGGATCATTTTCATGCATTTCAAGGACCCAATCAGCAAAGACACGACGTTGTTGATGATCAGCCGGCTTGGGTTCTTGTGTTAACTGAACTTTATAAGCCTTAAGGCTCAAGTCTTTATGCAAAATACGGTGTAATGACGTTTGTGGAATGCCTAATTCCAAAGAACGACGAGGAAAGGACAAACCTGGGTTTTCTTCAACACTTTGGGCTACAACAGCAATATTCTCAGTTGTTCTTGAGCGACGTGCACGGGTTTTATTCTTCACATCACTTACTTGTCCCAACAGCTCGAATTTGTCCACCAATTTCTGTATTGCGCTCCGACAAGGTGCTTCACGACGACCCAAAAATGTTTTAGTTTTACGAACCGTCTCTGCCAAATTTTCACCATGTTTATAGTGAATTTTAATAATTTCAATGCGTTGTTGAAGCGTGTATCGTTCCATTTTTATTAATGGCGTAGTTTCTACTTGTCAAATGTCAAAAAATGACAGCTTCAAAAGTGACAGCTACCGAAATAGCGGGCTATTCAAAATAACACCTCTTATTGGAAAACCGTTTAGAACATAAGCGTTTAAGTTACTAACCTTTTTAGGTCATCAGACCTGTTACGTCCGTGGGTGATCCCATGAGGGACATAGGGCATCAACTACCGCTCACCATCGTTTACGGTTTCCGGAGATGTATTTCAGCTCTCTACAGCTCTTCCCTAATTGCACTGACTCTTCCTCGATTGTTCTGAACCATAAGCTTCTCGGTCTTCCGACTCTTCTGCCTTCTCGAGTGGGCGGGTTCCACTGCATTGCTTGGCTTGCAATGCAATAGTTTCCTTTTCAAAGCGTGTGTCCGATCCACTGCCACTTCCGTCTACGGATAACAGATTATATGGGTTCCTGACCCGTTCTCCTATGAAGTTCTTCTTTCGATATATACGATTGGCCCAGAAAACCCTTAAGATGTTTCGCAGACATCTATTTACGAAAATTTACAGCTTTCTTGTTACAGTTGATGGAACTTTCCACATGCTGCATCCGTAGAGCATACATACTACATTAGACATTAGAGCGATACAGTCGTAGCTTGGTCATTTAGCTGAGAGAGTTATTCCTCCAAATAAAGGGTGATTTTTTAGCTGGTTTGGTTTTGGCAACACTGGTTTTGACAGCTGACGTGTGTTTAGTACCTTGTGTCACTGTCAAACAGCTTCAGTTTGGTTTGCAATTTAACCATGGATCGTCTTACAAATGAACAACGCTTGCAAATTATTGAATTTTACTATCAAAATTCGTGCTCGGTTAGAAATGTTCATCGCGCGCTGCTTCCATTTTATGATCGGCATTCTCGACCTTCTGAGCAGTCTATTCGGAAGATTGTGACCAAATTTCGCACCAAATTTACTTTGTTGGACATTAAACCACCAACACGTTTACGTACTGTGCGTAGTGAAGAAAATATTGCGGCCGTATCAGCTAGTGTGACAGAAGACCGCGAAATGTCGATTCGGCGCCGTTCCCAGCAGTTAGGCCTTTGTTACAGCACTACGTGGAAAATTTTGCGGAAGGATTTGGGCGTAAAGCCTTTTAAGATACAGCTGGTGCAAGAACTAAAGCCAGCCGACTTACCACAACGCCGATTTTTTGGTGAATGGGCTCTTGGAAAGCTAGCCGAGGATCCGCTTTTTTATCGAAAAATTGTGTTCAGCGATGAGGCTCATTTTTGGTTGAATGGGTACGTAAATAAGCAAAATTGCCGCATTTGGAGTGAAGATCAGCCAGAAGCATTGCAACAGCTACCAATGCATCCCGAAAAAGCCACTGTTTGGTGCGGTTTATGGGCCGGCGGCATTATTGGGCCTATTTCTTCAAAGATGATGCGAATCGCAGCGTTACTGTCAATGGTGAACGCTACCGAGCGATGATAACAAACTTTTTTTTGCCCGAAATGGAAGTTCTTGACTTGCATGATATGTGGTTTCAACAAGACGGTGCCACATGCCACACAGCACGCGAAACAATGGCGCAATTGCGAGGCGAGTTTGGTGAACAGTTAATTTCACGTTTCGGGCCGGTCAATTGGCCGCCTAGATCGTGCGATTTGACACCATTAGATTATTTTTTGTGGGGGTATGTCAAGGCTAATGTCTATAGGGACAAGCCCGCTTCGATTGACGCACTGGAAGCCAACATCCATGCATTCATTCGTGAGATACCGGCCGATATGTGTGAAAGAGTATGCCAAAATTGGACTCAGCGGATGGGCTACCTGACACGCAGCCGCGGTCAACATTTGCATGAAATTATCTTTAAACATTAAATTGCAAGGTTCAAACTATCGATTCAAATAAATATTTCATTGATTTTTTCGAATTTTTTGTTTTTTTTTTTAAAAAAGTTCTAAACCTCTTGAAAAATCACCCATTATTAGACAACATCCCGAACGTAGCCTTTGCTTTCCCGATACAGCTGTTGATGTCTTGCTCAGTTCTGCCTTCTGTTGGAAACTCTGTACTATCTCTACAGGCTGTTGAGAAATATTTATTTGAGAGGAAGAACCTAGTTCCGAGGCTGATTATCTTTGTTTTTTCCGTATTGCTTTTCAGCCCCACGATTTCTGCTTCTCTCTCTCGAAACCCTTGTTGTCATTTGATGGAGATCCATGATCTTATGAGAGAGTAAGCAAACGTTGTGTGCGTCGCCCGTGTAATCTAGATGTTTCAGATTAGTTGTCAGAGTCCATCGAATTCCTCCGTTTCCTGTCAAGGCGAAGGCTGCGTGCAATACATCACTTATCACCAATAAAAACAGAATTGGTGACAGTATGCAGCACTGTCTGACCCCACTTTGGATTTCAAATTCATCCAACAATCTTCATCCATGCAAGACTATTAAGTTGAACATAAATAGTTAAGTTGTACAGTAAAGTTTAATTGCTATTCACAATCGGCAATCATCAAGTCGGAGCTATTTGAAAATTAACCAAGTTACACGGAAAAGGGTATAATCGTCTAAACGGTATATTGTCGAGACGATTGCGTTACACGAAGCAATACAATCATTGGAAGCATCAACTTCTTGCACGATGCTACCTTGTTCTGCATCATCTTGAACTTGATGTTAAAGCTGAAATCTTGAGTTCAATTATTTCTTCTAGGAAAACAAAACTTACCCTCGTAATAAATCATATACAAATGAAGAAAATGTTCAATATAATACAGAAACACATACATACAATATGCGCATTCTCAATCATACTAACCCAAAAGCATATATTTGAATTTTAGGTTATAACTGCAAATTTGATTTATGTATTTTAATTAGAACAATTTATTTCCTTAGCACGTTGCGTGAATTTTGTCTATAATACCTTTCTTTGCAAGGAAGTACCTACCTATACGAACAATACCAAATTAGATTGCCGCGATATTTCTATTTTTAATCTCATGCAGGGGTGGGTTGGATAAACGTATACATAATTTAATAATAAACTAAAAATGCAGCACCGATTAGGGAGGTTATAGAAATATAGGTTAGGTACCTTTTAAGAGTTCCTATTCTTATCCTACCATATATGCGCGCTAATGTAATGTTATATACGACGCGACGACGACTCACGGCAGTTGAGTCTGAGTGTAATCATGCGATCTATAAATTATTTATTATTTAAATAGATTTTACATAAAAATTATTCAACGTGCAGCATTAGTCGAGTTTCGTGTATAACTTTTTAAAGAGTGTGGGAAAAAAGTTTACTCATCGAAAAATTGTGTATAAACTAATTCATAGGGGGCAGGGCATACAGGGTGATTTGCATAAGATGCGACAAAAGGTTAGGAAGTGTAGGTTGGGTCATGACAAGAAATAAAGCATATGGCAAGGGGTCTATTTTCCCCCTTTTAAAGCGAAAAGAATTTTTTTTTTAAATCGAGTTGAATAGAAAAAAGTTTCGTTAAAAATTAACAAAAGTAAATAAATATGTCAGTTAATATTAGTTACTCGAACCCCATGAAATTATATATTTAATATTTTATTGCTGCCCCCAGCACACGTTGTTCTGCCTTTTCCGGGAGATGGCGTGATGTTTGATCCGGATTAAATGTCTTGTACTTTTTTAGAAAAATATCTAAATCTACTTTACTACCTACGTATAGTGGAAATAAGATCTTTAGAGCAACTTAAGCAACGGATTGGACTCAAATTAGAGGAATTTTACATAAATTGTCCGCCAAATAACTTTTCTTTTTTTTTTGAAAATGGCGCAAAACATCGAGTGTAGCTCCGGCTGTGTGGCACGTAGCGCCGTCCTGTTGAAACCAAATGTTGCCAATATCCTCCTCTTCATTTTTTGTGAACAAAAATTCGTTCAACATGGCCCGATAACGATCGCCATTGACTGTAACGGCCACTCCTTGCTCATTTTCGAAAAATGGCCCAATTATGCCTCTGGACCAAAATCCGCACCGAAACAGTGACTCGTTTTGGGTGTATCGGCTTTTCAATGTATGCGTGCGGGTTTTCTGTGCCCCAAATGCGACAATTTTGCTTGTTTACTACCCGCCAAGATCAAAATGAGCTTCTTCTGAAAAGATGATTTTTTTTGGCAAAATCGGCATCTTCTCTAAGTCGATCGCAGGCCCACTTAGCGAAGCGTATCACAAACATATTCGTTCAGCGGAAGTATAAAACTAATTATCTGTCAAATCAGACATGAGCTAAGTGTTACCATTTACGAAATAAGCACTAGTTGAAAAAAAAACGTTAGATGGCGGACCCTTTATTTCTGTTATTTACAATTTTCTAAGGAACTAGAAGAGATTTTAGCATCTGATTATGGTTTTTGACTAAAAACTGAGTAGAGCATTGAATATTAAAAATAAAAGTACGTAAAATTTTTAACAAAATTTGTTTTAAAATTAATTTTTCAAAAACTGTTCACTTTGGCTTTACATGGCCATCCCAAGTAACATTTTTCCTCTCATAAGACGCTCCGAGAGCGCTACGGGAGCTAAATGCACTCTTGAGGAGTTCTTCTAGATTCTTATAAGATTGTTAAAAGCCTTAAATGGCCTAGTTATGGGAGCCTCTTGATCCTATAGGAAGAGTTTTATTCTTCTTATGCGATTATAGGCGCCGCTTTGTAAATCTAGTAAAGGTCTCTGAACTCTTCCTATGGGAGTGCGTCTCTTCCTACAGAAGTTGTTAAAAAGAGAACGAGTGTGTGTAAACTTAAAAAAACATATATCTTTCGCATTTTTAATTTCTTTTTATTGAAGAAGGTAGGCGAATAGTTTTTATGTGTGTTTGTGATTCTCTAATGTCAAAAAATAATGTGTTTTTTGATGCGAGTATTTATCTCACAAGTTAATTGACGTATTATATTTATTTGTAAAAATCATGGCATATGTAGGCTAAATTCTTGGTGCAATTAAAATTGCATCTACTAATTTAAACATTTTACTTCGAAACATAACAACGCGCTTCCAAAATTATGCATATTTAAAATATTTTGTTATTAATTATAATCTTATTATAGGGTTACCATTAATAGTTTTTTAGGTGCAAAAATCACCAAAGTATGTTTTTATACAATTCACAAAATGCGATCATTCATACCATATTTTTTTCCAATTACTGTCATTATCGTGCTTTTATGACAAAAATTGGATCTAGAGGTGTACAAAATATGACGCTTTTTCATTATTAAGATTTTCTGAAATTTTCCAATATATTTGTCATTAAAACTGAAAAAAACAACTAATTTTTTAAAGATGCCATTTTACTTGTGTCGTGTTAAAATACTGCTCTCACAAATTTTAAATAATGACATAACACAAAAAAGAATGTCCCCGCTCATTCTTCTCTGGTATAGTAGCTGTATACTAAGTTATACAAATCCATTTTTATACAACTAATATCATAAGCAAATAAGAGAAAACAAGATGAATATGACGTTTTGGTCAGAATGGAAAACCAAATATGATAATTCAAAACCCTCAAAATATAATGAAAACATTATGTTCATATTGCAACATGGCTGCTGTTGATTAAAACTTTAACTCTTGTTTTAACATCTCTATGAGATCTTTGGATGATGATGAAGTCCCATTACAACGCTTGAGCTCCCGTAAGAAGTGTCGCTCTCAGTAAATATAAATTTTCTTTGAGAGACAGTACTTCTTATGGGAACTAAAATGCTCTTATGGGACTTAAATTTGACATTTAACTTTCAAACGAAACACAATTGTCTGTGGGGCATTCCTTCTTGTTGCAAATGCCAACTTTTATTAAGAAATTTAAATGTGAAAGCAAAAAATCGATAGTTGTGTTAGATTAACATTTTGAAACAATGGAACAAAATTATAACCTAATAATTTTTCGAATAAAGTAACAATCAAAGTTAACTGGATATAGCTTGGTGTTATTTAAATCACTCCAAAGCTGATGACAGCCGATGCAACAACAGTATAAGATATACCATAAACATTATGGGATACTCATGGTGATTTCCATTTGTACAATTAATAAGGTTGTTTCGATCAATTCTATCAAAATAATGCTTTTGAGATACTAATAATATTAACTACCTTAAGTTTGAAATGTGTGCTTTGTTGTTATAATATTTATGAATATGATCAAATTCACTACTTCCAGTTCTACAGCCCCGAAATTAGGTAAACAAAGAGAACAAAAAATCAACCAAAGAAACTTGCTCGCAACGAAAAGAATCAAACTTTTCCTTGAAATCTAAAATTACATCTGCCGCCACCAATCAAATAACCGATCCCATAGAAACATGAATAGAAGCAAGTTTTGTGAACAAAAAGAACGCACTGTACAATTCAACTATAACATCTGTTCGTTTGATATTCAAAACTGGCGCCGTAGCTCCTATTAGAATCTTGAAAAAAACTTATTTATGAATAGTCTCATTGAAGTATTATTATGGGATTATAAAGACTAAAAATGACGTTTAGAGTTTTAATTTCATAACGAGATACTTATGAGACTTAAATAGATTAAGATATAGGATTTAAGTACTTTCAAATTTAAAAAATGCTTAGCTCTTACAATAAAAATGCTATGAGACGAATTTGAGTTTCATAACAAGAGATTCATTCTTAAGTATAGCAATAGGATTTAAAAGAATCTTATGGGAGCTTTCTTCAGATTTGAAGAGCTTAACTTCGGGAGTTTGTTAGTTGGTAGTAGTAAGTGTAACCGTTGTTTTCAATAATGTTTTTCTCCAGTTGTAAGTCATTTTTTCAGAAAATTGCCCCTCCCGGCTTAACGAAGGGGAATAGAGCCCCCTCCCATATAATTTTTTTTCTTGTCTTCTCTTGACCCAAACTACACGCTCTAGCTTTTGGCACAGCTTATCCGAATCAACCTGTATATGTACAGAATTTACTTATAATTTGACAACGCCACCATTCGAGAAGTATTTTGAATTACAAAGAATATTTACGGGTAGTTTGTGCAGTCGTTTTCACTCAAAATAGATGACATGACAACTTTTATTTTGAAAAATGATGGTGTGAGAAAAAAGTAACATCTGAATTATGAAACTGTGATGTTACTTTAAATAATAATTTTTCAATAAATTAAAATAACGTGCACCAACAAAAATTCAGGAAAAATGTGTTGAAAATTTAATAAAAGAAGAAAAGTACGTATACACATATACACCCAAGTGTACCTTTATTTTGAGAATAAATGGGTGTTTTTTTTAACGTGTGGTTGGTTTTCAATCTGGCAATACTTTTTTTCGAAGTTGGTCTTTTTGACAGCTGTCACTTGATTTATGTTCCGTTTGGTTTGCGCTGCGTCCAATATTCGGTCGACATAATCGCAAAATCGCATAAATTCGAGCAACCATGGGTCGGTGTCCCACCACGTTTACTCTAGCGGATAATGCGCATCTGCGGTTGGACGGTGGACCGATTTGCATGAAATTTGGTACAGAGAATATTCGAAATTTCGTTTTAGCTCATCTAGAACGGGTAGCTGCCATACAAATATTTTGATTTCTTCAAATTTTCTCGAAAACAGCTCTAACGATTTCGATTAAACTTCGTACCTGTAATAACCAAGTCAATTGTAAGAAAACTGCATTTCTGTTTTTTCTCAAAAAATTCAAATTACGGAATTAGGTATTCAACGTTTTTTGAGAAAATGGTCATATTTTGAGGTTATTCGCGTATATCTTTGCCATGGTATGAACGATTTTGTTATAATTTTCCAATCTAACGCTTCTCAATAATTTAAACAATAATGCATTTAAAAATGTTTAAAAACATTTTTTTATAAACATGTTTTTATAAACATTTTTTTATAAGGCATAAAACATATTGGGGCATATTCATAGTCACTTTTAAGCTCCAGTTTATCTTAGACCTGGGTTTATCCTATCTAAATAACATTGATTAAACCCCAGTCTTAGATAAACTGGAGTTTAAAAGCGACTATGAATATGCCCCATTATTTGCGTATTCCCTCCCCGAGCTCATACCACTGTTTTACTACTTTAAAAAAAAATCGGTTTATTTCTTAAGTACAAACTCTTGCTTTCAGATGACATCAATACGGAACAAAAGGGCAATCAGGAGTTGCAGGAGTATAATCAGAGTGACGGTGTTTTTCACACCGTCAGTTATACCTCATAGCTCATACGTTGTCTTCTGTAGGTTTGGAGACCCAAAAAATCTTAATATTTGTGCTTTAAATAACGATAAAGGTTTTTCCAATAGAAACGGACATATTTTGACAGTTCATGGCGGCCATGTTCTTTTATATTTTCTTATGGCCTTTTCAATTAGAGTCAGAATGACAGTTCTTCTTCTGAAAGGAAGAGAGATTTGCTTCTGATTTTGTTTTCAGAATCGTTCCAGAAAAGTTCACACGTATCAAATCGTTCTCCCGGATTACCAATCGAAAAGGCCATTAGTTTTCCTATTTTTTTGACATTAAAGGCAAACCGCCATGGTAAGTTACAGTGTCGAGCAAAACGAGCAAATAATTTAATTTATCAAAATCTATTTTAGCAATTATGCGTGCGTTGCGCCCATTTTACGCTTTACATGGTCGTCCTTCGAAGCCGAATATTCAAAGTTTGGTGATTAAATTCGACATTCTCTCTGTGAGAGCCGGTACTTCTGCGCTTGCAACGATGGCATTGCCATATCACCATCAATGGAGAGCGCTACTGATCAATGGTAACCAATTTCTTCTTACCCAAATTGAATGTTATGGTTGTGAGCGACATGTGGTTCCAACAGAACGGTGTTACTAGCCAGGTGCCACACAGCTGATGACGCAATGGACATTTTTCAAGGTTGATTTTAGGGATGGTTACCTAAAGGAGAGGTGACACGAACTGGCCACCAAGATCTTATGATTTGAATCCATTAAACTTTTTCTTGTGGGATTTCCATAAGTTGCAGCAGGGTTGCCAGTTTGGGGGTTTTCCCCCTAGATTTAGGGGATTTTTTTGTCGTTGGGTGGTAATCTAGGGGGACGAGATGTTAGGGGGGAAATCTGGGGGGATTCATTTAGAGCTAAAAGGTTGACGAATCGTATGGGTATTGAAACAGCTGACAGTATTCTACGAGCTAGACATTCCTTACATTCTGGATGTCATAATTTTACACGAACAGAAGAAATGCTTAAAACTTTCACAAGTGAGAATATGTATCAAACCGACGCGACAGCCAAAACGAAGATCACGATAATGTATTAGAACTTTTTTAAAGAAGTGCAAAAAAAATTTTTAATTCCTTTATTTTTTAATTTTCATATTTATGTATCTATTTTTCGTGAGTTAAACCAGAGTAAGCTAGCTCTAGAAGTAAATTAACCCACACTGAACTGAGAAAGCAGTTTTTCGGTGGAGAATTAATGTGGAATGACTTAACAAACTCTTTGCATAAAACATTTGAGTTAACACACCAAATTTTATGATTTAACTCACGTTTAACTTTAATCGCGCACTGAAAAACTGGACCTTAGGGCTTGTTTCACAATGTCTGATTAAAGTTCTAAACAAGCAACTTGGAACTTATTATTCAATTTTCAATCTCTCTTATGTTTCCCAATATCTGAATAGTTCGTATAACTTACAATTAAAGTTCAAAGTATTTTAATTGCCAGATGAAGTGTCGATTAGCAAATTTACTTGGCAATTTAAATATTTTTAATTGATTTTTTTAAAGTTTTCATCAGCCAAAACAATTTTCTCTCGAAAACTGGAACATCTAATTGACACATATCTACATATATTATTTCGAAAAATTGTGAAACGCTTTTTTTGTGAAAGTTTTTTACTGAGAGGATTTAATTTGCGGATAATTTAAATGACGAATAAATTATCAAAACTTTACTCAGACATTGTGAAGCCACCCTAAACAAATTTTCTTTTATTACCTAGTACCTACCTTTTTTATAAATTTGTTTACTGTAGTTACTTACTTTACTTGAATTACTTAAATTTAAAATTAAAAACAAATTTAGGAGCTGTGAATAAAAATAAAAAGTTAAAAAAAAAAAATTTAGGGGTTTTTGTTGATGAAATGTGGTAATCTGGGGGGTTTCTAAATGTTTCTGGGGGAAATTTTGTTTCCATCTGGCAGCACTGAGTTGCAGGTATATGCTAATAAGCCCGTTCGTAAACGACCCGTTTCCTTAAAAGTCTCCATAAACCGTGCCTTCGCCCAAAATCACCCTGATTTATATGCGCCGGAGTCATAGAGACAAAAGACCTGAAGAAGATGGTATAAGCAGGACGTTCGAAACGTCGTCAAATCTAGATTAACAATTATTCAAATAAGATCTGAAGCCTACTTAGAAGTCAAATTATATATTTAATTAAAAAAGGTCACGAAAAAGGAATTATTCTTATGAAATGTTTTACTAAAAATAGCTCATAAGACTGCCTGTGGATGAATGAAACGTGAGTTACCATCGAATTATCCATTTTGTTTGGTGTATATGCTATGCATAACGCGTGGGTAATATTATAATTACCTACAATCGTATATTGGATGACTTGTTCTACATAACTTAACTTCTTCACAACCCAAACTGAATTTCTTGATCAACGTCTGCATATCTTAGATTCCCATCTATAGAAGCAACATATATGTAGAAAGATAGGTACCTACTTATTTTTTCTATTAACGTAGGTAAATAAGAAAAATATTCGTCTACTCTTATTAGCATAATATTTTCATTCATATCTTTGGGCAATATTTTTTTTTGTATGTTTATTTAACTGCGATAGCATTATTTTAAGACCCTTAAACATCACCGTCATCAAATATTTATGTGAAAATCTCACTCAACAAAAGATGATTAAATAGGCTGTTTATAAAAACGAAAAACGCCCAAATGTAAAGGTTATCCAAACTGCTCACCACCACTCATTAAGAAAAGAAGAACAAACTCTTCGGGGAAGATTGAGATGAAAAGTATAGAAAGAAAGATTTACCTACCTAAAAGAAAAAAAGAAGCAAACACTTTTTTTCCATACTCATCCATTGTTGTTGTTGTAGATAAATTCCCAATTCAAGCACGTTTATTCATATAGATTTTTTTTCCTTTCATCTCTAAAAGCCTAATCCTCTTAACAAAATAGAGAAGAAAACCACCTGAACTCTGAACAAGCTGCCTCAAGGCCAACTTCCTGTTCAGGCTTTACACTCGAATAAAAAACCAAAATAATACTCTTTGAAGTATATTTACCTTTGCAAACTGGGCTTAGTCGCGTGTACACTGTATACACATCTTTAACCTACCTGTTTTGGGTTTCGCTATACTAGTACCTAATGCCTTAACGCTGGGCTTTTATAGGTCCACGTCCTTAACATACAGTTTTTTGAAATATCCTTTAACATCTTTATAAACCGTCACTACTACATTCAAAGCAGCTAGTGTGGTTGTGTGTTGTGTATTATTGCGACGAAAAACACATTCCCATACATTTGGCAGTCAACTTTACCCCGAGAGTCAACATTTCATTTTTATGTTTTTTTTTTTTTTTTGTTTAAATGTTCACCCCCTTTGAGGTTCCGGTAAAGGAAGGAGAATTTTACAATACGGTGAGTTAATCTCTTTGCCTAGATTCAAAAAATGGTTTACATTATAACGGGTGCGTGCACAGTAGTCCTCTTGTTTATGGTTGGATAATATTTTTGTTAGGAAATGGTAAGACACTTCGAACATTTCAAAGTATTTTTACTGGGAGAAACTTTTTGAACAGGAGTATTTATAATTTATGCAGCTGCAATTATTCGTTGTGGAACTCAAAGTTATAGTAGGCTTTATTTGAAAACCTTGAACAAAAACTGAGAATTTAAGGAACAAAAGTGTTTACAACGATTTTGGAGTAAATAATGTCAAGCTGGGTTTCTGGTAGTGTATGGTGATTTCCTCTTTTAAACTTAGTTTAACCTTAAATATGTATGTAGGGTGTTTTTTTTATAGGTAAAAAAGTTTAAGTTGGCAATACTATTTTAACTGGCACCCATTTTGTCAGCTGTCAAGTGATTTATTTTTAGTTTGGTTTGGCTATAGGGTTGCTTAAACATCGATAGTCAGCGCTTTCAATAGTATCGATAATTTTAATATAAAACTATCGATGGTATCGATAGTATTTTTATTTTAAAAGCCTTAGCCGTTGGTTTGTAATTTATCCATACGAATTCGAACCTGTGCATACGTTCTGTAACTCTTGCATTGAAAAAAAATCAGTCGAGAAACGATGAAAATTGAAACAAATCATATGAGTTTTGATCCATTTTTCAACGTTTCTCGACCAATTTTATCGATGCAAGAGTTACACGTTGACTCATGAGTTTTTTTGAAAGTAAACGAGTTGGAAGATGAGATCCGATCTTTTTTCTCACTCCCACTCATTAAATTTCGAAAAGAGTCATGACTCTTGAGTATAATAGTTTCAGTTTCTGTATCCTTTTGTCGTTTTCGTTTGGATTTCGGAACTGTTCCATTCCTATCGAAAATGGGAAATATGGAGTAAAAGGAGTGAAAAAGGAGTAGCTCCGAACGTCCACTCGAAAACGACATTTATCTCGTATTGCTTATTATGGGTTTCAACACCAATAAAGTTGTGCGGTGAAAAACTATCGATAGTATTTTTAAAACTATCAATACATTCGATGGTTGTTTACTATCGATACTATTGATAGACTATCGATGTTTAAGCAACCCTTTGGCATTTCAACATGATTAGACTGACGCCTGAACAACGCTTCCAAATTGTGCCCAAATGGGCCCAAAACAAGATTAACGTTGATCCTAATTTTCATAAGCGAGTTTTGTTTAGCGATGAAGCACACTTTTGGTTCTATGGATACGTCAATAAACAAAACTGCCATATTTGGAGTGATGGTAATCCTCAAATGTATATTGAGACACCGTTACATCCACAAAAACTGACTGTTGGGTGTGCTTTATGGTTTGGTGGAATAATTGGTCCGTACTTCTTTAAAAACGATGATGGCCACAACGTTACAGTCAATGGTGAGCTATGATTACTGACTTTTTTCGTTCATCAATTGAACAACCATGATGTGCAGGAGCTGTGGTTTCAACAAGACGGCGCATTATGTCATACAGCTCGTGCCACAATTGATTTGTTGAAGGAAACGTTTGGTAACCGCATAGTTTCACGCTACGGACCCATGAATTGGGCTCCAAGATCGTGCGATTTAACGACGGTCGACTATTTCCTGTGGGGATATGTAAAATCGCTAGTCTACGCCGATAAGCCCGAAACAATTGGCTAATTGGAGGACAACATTCACCACGTTATTGCCGAAATACGGCTACAAATGTTGGAAAAAGTCTTCGAAAATTGGACCTCCAGATTGGACTACGTCAGAAGATTATCTTTCGAATAAAGTAAATTTCATTTCATTTAAATAAATCATCTTTGTTTTATTCCATTTCAAAATTCTATGCCTCTAAAAAAAAACACCCTTCACATATGTTATTACAATAGTTGAACTAACCAGATCTGAGTCGAGTCAGACAGCAGATGGAGATTGGAGACATCAACTTCACTCCCTTTCATGATGACATCAACGAAGCTAGCTGGAAATATGGGGATCTTGGTCTAGTTAAAAGCTTAAGGTTTAATTGTAATACAAGACTCAAGACTTATTCAGCCATCCATGCCAACACAGCATTTGTTATTTTTTTCAAAATTTTTGAATCCTTACTTTGTTCCAATTTAGGTGGAAATAAACATCGAGAACCATCATCAAACAACAGTTGTAAAAGGGTGTTTTTTATATTTCTGCAGTCGTATTTAAAAACTTATTCCAAAGTAAATATGTCTAACTTTAGACAGATTTCCAACATCGAAACCCCATTAGTAAACATTTCTTAACGACTGCCTAACTAAGACACCGAAATTTGTAGTCTAAACCTTTTCTATAGAGGGAACCATTCAATATATTTAGGAGGAAGAGGGCAAGTTTTCACAAGTTATCGTGAAATAAGTGAAATGTCCAAAGTTCATTAAAAATGGATTAATTCATTCCAGATGGATAGACTAGACTCCAGGGCCCTATTTCATAAACAGTGACAATTGCGAAAGGTGACAATTTGTTAATTTACAACAATTGTCAAGATCTGTTCCATAAACAATTTGACAATTTTATAGAATTTGTCAGAAAATACCCGACAATTGTCAACTTTTCGGTTCATAAAATAATTGTCCTGACAATGAATTGTCAAGTATTTTTCTACAACTGTCAGGAATTTTCTGACAGATTTGTACCGACAATTCTTTTACGAAATGAAAAAACATATACATTTTTACATATTTTGTCAGTATTTAATTGACAACTGTGACAGGAAACTCAATTTCCAAGACTCAGACTCGTCAAGTGTTGACAATGAAAAGACAGAAGTTGAGCTAAAATGCTAAATAATATTTTTTCAAGAGAAAGTTTTGACGATTCTCTGTTGGAACTCCGTATGTAATACGCCGACGCCCCCTACATTTTAAACAGAGAATAAATTATGATTTTGACACGTTCAATGGCTATTTTATACACTTCACTTTAAAATAATAAAACACAACTTCGTCAACTGTGACATTTTAAATTTGAAGGAATGCCTGCGTTCTGTAACTTCTAACATCGAGAAAATCGGCCGAGAAACGATGAGAGTTGAAACAAAATGCATAGGTTTTGTTCCATTTTACATCGTTTCTCGACGTGGGGACTGCATGTAGGCCATGACAAATTTCAAGATCATACAATGACCAAATTATCACGACAAATGTGTCAGTGCATAACAATGAGAAAATTGTCATGACCAAATTGTATTTTTCTGACAAATTTGTCAACTTTTATGAAATACAAATTTGTCAGACAAGTGTGTCATATTTGTAGAATTGTCACCTGTCATTTTTTTATGAAAAAGGGCTCAGGTCTGTTATTGAAGACGAGGAAATATTTGGAACATAACTGTTGAAATGCATTTATATATATATACGGAGATGGTTAAAGTTAGTTTATTTTAGGCAACAACTATAGCTGGACCTAGAAATTGTCGAAGAATGTTCTTAGAAATCATAATTAATTCGACTGTTGGTTTTTAAATTGGTAACAGGGTTTTTAGTGACATAATTTTTACAGCTGAAAGATGACTTTTACTCACTGCTCACTGAAATGTGTGCGTATTGATCGCACTAACTAACTAAAGGGTCCGCCATATAACGTTTTTTTTTTAACTAGTGCTTATTTCGTGAATGGTTACACTTAGCTCATGTCTGATTTGACAGTTTATAAGTTTTATCCTTCCGCTGAACGAATATGGTTGTGTATACGCTTCGCTAAGTGGGCCTGCGATCGACTTAGAGAAGATGCCGATTTTGCCAAAAAAATCATCTTTTCAGATGAAGCTCATTTTGATCAGAAAACCCGCACGCATACATTGAAAAGCCGATACACCCAAAACGAGTCATTGTTTGGTGCGGATTTTGGTCCAGAGGCATAATTGGGCCATTTTTCGAAAATGAGCAAGGAGTGGGCGTTACAGTCAATGGCGATCATTATCGGGCCATGTTGAACGAATTTTCGTTTACAAAAATTGAAGAGTAGGATATTGGCAACATTTGGTTTCAACAGGACGGCGCTACGTGCCACACAGCCGAAGCTACACTCGATGTTTTGCGCCATTTTCAAAAAAAAAAATTTTATTTGGACAACCCTTTAGAACAAATGTTGCTTTAAAAATTTTTTAAAAGCAATATTCTTTAAACTATTGAGAAGCATAAGAGTGCAAAATTATAACAAAATCGGTTAAACCATCAATGAGATATAATTGAATCACCCGAAAATAAGACCATTATGGTCTTATGCCAGTATGGCAGCTACCCATTCTAGATGAGCTAAAAGAAAAATTCGAATTTCCCCTCTAGGGAATCACATAAAAATGATCTGTACCAAATTTTATGCAAATCGGACCACCCATTTAGGCTTTAGCTCAAATTACAGTGGACGCACAGACGCACACTCGCAAAGATACACCGACCGACGGACGGCATGACGAAACCCACTTTTTCGGAGTGTTGGTTTTGATTACAACCTCGAATTTTTTTTTACACGAAACCAATACTTGCCCTATAGAGCAAGTAAAAATATGCTGTATTGATTACCGCTTTACTTCAATTGAAGTAGATCTACTTTTTTTTCAAAAAATTTTAAATCTACAGGGTGGCACACGAATCGTGCTAGAAAAATAAAACGTAATAACTTTATTTCTGTGTGAGTAGTCGGCATATTTTTTTTTTATTTTGCAGGTTAGTATTTAGATTTATGAGGCTGGTGAACATGTTTGCCGAATCTGGAAGCATCGCATGAAGACCGTACCATCGAGATCCCAATGTTCGGGTTTTGGATACAATCGCGGCTGTAGCATCGGTAATACAGGCAAATCCAAGCGTTTCGACTCGAAACTTATCGGTGCAAATTGGAGTTAGCAGACGATCATTACAACGGATACTTCATGATGACTTAAACTTGTTTCCGTATTCAAAGTCCAAATTTCAAGCAAGTTAAACCCTCAGGATTTGCCTGTTCGCGTGGAATTTTGCCGAAAAATGATGGCAATGGCCGAAGAAGCCGTATATGGAGTGAATCTAATCCAGAAACGCTCTATGAGACGGAACTGCACCCAGAATCGTTATTTAAAGATGTTAAATGATTTTTTACCCAGAACTGCGCGGAAGACGTATCAGCAATTGGTTCCAGCAAGATGGAGCAACTGCACACCTAGCCAGACCGGTTTTGGCGGAGCTCTAACAAAAATTCCCAACAAATTAATTTCCAGGAACTCAACTTTTCGCTGGCCCCCAAGGTCACCTGACCTGACCTGACCTGACTGCACCAGACTTTTTTTATGGGGTTATGTAAAGCAGGAGGTGTACAAAACAAAACCCAGGAATTTGACTGAATTGAAGCAGTTGATTAAGACAGAAATTGAGGAGAACGCAACTTCAACCTTTCAGGCCGCAATGAACAATTTTCTGATCAGGTGCCGCATTTGCGTGGTAGAGCGTGGAGGTCATATGCGGTCTATTATCCTTAAACACAATTAGTTATTTAAAATGACATTTTATTTTCTAGCACAATTGGTGCGCCACCCTGTACTTCCTATTTCGCACCATCACCAAAATATTGACATCTACTTCATTTTAAAAATCTCTGGTTCAACCTACTTCAATTTGTCAAAGAAAAGACCAAATCTTCTTCCTTTTTCGCTATTCAACTTTAGTATGTAACCCCAGAATTTTCAAAAAAAAAAAAACAACAAAATTAATGTTCAAAACAATACACATATTTTTTTCTTAAAAATACAACCAAATATTTTAAGTAATAACCATGTTGGAACGCAGATTTTCATTTACCCTCAGGTGTAATATCTGTTGGGATAGTATTTGAGCAATATCAAGCTGAAAATTAAATTCTGAAAGACGGAAAAACAAATTATCAACAATTTTGTTTAATTTTGTGTAAATAAATCCTTAAAAAAAATTGAAATTGCAAACAATTCTGCCAATTTTAAAAGCATTTTCATTTCATGAAGACTCCGAAACAAGCTTTGTCAAGTTTCAAAAGCTTTCTGATTGTATTCTAAGCTTTGGAAGTTTTGCCTAACCGTTCCTTCGCAGTAGAGCGCAAATTGACCTCATCAAATACGAAATCACCAACAAACTCCTCTTCGAAACTGTGGAAAGCGTTATGATCTGCAAAGAATTCATCAAACAAGAAAATGTTTCAAAAAAAACGAAATGTTTGTTCCACCGAAAAATTGTTGGCTTATTTTCAAAACTATAAATTAGTAAATGGAAAGCATATTACTAAATGAAAAATCAATATCAATTTAATATTTTTTTTTATTCCTAAAGACTTTTTAAATACTGAAATTTTGTATTTATTTTTAATGACGTGTTCATTATTTTATAACAAAAATAATTACCAAAGTACCTGAATATGAATTCTGAGATATTTTTTTGTTCTAAGTTTTTTTTATTCAATAAAACTAAGAATTGTTGTAAAACCATGTACCTATACAAATATAGGTACATGTAGAAATTAAGTTGAAAAAAAATTATGTTTTTTGTTAAATTAATTTAAAAATTGTATCTAAACAATACGTTCATGAACTTTTATAAATATGAAGCCTGAAAGAATTTCAGTTTTTTTTTAATGTTTTTTTTTTTTTTAATTAAATTAAATTAAATTATAGATTTATATAAGAAAAAGTTAATTTTCAAATCTACTTCGATTTTTCGTAACCTACTTCACTTTTTTCTTCAAATCTATTTCGCCTTTTTGTTTCCGAAAGTGATAATACTGATTTGAGTGCAAGCGAAACACTCGAAAAGAAATGGACATGAGTGAAAGGATGTAGAAAGAGAGAAAAAATTGTAATTATAGAGTAAGAAACATCGCTTTCCTTGCTTGTTTTATTTCATTTCGCTGCTTTGAATTTACTTTTTCTCTCATATCTTTGCTACATGCTAAGTTTGGTGGTTCCACTCAATTCTTTACTTTTTTATAACAGCGGTGCACAGTAGGTACGTACGTATTTCTATTCTTTCTTCTTTTGCATACTGAGGACCTCTATAAGAGTAATTCATGGATCCACAAAAAAAATGAGCGAACATGGCAATACTAACATTCCTGTTTGTCTGTCGACCCTGAAACTAATTAAATTTACAAAAATTTGCAAAAAGCTTACCATTTTTATGAACTTGATTTTTGCTTAAAACATAATCAGTCGTATTTATTAGATTTTTTTAGAACACGCTTATACCAGCTAGTCATTGGCTAAATATTTAAGCAATCTCCCTATTTATAAACGAATTCCATAAGTTGTCTAACTACCCAACTAACAAACTCCCGGAGTTAAGCTCTTCAAATCTGCAAAAAACTCCCATAAGATTCTTTTATATCCTATTGCTATACTTAAGAATTAATCTATTGATATTAAACTCAAATTCGTCTCATAACATTTTTATTGCAAGAGCTAAGCATTTTTTAAATTTGAAAGTACTTAAATCCTATATCTAAATCTATTTAAGTCTCATAAGTATCTCGTTATGAAATTAAAACTCTAAACGTCATTTTTAGTCTTTATAATCCCATAATAATACCTCAATGAGACTATTCATAAATAAGTTTTTTTCAAGATTCTAATAGGAGCTACGACGCCAGCTTTGAATATCAAACGAACAGATGTAATAGTTGAATTGTACTGTGCGTTCTTTTTGTTCATAAAACTTGCTTCTGTTCATGTTTCTATCGGATTGGTTATTTGATTGGCGGTGGAAGATGTTATTTTAGATTTCAAAGAAAAGTTTGATTCTTTTCTTTGCGAGCAAGTTTCTTTGGTCGATTTTTTGTTCTGTTTGCTTACCTAATTTCGGGGTAGTAGTGAATTTGATTATAAATATTATAACAACAATTTTTAGCACTGAAATATACTAAACAAAAAGCACACATTTCAAACTTAAGGTAGTTAATATTATTAGTATCTCAAAAGCATTATTTTGATAGAATTGATCGAAAAAACCTTATGAATTGTACTAATGGAAATCAGCATGAGTATCCCATAATGTTTATGGTATATCTTATACTGTTGTTGCATCGGCTTTGAAATGATTTAAATAACACCAAGCTATATCCAGTTAACTTTGATTGTTACTTTATTCGAAAAATTATTAGGTTATAATTTTGTTCCATTGTTTCAAAATGTTAATCTAACACAATTATCGATTTTTTGCTTTCTCCTTTAAATTTCTTAATAAAAGTTGGCAATTGCAATAAAAAGGAACGCCCCACAGACAAATGTGTTGCGTTTGAAACTTAAATGTCAAATTTAAGTCCCATAAGAGCATTTTAGCTCCCATAAGAAGTACTGTCTCTCAGAGAAAATTTATTTTTACTGAGAGCGACACTTCTTACGGGAGCTCAAACGTTCTAATGGGACTACAATTTGACGTTTAACTTTCAAACGAAACACATTATTTATCTGTGTTGCTTTCCTTTTCTGTGTGCATTTCATGTGCGGTTCATACAACGCATTGGTCGCGTTAGGGGAAATATCCAGAGATATCAGAATAGGTTTTTTGTTTGTTTTAATCCCTTATGAAAACAGTAAATGCAAAAACAATGCATATCTGAAAAATTTGGTATTTGTGCGGAAGGCCTTTTTAATAGCTTGTTGAAACTGTCTACAACACTATTAATCGTTTTAGATGTGACGTTGTTTCTCGATATAATGTTACCATAAACTGTGGCAATATGTATTTTTACGACTGCATTAACACACGTCCATGCAACGAATTCATTGAAGAAAATTAAAAAAAATTACTCTGATTCAGGTATTAGCGCCACTAGACTGCCGATTTTAAAGTCCTAGCTACAGCGAGTCCTAAATAGTACTCGGTATCAACTTCACAGAACTAGCGCTTAGTACTTATGTGAAGAAATTCGATTTGAGTACTAACAACTGGTATAATAACCAGGTACTAAGTGATTTTGAGGAGTCAGCTAGTACCGAGTCCTAACTGATACTCGGTACCAAATTGACAAGATTATGACCTAGAACTTGTGTGAAGAAATGAGTTGAAACCGATTTGAGTACTAATTTTAGGACTAGTACCGGTACTAGCATTAGGACTCTGTGAAGAAATTGGCCGTAAGTCTAATAAGTACACTTGAACTTAAATAAATTGATGTGAGTCTCTTTCCCTTAAACTTATGCAGTTTCCCATCCCAGTTTCCTCATTTCCAAATCTCCTTAGCGGCACTTATCTACTATAACGTAACGAGGAGTTGAAAATACATCAGCACCCACCAACTTCAAAGTGTACCAACGTGCCGCCATAATGTTCTTTTATTTTCTTTTTTTTTTAAGCAAAGATACAGTGGAAGCCACAGACATAAAGATATTAACAACAGGAAAATAAATGAAAGCGAAAGTCAATAGTCAGTCGCAGTCGTTGGAAAATACGATTATCGTTTAACACAAACGAATATCGTTTAACATTATCACATTTTAACAGTGACGCGATATTTAAAACGATATAATGTTTTGATAGGCAAATCATTTAAGGGGGTCGTTTTTATGATGGGTGTATTTTGAAGGATTTTCAATCAAAAATTTTAATGAAAAACTTTACCTTCTAAATATTGGCAGTTGACTTTTTCGTGGTCTTAGGCCTTGAGAAATAATGGTGGTTAACTCACAACATCATCCAGGTATAGCATGACATGTAAGTTAGTGTAGCATGAATTGTCTAATATTTCAAGTCGATTTATTAGAAAATCGCCCCTCCTGCCTAAATAGGGGGAAATAGGTCCCCTCCTCACGCCCTATACCTTTAGCATCTTACATAAACTACCCTGAAGTTGTTATTTGGGGTTTTTTCTGCAATGCGTTATGTACTGAAAGCAAGATTTTTCCAAAGGAATTTACATAATTTTAAAACCAGCTATCTACCTGAGAATTGCGAAATTCACCTGTATTAAAAAATACAGCAGCCTATTCACATCTTACATTTGCCTTCGTTTGGCATCTTGATTTCAATGCCACCACTCACGAGGACAGACACAAGTGGCTTCAGAACACACTTAATGAACCCCCGCCGCTTAACTTAAC
This sequence comes from Leucozona laternaria, assembly GCA_932273885.2. Classification (NCBI taxonomy): domain Eukaryota; kingdom Metazoa; phylum Arthropoda; class Insecta; order Diptera; family Syrphidae; genus Leucozona; species Leucozona laternaria. Next base: position 195,985,492 of record OW026366.1, on the reverse strand, counting down.
TTCAAGAGGCATCGCATAACTAACGAAAAGAGAAAGAAAATCCTAGAGACATGCCGGCGCACCATTAATGGCGTGGCAGCCAACGACGACGACAAACGACGGCAGTAACAGGAGCAGCGTCGAGGAAGACTGAGGTGAAAACAAAAACAACCCATAGAAGATAGAACCTAAACAGTAGACGTTCGTTGATACACTTATGGAACAAAATCCACGATCGATACTTTAGGGTGAATGTTATATAACAATTTGTGGCGACAAGAGTCGTCGTAGGGGTCGGGCGCTGGGTGGGAGAAAGATATAATATGGGGCACGTTTGTAGGGAGTTTTAATGCGCGCGAGAATTGAATTCCTGATGTTGGATGCTAATTGGATCGGCTGAGCGTCGCGCCGGTCGTATTAATGACATCTTGAAGATGTCGTCGTCGCCTCGGCCCAAAGATGCCACATTCCAATAAATTTGACAAAAGTCAATATAGAGAATCCCCATTTCATTTCATCCCATCCCACCCCTTCGCCCACTCATATAGCCAGACTGTGAATTGATAAGTAATTTCTCATTCGATTTGTTTGACTTTAATCTGGACCATCTGGCGTATACTTGCTGTTTTTTTTGTTTGGTATTCTTTGTATCTCTCTTTATTGTCCGGTAGTGGTGGTGGTTAGTTTTGATGTTTACACGTCGTCGCGGCTATTTATAAATTCTGCCTGATTTGATTTCGTTCTATTCATTCTGTGATACAGCGGATGTTTTTTTAAAGGGTGCTTTAGAGGTTACTCACCTTGCGATATCGCGCGTGAGCTCCATCAGCGTTGCCGCTTTCGATTACTTCGATTTCATCGGTCTTTGATGTCTGCCCCGCAGCACCTACACTGCTCTTGAATGACATTTGCTTCTGCAGCAGTGCTGTGTTGCAACCTCCAGTGGGGTTGGGGACACCCCCACTGCTGCTGCCACCCGAAACACCACCAACACTGCGGCCATTTGTAGCTGCAGCTATGCCTCCCCCAATCAAGCTCCTCGATGTTATTTCCACTGTCATGTTGCACTTGAACGAACTACGAACTCGAAAACATTGAGATTGTAGGAAGAAAAAAAAAAAAAAGAACTCTTATTTCCGGGATTGGTTTCTTAGCACAATGATTTATTCACAGGGAGCACATTTGTGTGGTAAGGACAATCAGCCCCAAGGGACAAACATGATTTTTTCTTTCTCTTAGCAAAATGATTGGAACTTTATCTAGGATTTTATTTTCCATTCACATTGACTTTATCACTTTATCAGGGAAAAAAATCTCGAGGCATATTTTGGAAAACTCTGCAAACTAATCAACCGCACAGAAATTGAGGAGGAAAAACAATATTGGTATACAAAATAGCAAAACAAAAGTTCTTTTCTACCGCAACTTTTGGTTTGTGAAAATTGTGTGAAAATTGTTAGGAAACTAAGAACTTTCAAGCTAACCCTTGCGTTTTTATATGTGCGAGTAATTCTCTATAAGCGAACAAGACGATGACATTTCTATATGTGAATGGTGGATTTGGTTATGGTGGAGGATACTACATCGCAAACTCACCAGCTCCAGCTGTTTTGTGTTTGATAATCTAAAGGCAGATATACGATTTGTGTATCAAAATGAAAAAGGGATGAATGTGTTGGCAATTTAAAGCTTTAAGCTTAATAGATTTTCTTCTTCGAGACTTTTTTATGGCTAGTTGTTTCTTAAACCGGAAGTCGATGCGTGATTTTAAAAGCTCCTGTATAAAATTCAATAAAAGTAATGATTTAAATCGGTTTAGAAGATGAGATAGTCAAAAAAAATCTTTTCTGTGAAAGATACTTTCAATAAAGGCGTGTTTTTTTCTTTATCTATATCGTCTTAGAAAACAGTTACAAAAAATTAATTTACAAAAAACAACATTAACTGAGTCTGTAATTAGGTTTTTAAATTTTATTTCTTTCAAGGCTTATGTCCTAAGCCTGTATAAAATATGGACATTTATCAAGGCTTATATTCTTAACATATGAAAACATATTCTATCCAGTGTAATGAAATGTAAAGAAAATAAGACATGATATTACATTGTCATATATAAAGGGTTTTTCAACAGGGACGCTACAAAAGTAGAGCAACAGGGACAGCAAACGACGCCATATTTCTTGCCGCTATTTTGACATTTCTCTTCAGTAAGGTTTGCCATTTCATGGTGGAAAGATATACGAGCCAACAACGAGTCGAAATTATTAAAATTTACTACCGAAATTCGGAGTCAGTGGCCTCAACGTTAAGAGCGCTAAAAATCGAAAAATCATCTTCAGCGATGAGGCTCATTTCTGGCTGAATGGCTTCGTTAATAAACAAAATATGCGGTATTGGTCAGGCAGCAATCCACACGTACTCCATGAGTCATCATTGCATCCCGAAAAAAATACGGTTTGGTGTGGTTTATGGGCCGGCGGCGTCATTGGGCCGTACTTCTTTCGTGATGATGAAGACCGGCACGTTACTGTGAATGGGGATCGCTACCGTTCAATGATATCCGAATATTTTTGGCCCCAATTGGATGATATGGACTTGGAGGACACGTGGTTCCAACAGGACGGCGGCGCCACAAGCCACACAGCGAATGTCACAATCAATTGGAAACCAAGTTTGGAGAACGTGTTATCTCACGAAATGGTCCAGTCGCTTGGCCGCCTCGGTCGTGCGATTTGACGCCGTTAGACTATTTCCTGTGGGGCTACGTCAAGTCTATGGTCTATGCCAACAAGCCATCGACGATTGATGAACTTCGTACGATTATCGAACGTGAAATTGCAGCAGTATCGGCCGATTTATGCTTGAAAACCGTTGAAAATTGGGTTAAGCGTCTGGACTTCTGCAAGCGTGCCCATGGTGGCATTGCAAAAGAAATCGAGTTCCATACAAAATGGCATCGAACGTACTTTCACAGGAATAAAGAAATTCATTGATATCCAAAACCGTTTTTGTTTTATTTAAAAAAACTTTTGTAGCGCTCTTATTGAAAAACCCGATATTATAGCATATTTGTTGTATGTCAAAGTAGTATTATATGCTCCTTGTATTTTGTGTCATATAAATTTTACTATCACACTTATATGACACATTTGAGACATATTTATTTGGCAAACTTGCCATATTTATATGCTAATGTAATACTGCATTTAATCATTAAGTACAAGATTGATCAATTTTAGTAGTTTATAGAATTTGTTCAGTAAAAATCAATCAAGTCGATTTGAAAATATATTACGAGCGGTGTAAGTGCGTAGCTCCGTCTTGCTGAAACCAAATCAGTTCAGCATTGTTGTCTGCTTTCACAAGTGGAAAAAGGAAGTCCTGAAGCATTGTTCTCCAGCGGCACCCATAGACGGTAACGCTGGCCTGCATCATTTTCGAAGAAATATGGCCGATAAATCTTAGGCGAGGTTACTCCACACCAAACAGTCACACAAAGTGAGTGTAAGGGTTGTTGATGGAGATTTTTGGGATTCTGTGTGCCCCAAAATCTTCAATTTTATTTGTTTACAAACCCGCTCAGATGAAAATGTGGCTCGTCGGTTATCATAAAATTCGTCGTTCTCGGCGACATTTCTCGGACAGTTCTGCAGTACTCCAGACGTTTTTTTTGGGTCACCAGGATTGAACTGTTGGACCAACTGCATCTTGTAAGGGTAGTCGCAGATCTTTCCTTAAAATTCAATAAATCGTGCCACGCGGTATGCGTAACTGTGTTGATCGTCGTCGTGTCGATGTTACAGGATCGGTTGCAACACTTCCTCCAACAACCTGGATGTTTTCAATCGTGTTTTCAAAGAAGGCCTTCCCGAACGCCTCACATCTGCAACGTTCCCATATTGCTCAAATTTGGCCACCGTAGCACGAACAGTGGGAGCTATTTCTGTTAGGCACGTTGAGTACAAATTATTGACTTGCTTTTTTCAAACAAATAATTTAACAATTTTTGTTCGCTGTGTAATCGTGGCTTAGGTATGTCTGAAACAATAACTAAAAAATATCTATAAATAAAAGAGTTATTAATTTTTTACATAGGAAAGAGACTTTTGATCCACCCTGTATAGTAAGATCAAAATCGGTTTAACCATTTTCGAGAAAAGTAATTTTTTTTTATAAAAATCTATGGAGTCGTTTTAGATAAAATAAGTTCTATTTAAAGACTTGCACAGCCGTAGATACCGCTTTTAAGGTCCTACAAATAATTTTAAGAAACCTGGTCGGGAATGTCCAAGAAAACGTAGGTTTATAGCTGACGTAGGTAAGCGGATCCAGGGTTTGAACCGAAGGAAGGAAACAAAACTCGGTATTCAGCCTTTCTTATGTCTATTTTAACATGGTAGTTCATATAATTTGCACACGGTTGGATAGATTACACAGCCTTGGCTGAAGCTAAGGCGTTTGTCTGACGTTTGTGACAATGAAGAAATTGTCAGATGTACTATTTTTAACATCATAAAATTTTTTCATTTCCCTTAAAATTTTTAGTCACTCTCCGTCAATGTCTGCCAATTATCTACCGATGAGCTGACAATTATTAGTGTGTTAACACGGTTGATGGAAAATCTATTAATCTCTTATACAATTTATTGACAGGTGTACAGCCAACTTTCTGACAGTAAATTGTCAGCCAACATCTGACAATCAATTGGTAGATTTTCTTCGAACTGGTGTTACCACACAACTTAACTGTCAGCTCATTAGTAGATAATTGTCAGACATTGTCAGTATTGACCACTGCCACTTCAGAAAACACCAGAAAAAGTCTAACGGGGTAAAATCCATTTCCTGTCACCTCCGCGAGAGAAACTCTTTCCTCAAATCTTTCATACAGAATTTTCATTGTTGCGTTCCCTGTGTGGTACGAAACGCCGTTTTGTTGGACCCACATTGCGTTCACATATATATCATCCAGTTTTGGCCATCGATCGCCAGCATTATCCGTTGGTGCTGATGACAATGACTTCGTCGTCTTCAAAGAAGTACAGCCTCTCACGGACAGTGGCTATGTTTTCGGTAGATCCTGCGTCTTTTTAAAGCAAGGTCGTTGGCTGATTGTTCACTAAATCGGTCGACTCAAATTTGGCCGCCAAACTTTAGATAATCGACTTGGACAACCATGTTAACCGTAAAATGGCGCAGGTATCGTTGCCCCAAAAAATATTGATATAAAAGTTTTATCATTTGGACGTGTTGGTTAATCGCGTTACTTGCCACGGTGATTCGGCGCCAGTAACTGAATAATACACAACAGATTTGACAGATGTCACCAAAACAACATGGCCGCCGCAGGCCACCAAAACCTACTAGCGCCAATTGAAAAACCCTTCCATAGAATACTGTTCATCTCTTTTTTTTTTAACTACACCACGCAATCCTTAAAAATAAAAACAAAAACCTTTATTTGCAGTTGAAAATCTTGCTTTATTCAATATAATTATAATTAAATTTATTAGTTTCACAAAATTTGTAGTAAATTTCAATTATATAATATAATTCAGCGCGATGACAAAAACATGACGCATTTTACAACTCATACCTATACTAATTACATACATCATCGTGTATTTTTTCTTTTCAATTCAAGCATAAACTTTAATAAAATTATTAAATTACATTTTATTTAAAATTTCATTGTATTTATGTAGCTTTTGATTGTGCATTGTTTTGTTATCTTTTTTTATTTTTATTAGTTATTTGTTTGAATTAATACATGAGAAAACGTCATGTTTAAATAGAACCTATAATCTCATTAAAATTTGTGCACTTAAAAGTTTATATATCTTGTTGACAATTTTATATGCTTAATTAATTTCATCAAGTAGTCAAGTCAAAAGCTTTTTAATAAAACTATAATTTTATGCTTCTTTTCTTTATTAATTTCAAATCCATTTAAAGCGAATCGAAATGGAAATGGTTTTGTTCTTTTTTTTTTTTATTCAAAATATTTTGTATGTGAGTTTAAAAATATACAAGTATAAAAAATATTATGTCTTATTCTTATAAATATATATATAAATCCTTTTTTCGTTTAATAAGACGCTACAGCTTAATAGATTTAATTTATTACTAATTTGAGATTTTAAAGACTACAAATTAGAAAATAATTTATAGACAAAAAAATTAAGCAACATCGGTGCTCGTAAGTTTATCTATGTATTCGTTTATTTTATTATTTTTTTTTTTTATTTATTTGATATCATTATATATTTTCACTATTCTTGTTTAGTTTTCTTTTTTTTATATAAATAAGCATTATGTTTGAATGAAAATAGTCCGTTGCATAAGCAATTGATTTATCACATTTTTACTTAATAAAAATAAAATATTATTGAATTTCATAAATATAGTTTGTGTAAGTTTTTATAATTCGTTATAATTTTGTTTTGTTTTTTTTTTTTTTTTTTGTTCGTGTGGAATTTGTTTTTATTTATTGAAAAAATGTGAATTCACTTTAATCTAAGAAAATAAATTATTTCGTATATGTATTTATAATTTAGCTTAAAATTTTATATTTAATTCTAAAAACAATTAGAAAAATGACTAGATAAACCAGTAATGCATTGGAATTAGTTTTTAGTTTTTAGGTTTTGTTTTTTTTTTTTTGTAATTTAACCATACATAATTATTTAGTTTATGAGAACAGTTACATTGTTGGTATTTCAAATCTAGTGGAATGCATTTTTTTAATACATTATTAAGTTAGAAAAAAATGCAATGCTTATTTTGTTTGTATATTTTTTTTTTTTCATTTCATAAGGCAGGTTAGTGTAATTATAATATGTAGATATAAGTTTTGTTAAAATGGTTAGGAAATTGGATTTTCTTTAAGGAACAGGATGGGTGTTCTTTGGTTTTTTTTTTCTAAATAATTAATGCTAGAATAACTTTTTTAATGAAATTACCAAAGTAAGTACATAATAAGGTTGTATATAAATGAAAATAGGAAATAATAAAAAAAAAAGAGAGCACTTTGTATAATTTGAGCTCTAACCATAGTTTTACCGTAAGCGACAAAATATAAATTGAAAACAGTAGGCCTATTCCAGAATGCGTGGTTGATCGCTTTTGATGGTGGATTTGTTTTTCCTATTCTCAAAAGCGATTCGCTTTCCATTCGACCTTATGTGGAAAGCGAAAGATATTTCCAACAAAATGTCATTCTTTCAATACGTTTTGAAATGGATAGGTGCGAAGGTGTCGGATTGTTGGCGGATCGAAACAAAATGTAAATAATAACTTAAAAAAGTTGCATTTGTGTTTTGTAAACATATTAATAAAGATTTTTAACTATTATTATTGAGTTAGACCCTGTTTAGATTGTGACTGCTCAGTGCTCACTACGCAATGACGACAGTTTAGTGGTGAAATCGGTATCGGTGAGGTGGCAAGGGAGGCAACAGTCAGGAAGAAAATATAAAAACTGTAGTGAGCAGTCATGTTTCATATCCGAAATGTTCCATTTTATTGCATTGTTTTCTTTTTCCGCTTGTGCGTTGAACGGTGAGGTAGAAAAGAATAAGAATTAAAAATGGGTAGTGGGTCGAGGGTAGAAGCAGAAAATGCTTTTTGAATAATTGGTTTGATAATTGCAAAGATACTGAAGCAGGTTTAATTGCTATATATTCTTTATTTTGCAACTATTTAATTATTTAATCTTTGAAGTCAGGGTTCTTGATGCTCACAATCAAATGTTCCAATTCACAGATAGTTCAGAGATGCACATGAGTGAAAATTGCAAGTGTATACAATAGAGTGGGCCGAAAAACATTTTTTTTCGAATTTCAAATCGTAATACCGCGGAAAACATGCGAATTGGGAAGACTAAGAAAGATTTTAAAAATAATTAAGATCGGTTAATATCTTCCGATCGCGCATGCACTCTGAAGTTTGGAAAATTTTTGAAAAAAAGGTATTTTAAAAAAAATTTTAACCACCCTAACTTTTATTAATTTTTGAATATAATAGTTGCAGGCGACTCATTTATGCGCCAGATATGAAGTAGGAAAAAGAATGGTTCAAATATTTTAAGGGCTTCCGTTCGCGCAAAAACGTCAAAGTTGATGCAATTTCGAAAAAAGTAAAAATTTAAGAAGATGATATTTAAAGAAAAATAATACTTACGAATTTCATTCTTCGTATCTACCTGGTTTCCATTTGAAAAAAAAGGTTTAAAATTAAGAAATAAGTTCAGTTACACCATAAATAATAATTTTAAGGAAAGAATATTTTATTAAAAAAATTATGTTTTGATTGAGCGTTTGATCAAAGTTATGGTCAATGTTGAACGATTCATTCTCATTCTGCTTGAGCTGAAGGAACTTTGAATTCTGTCTTATGCGAAAAATTTGGCATAGCTGCTCTTGACATCAAGGTGGATCTTATAAACCCATCTCTGTTCTCTACCCCGCAAACTTTTGAAGAGGCTTCCGAAACGAGATTTACACAACGTTCAACTGCCTGCGTGTGAACTGGGAAATCAGTTTTCCATTTAGGGACTGAGTCACTTTTAAGGTACGAAATTATTTCCTCATCAGTTATACTTTGCAACAATGGGGGAGATGATAAGTCACAATCCACCCAGTCAATAATTTCTGTGTAGTTTTGGGCATTGAAATTCAGTCTGGGTGGCTTGTAGCTTCTTATTACTTTTCTCTTCTTGTCCAACTGCCTTGCCTTCAAAATCCGTCGAAGTCCGAGTTCTCTTATTTTTTTTTTCATTATCTAGTGCCATGGCTAGCATTAGATGTTCAGGGTGTGCGAAAAATCCGTTTCTTTCGATTACACCATTGACGATATTGCGTAAATCTTCAGGGAGGTACCTTGAAGATTGCATTGACTGGTACACAAGTTTTGGTCCTTCTGTCAAGTTTTTACTTTTTTTAATTTTAAACCACATTGGCATGTATGAATTTAAAATAAATACAACTATATCTTGAAGTTGTTGCGTTGGAACTTCCTCGCTTAGGTACAACCTTAGAGTTCGATTAGCTGTTGTCAACCACCTCGAATGTGACAAGGGACCAGGATCTTTTACAGCCAAATCTTCTCTGCAGATTCCAGACTTTATTGCTATAGAAATATCAAGTAAATATTGTTGATCTTTACTCAATATTTTTCTGTCTATATCAGGAATCTGGCAGTTTATATTCTTAAAACAAGTAACTGGGCGTTTTTCACAATCAACAAGTTTTTCACCAATTGGACCTTTCAAAGATTTCGGACCTGTTGATTTACCGTCCAAGTATTGGAATAGATGCCGAAAAGGAAGTTCATTAAAATGCAGAAGAACAAACTGCCCATTGTAAAGGTCTTCGTAAATGTATTTCTATTCGGCGAATAATACCGTTTTTCCAACCAGTATTAATGACAGTTCCATCATATCTTATGACAACTAAATTTTCAAGTGATATATCACGAGCAGACAGAAAAGAAACAGTAGAGTCGAATATATCCTCAGAATTTCCAGAACTTGGTGTAGCATGGCCGACGTAAACTGAACCTAGTTCTTGAATAAGAGAATAATGTTCTTCTTTTTTAACTCTACGAAACCTTTTCGATGCAACTAGATCTACAACTAACGTGTCGTCCTTCCTTCCATCAAAATAAAGACCGCGTAGTGGAAATTGAACAGACTTACTGCTTAATTCGGTCCTCACATTTTGTTTTTCTCTTCTCAATTTGTTTTTGTCTATGACTTGAGAAACGTTCGCATCAGTAATCAACCCAAAGTCGTGCAAGACACTTGATGCAATTGCAGCGGTAGCCCGGTCAGAAACTCCATAACGATCGCTATTTATAGCTGTAGATTTTAGCCGAATTCTCATCTGTGAAGTATGGGAGGTAGCATTTCCTTTTATTTCAAAACTTTTGTCTTTATTGCTTGAAGGATACTCGTCTTCGTCATCATCATCAACATCAGTTTCAACAAGGTTTGCAGTTGAAGTCGACAACGAGGCTTTCGATGTACCATTCGAAGTTAAGCGTTGATCACGCAATCGTCTTTTTAGCGATGCATGAAGTTTTTTGTTTCAGTCACATCTAAATTTCCAATTTTCCCGATTCCGTGAACTCGCATTGAGTTAATAAATCGAAGTTCAATAGGAGGTATCTTGTTTTGTTTTTCACACTCACAATTGACAGTTATATGGCATTTACACAAGTCAGGGGTTTTGTTACATATGCAATTTACAATAATGGGGCATTTGCAAGCTGCTATGTCGAAAAGCAAAGAACACTTTTTTTTAAATTCATTAACTTTATGTTTGAAAGAATCTTTGTTTTTATCCCGCGTGTATGATTTTCGTAAGTTATAGTATTTGTCATGGAAAACTTTTATAAGTTGAACGACTCTGTTACTCGTAACCGTTGGTATGGATGCTTTTAGATACAGATCAATTATTTTTTTAGCAACTGTGCCGGACACTTGTGAAAAAGGAACTTTTGTATTATTTGCTTTAAGAGCCAATTCAAATCTTTGCTGTGAACAACATCGAATCATGTCGATACCAGTAGGGAGCTTATTTATTGAAAAATCTTTCGGTGCACCGAATAAAGGACAATCAAATACCTGTCTGGTTATTATTGTTTTGGACACAGCCATAGTATAACGGTTAATTCACAAATTTATATAAAATAATATGTCAACACAGAATCAATATTACAACCAAAGCTAAACTCAAACACTTACCACACCAGTAATACGCGAGAACTGCAAAAAACATTCACAACGCGTAGAATGAAAAAAGTCAAAGCCTTCTTGACCGATAAATTCAATTTTTCAAATCGGCTAAATTTTCAGAGAGAGTGCATGATCTTAACTGATTGTGTCAATTTTATTTTTCCTTTATATTTGGTACAAATAATAGTCTACCAAAATAGTAAACATAACAAAAAAAAAATATCGTAAAAATAAGAAATTTGCAGTATTCGACAAATTTTGGAACGCATGCGCGATCGGAAGTCCTTAAATGATTTGAACCATTCTTTTTCCTACTACATATCTGGCGCATAAATGAGTCGCCTGCAACTATTATATTCAAAAATTAATAAAAGTTAGGGTGGTTAAAATTTTTTTTAAAATACCTTTTTTTTCAAAAATTTTCCAAACTTCAGAGTGCATGCGCGATCGGAAGATATTAACCGATCTTGATTATTTTTAAAATCGTTCTTAGTCTTCCCAATTCGCATGTTTTCCGCGGTATTACGATTTGAAATTCGAAAAAAAATGTTTTTCGGCCCACTCTAGTATACAAGCATAGACTTTTCACTACGTAGTGGGCAGTCAAAATCTAAACAAGGTCTTATTTAATTGAATTAATTTTTGTGTGTGGACATTTTATTCTTTAATTAATTAAAAGCATACCTCCACGCTACAATTTCATTTTGACTTGCCAGACTCGAACTCCCATAACAACATAAAATAAACCTATCGGAGCAACAAGTTCCACAACAAAAATTGTACTAGGAAAAGTCGGTACAGCTCTTCAAAAACATAAGAATATTTCCTTAGATAGTCGAAATATTTTAACAAACCTATTTGAACAAAGTTAATTAAAACATTTAAATTATGATGAATAAAATGCAATACTCACTCCCTGTTTTTCCTTTCCCTTCTAAGCAATTTTCTTTGTATTTTTAAATTGTTAATTTTTCGCGTTCTTCGCGAAAACTGTCGTGTTTTTGGAAACAGCTGACTTTAAATTGGAAGATTGGAAGAACTAATGGAAATCTCTTGGAAATATTTGACATTTAAATTGGAAAACTAGAAGGTTAATTTTCGACCATCTTCGCTTTTGGGAATAACCCAAAGCGAAGGTGGTCGAATTTGAAGTATCGCTTTCAATGCGATCCGCCGCGCTTTCTGGATTAGGCCTATAGGATAAGATTTTTCATTTCAGTATATGTATTGTATTGAGTTTTATTTACAATCATGCACATTAATTATTTTTACAGTGTACACTTAGGGCCAGTTTCACAGTCAGAAAAGTGTCACTTAAGTGGGGAATGTAAAAGATTAATTCCCAATATCACAGTGCACTGTTACCTGAATAAGAGGCACTTAAGTCTCCGATGTTGGTAACTAAAGTTCCACTTGCGCTGGCTATGAAATTAAGCTTAAATTCCTAATATGTGAAAATTAAGTGCCACTTATTTCGGTAAGTGTCAACTGTGAAACTCGCCCTTAGTCTAAAATCCTAATATGGGAAACTTAAGTGCAACTTATTCCGGTAAGTGTCGACTGTGAAACTGGCCCTTTATAAATAGAATAAGTGGCACTTCAGTTAAGCATATTTGGACTTTACTCTCAGTTTCATAGTCTGAGTAAGAAGCACTTAAGTGACCAAGATGGGAGATTTAAGTGTCACTTATTCAGGTAAGTGTACACTGGAATATTACCCCCTATCTCCCATTTTGGTCACTAAATAACCACTTTCTCTGACTGCGAAACTAGGCCTAAATGGTGAAACAAACAATAAGTTTATTTTGTCGATCAAATAGCCCTGAGAGCCAGATATCTTTAAAATTAAGTTTTAAATTATTATAATAAAAGAGAGGATGATTCTTAAAAGCAAATAAAACTATAAACGAACATTGTCTGAACAACAAAAATATAGGAACATAAAAATATTGAATTCCAGAAAGTTTACAAGATTTTTTTTTTATTTAGGAGCTAAGTATATTAAAGTGACAGATGCGATTAGAGCTGATGTTTTTAGATAAAATAGGCGATTTTCTTTGTTAGCTCTAAGCTGAACACTGAGCAGAGCCTGAGCGAACCGAGTAGGCTCTGTGCAGATTATGATTAGAGCTCTCCGTTGACTTCACTGAACATAAGAGTCTTGAAAGTAAGGCAAGTTTCAAGTCAAAAAAAAAACTGAATGAAAATAAAAGAAACGTTTTTTTGGAAAGTATAGACTGGAACGTAAGGCAGTAAATAACTTTGTTCCGCACCTAATTTCAAACAGTTTTAAACCGCCAGATTTAGTATTTTTTTAGGCTAGGCGCGCACATGCAATTTCTTTGCAACTAAATAGTTTAATCACTAGCTGACCGATGAGCGCACACACAGACAATATGTTTTTCTTATTTCCATTTTCATAGATTCAGAGCGAAATAGTATCACCTTATCCCTATTGTTTATCTTTCTTTTTTTTTGGTTGCATGTCTTATGATATTGAAAAACAAAAGAAAAAGAAATGTATTTTGTGTGAGTGAGTGCACCGGTAAATTATACTCCTTAGCTCGTCATTCTTAACACCCCATCTCCACAGGAGATTTTTCTCTTCAACTAAATGTCTAATATCATATCTCTATCAAGGCATTTATATTTATCTTTGCTCATGTAATGATATTTAATTTCGTACCGCAATTGCGTGGGAGGTTGATGGGTGATTTTTGCTTTGCGGATAAATGAGGAACTCTTCGATTGTATTCATGCATGGTTGGTGAGTGATTTTTTTGTTTTGTGTTCAAATACAAGTGTTCGTGGAAGTGCACTCGAAGTTGATGCCCTAGCTTTTTGACGAATCTTATGCGAATCGACATTTATACAAGTGAATATTATAAATTTATACCTAAATTACCGAAAAAAAATTGTCAGCAAAACTACCCACGAACCTCCCGTGCTGTACTAACTGCTTTAGGTTTTCCAAAAATAAGCAATTGTTTTCATTATTTTGTTTCCATTTTAAATACTTTTTTTATAAAATGCGCCAAAAACACAATTTTCGCCCTCGATTTAAATTAAGCTGCTATATAATGATATGAAGTAATATCAATAAGCTTTTATTTGACACGAGTTTCATCACTGTTGAGCAATATTAAAACTGCCCCAAAACGCCCGTTGTCCTTTCTTATAGCTATTTCTATTTGGTTGTCAAATGCGGTTGACGTTTGCCAGATGGCAGGATTTGTCGGTTGAATTCAAATAACCAGCAAAAGTGCGAAAAATTTTGGGAACAGAGTTAATGAATATGTACTATCCAACGACATAAGTGGCAAAATTCCGAGACTTGAGTAAAACTTAATCATGAAAGTGAGCAACGTTACATTTGATCCCTTTCCAAAACATTTGCCCTTTTTCCATTTTGTCATGTTTTGGAGGTGACAATTTTCGTTTTTTTTTTTTTTTATCAATAGGTAATGGTGTTAAGCGACAACTCAAATTTTTGTCTTATTCTTGTGTTTCTATTGTTATTTTATTACTTACAAAGTTAGCTTCAGATAAAGGGGTTAACTACACGTTTGTTTTGAAGTTTTTTTTTAGGCAAAAAGGGGTCAAGATTGCTAAACACCTCTATGAGTTGAGAATGCATTTTTAATTAAATTTTGTTTCTGCAATACACGAATAATACCTAGGCTTTCTACCTACGCCAGATGTGGTTTTACAACTTAGGTATTCATTCCATTACGTTGGATGGTGATAAGCCCTATATGTTCACATGGACCGAGGACGGAGGACGCTGCAGACCAAGGTAGGTCATAAGCTCACTTTGGACTTTCATTCAACAAAATCCATCTGTTGGTAGTAGAAGGCCCCACATAATCTGGTTAGATTCCTGTGCAGGTCGGAACAAAAATTTCAACATGATTTGTTTATACCAGGTGCTGATTTTACAAGGATATTTTGATGTCATTGACCAAAATGATCGTGACTTCGGGATTTTTCTCCCGGAAAAACGAAAACGTGTACACAGCTAAACAATACCAAGAATTCATAAGAGGTACAAGCTCCCGTACCACCGTTGTAATGGACATGTAAAACCATTTTCGATCCCTTACTGGCATACAACTTAAACTCAACATCAAAAACTCCACACAAAATGAACAAGGTGAAAAGGTTCTAATCCGCGATGGAATAAAATTGATACGGGTTCAAGAATATGGATCCTACTTGTACGAGGAATGTTACAATGAAAACACCCCATTCAGCAAAGTGCTTTTAAGAAGAATCCAGATATAGACCAAGATTTCTTCCCAAGTGAAAGGAAAAACAACAAAAACTTTCTATTGAAAAAAATTAAAAATCTCGATGACCAGATGGAATTTGTACCGCAAGAACATCAAATTTTAAGAAAACCAACTTTCACTTGACCCCATTTTCATTAAACAAAAATTCAAGTCAAGTGCTGAATTTTGTGTAAGACACCAACCTCTTATGAATTTAAATAAAATTGGTTGATATACTTAAAATTGTAAATTTTTTTTCTTTTTTTATGGCTTTTTTTATAAGTTTCTGTCGATTTCAAAAATGTCACTTGACCCCTTCTCATCCTCAACGCTTCAAATATAAGTTTACAATTTGGTTGTTTAAACTTGTATTTCTATTGGACTATTTAAATTCAACAAGTCTCATATAGTGAGAAATGTTTATAAATTAATAAAGTATTAAAGTTGGTATTTAAAGCTTTCTGCTGCTCCTGTAGGATAACGGATGCCAGGTTTGCATTCCAAAAGTTGAGTAATGAAAATTACTTCACATGGAAATATAAAATGGAGATGCTGTTGATCAGGAAAGTACTCTGAGGTATGTAGCAGGTGGTTTAGTGAAGCCCAACCGATAACTGCTTTATGGATTTAAAAAAAAGATGGTGAGGATCGTGCAACCATTGCATTGTTGGTCGAAGACAATCAGATTCAACATATAAGGAAATCGAGCTTCCACTGAATACAATCAAAGCTACGTGAGGATTTCAACCGAAGGGCAGAACAAATTGTTCAAAAAAAACCAATCTGCAATGCAAGTAACAAATGGTGTGCGTCCAACAAAACGTTTCACTTTGGTCATCAAAACGGTCACTTCAAGAATGATTATAGGCTGTACCAAGAATGGAGGAACAAAAACAGGCAGAAGGCACATCTGGTCTCAATATCTACGTGCAATGACGCAGGAGATGAACTCATTCCAAGACAACAACACTTGGGATATACTAGATGTACCTACCATTGTTTTCTGAAAGTGAAATTTACCAATGCTTGTAAGTAAAGATAAATCAAAACATCTTATTAAAAATCTTCGTACGATGAGACAACATCTGAGACTCGACTTGAGTGAAAATAAAATCGGATATTTTTTTAATAAGCCAATCAAGATACATCAACAAATCGTAGAAGACATAGGTTTAAAAAATGCTTAAATTTTAAATGTTCCATTGGAACACAGATATGGAAAAGAAAATTCTGATCCGTGTTTTTTATCTGACAACGAAAATTTCAGAAGATTCATTGGATGCCTACTTTAACTTTATACTTCAGTTAATGCGCGACCGGATAGTTCAGCTTTAGGTTATTTCTATTCATGGTAGAGAGGTATTTGCAATCTTCATCAGAAGACTAGAACGAACTTAAGAGATTAGTCAAACATCTCAAGGGAACATCAGATCTGAAACTAACTCTTGGTGCATTAAACAACATAACTAAACTCTTTAGTTACGCATATGGTAATTGGGCAGAAGATCGCACTGAAAGAAAATCTAATAGCGGATACATTCAAAGTCTTTGGTGGAAAAGTCAGCTGGTGTTGCTGAGCTTATCGCTTTGAAAGAAAATCTAATAGTGGATACACTCTCAAGGTCTTTGGTGGAACATTCAGCTGTTGTTGTTGAGCTTATCGCTTTCACAGAGACTAGCAGAGAAGCAGTTTGGTTGAAAAGGTTATTTGAAGATATTAATGAAAGGTTCAAAGAACCCGACCTTTTTATTAGAAGATAATCAAAGTTGATTAAAATTATTTTCAAGTGAAAAGCTTACCAGGCGTTCTACAAATATAGAATCAAAATATCATTTTATCAAGGATTCCATCGCCAGTGGTGTTAGAAGATGTGACTACTGTCAAAGTGCCAACATGGTCACAGATCTTGTTACAAAGTCACTACCAGCAGGAAGAGTCAAAGATCTCAGAGAAAGATGCGGATTGGTTGAGTATGTTTGAGGACAAATGTTAAAGTTCATCATAGAACACGTCTTTCATAATCATATTTTGCAGCATCTATATGATTTCTATTGGACTATTGAAGTTCAACGTCTACGTTCCTACGTCTCGACATCCATATAGATTATTACCAAACCTGCAATCAACTGGTTGACTTGAAACTGCAATGTTTGATGACATCCAATGAAACTTTTAAGTGATCTATACAATTTGACCCCTAGTCCTAAATGTGTTTCAGGCCTTTTTTCTGATAACGGTTATTATCAATAATCCCGTCAGGGATATTCAATGTTGGCATATCCTAAAACTGTTGATATGAACCCAATAGACTAGTGGCAGGCGCAATAACAAGCCAAAATATACATCAAAACAAATGAGCCAGTCTGGAGCCTTGAAAGATATGTAGTAAGGTGGAATCGAATCTGGAGATATTACATTAACCAGTTCTTCATGGTGATGGCAGTCAAGATTCGGCCAAGTCAACCTAGATGACACCCAAGAGTTTCAAATGCTTAAATGAGATCGAATAAGACATCGTCAGTCTCAAAACGAACAAATTAATATGCGGAATACTTTAACTTTAAACATGCTATAATCTCAAAATAGAACATTTTATAGATAGGGATTTTACGAAATTAGTGGCAGCATAGGGCATGACAAATTTTTGAATGGTACGACAATAACGTCATTCTTGGTCAAAAAGTGACAATTGATAGGTATAACTTCAAAGTTGTCATGGCGAACACCATCAGCGTGGAGAACAAACGCAGAATTAGTTTTGCTAATCGATGTGTCTTGGACGAAGTCAGCAATTGAGACTAAAAATCCCTATCGAGAAGAACCAAGAAGAAGCTGTAAGAAACATTCGTCATCCCGATGCCAGTCCTGCTCTTTTATGCAGAAGCACGGATGGTATTCAGAGAAAAGTCCTAACTGCAGTCATTTATCTTACCTAATGCTTGCACTAATTGTACGGAACCTACTACGTCATAAGAAATAAGCCAAAACAAATAATTATACAACTTTAAGATGTCTGGCCCGTAGGTCTTAGTCATATACAGCGACTGAACTTTGTCGTTCCAGACCGCAAAAATTTTCAAAACCGCACCAGCGGGATATTCAATGGTGTGAGGGGGGAATTTCCATCGATTTGGTGTACAAAATTAAAGACAGTGAGCTAGGTGATCAGCCTACTGAAGAGGTATAATACTTGAGGACCAGGAGCACGGCTTTATAGCGCCACAGAAAGTTAAGTTAGTAAATACCTTTTTAGTGAATTTTGTTGACCAAGTTGATTGTTAGATGTGTATCTGAGAATAGATAAAGATGATTCTCATCGGCTTTGTTGGTCGTTTTGATGACGAAAATGAAAAAATTAATTCATTTACTTTTTCCCAACGTTTCGACGGTGGTTGCCGTCTTCTTCAGGGGATCTTTATTTGTAAAAAAAAGAGAAGTAATTACATAAAAGTGTCAATGTATGTAGGGCGGACGTGGTATACACTTACATTAAAGTTTTAAACAATTATGTATATAAAAATAACATGCCGCTCAGACCAATTACGTCATCAATGAAGGTGCCATGCTATGAACTTTCCAAGTACCTAGGAAAAATACTACAGTGTGTGACGAAAGAATCTCCCTATTCGATTAAAAATTCGTTTGAGTTTAAGAATAAAGCGAAAAATTTAGTACTTGGCACAAATGATGTTTTGGTTTCTTATGACGCTATTTCTCTTTTTACCAATGTTCCCATTCAACTCGCGATTAATGTAATTAAAAAGAAGTGGGAAACAATAAGTAAAGCTACAAAACTGAGCCTAAGTAAGTTTCTTGAGTTGTTTGATTTTTGTATGAAAGAAAACAACTATTTACAATTTAAAGACAATTTGTATAAACAAGTGCACGGAATGCCAATGGGAAATCCGCTCTCGCCGACAATCGCAGATTTGGTGTTGGATTTTCTTCTCGATGAGTGTTTCAAGGAGGAGTGTAAACCAAAATTCATCGCTAAATATGTCGATGACATTTTTGCGATTGTGGACAAAGAAGAGATTGAAAATGTGCTACGATGCCTCAACCAATTTAACGAGAAAATCCAATTCACCGTAGAGAAAGAAATAAGTAGATCAATACCATTTTTGGATGTCAAGATCCATCGAAAAAACGACCGGCTTTCATTCGACTGGTACCAAAAAGATATGGCATCGGGAAGACTGATCAATTTCCGGTCAAACCAAGCTAAACACATTCGTGTAAACACCGCATCGAACCTTATAAACAAAGTCTTTGCGTTGAGTGATCGGGAATTCCACTCCGCTAACGAAGAAAAGGTTACGAAAATCCTCTTGGATAATAGCTTTCCGATCGAAATCATAAGAAGCTTGATACAACGTCAAAAATATAAAGCTCGATCGGAAAATATATTGGAAGAGAGGAAAGGTGTTTACAAAAGTGTCGTTTATGTCCCAAAGCTTTCCGAAAACTTTAAAGAAATAATCGGCAAAAACAAAATTGATGTCAACTTGGCGTACAAGTCGAACCAGACCATGGCTTCCCTCTTCACAGGTCTAAAAAAGAAGACAGAAAAGGACCGTTGTACAGACGTGGTGTACAAAGTAAACTGCCAAGGTAAAACCAATGATCCATGTAATCTATGCTACGTCGGCACGACCAAACAACTCCTTCGACAGAGAATGGCGGGTCACAAGTCGGACATTCGTTCAAAAAATTCTGGAAAGACAGCACTGGCTTGCCACAGCGTTGAAACTGGCCACCAACTGGACTTTGATGGTGTGGAGATCTTGGCAACGGAAAAACACACTTCCAAACGATACACGTTAGAAACACTACACATAATCAATAACAAGAACAACATGAACCGTAAACAAGACACACAAAACATCTCAGCAGTTTACTGCTCCTTAGTTTCCAACAGTAGATCCAAAACTTGATTGTACTCATTGGACTAAACTTCATCTGAAGTGTTTAATTACTAATTTGCACTTAAATTTTTCAAGTTTAAATTATTAAATATTTCCAAATATTGTTTTGTTTTTTTTTTTTTTTTTTTTTATATACATAATTGTTTAAAACTTTAATGTAAGTGTATACCACGTCCGCCCTACATACATTGACACTTTTATGTAATTACTTCTCTTTTTTTTTACAAATAAAGATCCCCTGAAGAAGACGGCAACCACCGTCGAAACGTTGGGAAAAAGTAAATGAATTAATTTTTTCATTTTCGTCATCAAAACGACCAACAAAGCCGATGAGAATCATCTTTATCTATTCTCAGATACACAGTTAGTAAATACCTTAAACAAAATTCAGATAAATATTTTTAAAATAGTAATAAAGTTCATAGATGAACTTAATAATTCTTAGCCAAGTGATATCATTAAAAGAGATATGGAAAAGAGTAGCGGAAAAAATGAAACATTTAGGCACACAAGTATTAATTTCAGCATGATATTAGATTGAAGACCATTTACAATTAAATTTAATTCAATGAATTGTTAGCATTTGGAGAGAATGAGTTAGTTTTTTGTGTTTTGTTTCTTCTTTTTCTGAACACCTACATATTTCTATAAGCTTTCAATCTATTTATAAATCACAGCTTGTATCTTAGCTCACTTTGAAAATAATTTTTAAATAAATTAACTAATTAATATAAATTACAAATAATTTTTGTTGGCTATGATACTCTTTATATAAGCTATTATCACTCTTGCAATAAAACTTATTCATGCATCCTTACATAAACATTATACTTCGATAGAGAAAATATCACCAATAAATAAATATAATTTACATAAACTTAAAATAAGTTAAATAAATAAACTCAGTTTGCCTTACATATAATAGTTTTTGCCGGCCTGCTAGATACTTTTGCTTAGCTTAATTCTTATTCTCTGTGCGTTTTTTTTTCTATATAAACAATAATAATATTCAATGGAGAACCATTGAACAAAAACAAAATACTACAAACAAACAAAACAATATTTAAATTCAAAACAATGAAGACAAAAAAAATTCTAACATTTTTCACGCTTAATAAAAGCAAATAAATGATTTATCACAAGATTCATGAATAAATTTGTATAAATAAACATAATACAGTTTTAAGTTTACCCAATGCTCTGACATTTTTGTGGAACTATCTCCTCAATGGAGCGACCTTCTTTGAAACACTCAAGTTTGGCCGCTTGTCATTGTTTGCTTTCGAACTTGACTCCTGTGTCGGTGATGGCACTGATGACGGATTCTTGTAATATATGTCAATTCGGTTCATTTCTTTGGTTCCTCCGGCAATCATTGATGGCAGTGCCTTTAGGAAACCATGTGTACCGGTTGGAATTGGCGGAGTTACTGGTACCGATGGTCCACAGCGATTGTAGAGGAACGGCATGGACTGGGTGAGATTCGTGTGCAGTGTTAGAACCGACTCCAAATCAGCCTCCTGTGCATGAGTGGTGAAGTCATTGAATAATGCAATTGGAATTTTGCCATAGTTGTCGAAAGAATCGATGTAGGCCTCTGTATCCCGATTGTATCCTTCGAGATAGTCGCCCAACAGCTTGGCCACCATTGCTGAACGATCTTTGCTCATGACTCGATAGTTAAAGGGGTTCTTGAAGAAAACTGGTGCCTTTATGCCACCATTTACTCGACTGATAAATTTCAAGATCAGTTTCTCGTGGTAGTCACGAGGTTCTTGAGTTAATCGTCTCAAAATTGACTCCAGATAAAGCCCGAATGTTTGTCTGGCTTGCAGCTGAGTTAGTTCGGAGCCATTTTCGATGAGCTTTCGAATCTGTTTTCGCAAGCGCCTTCCCTCTTCAATGCAATTCGGCTCGGTTTTTTTGCGACCGAACGATATGGGGGTAGCAGTCTCGAGGACGCGTTCATACTGATTCATTCGCTCATCGTAGCTATTTTCCTCGTTGCAGCCTGTTCCTTTGGATTCTCTGCCATACAAGTGATCGAAGAGCATTTGATTGAAATTGTGCGGCATGATCATCGAGTACATTCCCTGACCCTGGGTGAATGTTGTAGAAATAGGGATTCCCGATGCGGGATCCAGGAACGCCGAGTATCTTTGCATACTGTCTTCTGTTGGATAGATTCGAACAAATCCACCACGTCGGGCATTTTGCAAACGCACATTGCGAATTACACGCTGCTCTTCGGCAGTTAGTGGTACTTTGTGCTGGACGGAACCATTCTTCTTGCCTACTCCCAGATGATCGGCCGAGTTTGTGCGTCGCCCATAGCTGACATTGCGGAACCGGGACCATGTACTATCATAATGAGCTCGCATCAACTGACTGTAGGCCGGAATGCCGACCAAAGTCAGCAAATCGGTTATGAGGGCTGCCTTAACTTTGGTATCGATTGGACTGTCCACACCCATGGAAGGTGAAAGGTTTATTTCAAGCAGCCATGGCTTAAGCGTATCGTCTATTAGGATATCGAAGCCATACAATTCGAAGCAGTTATTGCCATTGGGTACAAACATGCGGCATGCTGAAATAATCGACTGAGCCGTAGCGAAGATTGATTTGATTATCAGATCTTCAATGTTGGACATCAATTGACGGGTATCACAACCTTGGCTCTTTAAATGGCGCAATAAGGCAGAAAGTGTCCATTTATGACCGACGTCTTCATCTTGGGCATCACTCGATTTAATGTAGTCCGAATGATACTTGTTGATGCTGTAGTTGCAGAGATGCATGCAGGGATTCCAGAGATTCTCAGCATTTCTATCGTATTTGACAGTGGCCAAACGGACGAGACCTTCTTCGTAGACATAAATTAGGAGTGGATCGAAAGAAGTGACCAGAACATAGACACGTAAATCACATTTATGACCATCAATGCAGAGAGGATCTGCCACATATTTAGATACAAGCACCTGTTCATCGGCACATATTTGGTCGGGCTGAAATAGAAATAAAGAAAAAAAAACAGTAAATATTTTATTGGAAACGGGCAAGATAGCATTTTTTTTTAAATTAACTTTTTTGTAAGAGAATCATTTTAGTATTCGGGTGGCGCAGTGGATGTAGTGCTTGATAGCTAACTTAGAGGTTTGAGTTTGAGTTTGAGCCCTACTTCAGGCAGCTTCCACTGGAAGCCAACCATGCGTTTTTCTTATTTATTTCAGAGCACTCAGAGCTTCGAATTTGAATTTCTTTCTTCGTTCAGAGCCAGCTGAGCCAGAGAAGCGTGATCTATGATGGCAGAATAAATTGACCAAGTAAGCTGAATTAAAAGCATAGCGCAGCCATCTTCATAATATTTTCATGTAATTCAACAGATATGACAATTCAGACAATTCAGTGCTGTGGTGTGTTTCATAATTTCATCGGAGAGCTCTGATGACGTCTTATGACCTTAAGTTCGATTTTTTTACGAAAGCATAATTTTCCATACAGGGTGTCTCATAAGTAATAGTTCAAACTGAAACTGGTGAAATACTAAATTAGGTCCTCTCAAAATTTAGTAATTTAATATTATTTCTTCTGGATTTAAGGTCGATTTTAAGCAATTATTAAACTGATCAAAAAACTGAGTCACCAATTTATGCGTGGTTTCGCACTTCTTTCAACAAAAACTTGCTGCTACGGCATGGCCATAAAGGTACATTACAAAAAATTACTTAGCTTAAAATTTCAATTTAGGCGCAAGTTTTTCAGTGCATGAGTAAACTCCGAGTTAGTTAATCCTGCAGATAAATTAAACCAGAATTAACTGTAACGAAGCGTTACAACTTATCCTCAGATGCACCCACTTTTTTATTTTAAATGTAATCTTCATTTTCATACAACTTTAATTTTCCTAACTTTTCAGTTCACATTCACTTGGGGACAAAAATATAACATAAGGAAGTAAAGAAATCACCGAAATTGTCTTTAACTCTCGCCCAAGTGGTGGGTACCAATCTAGAGTATAGAGACTAGAAGATCCGGTTGACCCTGACACAGGCCCATAACAGGCGTGACGACTGAAAGAGTGAGAAGCCACTATAAGTTTTTTTTTTAAATATTTTGAATGGGCCGTTAAGTTATTTAGATTAAATTACTAAGTTAAGTTATTTAGATTAAATTACTCTAGACATGCCAATTATAACAGTTTTGGTTTATAAAAGTACTGTTTATGCGGCCCCGCAGGTTCAGGGTTCTCCGTCGGTGGGCATACTTCAGGCACCAGAGTTTTTTTTTCAATTCGTGCGAAGCGTGCTAACGCACGCCCACTTTTATTGGCGAAAAACTGTTATAACTTTTATAAATTGGCATGTTTCTAGTCTCGTCCTATTTAGATAGGCTTATAGCACTTTCCTAAGGCTATCTCTTCAAGATTCTTTTTAACAAGGAATTTCCTACGAGACTTCCGACCAAAACTTTCCTTAGTTTTCTTAATAGGGGCAAAGATTTTCCTTTCCTTAGTTTGCTTACTATACTCTGTTCCACAAAAATTGTCAGTACAGGGCTTATGGGCGAGCTTTTTTAAAGGAATTGGCACCTGATGCACGCTCACGACACTGAATTGGAGAAAATGCCACTAAAAAAATTAGCACTCCACTGACTTACGTATACGAATTGTTGTTGTGATTCTCCGCAAAAAGTGGTACACTTTACCATGACCGTTGTATCCCACTGCTAAAGGGATACTGATCAACCTCAACGATCGTGCAACGTACGCTCGTGGTCGGCATCTACGTTGTATGTAACAGAGTTACCTTTCCCAATTGTAAGCATATTCAAGAGCTTTTTCTGTGGATTTTACTAAGGGACTTTTGGGATTTGAAGCTTTTGAGAAGTTGAGTATTTGAATTGTGAAGTGTTATTTATAATTTAAACTACGGAAACCCTGTGAGAGCTTTAAAGAGGGACAAGTTTATGCAAACCAAAGTAACCAGACTTAGAGGCAAATGTCCTATCTTCCCTGTACTGATAATATTTGTTGAACAGAGTATAGGGACAAGGTTTTCCTAAGAGGATTGCACCAGAACTTTCCTTAGGCACCTCTTCAAGGTTCCTTTGGTTCTTTACGAGGATTCCGACCAGAAATTTCCTTAGTTTGCTCACTAGGGCCAAGGTTTTTGTAAGAGAATTCCACCAGAACTTTCCTTAGGCTACCTCTTCAAAGTTTCTTTAGACAAGGAATTCCCTACGAGGATTCTGACCAGAACTTTCCTTATTTTGCTCACAAGGGACAAGGTTTTAATAAGAGGATTCGAACAGAACTTTTTTTAGGCACCTCTTCAAGGAATTTCCTACGAGGATTCCGACCAGAACTTTCCTTAGTTTGCTTACTAGTGACAAGGTCTTCCTAAGAAGATTCCACCAGAACTTTCCTTAGGCACCTCTTCAAGGTTCCTTTGGACAAGGAATTCCCTACGAGGATTCCGACCAAAACTTTCCTTATTTTGCTATTCAAGATTCCTTTGGACAAGGAATTCTCTACGAGTATTCCGACCAGAACTTTCCTTAGTTTGCTCACTAGGGACAAGGTTTTCCTAAGAGAATTCCAACCAGAACTTTCCATAGTTTGCGTCTTCAAGGTTCCTTTGGACATGGATCCCCAAGAGGGTTCCGGCCAGTCCTTTCCTCAAATTTCGTACTGGGGACAAAGTACAATTTTTTATAATAGGTAAAAGAATTATTAGAACCTGAGAAGTTTACCATGTTAGTTATTTTAAGTGGATGGACTTTGAAAAGCATTGTAACCGAAATTAGAGATAAATAAAGAATTTGTTATTTCGGAGTTAGACCCTCCAAGCCCAAGTTTAGTTGCTTCTTTGAGAAGAACCCTGGACCCCGGCGAGCTAACCTCAGAAAAGTATCACATAACTCAGAAACAGTTTTGCCATGTAGGTTTAACTTTCAGTTGTCAAAAATCTATTGAAATACAAGATGGGCACTTTGGTGATGCGCTTTCACTATCGAAAGATAGATGGAGCCACTATGCGGCACTATGTAAATGGCGATTGTTTTGAAATGCAACTGTCAGAAATATATTAATATAATCATTTATTGCAGAGTTTATTCATAAAATTCGTTGAGTTAACTAATGGCGAATTCCTTTCAACAAAGAAATCGAATTTTTTCTAAACAGAGTCGAATTTTTTCAGAATCGAATTTTTTCTGTCAATTGAAAGGATTTATTATTTCGTAAAAGAATCGATTTTTTTTGTGTGATTGTGTTTGTGTTACTTGACAGCTGCAATTGACGCAAAACGAGAAGAAATTTTTCACAAAACTATTAAGGTCGGTCTGTCCAACCTCAGAAAAATGACAAGGACAATTTTCATTATCTGCCACAAACACAACTTTTACCAACCATATAAAGATTGTCTTAGAGTCTACAAGCGAGCACTCGCTTCAGCCAAGCAACAGGGTTGGAGAGAATACTGCCAATCTATCGAAAGTTTAAAAGAATCCGCAAGGCTAGGCAAAGTTCTATCGAAGGAGCACTGCAATCCTTCGTTCTTGAAGAGGCCTGATGGTACTTGGACAGTTTCTCCGACTGAGTCTTTGGAACTACTGATGTCGACACATTTTCCGGGTTGCGAGAGCAGCAACCCCGAACCGCGTGGAACTATTAATTTCTCCATAGCTCAAGTTGAGCATATAAATACCGTTATAACTAGAGAAAACATTGCCTGGGCAATAAATACTTTCTCACCTTTCAAGTCTCCCGGCCTGGACGGAATTATAGCAATCATGCTACAAAAATTGCAGGAAGTGGTAGTCCCGTGGCTGGAGATGATCTTTAAAGGATGCCTCCAGCTCAATCATGTACCCGAGACTTGGAGACATGTAAGAGTTGTTTTTATACCGAAGGTCGGCAAGCGAGGACATGAGTCCGCGAAGGACTTCCGACCAATAAGCCTTACGTCCTTCGTACTAAAGACTTTGGAGCGCATTCTTGATATCCATATTAGAAACATCCTAGAGGTATGTAATCTTGAGAACTCTCAACACGCATATCTTAAGGGGAAGTCCACAGAGACGGCTCTTCATGAGGTAGTGCGTACAATCGAAAGAACAATACACTATAAAGAATACACCCTAGCTACCTTCTTAGATGTAGAAGGGGCTTTCAACAATGTCCTAACCGAATCCATTCTGTAATCACTCGTGGACTTTGGTGTAGAGAACTGCATCAGGGAGTGGATAATATCCATGCTCAGCGACAGGAGGATTCAAGCTACTTTAGGTAATAATAAATCGATCAAACACGTCAATAGAGGTACCCCGCAGGGTGGAGTTCTATCTCCACTTCTCTGGATCCTAGTCATGAACAGAATTCTCGTTGAGTTGGAGAGATGCGGGGTGAAGGCAGTTGCGTATGCGGATGATTTGGTGATTTTGGTTTCAGGAAAGTTCCCAACTGTGATTAGTGAAATCACAGAGATGGCTTTGAGGAAGGTTAGTAACTGGGCCACGAGTTGTGGACTTGGTGTTAACCAAAGCAAAACGGAATTGATGCTGTTTACCACCAAAACAAAAATACCTCCCTTCACGCTGCCCCGACTCAACGGCGTAGTTCTCTCACTTTCTTCCAATGCGAAATACCTGGGGCGTTATTCTTGACCCCAAGCTAAATTGGAAACTGAATATTGAAGAACGGGTTAAGAAGGCCTGTATAACCTTTTATGCCTGTAGTAAGACCTTCGGAAAAAAATGGGGCCTCCAATCGAAGATGATACTGTGGACGTACACAGCCGTGGTAAGACCGGTCCTTACGTATGGCTCTATTGTCTGGTGGCCCGCACTTAGCAAAGCGTATAACATTAATAAACTCAAGAAGGTTCAAAGAACAGCTAGCGTTGGCACCACAGGGGCCCTACGCTCCTGCCCGACGGATGACTTAGGCGTCTTCCTGCATCTTTTACCCCTTGATTTACATATTAAATATTTAGTATCCTGCAGCGCGTTAAGACTTAAGGAGTCAAATTGTTGGATTGCTAAACCATATGGTCACAGCAATATCACAAGTTTGATTCCTAATGATATATTTTCAATGCAGACCGACTACTGCACTCCTGCTTTGGATTTGATAAAGGTTTTTAAGGTCAAATTTCCATCCAGAAAAGATTGGAAGGATAATGTCGTGACGAGAGACTTCGACACTACTATTTTTACTGATGGTTCCAAGATGGAGTGCGGTGTTGGTTCAGGAATTTTTTCCGAATCCTTGAACATCTCTAGGTCCTTTCGGCTACCTGACTTCGCAAGCGTATTTCAAGCTGAATTACTAGCAATCAGGGAAGCATGCAAGATACTCAAACAAGATCCCAACCAAAACCGAAACACTGCTATCCTGACAGAAAGTCAAGCAGCTGTGAAAGCAATTGATTCGGCTATAACATCATCTAAACTGGTCCAGCAATGTCGAGATGAACTACTTAGCCTTAATGTCAACCTGAGGGTCACTCTTATCTGGGTTCCAGGTCATTGTGGCATTGAGGGAAATGAGCGGGCTGACGAACTGGCCAGGCAAGGAGTTATGAAGGGCAATTTATTCTCAATTTTTCTTATTGAATCCAATCGCAGGTGGGAAAGTTTAACAAACTGCGTCATATCCAGAAAGATATGGCCCATCTATAATAAATCTCGAACTACTGATCTAATTTTTAAGCCCAGGCGAGACAGAGCCAGGGTTGTTGCGACATGTTCTGGCCACTGGCCTATAGGAGAACATACGGTGAAGCTGGGCATTCCGTACAATACTTTTTGTCGCAGTTGTGGGGACCATCAGGAGAAGGAAACAGTGGCAAACTTCCTCTGTAAATGCCCCGCTCTAGCCAGATCGAGAGCGAAATCTTTTGGAAATGCTTTTCTTGAAGATCTACACGAACTTTCTGAGATAAAGATCAAAGATTTGATTGCTTTTCTCAACGTGACAAA
This sequence comes from Leucozona laternaria, assembly GCA_932273885.2. Taxonomy (NCBI): domain Eukaryota; kingdom Metazoa; phylum Arthropoda; class Insecta; order Diptera; family Syrphidae; genus Leucozona; species Leucozona laternaria. The sequence goes on along the minus strand of OW026366.1, from coordinate 195,956,596 downwards.
ATGGATCTAGGTCAAGTTTAGACCTTAATTCCTTCACCTCACCCTTCAAAAATAAAAATTAAACCGCTTTTCACCCAACAGGTCAATACGAGTTATGGTGTCAAAACGGCGCACTCTAGCGCTAATTGGGTCACGGAGCGAGTTTGCTCTGGGTCGCCATCTCTACCTACCTACCTATTAAGGTCGGGAGAAAAATGTTTTACCAATAGAATTGAATGAATAAAGCCTTAACTACATTGGCCAAACAAGTGAAAAAGTACAAAAGTGAACATTTTCAAACATTATTTGGGATAGTGTTTCTGACTGGGAAACCTAAAATCTTAAATTTTGGTTTAAAAAAAATTGTTTATATTCTTTTTCACAAAACAACTGTGCTAGCGGGAACAAAAATATTATTACTTTTTTAATTTTGCAAAAACTGGTCAATGTAAATAGTTTAGGCTTAACTATAATAATTCTATTTTAATAACAAAAGAAATTATCAAGCTTATACGGGGGCAATTTGTTGGTGCATTTTATTTTTTGAACTTCTACTTGCATATATATTTTTAAAGAAAATTGTTATTGAAAAGTTTTCACTTGCACTGAAAGTTTTTATCACGTCTTTCACTCGCGAAAGCTATTTTTTTGTTTCATAATGGACAACGCACAATCAATTATTTTTATAGTTATATTAACTAAATATATTGTTGAATATTTTGTAAAATTGTGTAGAATTCGTTACAACTTAAAATTAAACAACTGGGCCCGTATCGCGTAAGACTAAAGCGATCGCTTTATTAAGTGATCGTCGTTTCTACGATTGCTCTCTCTATCTTTCCGTTTAGATATGATAGAGACAGCTATCGTCAAAGCGACAATCAAAAAATTGATAATCAACTATCACCTTAGCCGATTCCACCACGGGTCTTCCAAAAATTCCGCGACTTTCAATTTGACGTATTAGAAATGTCAAGCCTTCATAGTGTGTGTGCAAATCAGTGTGAAATCTTGCTAAAAAGCAAAAAATCGATTTTGTTTAGAAAAAATTCTAAACAGAATCGATTCTTTTGTTGAAAAGAATTCGGCATAAGGTTTAACTTCGAAAATGGGATGGTCTTGTACGGAAAAAGGGGGCATCATTCAGATACCAATCGAAATTATAAAAAAATCTTACGTAAAAATTTTATTTTATAACCACAATTGCCATTCTTTTTTATCAAAAACTCAAAGCTCACTCTCTGTGATTTAGCAAACGTTATAATAAAAAAATCAAACTTATAAAATACCTAAAAAAGTATTCTAAATGCTTACCGAATTAACAATGAAAATTCCACGACCTCGACTCGAAGCTGCCGGCTTAACAATCCATGGCCCTCGGTATTTATTATGCGCTGATACCAAATCCCTATACTCTATTGGCAGTACAAATGATTGTGGCACAATATCGAAGTGCTTGAATCCTCGCAAATGTTGCATTTTCTCAATGTTCTTGTACAACCGGTCCTTTCGCGTCAACTCATAAGACCTGCGATAGAGCTAACCAAAATTAACAAAACTTTCAAATACAAGCTAATTCCAATTTTGTGAAATTTTTTTTTTCTACAAAATAAATGCATGAACTTATGTATAGTTTCTAAAGAAAATTTCAACGAATTTTGATACTTTTGTCTCACTTACCTCGGAAAATGATTGACCCGTTGGTAAGGGGTAAGATTCCTCAGAATATCGGGCTTCATGTGAACACCAGTCCAGAGAATGTTAAAGTTCTGTTCGCCATCAGCCTCGGTTAGACCGTGTCGAACGAAGATCTTTTTCAAAAGCTTCGTTTCCGTGTTCATGAACTTGTAGGTGATGTTCAGTTTGACAGCAGGAAGATCTCCCGATTCCGGTTGATCCTCATCGTGCTCATTTTCCTTATTGTCGAACGAGTCACTCTTTTGCAAGGCATTACTGCCATCTGCAGCTTCACCATGAACGAAGATTGCTGGTCGACTATTGATGGTTGCCAATCTAGACAGACGTATGTCTTCTTCAACTTCCAGCGGATCATCACATTCGCTGGATATCGAAGTCTCACTGGAAGACAGTGAGTCATGCAGGCGTTTCTTTGGTGACTTAAGAATCTCTTTTTGTCGAGCGCCCAAAGGTTGTTTTCTATTCGCTAGGCTATTACTAGAACTATTGCTAATAGTCTTCACATTTGTTGGCAGTGACAGCAATACTTTGGCTTTGCTACTAGAACTGTTGACTATGGAGGTTTCCAGGGACGACGGGGAGGACTTTGCTTTAATGTTAAGCGAGGACGAGCTATCACTACTGCAGTTATCGAGACTAGTATTGCTGGTAGATACATTTTGGTCATCGGCATTGTTGCCGACGTACTCATCGTTTCTTGAGTTTAATATGCTGGTGCGAAACACTAAAACCGCGTCACGTGAACCAATATGGCCACTTGTAATCCATGAATTATCTGAGGGTTTCTCAAATGTTTTCACACTGTAATTAAAGAAATAAATATAGATTCGTAATAATGGATTAGTCAATTAAAAAAATATACATAGATGGTTTTTTTGGGTGTTGTTGTGAGATGTGATGTAATCAAAATGTAGTTCACAAACCTAGTGATGGATGGATTGACGGACAGGTGTATATAGTTGGAAACAAAAAAATTAACATTATACGCTAGGTATTTGGCTACGGTGCTTGAGGCTAATCACAAGAAATTTCAATAGACGTTAACCACAATTAATTTACTCGGCTATTGCGTGTGGGTAGGACAAGGCACGAGTCTAGCTTGAAGGTAATTAAATCATCGTTATCGTTGGGTTAATGAAGTGTGAAACTTGCGTACGCCTGAGAGCTCATACAAAATTAAAAGCTTTCTATGTGGGTTACTGATGGTCAACTTGCAGATTAATGGGTACTTAGCATTTAATAAATCTTAAAAAAAAAAAAAATTATCTACTCTAGCGGAAAAGAATAAAGTACTTAGAAACTTTCGAATACCAACAAAATACGTCACGGGTTGCATCGGTAAAAACAAAAACCTTTTAAAACTTTGTTTTCCATTTGATAATTTTGTTCATTTCGAAATGATGTCATAATTTGGACTGTGGCCAGTGTGCAATCCTACATTACGAATTCGAACTTCATACGATCGTTTGACAGCAACAAACAACATAATAAAGGGTGTTTTTTTAAGAGGTATTGAACTTTGAAGTGGAATAAAATAAAGATGACTAAAGTGAAATTTACTTCATTCGAAAGATAATATTCTGGCATTATAATTTAAATATGATTTCTGGCATATGACCGACACGGCTGGCTCGGACGTAGTCTAATCTGGAGGTCCAATTTTGGATGACTTTTTCCAATATTTGTGGCCGTTTATCGGCAATAATGAGGCGAATTTCGTCCTCCAAGTGGTCAATCGTTTCGAGCCTATCGGCGTAGACTAGCGACTTCACAAATCCCCACAGAAAATAGTCAAGCGGCGTTAAATCGCACGATCTTGGAGGCCAATTCACGGGTACGTAACGTGAAACTATGCGATTACCAAACGTTTTCATCAATAAATCGATTGTAGCACGAGCTGTGTGACATGATGCGCCGTCATGTTGAAACCACAGCTCCTGCACATCATGGTTGTTCAATTGATGAACGAAAAAGTCAGTAATCGCGGCTCTATAGCAGTCACCATTGACTGTAACGTTCTAGTTAGCATCGTTTTTAAAGAAGTTCGGACCAATTATTCCACCAAACCATAAAGCACACCAAACAGTCAGTTTTTGTGGATGTAACGGTGTCTCAACATGCACTTGAGGATTATCATCACTCCAAGTACGGCAGTTTTGTTTATTGACGTATCCATTCAACCAAAAGTGAGCTTCATCGCTTTAAAAAAATTGGCTTATGAAAATTGGGATCAACCACAATCTTGTTTTGGGCCCATTTGGGCACAATTTGGAAGCGTTGTTCAGTCGTCAGTCTATTCATGTTAAAATTCCAAACAAAACTAAAAATAAATCACTTGACAGCTGACAAAATGGCCGCCAGTTAAAAAAGTGTTGCCATCTTAAAGTTCTATACCTCTAAAAAAACACCCTTTATTTCATTTTAAAACTGTTTATACCGTTTATTTGCCAAATTTGCATGTTATAATAATAGACAACCACAGACCCTGTAATTTTATTTGCCAGGGTAAAATGTTGGGCATCTGAATTAAAACTTGGTTGTACTAGTTTGATTGCCGACGATTGTTTGGGACGGGCATAAACTGCAACCAGCATCCATAATCGAAAAGCTGTGGTAAAGCTCATGACAGAAATCACGGTCTTGCAGTCCATGGTCCCAAAACCCCAGAAATATCAACTTTGGGAATAATTGTATGAACCGAAATTCGTCTTCAATCCTCCCTAGATAATTCTCCCCTGATCAAAGACCGGGATGTCCAAGACTATTCGGAAGACAGGTTTTGCTCTGCTAGACCGTTTTGAAAAACCTAAAAGTGTCTTAATGGGATAAACCGAAAATACGATTGTCAATTTTTAGCCAAACATTAAAAACAAGAGACTTAAATGAGGCCATGAGAAGCAGAGTGGTCTAACTGATTTTCGCACTTGTTTTTAAAAAGACAAAAACTTATGTTTATTGTACAAAAAATCTGTTTATTTTGAAACAATAATATCTATAGATTGATGAAGCATATAACTGCTTAAAAAAATGTTTGTTTTGGTAACTTTAAATAATAGTTTTCGCCATTTTAAAAAGAAGTGCAAAAATCAGTTGGGCCACTATGGTCAAATGTCTTCTAGTTTTTGAGAAAACTGAAACGCCCGGTTTATCCTATTTTAACACTTTTAGGAAAATCCGACTCCAAATGGCCTTCAACCTCCCCATCTGATGTAAAGAGGAAAGTAATTATAATCTAGGGAGGGATGTAGACGAATTCCGGTTCATAAAACTATCCCCAAAGTGGGTGTTTCTGGGTTTTCGCCATTCCATTACTCACCAAAAGCAGCGATCATGGACTGGAAGACTTTAAATTCTGTCATAAGTTTTACCACGCTTTCCACTCAAATGACTATTTGTTGGTTAATTTTCAGGACCAAAAATGTCTGCGGACTTTTAGACTATATAGACGATAGATTTTGATTCCCGCATTTTTTAAATTTTGTACCAACTTTTGCTTTTTAAAAATTGAAAATTACATATTGATGCCGAACTAAATAACCCCTCTGGTATGAAATGTGTTGCCCTTCTCAAAAAATTTTATACAGAAATGTAGCGACCTTAATATTGAAGATCTGACTATTAGGACCGAAGTTATAGCTTAGAAAAAAGACCAACTTCTAAGGGGGGCACAAATAAAGCTCTCCACCGAAACTCAGCTTTGTCGGAATTTTTTCGGAACGGAAATTTAATTTAGCTAAATGGCTCTTGCATAAGTTAAGCCGGGAAAATTTTATTGAAAAAAGTGGGTCTCGCAAAAATGTTCAGCCGTCTGTCTTTCATTTCGGGTACAGCCCAAACGGATGGGTCGATTTTCTTAAAACTTGGTACCAAGCGTTTCCAGGACATTCCCCCGACACGTTTTTTCTTAATTTTTTTAAAGACGAAAAATAACGTTAGGTATACTTGCCTGTCATCCAAAATTTTTGGGTCAAAAAGGAAAATCATATTTTTCTCAAAATCGGCTCTACAGATAAAAAAAAAAATATTGGTAAAATTTAATAGATATAGGCAGTGTTCTGGAGGGTATTTCGAGGGGAATTCCCTTCAGAAAGTCGAAAAATTTCCTTTTTGTCCCACTAATCTTTTCTTGTTTCCCGTTTTATTTCCCACAGCATAAAAGAACATAATTTCATTAAGTACCCAGAAATCTGTATATATAAAATGGATCGTGGTTTGTTCGGGTGCTAAAAATTTGAAAACGACTGGACCAAAATGGATACTTCCTTTTGCGGGTTTGGTGATGCTTTAGGCGCACATTTTGATTTTCAGTTGAATTCAATTACCGTTCAACAGAAATTCCAGAAGGAAATGGCTTTTGGGATATTTTTTTTTCTTTTTAGGGTGAAATGGGGTAAAAATAAATAAAATTTGCCTAGTTTAGAAATTCTTTTGGTGTTTGAAAGGCCATTTTTAGTCGATGGCTTTAGGGTTATTTTTTTTTCAACAATTTGAAGCTTAGCTCTACCCGTGCGAAGCCGGCTAGTCTTCTATTTTATTGAAGGAATATTTTGCTTTTCATTATCATTAAAAACGAAGAAAGTAGTCAACACTTAAAAAAGTTTCTGAATAAATATATATATATATATATATATTCAGTTAAAATAAAGACTTTTTGAGTTATCTTTGAGAGAAAATCGATTTTTTTAAATTTAAATAAAAACTATTTATTAATTCTCATTACAGCGGTTATTTTCTGTCTCTTTTTCGAGTAAAATTTGATAAACAAGAATTTCCCACAAGAGAGTCTGTTTCCCTTCTCTCCCTTTAGAGGTATAAAATTCTCCGAGAAAGGGATTTTTCTCACTATCTCCCAGCACTAGGTATTGGCTGCCTTGTAGAAAAGCAAAATGGTTCCGAAAAACAGTTAATAATAGCATCTCCCAAAGCACCAATTTTTTACTTTCAATTTTATCAAAAACGATTTAAGTGGTTTTGAGCATTTTTTTTATGAAAAATGATTAGTAAATTATTTTAATATAATATACATTGCACACTAAAATTTTTTCAAAAAATCTTTTTAGGGCTTTTAAAAAAAGTTTAACTGTTTTGTTGGTAGACTCAATATTTCGTTCGATTTTTATTAAACTTAGTAAAAAGCGGTTTTTTTTTAACATAATCTAAAAGATTTTCAACAAAAATTATTCTTATAACCAACGGTACGTTCCATACAAATGTTTAAAACCGTTAGGGAAAATCTTATTTCTCGTGCATTTTATTTTTATTTATTTTTTTGTACAATAAGTTTTGTTTCAGTGTGTGTCTTTTTTAAATTAAAAAAAAAACCTACTCTACTTATTAATACATATTTTTTTTAACAACAAAAACCAAAATAACTACTCCAATTTACCGTTTTGTTTTCGTTCTTTTTTGTAGAATTTCAACTTTTGTCCGCGAAATATCAAAAAGGGTTCTTGAGTTTTTTAAGCGTTCTTCAAATGGCCATCTTCAGATTGGTTCGATACCATCACCAACATCATTTTTTTTTTTTTTGTACGATTTGCCAAAAATATTGAATGTTGAATAGGAAAGAGATGATGAAATTTTGAGAACCATAATGCAAAAAGTAAAAAATGACAAAGTGAAAGCAATTTAGCTCTTACCAAAGTTAATCATTAAAAAGAAAATAATAATTTTTTTGATATACAAATAAAACTTACGTTCTATTCGATGTTTCTGAGTTACGTGTGTCTGAGGAAGGCATGCCGGTCCTGGAAATAAATACAAACAAAATATAAAAAAAACTCTCATTAAATTGTTACAAACAAAAACTTTAAGAGGGGAATGAGTAAAACCATGCTTTGATTGTAGTTTAACAAACTCAATTGAATTACATGCAAGACCATAAAATGTGATGGTAAATTGTTTTATATTTTGTTTTGTTTTTTTTTTTTTTTTTTGTGAGGGGGTAATTTGATCACGTGATGAGGGAGGAAATGTTAATATGGTGTTTATAATTTCTGCACGAAGAGTGATTTTTGGAAATGGAGATAAGGTAATAAAGTTTTAATATTGTTTTTGAAATAAGACTTTCTTTTTTGAAGAAGAAATTAACAAAAAAAAATTATCTACGATATACGTATGTACAATGTACCGCTGTCGATGCGGTGTTTCTATATAAAAATATTATGCAGAACGCTATACCTTAACTGCGTGTTAAATGGTAAAATATAAAGCATGTTACAAGGTATGTCCGTACCGCATTGGGGTTTATGTATATGTAAGTATATTCTGACTGAGTAAAGACCTACATAAAGGGTTTTTCAATAAGAGCGCTACAAAAGTTTTTTTAAATAAAACAAAAATGGTTTTGGATATCAATGAAATTCTTTATTCCTGTTTATTCTTTATTCTTTTGCATGGCCAAAACGGGCACGCTTGCAGAAGTCCAGACGCTTAACTCCATTTTCGACGATTTTCAAGAATAAATCGGCCGATACTGCTGCAATTTCACGTTCGATATTCCTACGAAGTTCATCAATCGTCGCTGGCTTGTTGGTATAGACCATAGACTTGACGTAGCCCCTCAGGAAATAGTCTAACGGCGTAAAATCGCACGACCGAGGCGGCCAAGCGACTGGACCATTTCGTGAGATAACACGTTCTCCAAACTTGGTTTCCAATAAATTGATTGTGACATTCGCTGTATGGCTTGTGGCACCGTCCTGTTGGAACCACATGTCCTCCAAGTCCATATCATTCAATTGGGGCCAAAAATATTCGGTTATCATTGAACGGTAGCGATCCCCATTCACAGTAACGTGCCGGTCTTGATCATCACGGAAGAAGTATGGCCCAATGACGCCGCCGGCCCATAAACCACACCAAACCGTAATTTTTTTTGGGGATGCAATGATGACTCATGGAGTACGTGTGGATTGCTGCCTGACCAATACCTCATATTTTGTTTATTGACGAAGCCATTCAGCCAGAAATGAGCCTCATCGCTGAGGATGATTTTTCGATGAAAATCCGAATCATTTTCAAGTTGTTGCACACGACGCTTCTGGTGGTCAAGCGGCTTCAGTTCTTGCGTCAATTTAATCTTGTAAGGATGTAGGCCAAGATTTTTTCGCAAAATTCGCCACAACGGCGTCACAGGGATGCCCAACCCTTGAGAACGACGTGTGAGCATTTGGGCATTCTGCAACTGAAGCCTCAGCGGCAGCAATATTCTCGACACTACGGGCACTTCTTTGTCTCACTGGCACGGGAACATTTTGTACTGTGCCTGTGGATTCAAATTTTTCCACTAGACGCTCAATTGTTGATCTGCTAGGACGATTATTACGACCATGAATTGGACGTTGCGCTCTTAACGTTGAGGCCACTGACTTCGAATTTCGGTAGTAAATTTTAATAATTTTTCCATCATGAAATGGCAAACCTTACTGAAGAAAAATGTCAAAAAAAGGGGCAAGAAATATGCCGTCGTTTGCTGTCCCTGTTGCTCTACTTTTGTAGCGTCCTTGTTGAAAAACCCTTTACTTAGCTGCTTTAACTGACATCAATGTAAATAAATTAACTATTTATCTTGTAGACATTTAACTACCCGCCTGGAAAAACAATCTAGTTTTTAACGAGGCCCGAGATACTGACAAGGGGCTAGCATGGGTGACTACTGAAATAGGCTATAGGTGCATAACAAATTTGACGCCAGAGTTTCGTACTATTCTTTCGGAACGATGTTGAAGAAGACATTTTCTAATTTTTCGGATAAGCCCGCGTTATAAATACCTAATATTAAGCGAGTTCAATGCATAGTGCTTAAACCGAACTTTTCGCTACAAATTACATTGAGCGTGGTCACCGGGGAAAAATGTAATTTGTAGCGAAACGTTCGGGGTGAGTACTGCATTGAACTCGCTTAATATTTAGTAATGGGTGATTTTTTAAGAGGTTTAGAACTTTTTTGTAAAAAAAAACACAAAAAATTCGAAAAAATGAATGAAATATTTATTTGAATCGATAGTTTGAACCTTGCAATTTAATGTTTAAAGATAATTTCATGCAAATGTTGACCGCGGCTGCGTCTCAGGTAGCCCATCCGCTGAGTCCAATTTTGGCATACTCTTTCACACATATCGGCCGGTATCTCACGAATGAATGCATGGATGTTGGCTTCCAGTGCGTCAATCGAAGCGGGCTTGTCCCTATAGACATTAGCTTTGACATACCCCCACAAAAAATAATCTAATGGTGTCAAATCGCACGATCTAGGCGGCCAATTGACCGGCCCGAAACGTGAAATTAACTGTTCACCAAACTCGCCTCGCAATTGCGCCATTGTTTCGCGTGCTGTGTGGCATGTGGCACCGTCTTGTTGAAACCACATATCATGCAAGTCAAGAACTTCCATTTCGGGCAAAAAAAAGTTTGTTATCATCGCTCGGTAGCGTTCACCATTGACAGTAACGCTGCGATTCGCATCATCTTTGAAGAAATAGGCCCAATAATGCCGCCGGCCCATAAACCGCACCAAACAGTGGCTTTTTCGGGATGCATTGGTAGCTGTTGCAATGCTTCTGGCTGATCTTCACTCCAAATGCGGCAATTTTGCTTATTTACGTACCCATTCAACCAAAAATGAGCCTCATCGCTGCACACAAGCAGCGCGCGATGAACATTTCGAACCGAGCACGAATTTTGATAGTAAAATTCAATAATTTGCAAGCGTTGTTCATTTGTAAGACGATCCATGGTTAAATTGCAAACCAAACTGAAGCTGTTTGACAGTGACACAAGGTACTAAACACACGTCAGCTGTCAAAACCAGTGTTGCCAAAACCAAACCAGCCAAAAAATCACCCGTTATTTATCATATGCGTTAACAATCCCCTTGTCTGAAACCATTTTTGTCATACACCATCGGTGAGGTTCAGCGTGTGTTCTCCATTTTTATCGGACGAATTTGTCACGGATTTCCATTCTGCTCTTTATAGCAGAGATGAGCTCTAAAGCCTTAATGTCAACCTCAGGGTCACTCTTATTTGGGTTCTAGGTCATTGTGGCATTGACGGAAACGAGTGGGCTGACGAACTGGCCAGACAGGGATCAGCACTTCATAGCTCAGTTGCGTATAGAGTTAACATTCCGCTTGGACTTATGAAGGGCAATATATTCTCACTTTTTTTTTGCTGAATCAAATCGAAGGTGGGGAATTTTAACAAACTGCGTTATATCCAGAAGGATATGGCCCATCTATAATAAATCCAGAACAACTGACCTGATATTTAGACCCAGGCGAGACATAGCCGAGGTCGTTGCGACATAATCTGGGGCCAAATTACCGCATTAGTGACTGATTGAGTGAGTGCCATCAGTGATCTAATGACCTCTCACATAATTCAGTCACGTATTACTCGATAATTGATCCGGTAATTCTGCCCTAGGTCACTGGCCAATAGGAGAGCATGCGGCGAAGCTGCGCATTCCCTGCAATACTTTTTTGTCTAATTTGTGGGACAAGCAGGCGTAGGAAACAGTCTTTCAATTCCTCTGTATATGCCCTGCTCTGGCCAGATTGAGAGCGCCATCATTTAGAAATTATTTTCTTGAAGACCTGAACTAACTTTCTCAGATAAAGATCAAAGATTTAATCTCTTTCCTCAACGCGACGAGGCAAGTATCTAGATCTAGGTATAACTTCGACTTTAATTCCTTTACCACATCCGCTGGACTCCCTAGACGGCGGCGCGTAAGCGGACTAAGGTTGTCTAAGGGTATACCCCTTTCAGAACCGTAATAAGGTATATCTGCAAACCCCTCCAATAAAACCACTTTTAACCCACACTGAACGAGTGAATACTCCAGCGCTAATTGGTTCACGCAGCTAGATTGAACATTGCCGCCATTTCTACTTACCTGGTGCATCCATCCAATTTTATTGACATAGACGCTTCAACAACGTTACAGAATTTTAGAAATTTGGTTCCATACTGTTCCAAAATCAAATGACATTGGAGTTACTGTTTTATGTGGTCAGTGATAAGGCTCATTGGGTATGGAAATAAGCAAAATTGACGCATTTTGAGCGAAGATAATTCACATGAGATTGTCGAGCGCCGCCGGCCGTTACATCCGAAAAATGCACATATTGGTTTGGTGCGGTCTGTTGGCTGGTGGAGTCATCGGAAATTATTTTTTCTTTTCAAAAATGGGCCAACGATAATTACTATTAATGACTTGTTCGTTCCCCAGTTGAAAACCATTAATGTTAAGAAATATGTTGATCCAGCAGGGTTGGGCTACGTATCATGCAGCAAACGAAACATCTCAAAGAATTGAAGGAAACATTCGGTGCAATCATAATTTCGCGTAATCATCGACCTGTAAATTCACCTCCAAGACCTTATGAGTTGAAATTTCAAGCCTCTTGATAAAAATCCTTGGGGATAGGTTAAGTCCCCATTAAGTTAAGCTTACAATTTGAAAACAATCGATGCATTGGAATCCAACATTATTCGTATTACGGCCACAAATGGTTGAAAAACTTTATCTCTCGAATGACATTCATCAGAGTCGGCCGTGGTGGACATATGCTCGAAATTGTGTTTTAAACTTATAGCAGAATACATTCTCTCGGCAAATTGATTTTTAGTAAAATTTCATGTGCTTTCACTTCACCGAGGTCGGGTGGACGGAATTGTTGGTCTATACGTTTCGTCTATAGGTTGAATGGTACCTGACAGTCGTTATAGTTTCCAGAAATGATTATTCCATATCCTTGAGTCGATGCTGCGATTAAAATAAAGGATTTTTGAATTGGCGCGGGTCTGTGGCGGCCATGTTGTTTTGATGACATCTGTCAAATCTGTTGTTTATTATTTAGTTACTGATGCCAAATCACCATGGCAAGTTACACGATTGAACATCACCTTCAAATGATAAAACTTTAATATCAAAATCTCTGGTGGAAAAGAGGCGTGCGTTGCGCCCATTTTATGATTAATATTCAACTATTCAACGTTTGGGGTTTGAGTCGACCGATTCAGTGAACAATCAGCCAACACCCGTATGTCAACGAAACGCAAGATCTATCGTAAATATTGCTAATAACGACGATGGCATTGCCATCACCATCAACGGAGAACGCTACCGATCGATGTAGCCACAATAGACATCTTGCATAAACGATTTGAGGGTAAGGCTAACTCTCGCGGTGGTGGTGACGTGAATTGGCCAGAAAGATCGTGCGATTTGACCTCGTTACAATTTTTCTTGTGGGGTTTCCTGAAGTCACAAGTCTATGTGAATAAACCACAATCGACCGATGCCCGCTTAAGGTGGACATAACACAGGCCATCGCTCAAATTCATCCGGATGTGTGCGGAAGTCATTGAAAATTCGATCACTCGGCCTATCAAATAAAAAAAGAATTTTGTTAATACCTCACACACAGCTTTTTTTATTCCGTTTCAACATCTGCTCACCCTTATTGAAAAACCCTTTACGATGTTCCCTACAGACCATAATTTTAGGCTTCGGTTCATGCTTCTTACCTTGATATGCCTCTTCTTAACTTTTCGTAAAACTTCTGAACTTAATGCCTCCTCTATCGCGGGCTTTAAATGCCTTTTCATTTTCCTTCTGTGAAGGTGGTGTAGCTCTCGCTCTTATAGCTAGTAAGCAGCTGTGGTTCTACTAGTAGTATAAAGAGGTGCCTCTTGAATAACTGCACTCATAGCCTGTTAAAACAAATGTTACGTTCTTCTCTTCCCAGTTTGGCGTTAAAATCACCTAAAACTATATGTCATAGCTTGGGCTTCCTCTGTAGAGAAAGCCTATAAGAGGCTTCTGTAACAGCCTTAATACGAATAGTTGTGAAGAACTCGTTCACATAGAGGAACCTTAAGACTTATTGCCTAGGTCGCTGCGTCCAAAGACAAATTCACACCCTAATAGACGCTGCTTTTGTTCTAGGTAACATTCAACGTAGGTACTATATTATATAGCAGTTTTTTTAACTTAAGTCTGTCCAGTGAAAAATAACATCAATTTTCATAACCACCTTCACCTTTTAAAAAAATTTCTTACCCTTCTATATACTTATCCTTGTTCACCCTATTTTTAATGATTATTTTTTTTGATTTGCTCTTTTGAAAATGAAAAATTGAAGTGCCTAAATTTTTTTGTTCGGAAGTCTTATTGTCCCTACAGCTTCGTGTCGTACAAGTAGGTATGTAAAAATGCAGATCAGGAGTAGTTTCCAGTTTCTTCAAATGTGCCACCGTAAAAGTGCATCGTAATCTAATTAATATCTACAAAACAATAATTAAAACTGAAAAACTCTGTCTAGACACACAACACTTTCTTATTTGCATTTGTTATTGACATTGCCATAAAGATGATTGACAGTATGATCTCGAGAAAAATACTTATAATCTTAAATATACGAGTATATCTTATTTGTATAAAGTAGTTCAAATGGCATAGTCAAAGCATTGTCCACGCATTGTGTAGTTTAGGCTGAATTATACGGCAGCCGATGTTGTTGAATGTCAGTTAACGAGATACAAGTTCGAGTACGAATAACTTGTTCGATGGCCGTCTATTATTTCCATAAATATATTTGAAGAAAAAAAAAAGCCTATTTTATTATGGCCGTCTATAGTATAGAACCTTCTGTGGTCGCATTGATATTGACATAAATATATTTTTCTGTTGCAATTACAGAACGTGTCCGCGCCTATTATGGTGGTCATCAGAACTGATTGTCAGTGTTTTTTTTTGTTGTTGTTGTACACATTACGCTGTGGACCATCATTAGATGCCCATCTAGAGAGTTTTGTGGTTCTGAGTTCTGGCCATCTGTTGCAGTTGGTTTTTTTTTTCTATCTTATATGGACAAAGAAAAAAGTTATGTGACAAGATGCGAACCGATCGATGTTAGTATTTTTTTGTTAGATACTGAAAGTAATAATTGCAGAGAGTGTCCACTTATACGGCTAGGATAAACTTTAGTGTTTCCCAGAAATGTATAAGAGAGCCTCTAGGTTATGGAAAGATCTACGTCTTGCTTGGTGGGAAATCTTAATAATTATAATTTGCCAATCTTATGGTTCGTGCTCCGCTACCTTGATTGTTTGAGGAACAGTTGGTCAAACAAGCAAGGTAGCGGAGCACGAATTTGAAGTGGTGTAATCCTTTAAATACCTTGGGTCAATAGTAGCAGCCGATAACAATATAGAAGAAGAAATACGCGGGCGGCTTCTCAAATCCAACAGAGCCTACTATAGTCTGTCAAAGCTCTTCAAATCCAGAAATCTCACCATAACTTCAAAACTGCTGCTGTACAGGACCATGGTCCTGCCAGTACTCACATATGGATCCGAGACTTGGGTGCTTAGCAAAAGGCACTCCGACCTCTTAGCCGCGTTCGAGAGAAAACTCTTAAGGAGAATTGTTGGCCCCATATGTGAGGAAAGACGATTCCGGAGACGGTACAATCATGAATTGTACGCAATCTACCTTGAAGCAGATATCGTGACAAAAATTAAGCTCGGCAGACTCCGGTGGGCAGGGCACCTAGCTCGCATGAGCAAAGAGGAACCTGCTCTGAAAGTTCTTTGTGGTACATTCTATGGTAGACGACAGCGTGGTAGACCATGCTTGCGCTGGAGAGATGGCGTAGACCAGGACGCCCGGAGCCTTGGGGTGCGCAACTGGATGGCGCGCGGCGGCTCGAGACCGGGATGGGTAGAGAGACTTGTTGAAGGAGGCCAGGACCGGACCCCGGTTGTCGAGCCGACGATGATGAATCTTATGGTTTAAAAATTTTTGTAATCTTTTAATAACCGTTAAACTTCAACAGATGATGGTGGATGTAGGTAAAGTACAATTTCTGAGGTTCACTGAATGGTGTTTTAGTTGAGTTATCTTGTACAACAAAGGTCTAGGCCTTTACGCACGGAAACTTGGTTTTATATTGGGCCTTACTAATAATAATAATTTTTCATCAAAACCGCAAACGACAGATGGTGATCACTTGACGGTTGTCAGGTTTCAAGGAATATCTCTTAGAAAAAAACAGACTATTTACTCAGAATAAGCAGGCCTCAACTATCCCTATTAGTTGGAATTCTAACGGGTCACAACTCAATGGGAACCCACTTGAGCAGAATGGGCATTAGCACATCTGACCTATGCAGAGGGTGCCAAGATGAAGAGGCGGAAGAGGGCTCATATCACTTCCTCTGTGAATGCCCCAGCCTAGCCAGAAATAGGAAAAGTGCGCTTCGAGAATATTTTTTCAGTGATAAATATATGCGACATCTCAACCATACCACTAAAGGACTATTCACATGAGAACGACCAACGACCGACGAATGAACGAATAAATGTGAATTAAAACAATTTATAACCATAAATTCTTCACAAATTCTAATCAAAATCGTAGAAATATAATTTATTATAATGTTTTGATACTAAAAATCAGCTTTTTAATTGCTAAAATAAGATACATTTGAAAAAAAACAAATTGTTCGTCGCGAATTGCAATCTGATTGTTACAAATTGTCAAACTCTATTCGCGTTCCACATATGTTCCACACTTCAACGAACAAGTTGTTCGCGCGCGGCTAACCTCAAAATCCCTTTTTTTTTTGTTTTCTTGGTGGTCATTCGCGACGAATAAAAAAGCCATGTGAAAGAAATGTCAAAATGGACGAATATTCGTTGGTCGTTGGTCGCTCTCATGTGAATAGTCCTTAATAAACATCCTGAAAGTCACCCAGAATTCAGTATGGTTCAGGGAGGCTTCCCATACTTAAAACTCTTATTCACCCACCACCCTACCATCCTTCCACCGTCCTCACACCTCGGGGAGCGCAATGGATCCACAGAGATCTGAGTGAGCGGCTTGCCATGACATCACCCCTTCTAACCTAACCTCTAACCTTACTAATAATCAAATTTAGTTACTAATAATCAAATTTAGTTAATAGTTAACGAAAGTCTCCAGATTTCAGAAAAATCACATACCAATAAAGAATTTAGTTTCCTGGTTAGTCACTAGTAAGATGTTAAAATCCATGTTTGCAAGTCGTACCTTATAAGTTGAAATGACATTTCAATGTCAGTGTTGCCAATAGTAGTATGTAAATATGTATTAAGTACCCTTAAATAAACTTTTTTAATTTTTATTGTTCCGATTTGGATTGGTGTTTTCATTACGTCTTATTATTTGTGTTGAAAAAATGGATTCTCGTGAAAGCTTATTTGATCAAACTATTCCCTCATTTTTCTGACATTTGCAACATTTAAATCAGAAATTTCATTGGAAAAAATACCAGCTTACTTTTTCTGACGAATCATAATTTATAATGAACTGAACTTTTGAAAAGAAGCTTACAAATTGTTTGCTCATACGTAATTTGAGCTAGAGCCTAAACGAGTGGACCGATTTGCATGATATTTGGTACAGAGCATTTTAATGTGATTACCTAGAGGAAAAATTCGAATTTTTCTTTTAGCTCATCTAGAACGGGTAACTGCGATACAATTATTTTGGTTTCTTCAAATTTTCTTGAAAACGGCTCTTACGATTTTGATTAAACTTCGTACCTGTAATAACCAAGTCAATTGTAAGAAAACTGCATTTCAGGTTTTTCTCAAAAAATTCACATCACGGAATAAGTTATTCCACGTTTAAAAAAAAAAAAATGGTCTAATTTTTCGCGTATATCTTTGCCATGGTTAAAACAATTTTGTTATAATTTTGCAGTCTGATGCTTCTCAATAGTTTAAACAATAATGCATTTAAAAATTTAAAAAAAAACATTTTTTATAAACAAAAAAAAATCAAACAAAAAATCAATTTTTTAGTACTTTTGACTCTTTTAATATTTTCTCGTTTAATATATACATCATGCATCTTCAATGTGGGGTTACACACAGTATTTAACCACAAAAGTAAGTTCGTGCGATCAAGTCGTGCATATTTTTTTCTTTTGTGTTGTGAATTTTTTTTTTACAGTTGTTTTGACAGAAATTGTAGTAGATTCAAGAAAAGTCTGGGGATTTTCTTAGCTAGTTAGATTGATTATTAGTAGGATTCTATTTAAGCTTGAGATTTTTTTTAACCTTACAGATAGCTAATAGTCGACTTTGTGCTTGATTTTTATTAAAGCCCATTGACTTTTCATCAAAACAATCACAATGTCTGATGTCGTCTTTAAAAATGATTTCCTTAATTTGTATCTTCATGCTTTTATGTTTATGCCGAGATTATCCACATGAAGATGAGAATCCTCGGCAGCTATTTTAATTTGCCTACAACCGTGAAATGTCAGTTTGCAGATACAAAATGAGAATGTATGTGTAAAAAGCTCACACATAGACATTATAGGGATCTTCACAAACCCTGTTAAATTGTTGTTGCAGTTCACATCTATATTCATTGACACGTAATGAAATTACAAAAACAACAATTTAAACAAATGGGTTTTGGGGTTTGAAACGTACGAAACATTCTCATCTTTATATAGAGTATTTTGAAAGGCGATGAAAATAATAAGTGGATCAAAGCTGACAATTGCGTGTGATCATCTCAAGGCGTCTGATTTGAAGCAATATTTTTCGTCGTTGCTAAATACTGAATGCCCACCTCCAAGGTTTCACTATGCGATTCCACTTATCGAGGATGATTTTTTGGACTCTATATTTTCTGAAGAAGAATTGATGGCAGCGTTGCATAGAGCAAAAACAAACAAGGCAGCGGGTACAGACAGAATTCCGATTGAATTCTTCAAGAATGCTACCCCTGATTTCATAAATGTACTCTTGAGCTGTTATAATGGAATTTTCGAATCTGCTGTTATACCTTCTAATTTCATGTCTTCAATTATTTTTCCATTGGAAATGTATCTGTCGCAGAGAATTACCGTGGAATTTCGTTTTTGAATGCTTTTATGAAGTTGTTTGCAAGTATGATTTTCGGTAGACTTACAACTTGGGTGAGCGAAAACTCAAAACTCAGTGATCTTCAAGCTGGATTCCGACCAGGTTACTCAACAATGGATCAGGTGTTTCTACTAACAAATATTGCTGAGACGTGCCTTAACCGTGGGAAAAAAGTCTACGCCTTTTTTATAGACTTTAAGGCAGCATTTGACAGTATAGATAGAGAAGCACTATTTGTTAAATTGTTAAATATTGGCATACCTTCCAAAATTGTCAATATTCTAAGAGCTCTTTATGCAAAAGATTCTATAGCTGTTTGGGATGGAGAAAGCCTCTCTGATGATTTCAGCTCTACAATGGGTCTGAAGCAAGGATGTGTACTGAGTACACTTTTATTTACCCTGTTTATAGAGCATTTAGTGGAGAACGTAGGAGGAGGGGTGCCCATTTCTGGAGAAAATATTCCTGGTTTACTGTACGCATATGTCATCGTCCTTTTATCGGAATCCCATGAACATCTTCAAGGCATGATTAATAAATTAGAAAAATACTGCAAGACCTGGAATTTATCAGTTAACCTTAATAAATCAAATATAATTATCTTTATAAAGGGACACGGAAGATACGCCAGTTTTGAAAATTGGAAGTACCAGGGACAGGAAGTAAAAGTGGTTAAAGAATTTAATTACCTGGGAGTGATCATAACAAATAACCTCTGAATGAAAAAAACATATCAAATCAAAGCTGCAGGAAGCCAAATCTGAACTTTGTGTTTCATGGAAAAAACTGCATTTCAAACAAATCAATTCATCAGTCGTTGAAATATAGACTTTTGCAAGCTGTTGCAAAATCTATGTTTTACTGCTCGCAAGTGTGGGGCTACAAAGAATATGAAGATGTTGAAAAATTACTTCGTTTCTTTATGAAGCGAGTTTTTGCTCTTCCTTTCATAACACCGAATTATCTGCTCTATATCGAGACAGGAGTACCAGTACCACCGATGTTCATCGATTCACTCAAAATACATTTCGACTACATGATCAAAATACTTCAAATGGACTCTTATATAGACTGATCAACAGAGTTTTAAAATTCCTCATCGCACACCAGCTTAATTTTTTTCAATCTTGGATCAGTATTTCTAATTCGCTTGATGAATCCATCGAATTTGATATGGACAATCCAACCGAATTGAAAAGAAGTCTTTACTCCATCGTTTCCAAATTGGATGAAGAATATCGACATACGTATATCAACCAGGCCAAATCATCGCAATATAACTCAGGAGAGTTAAACTATTTTAACGATAAAAATTCCACCAACATGATATCTTCAATTCTACAAGCTAACAAGGGGAAATACTTTCGTTGAACTTCATACCTCACAGAACAGATTTACATATCAGATATGAAATCTGCAATACCCATGAAAGAGAAAATATTGGGAACTTTCTAGGAACATGCCCACATCTTCAGGAAATTCGTAGAGACATTTTTGGGAAGAACCTTTTTGATCTAGAAGAAGTAATTCAAATTTTGAAAGGGGCAAAAGGTTGGCAAAAGCTTTACAAATTTATTCAAACTGCAATGGCGTACAGAAATAGAATTCTTACTGGAGGCTTTTAACCTATTTTTATATTGTTTTAAATTCTGCTATTAATTTCATTTCTTTATAATTTCCAAAAAAAATCTTTAATTTCTATTGTTTTATATTTAAATTATTTTTTTTTCTTTTTTGTTTAAATGGGATTTATTCTGTCAATCTGACCGACGGTTTTTAAACCAGGTCATAAATGACTTGTAATCATTGTTGTAAAACTCAATTTGTATGCAAATAGAGTCTATTCTTAATCTTAATCTATTGAGTATTTATGGTTTTCTGGCATTGCAAAAAGTCGTAAATGTGTTGCAAATTCTATATCTAATTCAATGCTCGCAAGCTTGCAGTGTTCACATGATATGCAAAAACTGTCTTAGAAGTCTCAAATGCATTTGCGATCAAGGCACTCGCACATCATGTATCCGCAAATGTGATCGCAACTGTTGCGGTCGCTATGCGATATGTTCAGACGAATTGCTTTAAAGTCCGCATATCACCCAATTCCAATCATATGCAGGTTTGCGAACATTTCATATTTTTTTTTTTTTGAAACTAATTCTCATCTGAAAATTTATAATAAACTAGCTGTTACCCGCCCGTTTCGCTGGGCGTAAATTTAACTTTAACAATACTTTGTTTTGTATGATACGCAAGGGTTGATTTTTTAGTTGGTTCCTAGCTTTGAACATTCCCCGAAAACACTTTTTTTAGGAGGAAATATAACAATATTTGCCATACAATTTTGCTTAGTTGTACTCAAAAGATTGTTTTACACAGAAAATGAGTCCTCTCGAGAGACTTAAAAATTTCCCCTATTTGTGATTTTCTGTTTAAGCAATTTCTGATGATAGAAATAAACAGTTCAGCAAAATGTTATTCTGAGAGTAAAAGAAGAAGGCAAATATAGTGGCGAGCTTGTCAATCAGATTAGCTAGTACGGAACACTCTGAAGGACCAGACCTATGCACAACTCACAACATGTTGAAATTTCAAGGAATAATTCGAAGAAAAGCCACGACGCAAAAATAGTCTTGCAATGGGGTTTCCCATTGGTATATTCAGATTTCAATTTAAAAATTGAGTTTTTTTGGGTGGCGAATGGAATACGATTCCGTGTCAATATTTCAAAAAATCTTCATCCTTTGGTGCATTTTAGAAGAGAAAAATAAAATGGATGAAGTTACCGGTTCATTTCAAAACGATTCCCTTTGTTATGAACGATTATTTCTCACAATTTTCACAATCGAAATGAATTAACCAAATCAAAAAACGCCTTGGAAACTGACTGCTGTAAATTATTTTGGTGTTAGTATATGAAAAGGTAAAAACGAAAAAAATCGGCATTTTAACATTAACAGATCCAAATCAAAATAAATTGATTTATTTTACCAATGGAAAACTCCATAAGAATCCATCATTTACAATTTTTTTTAAAGAAAACAATTCAAACAATAAATAAACAGGCAAATAAATGATTGAAGTTTTGCAAACTCCAAGTTGAACCAGTTTAATATTTCCGGTGGCACAACAAATACCTTTTTTGTGTCCATTAAATTTCAGAGCATTGTTTCCGCTCACGAATATCACGAAATAACTAAATCAAAATTCAAAAATGAGATGTCGGATATTTTGCTCTGTCACAAAGAGATTAAGTAAATTGAGGAATCCTCTTCCGCTTTTAATTGAGATTTCTGAGACCTCAGTAAAGAGTGCTTTGCTTTTACGTCCAACAGATGGTGTACGGGTGCGAATGCGAATGCAACGTTGCGTTGAGTCGAAATTCCAAAGCAATCTATTAAGAGGCCTCCACCCAAAATTTTGAGAAAAACGTGAAATTGGGCAAATGGCCGTAAAGTTTGAGAAGTTAATACAACACGTATTGTAAAAAACTAAATTTTTTATGAAAGAATGATATTATATCTTGAAAAGCGTCGAGCCACTTTTTTATTTTTTTTATTTTATCATATTTAATTTTAATATTTTAGTTGCCTCTCTCTCTAAATTTCACAAAACTTCTCAGAGGACTATAAAGTTTGTGAGAAATTGAAATGGGAAATACATATTATTTTAACGTCATTTTATAGGTAATGAGCAGAACTTGAAATCCGTCGGAGCGGATTTTTAATTTTGGACCCTATTTTTGAATAATCATCTTTTGAAAAACACTAAAATTGGTCAATTTCTAATGCATTTTTGAATGCGTAGTTGTATGAAAAATGCAACACAACTTTACCCAAATGTCATAATGCTTTCTGAAACTGTTTCAATAAAAAAAGTTTATCAAAAAGGAACTTATTATTCCAAAATAACACATTTTAAAAAAGTCTTATTTTGTATACAAAAGTCGTTACTTTATTTTAACGGCCGTTTTTAGTTCATCTATTTGCCCCAAGGAAGTATTTTTCGAACATACTTTTTTTTGTTGGAACATAAACAAAAAAGTATGAGATGGGAGAGGCGAGCAAGTATTTGTGTGCATGAGAGCAGAAACCTTTACAGTTGGTTTCTGCTCTCATGCACATGCACACATGAGGTTGGTTAGGTTAGTTGGTATACGCGAGGAGTATGTATGTGGTGAGTGTCCGGTCTGAAATAAATCAAAGGAGTATCTAGATGTAGATGTAATTTGTTGTATTGCATCGTTTTTTGTATGTTATTAGGCAGAAAAATACTATACACATTCATTAGCGCTCGCAGGATTTTTTGCAGGGGTGGGCATAGGTACTAAGGAGATTTTTCAAAGGTGGGGCAAAAAGTGTACTCAAATAGAAAAAAATCAAGGAACAAGTCGTTTTCAAAAGTATTTTTCAAAAGAAATTTGCCAAAAGTCTATAGTAATAAATTAAAAATATTTTGGAAACGAGTAATTTTTCCGAGCAAGAGGAGGGCAACTGGTTAACTTGCCCCACCCTCCGAGCGCCTATGTACACATTGGCTGATATTCTCAGTCTCAAACTCCGAAGTAACTTTTTTTGTCATTTCTGTATGGACAAGGGGACAAAAAATAGGATTTGAGGCTGACATAATACATTTGCATTCAGAATAAATGTATGTAGGTATTATGTATCGGTATTTTTGGTATGATATGAAGCAATTCAGTTTTGTATCTTTTTCGTATTGCTTTTATTTTTGAACGCGTCGTATCGTTTTGAAATAGAAAGTGACTGACAAGTGCAATAAATAAAACATAGTTTACAACTGAATTTGTTGAGAAAAAAAAAACCTACCTACTGAGTGTACAGTGAAAACAAAAACAAAAAGGAAAACATTTAGATTCAAGTTTTATTGAAAATACATCAATAGTGAAGTGAAAAGGATGGGCAAACCAAAGCGCACACGAAGGAGCCAAAAGGCAACGCAACGCAATCAAGCCAGAAATCTAATAAATAAGTAAGTTACCCATGTAGGTATATAATTGATAATTTTTTTCAGTGTCTAAGAAATTGATCTTTTTTTGAGGGGACATACCTAGGTATTATGTGTGTAGATAATTTCACTTGTCAAAAAAAATGATTAGGTAGCTTCCTATAAATTTTTTTGAAGAAAAGAAATGATTTCTTTCTCATAGGTTAATAACTGCCTTCTTAGGGTTGTAAAGTATAATATACCTAGGTATGGTTGAATAATTTATAAACTACTACACCAAAAAAATTATTAGTATACATTTTTGTTCATTTTACGAAAATTTCGTGGTACCACAAATGTTTTTCCTAAATTGGACTAATAGGCTTTCGTAAACTGTACAAAAATCAAACCAACATAAATAAAGAAAAATAAATAAGTTAATATTACGAAACATTTGTATATTTCAAAATATTCAAAAAAAAAATCATTAGTAGACTTACGAGTTATTTTTTAATATTTTGTGCGATCTAGAAAATCATTAGAGTTCAAATCTTTTGTAAGAAAATTAATTAGTAAATACATTAATAAATAGTATAGAATTTAAAGGTGGAATAACTTCCCCGGGCGGGAAGTATTGTATGTACCAAAGGCTCTCATATGACAATTTTTTTATTTAGTTTAAAAAATCCTACCGAAAAATGCAACGATGAACAAATTACTTTCCCTGAAGAGCTGCAAGAAGTGCACCAAGAGGATGTGACAATTGACAACCATTTTTCCAATCACGACGATCCAATGGAAGAGATTATGAGTTCTGGTGGCTTTGTTGTAGACAATAGCCCTCCAAAATTGATTCCAGTTGTTAACAAAATAGAAGGAAAGAGGATAGTTGAAATCCAGCATTTTTTTAATGAATTGAAAAGAATTGACCAACATGGACCACAATTCGGATGCAGTTTGAAAAATCTGAACATTGTCAGGGAAGTAAGAAGAGGTTTTGAAAGTGATCTTATTTTTGTTTGCAACATGTGTAAAATTGAGATGCGTGTATCAACAAACAAAGAAACGCAAAATGATATTGGGGTTAATACTTCCGCAGTACTTGGAGTTACAAGTATTGGTTGTGGGTTTTCGCAGCTGGAAGAATTCACCTCAGCTTTAGACATACCGTGCTGCTCGAACAAAATATACAAACAAAATGAAAACCATATTGCTGAGATTTGGGAAGACATTGCTCAAAAAAATATGTTGGAAGCTGCCAAGGAAGAGGCTGACGCTGCTGTTACACGTGGTGATGTTGATCCTGCAGACGGCATCCCTTTTATAACAGTTGTAGCGGATGCCTGTTGGAGCAAACGTTCGTACAAAAAAAATTTTACGGCTTTATCTGGTGCTGCTGTTGTTGTAGGTTTACATACAGGCAAAGTAATTTCCTTAGGCGTGAGAAACAAGTATTGTGTCAAATGCTTTAGAGGCAGAGAAAATGAAAATGTTGACCATATCTGCACTAAAAATTACGATGGGCCATCAACACTTATGGAATCAGACATCTTGCTTCAAGCTTTTCAATGTAGCGTTGAGAAAAATGGACTCCGCTACTTGACAATGCTTTCCGATGGTGACAGCAGTTCATATCAGAAAATTACAAAAAGTAACCCATACGATGGAAGACGTATAAAGAAAATAGAATGTTGCAATCATCTGATGCGGAACTACCGAAATAAGCTTGAAGCTATATCTAAAGGATGTAAGACAGGACTTCGGGGCTCATTACAAACAAAATTAGAGCGGATTCGCAAAGACATTTTGAGTGCTGTGAAACACCGAAGGGAAGAGGAGAACATTACAAAAGAAGACACGATACAAATGATCAAAACAGATATCACCAACGTTATACATCATGTATTCGGTGACCATAACGCTTGTCCCTCATATATCCATGACAAATGTAATGCAACCGAGGAAAATAAAATCCCACTCATGAAAGCTGATGGCATATATGAGAAAATAATGACACCAACTAGAAGGCTCGTATTTAACGCTAGAAGTCTGTACCTCGGATATACAAACAATTTAGCTGAACATTACAACTCCATCGTTGCAAAGCTTGTAGGAGGCAAAAGGATTAACTTTTCTCTAAGCCGACAATATTCTAATCGATGTACAGCAGCTGTTGTCCACTTTAATTCGAGCAGACGAAACACAGAATCTCAAAAATATATTCTAGGAAAAAGTCCAACGTCAAAAATGGGTGCTCTGGAATTGAGAAGATTACGCAAAAATAAGTCTCTAAAGACAAGAAGAGCGCAGAGAAAAGTGTATCGAAGCGGAAAAACTAATTTCATAATACATCGAGGTGTTGCAAGAGGTGATATTGGCTATGGTTCTGGCTCCAACCAGCCTGATATGAGCTTTGAAGATTTTATGTCAGAAAAATTACGTATTCTAAAAAAACTTGAAGAGAACCAGGCTAATCGGCAGGTTATTGAGCAACAGACATTAGGTCAGTCAAATAACAGAAAATGGTGTGAAACGCGGAAGTGTATGTTAACTGCATCTGCGTTTGGGATGGTATGCAAAGCTAAGAAATTAGAAGGACACGTCAAAAGGCTTGCAAATCCACAAGATATTTTTGCTCCTTCCATATTACATGGAAGAATAAATGAGGACACTGCGAGACTTCAGCTGGAAAGGCAGCTAAACAAGAAAATTTTCAGTTGTGGCTTGTTTATTGATAAGGACTTTAGTTTTCTTGGAGCCTCTCCCGATGGCATTTTGGACGAAAATACTATTTGCGAAATAAAATGCCCTTACACTTTAGCGGGAAGTAATACGGTAGAAGCCATTAAGGCAAGAAAATTGAAATATATTTCAGTTTCCGAAGATGGTAGTATTTTAGGCATGAATCGGAATAACAACTATTACTATCAGGTTCAAGGGCAGTTACACATTTGCCAAAGAGAGACTTGCTTATTTGCAATTTGGACAAGCGGGCAGTTTGACCTTTATGTCGAAGAAATCAAGAAAGATGATGATTTTTGGGAAAAGAAAATGCTTCCTAAGCTTTCCATATTTTACAACGATTGGCTTCTTCCAGAGTTAATAGATCCTCGAGTTCCACGCGGCATGCAAATACGAGCACCTAGCGCAGAAGCTTGTGTACAGTCTTCACCGACAGAGCCAACAGCATCAGCAATTTAATACACCTTACCTTGACGTAATATCTTACCTCGGTGTAATAGGCCTACTGGGGAAACCGAACACCTTACCAAAAAATCGGTTAACGCACTGAAATGCATACCTCATAGGTAGTGTGGAAATGCATTGTTTATATTCACAGTATAACACGATTTGATTATTACAAATCATTGTGTAATGCAGAGCATGTTTTTCTACGTCCACATGCTTGAAATATATTATGCTTTTACCAAAGAACTAAGTTCTAAGGACAATGAAAATTATTTACATAGCTACAAAATTGATGTATTAAAAAAATTATGAAATACGTTTGCACGTACATACAAAGGCCATACAACCGTTTTTTCAAAAAATATTAATAAATATTAGTTTTTTTTTCTAGAATTTTTTAATATTTCGGTAAAGGTACTATTTCATGTCTATTTTCAATCGAATATTTGCCCCTTTGGCTTACGAGCAAGCCTTGGATTTATCTTTTAGGCTAACAGGCCCAGGGTATCATGAATAGACAGGCACCACAAAGGCAAATACAACGAATCAACTGAAAGTGAATAAAGAAAATATTTTTTCAATGTTTTTTTTTAAGTATTCTAAAGGGTGGTTAAATTTTAAGGGCCGATTTTGAATGTGAACCACACCTAATCGCCAAGTTTTTTTCTGCATTTCATTTGACATTTCTCAATTTCAAACTAACTCAATTTGAACCATGGAAAGATACACAATCGAGCAACGCGTTAAAGTTATTCAGGCTTATTATGAAAATGGGCGTTCAAATCAAAATGCATCACTTCGCGTTTTCTTCGGTCAATTTAATCGTTAAATTGTGCGTACAATCGGAAAAATCGTGCAAAAATTTGAGCAAACCGGGTCTGTAGGAGATGTGAAAATACCAGTGCATGCTCGTACAGCTCATACTGCAGAAAATATTGCTGATGTTCGCGATAGTGTGGCTGAAGAGCCGTCCACCTCAACTCGTCGTCATGCCCAACAATTGCACCTCTCACGCTCGTCTTTGATGGACATTATGCATAAAGACTTGCATTTACACGCTTAAAAGGTGCATTTGACTCAAGAACTAAAGCCTCTTGACCATTTCAAGCGTCGTCAATGGTCAGAATGGTGACAGGAAATGGCAACAGTGGATGATCAATTTTCGAAGAAAATCATCTTCAGTGATGAGGCACATTTTCACCTCAGTGGATTCGTCAATAAGCAGAATTGCCGCATTTGAGCAAATGATAATCCAAGAGTGATTGTCGAAAAATCAATGCACCCACAAAGAGTGACTGGTTTGGTGCGGTTTATGGGCTGGCGGCATCATCGGGCCGTATTTTTTCCAAAATGAGGCCGCTCAGGCAGTAACTGTGAATGGTGTTTGCTATCGTGAGGTGATAACGAACTTTTTATGGCCCGAAATGGAAGATATGGATGTGGACGATATGTGGTTTCAACAGGACGGTGCCACTCGCAAACAACTAACGAAGCAATGGCTCTTTTGCGCGACAAATTCAATGGCCGTGTTATCTCACGTGGTGTCGATGTCAATTGGCCGCCAATATCATGCGATTTGACACCGTTGGACTTTTTCTTTGAGGTTATTTGAAAGAAAAGGTGTACCTACGTCGATAAGCCAGCAACAATTCAAGAGCTAAAGGATGAGATAAGTCGCGGCGGCCATTTGGCCGATATTTTGTTCCATACATAATTGAACCATACCAATATTATCATAATAAAAAGAAATGACAATAATTTACTAAATAATTTGTGTTTTATTCAAAATCAACATTAAAATTTAACCACCCTTTATATACAAATATACATATCATTTTGATATTTCAATGTTTGACCACTTTTGTCACAAAAAATATCAATTCTAATTTATTTTTTTCGGTGAAGGTAGGTTAGGTACCTACCTACCTACACATTTAGGTACCTATCTAAGTTTGACTGTCTGTAAACGTACTTACTTAAAAATTAAATTAGTTTTATCCAGGAATATAAATTGGAAACAAAAATCCCCAGGTTATTTTAGAATATGAACAAAAAAATTTTTTCTCTTTATTATATCAAAACATGTAGCTATAATTACAGAAAAATAATGTACTCACCTATCTATGTATGTACCTACATACATAACTATATACCTACATAAGTTGAAATGTCAAATTTCAATAAAAGTATATCCCTCTACCTACAACAACACTCTGCTCTACATAAATTTGAAACATTCAAGTTCAAGGTCAATATCACCAATTTTCCGCTTTATGATAAACCTTATACATATATAGATACCTTATTGCAACATATATTGGAGCTTCTAGGTATAAGAAATAACTTTTTCCTTCCTCAAATGTTCCATCGATCTTACAAAGAATGAAATACCTACTAATGCTTCACACACAACGCAAACGTATAACCTACACTTACCCCCTATACGTATACATATTAAAACTACCCTTTTCTTCCAAACAACTGTGTATGCATCAGAGATCAGACAGAGCAGAGAATGCAAAAAATTAAAAAAATAAAATGAAAGAAGGTATTCTGTCACTCTCTATATCTCCAACACAAACGCGACTTTCGAAGTTCAAACATGTTGATCGAACAAATGCGGTGTGACTTTTTCTTGTTGTTATTTTTATTCGAAGTTCCGATCTTCGAATCTGACTTCGACATTTTGGGTGGAGGCCTCTTAAGAACTTTCGGAGATCTTATATTTTGATTGCAAATACGAAATGGTATTTTATATTCGGTCCGCAGAAAGATCCCATGTCATGAAGGTTCACATATTAGCGAAGTCCTCTTATATGCATAGCAATAAATCGACAACACAAGTCCCCACAAAAATCCGGTTAGGTTTGCTTAAAAAGTTATATATTTCCACCCAAAATTTGCTGTCAGTTCTCTTATAGTATTTTTTTTCCTCAATTTGTTGACAATAAAACTGAGAAATTTTTCTCATAAATAAAGTTCCTGTATTGCTTATATATCAGTGTAGCGGGTGTTGTTTTTATGTCCAACATATCCCACTCTTTTTTTTCAAAAAAAGTATATAAACTACTCAAAACAAAATAGGGCCCACTAAGTTTTTTGACCTTCATTTGAAAAAAAAATTGTGATAATAGTTTTTTTTTGGTTATTATGATTAAGCTTTGTATTAAGAAATTGAGAACACAAATTCACTATGGAAAAAGTTTTTTTATTGAAATTACACAAAAAAAACATTTTTTGGGAAAATTAACGAAAAACAAAGAAAAATTAAACTGTACATATCACTATTTTTTGTCTATGATTTGTTGTTGAGTTGTTTTGCTTAGTAGCGAGTAGTTCCTCCTCTATACCGTATGCACTCTTTTAGCCTATCTGGTACGCTTTCGATCAGATGCGCTACATTTTGTTCAGGTATACGCTCCCAACAGACTTTTCACGCGTTTATCAGCTCCTGCTTAGTGTTGACATGGCTGTGGTTTTCTTTGAGGCTTCTTTTGGTCCCATAAATGCTCGATGGGATTAAGATCTGGACTCTTTGCTGGCCATGGCAAAAGTGAAATATTGGCGTCGTTAAGTGCTGCTTGGGTAGTACGGGCCGTATGTGGGCGATCATTGTCTTGCATTAGAACAAAACCATCGCCAACTATTTGTGAAAATGGGATCACAACAGATCGTATTACCTTCTCAACGTAACTGGCGGCGGTAACGGTGCCCTCATCTAGAATTACCAGCTCTGTTCTGCCTAACAAACTTATTCCAGCCCAAACCATAACACTTGGTCCCCCAAATCGGTCACTTCCGTGAATGCATGGGTCGGTAAAACGTTCACCTTGTCTTCGCCACACGCGTACTCGTTTATCATCACTCAAAAACTTTATCTTGCACTCGTCTGTAATTTGAATGCTCACGAGCGTACCTTAACCGCGCTGCCCGATGGGCGGCTGTAAGTTTTGGCCGAACAGCACGCACTCTGGAATGTTGACCATCTTCGTGGAGTCGATTGCGAATGGTTTGATCACTGACTTGAGTGCCAGTTGACTGCCGTAGTTGGGTTTGTAAAGCCCGGGCGTTTACTGTACGCTCTCGACGTGCTGTTATTCGAATGTACCGGTCTTCTCGCCGAGTTGTGGCTCTGATTCTTTCCGATCCAGGTATCCTTGCTACACTCCCGGTCTCCTGGAAGCGTTCCCACACGTTTCGGATAGCTCGCCTCGACACACCGATACGATTTGCAACAACCCTTTGAGACTCTCCTTGCTCCAGCATATTTACCGCTCTTATTGCATTTTCTGTATCCAAATGACGTCTAATAACGGGCATGGTAATCACGTTTAATCACAAAGAAAGAAAAAAAAACAATTAAAGGAAGTAACACTAAGCAACAACGCTAGAATCGGACTGAGAAAACAAGTGGAAAAATGTTTGCATTGATTGTTTTTTCGAGCCATTGCGCTTTTTGTCTACTCTCTTGGAAGCAACGGTAAAATTGTTGTTCAAGGCATCGATAAAGAAGCATACACATGTAAACTCTACAATAAAATGCTTTTTTTCGATAACGTTTATTAATTAAGTATTTTTTAGGCAAAATGCTAAATAAATCTTGGGTGGGCCCTATTTTGTTTTGAGTAGTTTATAAACACGTGCGCATTCGAATGCAATGGTGTGCCAAAATTTCAAAGCAATCGGTCAAGAACCTGTTGCTGAGTTAAATATAATATCATCCCCAGAACTACCCACGCTTAATATTTCGTTTAAATGCAAATCTTATAGGTACATGCAAGAATTTGACAACAACAATTCTACTAGACAAATAATGAAGAATCACAACAGCTGATATGCTGCATGTGTGGAGATGTGCAAATTTCTGTTTTCGTGCCATCGCAAATGCTTGGGATAGTCGCATATGGCCGGCCGCACATGCTCGCAAACCGTCACAAATTATATGCGAGGGTGTTCACACGATATGCAAGAAAGTCGGAAACTTATATGCAATTTAGGTGTCGCACATATTCCAAAAGGGTGTTCAGACGATATGCTATCAAAGTCGCAAATGAGGACGTAAAAATGACTTGAGAGTCGCAAACATTTGCGCCTTTTCAATATGCCGTCTGCTATTAGCTTTAGTATCTTATCTCAATTATCCTTTCATGGTGCGAGAAAGAGACGGCGAGAACGGTATATCTGGACAAATTTTGAAGTTTGCTTTTATGACATTTTTGTTTTTTTGTATCGTGGACTTTTTATTTGGCAACACAATTTTTGGGTATTTGATTTGGAAACAAATTTTTATCCACTTAGGCCCAGTTTTTCAGTGGAGAGTCAAACCAGAGTTAGCTAACTCTTGAAGTAAATTAACCAACAGTTAACTGAGGAAGCAGTTTTTCAGTGGAGAATGCACGCCGAACGACCAAAAAAACTCCGTGGATAAAACATCAAAAGCATCTGTTCAGTTAATCCTGCATTAACTCACCAATCTTGAGGAGTTAACTCGGGTTTAACTTTAATCTCGCACTGAAAATTCAAGTGGATGATTGATGGAGATTAAAACGTCATCTGCGTACGTATGAACTGAAAACCATTGATGAAAACTTAAAAACAGAAGTGGTCCCAAAACAGAATCCAGTGGTACTCCTGTATCAGGTATACCGCTTTTAACTTCTACCAACTGTACTCTGTTTTTGAAATAGTTACATAGTAGACGAAACTAGCTACCTGTCAGTTAACACTAAAATGGATCTTACTTCTACACAGCTGTCCCCTCCTCACTAGAGCGTGTAGGTTTGATCGAAACAAGAAAAACAATCGTATAGGAAGAGTCCATTTACCTGTTTCGGAGGGAGAGTCGATTTTCTGAACAAAATTGCCTTAAAATAAAAACAAAATTATTAAAAAAAAAATAACGACAACAATAACAAAGTCAATTTTCTCAAAAACTATTTAGTAGAAAGTTAAGCATCGTGGTTTTAAGGGTTAGAAAATTAATTTTTCAAAAACTATTCACTGAAACAACTTGATTCAACAAAAAAAATTAAAGAACGAATTTCTGGCTTTACAAAAAATGCTAAAGCATGTCGTTGTTAGTGTTGCCGTTTGTTTTTTTTTTAATAATTTATTTTTCTATTTTAAGTCAATTTTATAGAAAACTCCGCTCTTAAACGGGAGAAATAGATTTACAATTTGTTTCTTGATTCAACCCAACCTAAGCGCTCTAGCTTTTGGATGCATTGTATGCAAAACACACAGTTTAGGTAGTGGGGCAGGTTTTGAATTCGTAGAGAAATAGAACTCGGAAATTTTAATAAAACCTGTCATGCTACCATTTATAGAGAAGACAAAAAATGTGCCTGTCTCTCTGCATGGTGTTCATTATTTCCCAGATTATTTTTGTTAATCAGACCCTCTAAATCGCCAGACATATTTTAAAATGAAGATTTTGTTTTACAATATTCAGTAAGGAAGATACAGTAACGAACTTTTCGGACTGTACACGTACAGGTACATCGACGTAGCCAAAAAGTAAAAGTGTAACTTTGGTTAATTTAAACCAAATGGACACTAATGCTACGATCCTGGAAATCTTTCAATACACCAACGAGGAAGTGTGCAGTAGAGGCCTTGACCGCATGGTATGAAGAACACACGGTATGATATTCAACGTTGAATTTTCCTTTCGTTCTTCTCATCTACACCACTGGTGAAAAAAATGCATACAGAAAAAAAAGAGACACAAAAACAAATGTGAAGTGAATTACGGCACTCGGTGGCAATATGAATGAGAGAGATAGAATATTAACATGCGCAATATCATAAGATGTATGCTATAAAAAGGGTCTTCCAATCAGGACTTCCGAACTTTGACAGTTGATAGCGGCCATATTATTGAAAATACATCTATCAAATTTGCTATCATTAATTCAGTATGTTTTGCCAATTCACCATGGACGGATGTGTGGCATTCAACTGATAATATTGATTTATTAAAATGGGTGTTCTGTTCGGGCAGCGTTTCGCTACCGAGAGGACTATTCGCAGTATGGTGGATAAATTTGAGTCCACTGGTTGAATAAACTACCAACCAACACCCGTACGGCGACGAATTACAAGATCTGCCGAAAACATAGCAGCTGTCCGTGAGAGAGTGTAGGAGAATCTGAAGTCGTTGACTTTGCCCAACCTAAGGATCCGTTCATGATGTCTAACAGTTCCAATCTAGGGAGAACACTTTGATGGAAGTAAAGCCTACGAATCTCTTGCAAAATTGGACAAATGGCCACAAAATGGTAAACATCATCTCACTCTTACCTGTTGCAGAGGTCACACGATGAGGAACGATGAGGGACACAATCCACAATTTGGCGAATTTTGCGTCGTGACTTGGGCCTGCACCCGTACAAAATTCAACTGACCCATGAGCTGAAGGTAAACGACCAGACCAGTTAGAAACTGACCCTAATTCTCATCAAAGTGATGAGGCCCATTTCTGGATGAATGGGTACTTACGTCAAAAAACAAAATTTTCGAATTTGGGACGATACCAATCCACATGAGATCCAAGAGCGTCCAATGCATCCCGGGCCATATTTCATCACCGTCAACGGCGAGTGCTATACATATGTCGATAATTACTTCTTTTGACCTGAATTGGATGATATAGACATCAACAGCATGCGTTTTCAAAAGACGTCGCTACGTACCACACAGCTCACGCCACATTTGAAGTCATCTCACGTGGAGGCGATGTGAACTGGCCACCGAGATCGCGCGATTTGACCCCGTTAGACGACTTTTTCTTGTGGGGTTTTCTGAAATCACAGGTCTATGCGAATCAGCCACAAACCACAGCGGCCCTCAAAGCCAACATAACCCATGCCATTGGTCAAATTCAGCCTTATGCGCCAGAGTAATGGACAAATGGATATTACGGATGCGCGCCACCCAAAGAAGATATTTGAACGATATTATATTCCATAATATATATAAGGTCATCGATAGGCCTTGTAAATTAATAAAAAAAAAAAATGTCAATGATATCTCTCACACACCTTGTTTTATTTAAATTTAAAGATAGATAGGGCTTAATGAAAGACCCTGTATAAGATAAAGTGCACTCCAGTTGTGTATTTTCATATTTTTAATTTCCTATACTGAAAGTGGATCACCCCGTAAGTATTTATATTTTTGCTCACACAAAATAATAAAATAATTCGATATCTTTATTCAGCAAATGTTTCCGGCAAGCCAAGCCATTTAAGAAGGTATTTCACAAGTCAACAGTCATCATACTTAAAAATGCCGATTCCGCTAATATACTTGGTCAAACTGGTAAATGGCTTCTACAGAAACTCCTATTTAAAATTTAAAAATATTCTTCAAAAATAACAATGCAACATATCGGTTAATTTGCGACACTCTTCAAATTTTAACAATCTTAAGTCCAGTTCAATGACTTTATAAAGCACATACCTATACTGATTGTGATTCAAAAGCCAAGAAGAATTATAAAAAAAAAACAAAAAATAAACCATTTCACATTATATGTTTCTAGTTGTTTTTGCATTGCAAAATTTTAAACTTCCAGCCTCTAGTTAATAGCACTCTAAGATATGTTGGTCATTCTCATTTTTAACTGGAAAGGTGGTACTACATTCAAAACAGCACATTTCTCCGAAATTCCAACTCTTTTTATTTGTAATTAATTCATTAACAAAACATCAAGAAATACAAAATAGCCTTAACCATTAGTCATTAACGATTTATCCAGTTTCATACTTATTGTTATTATTATTATTATAATTCAAACAATAGGTAGTCATTGTATATTTATTTCAAAATA
The DNA here is from genome assembly GCA_932273885.2 of Leucozona laternaria. NCBI lineage: Eukaryota > Metazoa > Arthropoda > Insecta > Diptera > Syrphidae > Leucozona > Leucozona laternaria. Next base: position 195,921,015 of record OW026366.1, on the reverse strand, counting down.
ACGGAACAATACATACCAACTTTTTATAGAAATCACAAAAATAAAACGGTAACTATTGCTTTCAAAATAATAAATAGCAGCCTCACGGGTAAATTTTAGTTGGCCTCACTTGGATTGATTTTTTTGTGTTTGCTGCTGGTGTTTTTTATTAAACAAAAAAAAAAAACTAAAATACAATTTGTTTAAGCTTTCACTCATATACCACACCGAGACTGATTCTTTTTCAATTTAAATATTTTTTAGAATGGAAAGTAATTAAAATAATTATGGTCTTGAATATTAAACGAACAAAAAATTGAATATAAGCCAAAAGAGGGAATGCAAAAAAATAACCACAATGCGACACGAGCTTCAAGCTATTTAAACCAAACAAACGAACAGAGCGAAGACTCTTCGATTTTATTACTCATTATCCATGGGACGTCTGTCGCGCGGATAGAATTTCAACATAACACTTGGAAGCTATCTAAGTGACTGAACGAATAAACATTTGCCGCCATCAACAGCACCGCAAAAAAAAAAAAAAAAAAACACCAACAGCAGGAAAGGAAAAGCTGAATACAAAACCAAATAAGAGTTAAATCGAAAACCACCCAAAGACGAATCCAAAACTGAACTCAATGAGGCATTGCTGGCAGCCGACATACAACCGGCAGGCGCATATAATAGGGTGCCCCATGACCATGATGGAGCAGACACCATATACTGAGCTGAGTAGACTATACGAGTGCACATAGCTTGGCACGTCAGTACGTCACCCAGCATATAAGTAGATCATATTTTTATGCATTTTCACGATTTTGTACAGTCAGTTCCTTAAAATTAGATACACTTATGTAAAACCTAAAAATTTCCAAGTTGAATTATTCCTATATACTTAGCGATTCATTCAAATTAAACTGGTTTTAAATGTCGTTCTCATAATCTGCTTTATCAACTAGGAGATGAAGTTATCATTGAAGCTTGTTATCATAAGGCATAGGAGTTACAAAAATCAATTTGGATGATTTTCTGTTAAAAGATTCATTTTTGCCTATAAAAAGGGCTCCTACCTAATTTTGAAAAAAAAAAAATAATGCACATTTGATTGTTTGTGTAAATAATTCAATAATTGATAGTTAAAAAGAGCGGCCATTTGTTTTTAAGGGTTTTTTGCGCATTTTGTATTGCTACGGAAATGAAGCCTTAGGAAATGATGGTCTGATACGAAAATGACATTTTTGTATGTACTAGGCCAGTATTCAAAACAAGTGTAGTAATATATGTATAGTCGAAATAATCGATGTATGTAAAGGGTTTTTTTTTTAAGAGCGCCACGTCCAATTTATGGTCGTCATAATCTTCCTAGCAGGTCAACAATTGAGCGTCTAGTGGAAAAATTTGAATCCACAGGCACAGTACAAAATGTTCCCGTGCCAGTGAGACTAAGAAGTGCCCGTAGTGTCGAGAATATTGCTGCCGCTGAGGCTTCAGTTGCAGAAAGCCCAAATGTGTCTCTCACACATCGTTCTCAAGCGTTGGGCATCCCTGTGACGTCGTTGTGGCGAATTTTGTGAAAAGATCTTGGCCTACATCCTTACCTTGACCACCAGAAGCGTCGTATGTTCGTGAATTGGACTGAGCAACAACTTGAAAATGATTCGGATTTTCATCGAAAAATCATCTTCAGCGATGAGGCTCATTTCTGGCTGAATGGCTTCGTCAATAAACAAAATATGCGGTATTGGTCAGGCAGCAATCCACAGGTACTCCATGAGTCATCATTGCATCCCGAAAAAAATACGGTTTGGTGTGGTTTATGGGCCGGCGGCGTCATTGGGCCGTACTTCTTCCGTGATGATCAAGACCGGCACGTTACTGTGAATGGGAATCGCTACCGTTCAATGATAACCGAATATTTTTGGCCCCAATTGGATGATATGGACTTGGAGGACATGTGGTTCCAACAGGATGGCGCCACAAGCGACAAAGCGAATGTCACAATCAATTTATTGGAAACCAAGTTTGGAGAACGTGTTATCTCACGAAATGGTCCAGTCGCTTGGCCGCCTCGGTCGTGCGATTTGACGCCGTTAGACTATTTCCTGTGGGGCTACGTCAAGTCTATGGTCTATACCAACAAGCCAGCGACGATTGATGAACTTCGTAGGAATATCGAACGTGAAATTGCCGCAGTATCGGCCGATTTATGCTTGAAAACCGTTGAAAATTGGGTTCAGCGTCTGGACTTCTGCAAGCGTGCCATGCAAAAGAAATCGAGTTCCATACATAATGGCATCGAACGTACTTTCACAGGAATAAAGAATTTCATTGATATCCAAAACCGTTTTTGTTTTATTTAAAAAAAACTTTTGTAGCGCTCTTATTGAAAAACCCGATACGTGACAGTATGCCGGAAGAGTTATCTGCAATTATTAAGATGGAATTCTTTTAGGGAAGAAATTCTATTGCCTATTTCAATTTCACTGAAAATTGATTATAAAAACTGGACGAGATTAGAAACATGTCAATTTAGAACAGTTTTTCGCCATCAAAAGTGGGTCTGCGTTACCGCGCTTCACGCGACTTGAAAAATAACTCTGGGTGCCTGAAGTATGCCCACCGACGCACGGATGGCCCTGGCCCTGCGGTGAAACATGAACAGTACTTTTATAAATTGGCATGTCTAGAGTCCAATTTTATAAAAATAGCGGTAAAATAATGATAGACACATGAAAGTTGCTGAAGCACTCAAGAGATTTTTTAAAGTTCTATATTAAATTCTATTTAAAAATAAATTTGAATTAAAATAGCACCTGTCCATATTAAAGAATTGTATATAAGAAATCTTAATGCAATTAGTCAATAGTGTGAGAGTGAAGAAGGTCCACCTTTTTTAGGGACAGGCTAAGCATACGATGTTTTCCTTCTACTCGAAAAGCCGAAAAGCGACCAGTTGTATAGGACTGGTGAAAAGCTTACGCAGTGGTTCTGGAAGCCGTTGAAGAATACCTCTTTAGAACAATGGGAGGGATACTATCCGAGCCAGAAGATTTCTGTACGCCGAGATCTTTCTTAACTCTTGCAAGTGCAATCATTTAAGCTCTCTAGTACAGGAGGAGCCATAACACTCTCTCGCAGTGTTGAATTCAGAGCAAACCGTACTACAAGCAAATCGTATTGTTCTAGCGAGCTAACAGCAGATGTGTCGTTTTAGACAAACGTCTGAAACATATTGGCTAAATTTTGGTCATGTAAAAATTTAATTGGTCGAATATGACCGAAACAAATCGTATAGCTTGCTTGAACTCATCCCAGATTTCCTCAATGGATTTAGCTTTATAAGTTCGAAAATGTTTCTTTCCCTGAAGGCCTTTTAACAGCTTGATTCATACTAATTCGCTTTGATGCTTTTTGTCTTTTTCCGAACTAAAGTTTTGGCTCCGCCAGCAGATTTAATTTTATGGCCTGCCATTGTACTCAACAAGTTTTAAATGTTTGTCAACCAACTTGAAGGATTTGCAATTAATCCATGACTTTTTTTAAAGAAAAAAGAATCCGAAGTTATTTCCGTAACCGTATCGCCATTTCCGTAAATCAATGGCTGAGCACGGGAAATGACGAAAATCGATGTTTTTTTTAACTTTTTTGGCAAGAAAATAGAATGTTTTTTTTTTATTAAATTTGATATGAATCATTGTGCAACATAATGCCACAACACGGTTAAAAAATAATGTTTGTATACTATCAATTAACAAAATTACGTTACGATGTAGCAAGTTACGATGTAACACGTTACGTTACGAAAATTTGCTTTGCCACCGTTCGGCTGCTAATTGTTTTCTTTTCTTGTCTGCTTTTCCTTATTGTTTGAGTGTTTTATTTTCGTTTTATTCGTCGCGTCGTCCACTTAGATAACTTCGCCTAATCAAGTGGAGTAAAGAGTGCAGAGAGATGATACTAGCCGTGTTTTTTTTTCAAGCCCCGAGGAAATTGGTCGAAAGAAAAGATGTCGGGGCTAAGCAATTTACATGTTAAAGCCAACAACAACTAATTTTCTCCGGGCTAAGCTAAGCGCGGAGAATTCTCGGCCTCTCGGTGCTTAACCCAATCACGGAGAAAAACTATGTTACCGGCGTGAATTGCATAACTTGTTATCCATAGTTTGTATGGAAATTCCATTTTGTTTCTGTAATGGCGTCGCTAGTTCCCGATGTATTTTTTCAACCAAATCCCTCCGGGCTTGCAAAAACACACGGCTACTTTTGCATATAGTTAACATTCATTAAAAATCGCAGCGTAAAATTCCATTGAAACCGCGATTTTACTGATTTCCACTGAAAATTGCAACTAAATATTCTATAAACGTCAAAATATATAATACGCCAGCTATATTTCAAAATATAAAGTGACATTCATTGGAGGTTCGTTCAATATAAAATTAATACTGAAATTTGTGTAAGTTTTACTCGATGGAAAGATAAAAGAGTTGCATATGGGGTGGAAGTTCGTTGACAATAAATTCTTACTGTATATTTTAATTCGTCCCCTGTCTGTCAAAGCATAAAGTGTCAAATTCCTCCTGAGTTTGGTTACGGTGTCATTTGATTGAAATCACGATTTTAGTGCTTTCCGCTGATAGTTGTTCGGTTTTGTCGATGTACCAGAGTTCTTTCCAATTATATTGTTGGAGTTGAGTCATGATCATAAGCAATAAGCATATGTAATGTGTAGTCACCTTAAAGTTAAGAGTGAATTACGAACCAGGACCCTTCAGTACCGAACAGAAAGGTAATGCAGTGTTAATAATTCAATATGGCCATGTTTCTTTTTAGAACGTTCAGTAACAAAAATTAGGCGCTTAAATGTTGATGTTTACACATATTAACCGTTAGTCCCAGCACTCACAATTTTTGTTTGTATTTTAAATAAAACTTGATTGATTTTCTTCATTTAACTTGAATTCTTTAAGCTGGCGGCCCTTAATTTGAATTTTAAAGCATTTGATTTTTGTTTACGGAAATGATGCAATACCTAGAGACACATGTTTGAAAGTTAATAAGTTTGTGTTTTTAAATGAATAAATATAATTTTAAGGAAAACTGTATTTAACTACATATTTTGATACAGGAATCCAATCAAATTATATTATTTTATTATTTTTTTTATTTAAAAGCCAAAAGAACACGATTTTTTTGTTCTGAAACGAGGAGAAGACACGTTACAGAAATGAATTTTGGCCGTTAAATATTATTATAATGCTTATCTACGACATCGAATCGGTCCAAAAACTAGTTTTAAACGATTAGTTATAATTTTTTTTTTTTCGAATCAATCAATCGAAGATGGATGATTAAAATTTCTAAACTATCTAGACTTATGTAGCTAAGTCCAAACGGACTGAAATTGTTGCTGGTGTAAATTGTTCAGTTTTTACTTGCTTGTTTTTACTCTGTATGTCTGTCTGTCTGTCGGTTCGACTACAGCCTAAACGGATGGGTCGATTTTCTTTAAACTTGGTACCTAGCGTTTTTTGGACATTCCCCCCACCCGTTTTTTTCTCTTTTTTTTATCACCGAAACTAACAGTAGCTGTCATACAAAATTTCTTGGCTAAGAAGGAAAAACTTATTTTCCCAAATCCAGCGCTACCGAATTTGTTTTCAAGAACTCAATAAATTTAAATAGTTATAAGATGCCGTTTGATAAAACAAATTGTTCCGAAAAATGGTTATTAATGGTACCTCACAAAGAACCATTTTTAAAAATATTTTGAAATTTTTTTTTTGAAATCTCAATATTTCAAAAACGACTCTGTCGATTTTTATTAAACTTGGTAAATAGCAGTTTTTTAACTTTATCTATAGAAGATTTTTGATAAAAATTATTCTAATACCCAAAAATAACGGGACCTGCGGCGTGCCTAATCGGGTAGTTGTTGACTGCCTAAGACCCGGTTTAGGCCAACAATGCAACTTTTAGACACGTCGAAGTGCTTGCTTTACCTCCTCGAGGTGGTCCCCGGGCAATGATTTGTGTATCCCAATTGCATAAATTAGCTAAAATTGCAAGTGCGAAAGTTTCCTGACTTCCTTCAGGATAGGTTACGGAGGTTAGCACCCTTCGTAACTGAATTCCATTCCGCTACCGAAACTGAAACTACGCCTCGGATAAGGACTGATAACACGTTGACGACTTTTGGCTATTGTACCCGGACAAAGATTGGTTTTTGGAATGTGAGGACGCTCCTCGACGCAGGTAGCGAAGGCCCTCACAATGCCAGATTCCTCCAACTAGAGAGAGAATTCGTGCGGTACAAGATGGATATCTTAGGGCTAAGCGAAGTAAGATGGTTGGGATCGGGCAAGTATAAATCACCATCGCGTAACACTGTGCTGCTCTACTCCGGAAAACCCCAAGGAAGTGCTCGGGAAGCAGGAGTTGGGTTGCTGCTAACCAAAACTGCTATCAGTAGCCTAATTTCATGGGAGCCCCTCGGTGAAAGAATCATAAGAGCCAGATTCCGGACTAGAGTACGCCCTGTCACCATCATACAGTGTTACGCCCCAACGGAGCTCGCATCCGATGAAGAGAAATAATGCTTCTACAGTCGGCTAGGAGCCGCCTACAACAACACACCGCGCGGAGATATCAACGATTTAGAAGCAGTCTCCTAGATGTACGAAACAGAAGAGGTGCCGACATGGGGCTTGCTCGTGACCACCATCTAATGGTCGCTACCGTAAGACTACGTACAGCTGCAGTTCGGAGATCCAATGGAACCATCCGAATGCCCAAGTTTAATGTTGATAGACTAAAGGATCCCTCAACACGCCAACAATTTAGGGACCACCTTTCTCACGAAATGAGAACAATCAGCAGCACAGAACCCGACACCATCGAAAACCACTGGAGTGCTGTGAAAAATGCTTTCATTACAAGTGCTGAAAGAGTAGTCGGTCGGGCGCAAGGAAGCAACAACACCTGGCTTTCTGAAGAAACTTGGGTAAGGATCAACGAACGAAAAGAAATGAAGGCTCGCTTAACAGCTGCACATGGAGAACAAAGAAACGAGCTAGAATCTTCGTACCGCACAAAAAAGAGAGAGGTTCACCGCAGTGTGCGACGTGACAAGCGTAAAAAACAACACCTCATAAAAGACATAGACGGTTCCCTGCTCAGCTCGGACGAGGAGCAACTCAGAAGGTGGAAGGACCACTTTGCTTCGGTTTTAAACCGAGTAACCGATAGTAATGTGCAACAGATAACTAATGAGCTGCCCGAAGCAACAAATTCCCGAATTCGTACCGTACCCCCCAGTAGAGATGAGATATGTACCGCAATTAAAGCACTTAAGACCAACAAAGCGGTAGGACTCGATGGCATTCCCGCAGAGCTTTTACAAGCGGCGCCAACGAAATCGAGCGAACTCCTGCAACCACTCATATAGGCGGCCTGGGTCGCCGAAGGTTTCCCCGACGAGTGGAAAAAGGGAATGATCGTCAAGCTCCCAAAAAAAGGAGCCTACTGTTGCCAAAATAGTAGCAAAGATTGTCCTGGAACGCATAAAAGAACATCTTGAAGCGACACTCGATGCCGAACAAGCAGGATTCCGTGCTGGATCCTCATGTATTGATCATATCAACACATTGAGGATCATAATTGAGCAGTGCGCTGAATATCGGTCACCACTTCACCTGCTGTTCATCGATTTTGAGAAGGCTTTCGACAGCGTTAACAGAGACTTTATCTGGTATGCTTTACGCAGGAGGGGTATCCCAGATAAATTAATTGCTATTATTAAAGCAACTTATGAAGGTTCCAAATGTCACGTTCTCCACGAAGGTAGGTTGTCAGAAGAGTTTGAAGTTCAAAGCGGAGTCAGACAGGGCTGCATACTGTCGCCAATATTGTTTTTGTTGGTGATAAGCGATGTCCTACGCGCAGCCTTGACAGGAAACGGAGGAATTCGATGGACTCTGACATCCTACCTAAAGCATCTTGATTATGCGGACGACGTATGTTTGCTCTCTCATAGGATCATGCATCTCCATCAAATGGCAACAAGGGTGGAGAGAGAAGCAGAAATCGTGGGGCTAAACATCAACATCGGCAAAACAAAAATGATGAGCCTCGGAACCCAGACATCCTCTCTTATAAATATCTCCCAGCAGCCGGTAGAGAAGGTTCAGAACTTCCAATATCTTGGAAGTATCATCTCTACCGAAGGCGGTACCGAACAAGACATCAGCAGCCGTATCGGGAAAGCAAAGGCTGCTTTCGGTATGTTAAAAAATATATGGAGGAATAACTCTCTCAGTTTGAGGACCAAGCTACGACTGTTCCGCTCCAATGTAGAATCCGTACTGCTTTATGGATGCAGCACCTGGAAGGTTACAGCAGCTGTCACTAAGAAGCTGCAAACGTTCGTTAATAGATGTCTACGAAACATACTTAGGATTTTCTGGCCCAATCGTATTTCCAACGAAGAGCTCCTTAGGAGAACGGGCCAGGAACCTATCGACTCTATTATACGACGTCGAAAGTGGCAGTGGATTGGACATACGCTTCGAAAAGGCAACGACTGTATTGCAACGCAAGCAATGCAGTGGAATCCGCTCACACAAGAAGGACGAAGAGCTGGGCGGCCGAGAACCACATGGCGTAGAACAGTCGAGGAGGAATCAGCGCAACTAGGCAAGAGTTGGAGGGAGCTGAAACACATCTCTGGAAACCGCACACGACGGCGCGTAGGCGTAGTCGAGGCCCTATGCCCCACTAGGGGTCCCCCACGGACTTAACAGGTCTGAGGACCTAAGTAAGTAAAAATAACGGTGCCTCCCATACAAACTGAAATACGTTAAGAAAAATATTTTTTTCTCAAAAACAACTCCTACGATTTTGATAAAAGTTTTTTTTTTTGTTTGTTAAAATAAGTACGATCTACCATTTAAAATTTTTAAAGTTTATATTTTACGTTTATTAACAGTACCTCTCATAGAACGGTTTCATGGATTTTTGACTATCTCAATATCTGATCAACCGAATAAAATTATATTTTTTATACAGAAGCTTGTAACAAATATAAATAAAAGTGCGTAGCAAAATTTTCTAAAAAATAATTTTTGGATTTTTGAAAAAAAAATTTTTAATCAATTTCTTTCTAATTTTGTTGATTTAAAACAATTTACCAGTTTAAATAATATAATATCCTTTTATGCATATTGCATATTTGCAACACTAGGCTATATTGTTAATTTTTGAATACTCACATAATACCACCTGCAACTAAACTAAGATTTGGCAAACGGATAAAATATAGACTCCCATAGCTAATTTATTTCAGACTATAGAACCACAATGTGATCGCGCATAAGAGCAAGTTCGTGCGACCCAGTCGTGCATATTTTTTTTTTTACTACACAATTTCATTCGGACTTATAGAAATAAAACGCTTTATGAAATACAGAGACATTTCCTTTGATCTTGAGTTCAGTCTATGTATTGTATAAGGGTTTTATGTGAATTGATTTATTTCAAAACAAGAGTGCATCTATTTTTTTGGCGTCAACTGTATAATTACGTGCATGTTTAGTTTGCGATAATTCAAGGCTTTGAGAAGCCAAATACCATCCCTACCGTACAGTGCATGCTTCCGCTTAAGTACACAACAGATTTTTCTACACAATTGCCGAGACACACAGTCAAATAGGTTTCAGTTTCAGTGTAAACAGGCAATTAAGAAATGTTTTGTCTGGTGAATCAATCCAAAAAGACTTTAACAGACCCAAAGCCCAATAAAAATGTCTTTATGAATGTTTTCATATTGATATGCCAATGCGGTTTGTAAGGGATGTTTTACACTGCTGCGGTTGGATGATAAATGTTCACATACGAAAAGGGTTACCTATACCGGCTTCCCCATTTTTTATAGCCCCGTGTATAAAAGTTGTTGTGTCTTGTGTGAAAGAACAGAGAGAGAGAGAGAGAGAAAAACTTTGAATGTTATGTTCCATGTATGTCATATCATATTCATAAGCATGCGAGTCTTTGAAATTCCTTTGCAAAGTATCTACTTAAGGGTTCCTGTCCTGAAACAAAGGGATAATCATCAAAGAGGAACAATAAAAGTTTCCCCGTGATTGTCATAAAAGAAGCCTCACGCAACTTTTGAATAATTTGTTAACGTTTATGGAATATTTTCAACGTTTTCCGATTCTATGAAGGAGAGCTTAACCCCTTTGAGGAATGCAGTTGTACAATTTGAACATAGTTTAACTAGGTGGTACGGTACGAGTAGTATTAAAAGTTTTTGTTAAAAGTTGTTAACATACGATGACTTTCTTTTGCTAGGAAATATTCAATGCAAATTTTGTTCTACTTCGGAAGTTTTAGTTTTACTCGAATTATGAGCATTTAAAATCAATTATAGGAATTCTTGTTGCTTGAGGCAAATTATTGAGATCATATAATCGTACAGAGAAAGTGTAAAATAGACGAACGTCTCCGTGAGGTGGAATAATTGCGATGCATAAAATCGATTTCAATTAAAAAGCTTCGTAACAAAAATATCTTCATGTACTCGGTTTCTTTGAAAGATGGAAATTTGTTCTGTTAAGAACTTGATTGGATAAAGTTAGGTAAAGTTATCGGAATCATCTCATCTCCAGAATACAAAAGTAGGATAGTAAAAGGAGTGTTAAGTGAATGGAATATGAGCCTCCCTCCTAAACCATCCTGAATTCTGTCCAAGCTAGACTTAAGCTTTCACAAAGAAAGTGAGTTTTGCGCTTTTCCATGTCTTCTTCATCAGTTCTAGAATCAGTTTGATGCCTCTTTAGCTTCGCTAGACGGAAGTTTTTTTTTTTTTAATAAATATTTGAGATTGGTCGACACACGATAAGTGTAAATTTATTGTTGGCCAGATGTAATTGTGATGTTTAAGAGAATCTCTGGTGCATCCTCTTATTTTCTTGTACCAGTGGCGTCATTGGGTAGCCCCCGGAAAATAGACTTTCCCTTTAGAAAACAAATATGAGAAAGGAACATTTTTGTGGAGAGTTTCATTTTTATGTGTAAGAAGTTTCCTAAAAATGACACTAAATTGTAAATTGCTGGACAAACAATCAGTAGCATTTTTCGTGAGAGCAATATATTTAGAGGCGAGAGGAACAGTTGGTCAAATAATCAAGGTAGCGGAGCACGAATTTGAAGTGGTGCAATCCTTTAAATACCTTGGGTCAATAGTAGCAGCCGATAACAATATAGAAGAAGAAATACGCGGGCGGCTTCTCAAATCCAACAGAGCCCACTATAGTCTGTCAAAGCTCTTCAAATCCAGAAATCTCACCATAACTTCAAAACTGGTGCTGTACAGGACCATGGTCCTGCCAGTACTCACATATGGATCCGAGACTTGGGTGCTTAGCAAAAGGCACTCCTACCTCTTAGCCGCGTTCGAGAGAAAACTCTTAAGGATTGTTGGCCCCATATGTGAGGAAAGACGATTCCGGAGCCGGTACAATCATGAATCTTGACAAAAATTAAGATCGGTAGACTCCGGTGGGCAGGGCACCTAGCTCGCATGAGCGAAGAGGAACCTGCTCGGAAAGTTCTTTGTGGTACATTCTATGGTAGACGACAGCGTGGTAGACCATGCTTGCGCTGGAGAGATGGCGTAGACCAGGACGCCCGGAGCCTTGGGGTGCGCAACTGGATGGCGGCGGCTCGAGACCGGGATGGGTGGAGAGACTTGTTGAAGGAGGCCAGGACCGGACCCCGGTTGTCGAGCCGACGATGATGATGAATATATTTAGAGAAAAAACGAGCGTTGTATTTACATTAAACTGTGATGATGTGGAAAAAAGCACATTAAAACAAACAACTGATATTGTAAAAATTTCGCACGTTTTTCTCAAAATCTATTGCTCTTACGAAAAAGGTATAAAATCTTTGTTTTTTGTAGAATTTTGTAAGCCTAAATTGTTGTGTTAACTTTTCTCAACAAAAACAGGTATTTCGAGATATTTTCAAAAAAAACTAAATTTTGCCCAGTGGAAGTGGTATGTGACGGAGCAGTTGTGGAAGACTGCGAATTAGCTAGTGCACGCAAGTGGACGAGGACCTGAACCAAAATTGGTGTGCTAAACTGGAGACAGCTAAACTGATACTCTATTCAATTTTCTTTTGACTATTTATATTAAAATCTTAACCTACTTTAACGATTTTTGTTTATTTTTATTGTTATTCTAGACTAGCTGACCCGCCCGGCTTTGCACGGGTAGACAAACCTAAGCTTCGCATAAAATAAAAAAAATTGTAATTGCATTCTACTTACTGAGTTTTGACCCACATCACGTTATGAATGGCGAAATTCGTTAAAATATGATCATCGACGTCCAGCCTTTATTACTTTCCCAGCGCAGAAAGAACTTTTGTAATCAAAAACCTTTTTTTTGTTTTTATTCCATTTTTCTGTATAAATATAAAATTTTTAAAAATAACCTTTCCAACACAAACAGAATTATTGAAATCAGATGCCACTTTTCATTTCTACCCCATTTCACCCTATTAATTGTGGAAAAATCCCTGAGGCCATCCACTAATAAAAAACCTTTCAATTACAAAATAAACCGGATTTTATTTTATTTTTACTCTCTAAGCAAAATTTAAAAAAGAATATCCCTAAAGCTATTTACTTAGAAAAACCCTTTACAAAAAAAGGATTTCCTAAATAGGACAATCTTTATTTTTCCCCATTTCATCCTACAAATAATAAAATTTGAAAACAATATACCTCAAACCATTTCCTAAGAAAAACTCTTCAAACAAAAACGAATTTATTCAATCGGACACTTTTTATGTTTACCCCATTTCAGCCTATAAATAAAAAAAAATTTAAAAAAAAATATCCCTTAAGCCTTTCAAACACAAAAAGAATTTATTAAATCGCACAATTATTTTATTTTTACCCCATTTCACCCTACAAATAAGAAAAGTTGAAAAAGAATATCCCAAAAGCCATTTCCTAACCGCTTACAGCGCCATTTGTGGAATGATAATTGAATTTAACTGAAAAACGAAATTTTCGCGTACAGCGCCACCTGTTGGGACTTTTTCGACTTTTCTTTTTTTACTAAACCTTCGCGGTACAATTGCAAACAAACCCGTAGAAGGAAGTACCCAATTTGGTGCAGTCGTTTTCAAGTTTTAAGCATCCGAACCCACCACGATTCGTTTTTATATAAAATAGATTACAATTTATATCATTAAATAATTTTTATACTGGACAATTTATACGATTACACAATTTGACTTATTTTTAATTGTTTTTGCTTATGGTGGTTCGCAGTTACAATAGTGCTGATCCAGCCTTTTGACACCGTTGCGTTGGTTTCAGCGAGTATTGTGTATTGGCCTCGTTTTTAGGCTGGTGACATCACTGGTTGATACTTCGCACAGTCAATAGCGCTGATCGAGCATTTTGCTACCGTACAGCAGGTATTCCCTCGTTTGTTGGTGTGTTATTGGTGCTGATTCATTCATTGTTGTTTATTTTACCTTTGTTGTTGTGGCGTGTTATGGGCAAACGTCAAATATGCAATCGTCCTGCTTGCACACATGTCTTTCGATGAACGTGAATGGTTTTTTTGCCAGTGGAGTTGACATTTTCGAACCGCAGCCGAGTTCATCAGAATTTTCAGATTCACTTTCGCTCGTCATTTTCAGCCGCGACGTGTTTACCGTTTTATTGACTCCCTGACTGACATCCAAACATTTTAAATAGCCAAAAATCTCTCGAACCAACATGTCTGTCTCTTTCGTCACCTCTATTCTTTTACTGCAAAGTTGTAACTAAGATGATGTTTTCGAACACGTGACTTAAGCAAACTGCATTATTCGAAAACAATGCTAATGCAGTAGAATTTTTATTTGCGTTATCGAACAGAAGACTTTTGCAGTTTGCGTTTAAGAACATTCTGCAAACGCATTTTTGACGCAGATGATGTTTTCGAAAACGGCCTTTTTTTCTGTTTTAAGTCACTTTTTTAGAAAATTGGTCCTCCTGGCCAAACGGGGGGGTAGACACCCCTCCCATCCATACGATTTTTTCTTGTCTCAACCCAACATACACGCTCTACACCGTATGCGAATCACCCTGTATAGTACATTGAATAATTCAATCAAAGCCCCTCCATATTAAAGATGCCAATCTTTCGTACGTTTCACCCTCCGAAACCTATTTGTTTACATTGTTGTTTTTGTAATTTCGTTTCGCATCTATGAATAGATTTTAATTGCAACATCAATGTAACGAGGTGATTTTGTTCTGTTTTTACAGATCGATCATTTTCTATGTGCAAATAAATATTTCAACTTACCAGCTTTTCACCATGAAAATGGCGGGTGTTACGTGGGATATCGGGATGAGTTGAAAATTACACGACGACTTTGGCGTGATGACTCTTCTTCCAATTGCTCTTTAAAAATTCATCCTGTGAGTCGTGCGCTTTTACAGAATGATTCTTAAATACTGACTCAAATTTGACAGCTCTCTTTAGTTTGCATGTAAAATAAGCTTTTCACTGGAGCTATAAAAGGATATGTCATTATTGAATTTTTTGAAATATCGGTGTGACAAAGACCGCAAAAAAAAAATGGCTTTTTTAGAAGTTAAAACTCAATATCTCAAAATGTGTTTAACATATCAAAATAACTTTGGTATCGGTGTGACATTTTTCTATGTCAATTATTCCGCCCGTTATAAACAATTATTTGGAACTAAATCTGAAATCCTTATGTTGCAATCGTCAACTTCAAGCCTAAATATCTCAAATTTCCCATGAACGATTTTGAAAATATTTTACTCATGTAGAGGGCTTCACGTCATATTTCATTACCAAACTCGTTCGTGTACACTCTGGGCCAGAAATGGGCAATTCCCTTTGTACGGATAACTACACTCCCCTTTTATTTTAAAACTCCCTTTAATTGAAACATTTTTCTTTCCCCCAAATAATTATTTTGTTCTGAAACAACTCCGCTTAAGTGAAACACTGAACGCATCCATACATTTTTTTAAGTTTGAACATACCTAAAAAATGACACTTTAAGTTTCATTCCATTCTCATCGTTCCAATCCTTTCAACTGTCACAATTATTAAAAGTTGTTTTGTTTGTTGTTCGAGGTTATTTATGTTTTATTTTTCTATCTTTGGAAATATTTCACATTACATCGTTTAAAGGGGAAATAAAGTTGCAGTAATACGAAGTTTGGTTTTAAGTACAACAAAGTTGCATGTATCCGAAGTTCGTTTATATGAAAACTCCGCTTAATTGCAACAAATTTTCTGCATTTTTTGTGTTGCAAATAAAGCGGAGTAGACTGTACTTAAATCGATTACAAATTTTCACCTTCAATTCGTTTCCACAAGAAAGGTCAGGTTAGCACTTGATAACTCGTTGCTCCATTTACATATATACTTTTTGAACATACTCATGACATTTTGAAAATAACCGACATTTTGGTGGTGAATGGACGCCAACTGTCTACGTGTGCAAATACATCGTGGTGAATAACTGCCAACTGCTTATTTTTGCGTGTTTCTCCTGAATTTCCCCTATATGAGCTTGTAGCAAACTCGAAATTGTCATCTTTATATCCTATGGTGTCTTCGATTTCAATACTCAAACTGGTTGCTAAGTTATGAACATGGAGAATTTCATTAGCGGCACAAAATAATGAAGGACTGCCAAATTTGAGTCATGACTCCAAAATCATGGTGTAATAGCGCGCGCCTAACAGGAGGGAACTTCAAAGAAAAATTCGAAGATGAGTCACGACGCAAAAAACGTCGTAGCATAGCATTTTTTTTTTTTTATTTATTTCGTTTTAATTCAATGAATTTTGAATCTAAAAACAATAAAATTACAAAAATTCACGTCACCATCTCGCGAGAATTAGCCTTACCCTCAAATGGTTCATGCGGAATGTCCATTGTGGCGTTTGCTGTGTGGCACGTAGCACCGTTATTTTGGAACCACATGTAATTCACATCTATGTTATCCAATTGTAGCCAGCAAAAATTGGTTATCATCGATCGGAAGCGCTCTCTGTTGATGCTGATGGCAATGACATTGTTGTTTTCGGTTGATCTTGCGTTTCGTTGACGTGTTGGCGGCTGATTGTCCACTGAAATGTTCGACTACATATTGGCCACAAAACGTTGGACAGTCGACTGACAAGGCCAACCATATAAACCGTAATTTTGATAATAAAGTTTTATCATTTGGACGTGCTGTTCAATCGTGTAACTTGCCATGGTAATTTGGCATCAATAACTGAATAATTAACAACAGATTTGACAGGTGTGACCAACACAACATGGCCGCCACAGGCCCCCAAACTTTGAAACTTTTTTATTCATACCAACTAGTGTCATGCTATTATCCACAGGCATTTAGCCGTAGCAGTAGATATGTAGTTTAAAAAAAAAAAAAAAGAGTATAAGGGTGTTTGGCCCGGGATTCCTCTCGGCGATGCAGAGTCAATCAATATCAAACTATTGGGTCATTAATTTTTCGGTTTAGAAAGTAAAGCTAAATAAAACACACATAGCGATACATTTTTGATGAAAATTTTATTTCATTTCGGGAATATTCGCAGCATGCGATTCTTTTGAAGTAATTTTTAACCACTTTTTCACACATTTCGGGCGGTAGCTCGGCCATAACTTCAGCAATCTTGGTTTTTAATGCCTCTAGAGTTCGGGGATTATTTGGGTAAACACAGTCTGCATTAGTACAACCATTTAGTATCATATCTTTTGTTTTGTTTACATTTAATTTTAACATGTTACTATCAAACCATTCTTGTAAATTTTGTAGATCTGCACTAATCTTATCAATACATTCATCAACATTACTGCCAGATATAAATAATAACGCATCGTCAGCAAACAGCACAATTTTTGAGAAACGGACTGCCTTCTCCATATCGTTGATATACACAAAAAACAGCAATACTCCAAGCAAAGATCCTTGTGGGACGCCATGAAGCACAGAATTTGAATTTGAAATATCATCGTTTACCTTGGTTTTTTGAGTTCTATTCTCAAGATATGATTTAAACCATTTAAGTTCTGTATTTCTTACACCATACATTTTTAGTTTTTCAATTAATATTAATTTATCCACAGTTACGAAAGCTCGCTTTAAGTCTAAAAATACGGCCACTACAACTTTCTTGTCATGAATGTCCATTTTCCACTTAGTGATGACTAGATTAAGAAGGGATTCACAGTTATGATTTTTTTCTAAAACCAGATTGATAGCATGATATTAGATTAAGGGCCAGTTTCGAACTCAGAAAAGTGACACTTAAGTGGGGAATTCGAAAGATTAATTCCCAATATCACCGTTCACTGTTACCTGAATAAGTGGCACTTATGTAAGTCTCCGATGTTGGTGACTTAAGTTCCACCTACGCTAGCTATGAAATTAAGCTTAAATTCCTAATATGGGAAACTTAAGTGCCACTTATTTCGGTAAGTGTCGACTGTGAAACTGTCCCTAAAGGACTCCAAATAATTTTGTAATTATTTTTAATTTTC
Source organism: Leucozona laternaria (assembly GCA_932273885.2). Taxonomy (NCBI): domain Eukaryota; kingdom Metazoa; phylum Arthropoda; class Insecta; order Diptera; family Syrphidae; genus Leucozona; species Leucozona laternaria. The sequence continues at coordinate 195,903,425 of OW026366.1, read as the reverse complement.
AATTTTTTTGCTTTCATATTGACCGGTCTAAAATCTTCCACTTTTCTCGAGTTTTTTTACTTTTGGAATAGGGACAACAAGGGACTCTTTACAGTATAGCTTGGAAATGTGCCACTTATTAACGATAAATTAATAATTTTTAACAACATATTTCCACATATATCAAAGGCGTCCAGATACATTTTTACATTAATTCCGTTAATATCTTTTTAATGTGTAAACATCTATGCTCGCGGTAGAGTGAAAAAAAACGTGAACGTTCGTGTGAGTTATAAACACTCAACTGTACCTCAAGCAGGAAATAAGGGGAAATAATAAAATAAATAAGACCGTTAATGATCTACACAGGTAACAAGATAAAATACAAAACAGACATTTTATGATCAACCAAATAACAAAATAAGATAAAGATACAAAAAGTAATTAACCAACACTACCATAAACCCTGAGGACAAGAAAACCAACTCATCAGGATAACGATATAAATAGATTCAACACGGAAGGAATTTGCCAGTAGTTGCAGAGTAGTATGTAAGAACTATGTATGTAAAAACTATTGAAATATTTTATTTGTTGAAAAGAAAATAAAGTTAACATTTAAAAACATATTTTTTTGAAGTAACCTTTTTTATTTCCGACGCATAAATATAATTTGTGCAACGTTACGGTTTGCAACGTTACGATCTGCATACTAGGATGGGTGCGTTCAGTGAAAAAAATCTTAAGATCCCCTTCAAGGAAAATAAAGTCCGTTTTGGATCCGCGCACGTTGATGTTTACACATATTAACCGTGAGTCCCGGCACTCACACAACTTTTTTTTATTATTCATTGATTTCAACACAAATTTTAAGTCACACGCATTTATATCTTTAAATCTGAAATTTAATTGGTAGTAATCAGTAATATTATTTCTTATTTGCTCAAAGCTATTTACAAAAAAAAAGAGTCTAAAACATTCGACATTTCGGAACCACTGTTATATTTTTTGCCATTGGGTACAACTTCATCTATATTTTTTTTCTTTCTTTTACAACAAGGAACTTTAATGTTCGCCAGATAGATTTTTGATCACTGCAAATTTCTATTTTAATTGTAATGTACCTGTTTTTCGCACTATCAATCGTGTTTTTGAATTTATTTCTACAAATTTTATAGTTTTCACAATTTACCAAAAGTTAGGAAGCTTTTGCTTTTTCGTATTTTAGAACTTTATCATTTTTAAGCATTCTTAAGTCATCATTAAACCAAGGATTCGAACTATTATTAATATTATAAAATGATATAAAACTATTTACCGTCTGGAGAATGTTTTGCGAAAATTTATTAATTAATGTGTCAACCGATGCATTAAAATCATAAATAGAAAAATCACAATTACGTAGTTTGGAGACAAAACTTTCTGGGTTATATTTAAATACGCGTATAAGCTTCTGCTTTTGTTTTATATTACATAATACCTTAATACTAATTATCACAGATTCATGATCACTTATTTTATATTTACTATCAGACTTAGCTCCAACTCTCTCCGGATTATTTGTCATATCATAGTCAATTAAACTTCGTGAACTCTTAGTTATTCTCGTCGGTGTATTAACTAATTGGGATATGAGTTATCTCCTAATATTGCACTTATTCGATTCTTAATGGAACTATCGTTTAATAAATTTATATTTATGTCACCCATTAATATCACAGTTTTAAAATCACAGTTTAAGATATCCAACCAGTTCTGAAATTGGTCTAAGGATATCCTCGGTGATTAGCTAGGTGATCTGTAAATTCCACCAAGTATGTATACAAGATTATTTCTTTTCACGGACCAATGACACCTTTCGACCATAGAGCACACCAAACAGTCACTTTGTCTGGTTGCAACGGCGCACCTCTTCGATCACGTGTGGGTTTTCTGAGCCCCATATGCCGCAATTTGTTTACATACCCACCGAACGCGAAATGTGCCTCATCACTGAAGAAAATGTTGTTCGAAAAATCGGTGTTTATTGTCTGTTGTTCTAACACCCAAAAAAACGTATCTACGGCGCACAGTGGTTCGGTTTGTATGGGAGAGCGGAAAAAAGTCTGTTTTATCTGAACGGTTCAACGGATTTAAATGAAATTTGGCAAACATGTTTAGATTAGTCTTATTCATATTTGGTCAAAATTTGGTTGAAAAAAAATAATTAGAAACAAAGTTATTGACATTTTTCTAAAATTTGAGGGTTTTGATGTTTCTATGGGAGAGCGGAAAAAAATCTGTAACATCTGAACTGCTTAACGGATTAAGATGAAATTTGATTCGCAATTTAAAATTAGTCTTATACACATTTGGTCAAAATTTGGTTGAAAAAAAATAATTAGAAACAAAGTTATTGACATTTTTCTAAAATTTGAGGGTTTTGATGTTTCTATGGGAGAACGGAAAAAAGTCTGTAAAATCTGAACTATTAAACGAATTTTAATTAAATTTGACACACATGTTAAGATTAGTCTTATACATGCTTGGTCAAAATTTGCTCAAGAAAAAATTATTAGAAAAAAAGTTTTTGACATTTTTATAAAATTTGAGGGATTTGATGTTATATTTAAATAATTTTTTTTTTAGTAAAATCTTAACTTTTTATTTTGAACAAAATATTATTATTAACTATGTATATTTTAATGTATTGAATTCACTATATATGTTTGTTATTATATTTCACTTCACTTTCACTTATTGGTTGATCAAAGAATAAAAATTTTTCTTACACACCTTGCACAAATGCTCAATAACTCAATACTGACTTTTTTTTTTAATCCTTTATATATATAGATTTAAGTTAGAGATTTTATTCTAATAAGCCATTACTAATCCTTACAGGTAATAAAAAATTACGCAATACACAACAAAAACAAAGCAATAAAACTTAAAAAAAAAACACCTTTTTAATTTTTACCTGCCCTACTTTTAGCGAAAAATAAAAAAAAAATAAAGGATTATCCCTAATCTTTTTCTTTATTATGTATTAAGCTCTATCATATAATTCAAAATATCATAAAACTATATCATTTTTCGTGTGTTGTTTTCAAGAAAATTGAGTTGAAAGTTGAAAAATTTTCCAGGCAGAAATAAATGGTTTTCGCAAAAATCGAAATTCTCAGACCTGGGTCAATGTATTAATTTTGTTTTATTTTTAAAATAAAGTTTGACATTTTTTCTTAAAAAAATGGGCTTAATCAGTTCATTCTGACAATTAATACCGAAGAAATCAAACTTTTTGGTAAACACCACCGTCAAGATGGAGTTTTTTGAAATCCGATTTAGTGAAACATTTTTGAGCATAACTTCCACATCTGCACGTATCTGCAGCTGATTTTTTCTGTGCTTTAACATGAGTGTATGGAGCATATGGTGGCATACTTACTTTCTTGGTATCTTTTGGAGCTGTTTTTTTAAATCAAAAAGTTAAAAAAAAAAAAGCATTTTTTCTTAGTACTTAAGCTTCAGGCTACTTATAGAAGGTATCTTTTATAAATAATCAATATTTTTTTTTATTTTTAGATAATCGAAAATAGACCAATTAAATTATTTAAGAAGCTAGAGAATTTATCTACAGGAACTTCGGAAAAAAACATCTCAAAATTTGTTGAAAATACGGTTCGCGATTTGAGTAAAATTATTTTTCAACTTTGAGGGCTTGTAAATCAGAACATACAATATATATGTTAAAAAATACTTTTAAATCATACGCTCGGGTTATCTAAGAGTACTTAAACATAAAGTTTAAAACGATAGACATGACTTTTTCAAAAGACTTTTTTCCGCTCTCGCACCACTGTGCGGCGCGGCGCACAGTGGTTCGGTTTGCATGGGAGAGCGGAAAAAAGTCTGTTTTATCTGAACGGTTCAACGGATTCAAATGAAATTTGGCAAACGTGTTTAGATTAGTCTTGTACATATTTGGTCAAAATTTGGTTGAAAAAAAAATAATTAGAATCAAAGTTATTGACATTTTTCTAAAATTTGAGGGTTTTGATGCTTGTATGGGAGAGCGGAAAAAAATCTGTAACATCTGAACTGTTTAATGGATTAAGATGAAATTGATTCGCATTTTAAAATTAGTCTTATACACATTTTGTCAAAATTTGGCTAAGAAAAAATCATTAGTAAAAAAGTTATTGACTTTTTTTTCCAAAAATTTGAGTGTTTTGATGTTTGTATGGGAGAGCGGAAAAAAGTCTGTAAAATCTGAACTATTTTACGAATTTTAATGAAATTCGACACACATGTCAAGATTAGTCTTATACATGCTTGGTCAAAATTTGGTCAAGAAAAAATTATTAGAAAAAAAGTTATTGACATTTTTATAAAATTTGAGGGTTTTGATGTTATATTTAAATAAAAGTTTTTTTTAGTAAAATCTTAATTTTTTATTTTGAATAAAATATTATTATTAACTATGTATGTTATAAAATTAAATAAATAAATAGATAAATACATACAAAAAATAAATAAAAAACAATTATGAAATAGTGATTTTATAATGCTAAAATGAGGGGCCGAATTACCGCATCAGCTATCGAGTAATACGTGACTGAATTATGTGAGTTTGGCATTACCGCTCACGTTATGGAGTCATCATCCCCATAGGTTTTACTCGTTCATTCAATCACTGACGGCATTCACTCGATCAGTCACTGATGCGGTAATTTGGCCCGAGGTTTTTAGCGTCTGCGCTGATTGGAAGTATTTTCTTTTTTGCCTGTGGCCTTAAACCTGTTATTATTGGATCTGAGTATATGATGCATCACATCTTCATTCGTCGCAATTCGGCTGCATTTTTTCAAATGAAACCTGCGGTAGGCTTTATAATCCTTATTTCGGCATTCTTGGGCTTCCTCTGAGAGCTATCCAACAGGAAAAGTACAGGTTTTAATTATTTCTTCTCCATGGATCAAAACCATATGTACGGTTGCTGGCATATTGTACCATTTATATTTCTCAACAAACAGTTCAGCAGTTTCCCACGTGTAAGCTGCATATTTTTTTAAGTCTAATTTTTCATTCGACGTTATTACTTAAAGGATAACAGCAAACCGCCGAAAAATCTTCTGGAGGTGTTGCCGTCATTACTTGTCCCCGTACCTTGTCTTACAAGATCGACAATGATGCCCAGTTTTTCACGAAACTCCTGCTGAATTTTCTTCTTCTGAGCATACACAACAAAAACAAAGCAATAAAACTTAAAAAAAAAACACTTTTTTTATTTTACCTGCCCTACTTTTAGCGAAAGATTAAAAAAAAATAAAGGATTATCCCTAATCCTTTTCTTTACTTTGTATTAAGCTCTATCATATAATTCAAAATATCATAAAACTATATTATTTTTCGTGTGTTGCTTTCAAGAAAATTGAGTTGAAAGTTGAAAAATTTTCCAGGCCGAAATAAATGGTTTCGCAAAAATCGAAATTCTCAGACCTGGGTCAATGTATTAATTTTGTTTTATTTTTAAAATAAAGTTTGACATTTTTTCTTAAAATAATGGGCTTAACAAGTTCATTCTGACAATTAGTACCGAAGTAATCAAACTTTTTGGTAAACACCACCGTCAAGACGGAGTTTTTTGAAATCCGATTAAGTGAAACATTTTTGAGCATAACTTCCACATCTGCACGTATCTGCAGCTGATTTTTTCTGTGCTTTAACATGAATATATGAAGCATATGGTGGCATACTTACTTTCTTGGTATCTTTTGGAACTGTTTTTTTAAATCAAAAAGTTTCAAAAAAAAGCATTTTTTCTTAGTATTTTGAATAGCCCGCTATTTCGGTAGCTGTCACTTTTGAAGCTTGATTAATAAAAATGGAACGATACACGCTTCAACAACGCATTGAAATTATTAAAATTCACTATAAAAATGGTGAAAATTTGGTAGAGACGGTTCGTAAAACTAAAACATTTTTGGGTCGTCGTGAAGCACCTTGTCGGACCGCAATACAGAAATTGGTGGACAAATTCGAGCTGTTGGGACAAGTTAGTGATGTGAAGAATAAAACCCGTGCATGTCGCTCAAGAACAACTGAGAATATTGCTGTTGTAACCCAAAGTGTTGAAAAAAACCCAGGTTTGTCCATTCCTCGTCGTTCTTTGGAATTAGGCATTCCACAAACGTCATTACACTGTATTTTGCATAAAGACTTGGGTCTTAAGGCTTATAAAGTTCAGTTAACACAAGAACTCAAGCCGGCTGATCATCAACAACGTCGTGTCTTTGCTGATTGGGTCCTTGAAATGCATGAAAATGATCCGGAATTTCATCGAAAAATCATCTTGACTGATGAGGCCCATTTCCACCTCGGAGGCTACGTCAACAAGCAAAACTGTCGCATCTGGGGCTCGGAAAACCCAAGAGTTATTGTTGAAAAGCCTCTCCATCCTCAACGCGTGACTGTTTGGTGCGGTTTATGGTCCGGCGGGGTCATTGGACCTTACTTTTTCGAAAATGAGGCTGGAGCAACAGTTACGGTCAATGGATTGCGCTATCGAGAGATGATTAATGATTTTTTTATGGCCGGAATTGGATGGTATTGATCTGGACAACGTTTACTTTCAACAAGACGGCGCTACGTGCCACACAAGCAATGAAACCATCGATGTTTTACGGGAAAAGTTTCCGGACCGTGTTATCTCTCGAAGAAGTGATCACAATTGGCCACCGAGATCTTGTGATTTAACACCTTGCAACTTCTTCCTTTGGAACCACGTGAAAAATAAGGTCTACGCCAACAGCCCAGCGTCGATTCAAGACCTCAAATATGGAATTCGTGAGGCTATCGAGGACATAGGGCAGCCACTTTGCGATTTGGTTATGGAAAATTTCATGAAAAGGATATGGTCCTGTAAGCGTGGTCGTGGCGGCCATTTGGCTGATGTTGTGTTCCATTATTAACGGCATACCTTCCTCTGTATAATTAAATAAACATCCCATCATTTATCTCAAAAAATTCCATTTTTCTTTGAATATCAAAATAACACCTCTTATTGGAAAACCCTTAAGAAGGTATCTTTTATAAATAATCAATATTTTTTTTTATTTTTAGATAATCGAAAATAGACCAATTAAATTATTTAAGAAGCTAGAGAATTTATCTACAGGAACTTCGGAAAAAAACATCTCAAAATTTGTTGAAAATACGGTTCGCGATTTGAGTAAAATTATTTTTCAACTTTGAGGGCTTGTAAATCAGAACATACAATATATATGTTAAAAAATACTTTTAAATCATACGCTCGGGTTATCTAAGAGTAATTAAACATAAAGTTTAAAACGATAGACATGACTTTTTCAAAAGACTTTTTTCCGCTCTCGCACCACTGTGCGGCGTTGTGAATGGTCAGCAGGTATGCCATATTGAAGTGTACGACACGTTCAGCTGTATGAACGCTGGGAAATCGATAAATTCGGATCATCAGCAACACTTGCACTTACAGGAGCAATATTTTCGACTGAGCGTGCAGAGAATGATGACCCACAGGCCTTACGACATCAGTCTTCAAATTTCTTCACAATTTTACTGATTGCTTGAGTAGTCGGTCGATTATGACGACCATAATCATCACGTTAGTGGCTACGTTTGAATCACCACTTTTGTAGTAAGTTTTAATAATTTTAACGCGTTGTTCGATTACCAAGCGATCCATTATCGTAAATGACAAACATTCAACTAATATTATGACACTTCAAATGACACCTGAGTTTGACAGGTGTCAAATGCGAGCGCTACCAACTTGAAACCACGAAATTAATGACCCTGTATATACCTAAATAGAAAATATTGATTAAATATTTTTTCCTATTTCAAACTTACCCAACACACAACCAAAATCGAACTTTTTAAGTTATACTTATCCAATCCAACATATCATACACTCATGTATGTAAAGTACATCCAATTCAAAAACTGGTGTCACCTTTCCCTGTGATGGCTGAAAATAGAATTGTCTAATGGAAGAAGCATTTAAATATTTAACGCCAGCACGCCGAAGAAGCATTCATATCCACATCCACGTTGTTGTATAGGTACTGTTATCTATGGTGTATGGTGTTCCATTTAAGTCCCGTAAATTTGATGACTATAGTAAGATGGGGTTCTCATACTCATCCATTCGATTGGTTTATAATAAATGCATGTAAATTCGAATCACGATTTATTTAATTACAAAGAGGCTTTTTCAAGAGGTTTCAAGTTTGTCTATATTTTCCTTTATTTTTTTTTTTTGGAAAGCAAATGTGCCATGCAAAGTGAGAAAATTTCATATGTTAAGTTTTTTTTTAAACATTCCTACCCTCGGTATTGCATGTCAGAGTTTTCCTATACCTCTACCTATAGATACGATAGATCTTTATCAAACACAACAGCCAGGTATTTTTTTTATTTTGCCAAAAAGAGACTTCATGAAAAATTGCATATGACAACACGACCGACCCACTACGGGGGGAGGGGCCCCATCTGGCTTTTCATATTCATACAAAATTCAGTGAGATTTGTTTGGATAAAAAACATAAAAAGCTGAAGAAGAATGAGTGCAAATTCATGTATGACAAAAAAAAACTGAACAACGCAAAGTTAAAAAGGTAAAAAAAAAGGAATCAACTTTGGATAAAATACCTGTCGCATTTCACACACGATTTTTGGCAGTTGACATTCGTTTCGGAGCTCGATTTTTCCCTAAACATTTTGTTTTTATTTTTTTATTTTTGTATTTATTTATTGTGAACTTGCTGAAAAAGAAGGGAACACATACACATTTGAATTAAAATTAAATGTGATAGAAATAACGATTTGATTGGTATGAAGTTGTTGTGTTTATAAAAGTGTATAGGTACCGTTCATGAAAGATGACTATTGATTATGATTATTATGGTTGTGATAAAAGTTGATTTTAGTGGCTAGGTAATTCGCAAAAAAAAATGGGAAAAGGTCAAAATCCCGCCGATCAAAATCCAGCAAGTCTAAATCCCGCCAAATTAAAATACTCATTATGAACAAAAATCCCGCCGATCAAAATCCCGCCGCAAGAATCCCGCCAATGCCCTAGTACTATTTGGCGGGATTTGTCGTAAAAGTACTTTTTCGTATTTTTGAAGAGAAGTTATGAAATTGACACAGGTAATAGCTGAGGCAGACTTATAAACGAACAAAATATTTTCAGCACAGGGTGGTTCCAAAAAATTTTACTTTCTTATTCTTTGAGCGATTGCGATGAAATTGACACAGATTATAAGTGAGGCAGAATTATAAACGAAAAAAATATATTTAGAACCCGCGCAGCAGGCCCAAGGTACTGTTAAACAAGAAAACTTTTGGTATAGGCGCCTGCCTGGCGACTGAACGTACCCTAAGCAGATTGACGGAGTTGCGTGAGCGGGTATGTCCCCGAAAAAGGGAGTTAAAATCCTTAGAACCCTGCCTGAAAATACTCTGAGCGGAGAAATGGAGTTGCGTGAGCGGATGTGTCCCCGAAAAAGGGAGTTAAAATCCTTAGAACCTGCGCAGCGGGCCATCCAAGGTACTGTTTAACAAGAAAACTTTTGGCGACTGAACGTACCTTAAGCAGAGCAACGGAGTTGCGTGAGCGGATGTGTCCCCGTAAAAGGATGTTAAAATCCTTAGAACCCGCACAGCGGGCCACCCAAGGTATCTACTGTTAAACAAGAAAACTTTTGGTATAGGCGACTGAACTTACCCTAAGCGGAGCGACAGAGTTGCGTGAGCGGGATGACCACCCGAAAAAGGGAGTTAAAATCCTTGGAACCCTCGTAGGAGGCCACCCAATGGACTGTTGCCCAAGAAAACTGTTGACATTGGCGCCTGCCTGGCGACTGAACATACCCTAAGCGGAGCAACGGAGTTGTATGAGCGGCATGAGCACCTGAAAAAGGGAGTCTTCATATTTAAATTTCATTGAAATCGCCAAAGAACAAGAAAATAACATCACCCTATGCTGAATATATTTTTTTCGTTTATAATTATGCCTCAGCTATAACCTGCTTCAATTTCAATGAAATCGCTCAAAGAACAACGAAAGTGACATTTTTTGGAATCACCCTGTGCTCAAAATATTTTTTTCGTTCATAATTCTGCTTCAGCTATAACCTGCGTCAATTTCATTGAAATCGCTCTAAGAACAACGAAGATTAAGTGAATACTTACAATGAAGACGCAGCCGCGAACGCAACTCTGGGAGTTAAATAAGTTTTAATATTCACGCGCGTGCGAATACGCTTTCGAGCGCGCGTCTACTGTGTTCACCCAGTAAGCGGTTAAAACAAAAGTACCTACTGAAATTCGTCATCAATGATTCTGATTGGCTGATGATTCCAATATGATTACAGCGCTGTCGCATTGTAGTAGAAATGGCGGGATTTTGTGCGGCGGGATTTTGATCGGCGGAAGTTTGATTGGCGGGATTTTGATTTTCGGGATTTTGTCAAACGGGATTTTGATACGCCGGATTTCGACTTGCGGGATTTTGATTTACGGGATTTCGAAACCAACCCAAAAAAAATACCTACGGCTGACCAATTACTGAAACTATTGGACCTTATATGAGGATTTATTTACTTTTCAGATGGTTTATTTTTTTGTGAATATCTTACAAATGAGGTGCTAAAAATCGCTGAGACCCTGAAAAACTTTAACCATTGATTTAAAATTTTCTATTGCTGACTATCTTCTGAAACTATTTGACTTTTTTTGACAGACTAAAATTTTAGATGGTATACTTGTTCTAAGATCCCTAAGGTCGAATAAGACTAGTGTTAAGAATGGTTTTGTGGCATTTACAAATGTCAATTTGTCATTTGGAGTGAGTATGTACAAACTTTTAAACATAAAGAAGGTGTACGATGTGAGTATATTTATAGGTCCTTGAGCCCAAGTCCGAAAGAAATTCGACAGTAGCAGTAAATTAATTTTATTTTCTTATTCAAATCTTGTTTGTATCAAGTATAGCATGGCAAAGTCGTCAGGCATCAGGTTGACAATTCAAATAAATTACAGAAATACATTCATTGTGTCTAAGTTTCTTAAATAAAGGGTTTTCCAATAAGAGGTGTTATTTTGAATAGCCCGCTATTTCGGTACCTGTCACTTTTGAAGCTGTCATTTTTTGACATTTGACAAGTAGAAACTACGCCATTAATAAAAATGGAACGATACACGCTTCAACAACGCATTGAAATTATTAAAATTCACTATAAAAATGGTGAAAATTTGGCAGAGACGGTTCGTAAAACTAAAACATTTTTGGGTCGTCGTGAGGCACCTTGTCGGACCGCAATACAGAAATTGGTGGACAAATTCGAGCTGTTGGGACAAGTTAGTGATGTGAAGAATAAAACCCGTGCATGTCGCTCAAGAACAACTGATAATATTGCTGTTGTAGCCCAAAGTGTTGAAGAAAACCCAGGTTTCTCCATTCCTCGTCGTTCTTTGGAATTAGGCATTCCACAAACGTCATTACACCGTATTTTGCATAAAGACTTGGGTCTTAAGGCTTATAAAGTTCAGTTAACACAAGAACTCAAGCCGGCTGATCATCAACAACGTCGTGTCTTTGCTGATTGGGTCCTTGAAATACATGAAAATGATCCGGAATTTCATCGAAAAATCATCTTGACTGATGAGGCCCATTTACACCTCGGAGGCTACGTCAACAAGCAAAACTGTCGCATCTGGGGCTCGGAAAACCCAAGAGTTATTGTTGAAAAGCCTCTCCATCCTCAACGCGTGACTGTTTGGTGCGGTTTATGGTCCGGCGGGGTCATTGGACCTTACTTTTTCGAAAATGAGGCTGGAGCAACAGTTACGGTCAATGGATTGCGCTATCGAGAGATGATTAATGATTTTTTATGGCCGGAATTGGATGGTATTGATCTGGACAACGTTTACTTTCAACAAGACGGCGCTACGTGCCACACAAGCAATGAAACCATCGATCTTTTACGGGAAAAGTTTCCGGACCGTGTTATCTCTCGAAGAGGTGATCACTATTGGCCACCGAGATCTTGTGATTTAACACCTTGCGACTTCTTCCTTTGGGGCCACGTGAAAGATAAGGGCCAAGAGCCCAGCGTCGATTCAAGACCTCAAAGATGGAATTCGTGAGGCTATCGAGGACAAAGGGCAGCCACTTTGCGATTTGGTTATGGAAGATTTCATGAAAAGGATATGGTCCTGTAAGCGTGGTCGTGGCGGCCATTTGGCTGATGTTGTGTTCCATTATTAACGGCATATCTTCCTCTTTATAATGAAATAAACATCCGATCGTTTATCTCAAAAAATGCCATTTTTCTTTGAATATCAAAGTAACACCTCTTATTGGAAAACCCTTTATTAGTATCTAAAACAAATCTTTGCTATTTATTTTGTTTGTATTCGCTGAGAACTCCGTTTCGGTAAGCTTGCGCTTCTTTGCAGTACATTAAAAGTTCATATGCACCTCCATTTCGTTGTTGGTTAAATAATTAAAGCCGAAGAAGGATCGCTTAGTTTCTACTAGCACCGAAAATTTTCCTAGAAAATGAGAGACATCTTCTCTATCCCTCCGGTTACATAGACTGCATAGGCCGCGAAGATGCTCTCTATACGCCATATAATTCAATTGTAGAAACTCGACACGAAGTCTCACCATCATCGAGATATGCTCCAAACAATACTCATCTCTGAAGTAGTTTCTCGTTCCTAGGTTATCACAAACCCGTCTGTAAACCAATCTGAGGACAGAGCAGGACGTTTCTTCGATAAACTTCTCTCGAAGCTTCTCAGCAACCGTAGCAATTAACTTTTAAAGGGTGGTTACATTTTAAGGGCCGATGTTGAATGTGAACCACACCTAAACGTCAAGTGTTTTTCTGCATTTCATTTTACATTTCTCAATTTCAGACTAACTCAATTTGAACCATGGAAAGATACACAATCGAGCAACGCGTTAAACTTATTCAGGCTTATTACGAAAATGGGCAACAGTGGATGATCAATTTTTAAAGAATATCATCTTCAGTGATGAGGCACATTTTTACCTCAGTGGATTCATCAATGAGCAGAATTGCAGCATTTGGGCGAATGATAATCCAAGAGTGATTGTCGAAATACCAATGCACCCACAAAGAGTGACTGTTTGGTACTGTTTATGGGCTGGCGGCATCATCGGGCCGTATTTTTTTCCAAAATGAGGCCGGTCAGGCATTCACTGTGAATGGTGTTCGCTATCGTGAGATGATAACGAATTTCTTATGGCCCGAATTAGAAGATATGGATGTGGACGATATGTGGTTTCAACAGGACGTTGCCACTTGCCACACAGCTTTCAATTCAATGGCCGTGTTACCTCTCGTGGTGGCGATGTCAATTGGCCGCCAAGATGATGTGATTTGACACCGTTGGACTTCTTTCTTTGGGGGTATTTGAAAAAAAGGTGTACGTCGATAAGTCAGCAACAATTCAAGAGCTAAAGGATGAGATAATTCGGCACATTAACGGCATAGAACTTCAACTATGCCTCAGCGTCATCGAAAATTTGGACCATCGGATGGAGGTGTGCCGACGAGGTAGCGGCGGCCATTTCGCCGATATTTTGTTCCATACCTACATAATTGAACCATACCAATATTATCATAAAAAAAAGAAATGACAATAATTTCCTAAATAATTTGTGTTTTATTCAAAATCAACATCGGCCCTTAAAATTTAACCACTCTTTACTTTTCTACACTTTCATATTATTTGTACCCCATATTTGTGACGCGTAGAACATAATTGATTCCGAAACTGCTTCAAAAACACGAAACTTACAGCTATGCGCCATACTTCTGTTGGCAAAACACTTTTTCCAGGTAGCTCCAATAGCACTCTTGGCCTTAACAACAAGTTTCTCACTCAGATGCTGTTGACAACGCAGCAGTTATTCATCTATTTCTTTATTTTTGTTTTATTTTTTTTTTATCGATTATTAATTTTTTGTAATGGGTGATTTTTTAAGAGGTTTAGAACTTTTTAAAAAAAAAAAAACACAAAAAATTCGAAAAAATGAATGAAATATTTATTTGAATCGATAGTTTGAACCTTGCAATTTAATGTTTAAAGATAATTTCATGCAAATGTTGACCGCGGCTGCGTCTCAGGTAGCCCATCCGCTGAGTCCAATTTTGGCATACTCTTTCACACATATCGGCCGGTATCTCACGAATGAATGCATGGATGTTGGCTTCCAGTGCGTTAATCGAAGCGGGCTTGTCCCTATAGACATTAGCCTTGACATACCCCCACAAAAAATAATCTAATGGTGTCAAATCCCACGATCTAGGCGGCCAATTGACCGGCCCGAAACGTGAAATTAACTGTTCACCAAACTCGCCTCGCAATTGCGCCATTGTTTCGCGTGCTGTGTGGCATGTGGAACCGTCTTGTTGAAACCACATATCATGCAAGTCAAGAACTTCCATTTCGGGCAAAAAAAAGTTTGTTATCATCGCTCGGTAGCGTTCACCATTGACAGTAACGCTGCGATTCGCATCATCTTTGAAGAAATATGGGCCAATAATGCCGCCGGCCCATAAACCGCACCAAACAGTGGCTTTTTCGGGATGCATTGGTAGCTGTTGCAATGCTTCTGGCTGATATTCACTCCAAATGCGGCAATTTTGCTTATTTACGTACCCATTCAACCAAAAATGAGCCTCATCGCTGAACACAAGCAGCGCGCGATGAACATTTCGAACCGAGCACGAATTTTGATAGTAAAATTCAATAATTTGCAAGCGTTGTTCATTTGTAAGACGATCCATGGTTAAATTGCAAACCAAACTGAAGCTGTTTGACAGTGACACAAGGTACTAAACACACGTCAGCTGTCAAAACCAGTGTTGCCAAAACCAAACCAGCTAAAAAATCACCCGTTAATTATTAACTTTTCTTGAATTACCAAACATTTTCAGCCCAATTCTAAGTGACAATTCCACGGGAAATGTTTCCCTTTTCCCTACTCCCGGATTCTAAACAAAAAATTCCCGGATTTTTTCTCGGGAAATTCGGAATAAGAGTAAGTACTACTACTCCCGAGAGAACACGTGTATCGGGAGTTATTTACCGGGGAGTTATTTTCCTTGGGAATGTATAGAATTGGGCTGTTTGTAATCACCCTATTATATTCCCTGTGTCGGTTTTTTGTGACCATCAGCTATGTTATGTCGTTTTCGGTTGGATTTCGGAACTGTTAGGTTAGGTAGAGGCATAAGCACAACTTGTTGAGACCGTTGTAATGATGAAAAACAATAAACCGCAATCTTTAATACATTGCATTGGTGCCGTGTGCCAAAACAAGTAACTGGTTTTCGGCAAGTGGAGCATATAAGTTGGCATGACGATGATACCTTCTTCTTGTAGCAACCACCAAGCAAGTCGGTCGACATAGGGAATATTCCTCTTAATACTTGATACTTAAATTGTTTGTCTTGATTAGATGAATTGAATTTTGATCAATTAAATATTAAAATTTATAACGTTTTGGAAGTTTGAGTTTTATTTAATTAAATTAATTCGTAATCAGATGCTTTTCCATACTTAAGTTTCTTATCATCTATAAAAAGCGCAAATAAAAGAGGTTCAAAGAGGCCCCTGTTGAAAGCCAGACTCCGTTTGAAACCATTCTGATATTTCTTCTCCATTCCAAAGTGCCGCCTAACTGCTTGAACACAATAGAATGCTGCAACTCGAACTGGAGCTGCAATAGTTGTCCAAAAGTGCCCACAATGCACCTTTACAGCTTTCTGACATTCTGACTGCAGAAGCACTGATAGCTATAATATGAGGAATTGAAGAAAGCTTGAAACTCATTTCAATCCCAATGTAAACACTCATCGAGTTGAAATGGGCTTCTTCGCCTTCATCAATTTTGAAATGTTTTTTTTTTCCGTTTTAAAGGAATGATTCTCCAATGCTCTTTAGGACCAAGATGTGATTGCCTGCCTAGTATAACAATCTGTCTAGTATAACAATCTGGACTTTAATGAGGCCCTAAAAAGGTTTACATAAATACTTTCAAGGGCCTAGCAAGGGACTACTATCGAAATGAGCTAGACCCAGTTACGTACGCTTTTGCATAGAGACAAATACAAAAATAAGGGTTCATTTGAAATTCGATTCTGGGGCCTACCACTTACTAGTCCGATACGATAACCCAGGGTCGTGACTAAACTTGCCAAAAACTTGCAATTTTTCCGGGCGGGCCTATTTAATTTGGTTCGCTTATAAACTAGCACTAAACAAAATTTCTGCATAACGCCAAGAGACTTTTTATAACTCTAAACTTAGTTATTCCCTTCCATCTAAGGAACTCTGGCGCAATATTCGTGAATTTGCAATTGGAACCAAAATTAAGAACGACTCCGCTTTTAATCCCAACGAATTAAATGATTATTTCTTATCCGATGCCATTCAAACGCTAACATTTATACTAATATCATAACTCAAATTCACTTTTGATATGGTATCTTCTACCATATATACAGTTGTGGACACGAAAATAGCAGTAGGTAAGAAATAAAACGAATATGTAATGAAATATTTTTAAAACTTCAATTTATTTAAGAAAATAAAATTACCATGCACTTTGGACTGCTTCCCACAGCTAGCTATAGTCGGCTGGTTTCGCATCATGAACTGCTCTTTTAAGGTTTCCCCATAGGTTTTCAATGGGATCAGTGGACTGAGCTGGCCTCATTGACCCGAAACCACTCTTTTGCCTTTTTTACTAGTGTGTTTCTGTCCATAAACCCATCGATTTTCTGTATTGGTCCTACAGCGTAATACGAAAAACATCCCCATACTATGAGTGATGAACCACCATGTTTGACGGTTTTCGTTGTGTACTCTGGTCGGTATTCGATATTCGGGGGACGTTTAACAAAATGCCGGGAACCCTGTGCCACGATATAAAACAATTTTGAACTCATCCGTCCATAAAATGTTTCGCCATTTCTCCTAAGAAAACGAAGAAAACTTTCTTACGAACTCCAGACGATTTTCTTTATGCTTGTTTGTTAGTAAAGGCGTTTTTCTTGGGCTACGAGCTGGTAATTTTGCTTCCAAAAGAGTCTTCTTCGGACGGTCATATCACTCACTTCCAAAATTAGCTCTTTACAGATTTGTTCAGCCGACTTTTTTGGATCTCGTTTGGACGATCTTAAGATCCTTCTATCATCCTGGCGCGTTGTTTTCCTTATTCCACCCCTATTTTCAGGTTTTTTTAACATGCCTTCTGGCATTGGCTATCGTTTTGGCGGAGCATGAACAAATACGCTGGATTTCTGTAGATTTGAATTCTGTTCGCAGCGCCAATATTACCTTTGGTTGTTCCTCGGTGCAATGTCTACCACGACCCAATTTTGTTTAAACAAAAAGAAAAAAGTTATTCACCTTTATAACGAGTGTCGCTTCACTTAAACGACAATTAAACGTCATGACTCTAGAACGAACAATTGACGATAAAATAAAAATAAAACATCGGTTTTCTCACCGCTCTGTACCCTTCTATGCTATTATAACGATAGTTGTTTTGATGTAACGCCAATTGAAGCTTTAAGATAGGGTTGCCAGTTTAGGGGATTTCCACCTAGATTTAGGGGCTTCTTTTGTCGTTGGGGGGTGTTCTGTAGGGACGAGATGTTTGGGGGGGGGGAATATGGGGGGATTCATTTAGAGCTAAACGGTTCAGGAATCGTGTGGGTATTGAAACAGCTGACAGTATTCTACGAGCTAGATATTCCTTACATTCAGGATGTCAGAATTTAACACTAACGGAAGAAATGCTAAAAAACTTTCACAAATGAGAAGATGTATCAAACCGACGCGACGACGCGACAGCCAAAACGAAGATGACGATAATGTCGATGACGTGTCGATTAGCAAATTTACTTGGCAATTTAAATATTATGAACTATTTTTTTTCAAGTTTTTACCAGTCGAAACTATTTCCTCTGGAAAACTGGGGCCTCATCACGTAAAATAAAAACGATCGGACGATATCTTTTCCACCATTGCTGTCTCTATCATATCAGTAAAGAAAAATAAAGATAGCTATCTTCAAAACGATATCGTTTGATCGTTTTCATTTTACGTGATGAGGCCCCTGGTGTTTTGATGGGAGGATTTAATTTGCGGATAATTTAAATGTCGAATAAATAATCAGAGCTTTAGTACCTTTTTTACAAATTTTTTTACTGTAGCTTCTCAACTATATGTTGAATTAATTAAATTTAAAATTAAAAACAAATTTAAGGGCTGTGAAAAAAATGGTAATCTGGGGGTTTCTAAATTTCTGTTATAATTGGCATGTCTAGAGTCACTTCTTTTTAATAAAGCTGCAATAAGCCCCTGCTTGTTTTCGGTGCGAAGGTTATTTAGTGCACACAAGTTGTAGTTAAGACAGTTGTAGATGGATCTTTCTACCGAAGACGAAGCCTCGTTTATGCAGCCAGTTCTGTACTGTTCGTCCATCTTCGCAACAAGTTCTAAGAGAGCATCTTTGTGGCATCCTATGTTTTCTTCAAGCAATCTGAAGTAGATCTAAACTAACTCCCAAGTTCTTCCAGCTTTTAATACCACACGTTTTTTTATTCTTCCATGTCAAGCACCTTGTTAATGTAGTCCACATGATACTTGAGCGTTTTAATGAAGAGGGGTGAAAGGCCTTTCTCAAGTGTGATCATGTAAAGGGTGTTATTTTTAGACGTATGGTTTTCAAGAAGAAATAAAACACATATAATTTAATGTTATGGCCAAGAATTTAGCTTTATTATGAAGATAAGGGTTTGCCATTATGTTTTAAAAATGATTTCGGGCAATTGGCCGCCGCGGCTGGCTCGAATAAATTCCAGCCGAGGTCCAATTTTCGACAGCTCTAATTTGTTATGCGCGAAGGACTCATTCGGGTATTCTTCGATACTCTGCTCCACAGCAGCATTAGCGTTTTCGGTGCTCACTGTACGGCGTCTCTGAGGATGCGCATTATCCAATAGAGTAAACGTGCTGCGAAACCGATCCATGGTTGCTCGAATTTATTCGATTTTGAGATTATGTCGACTGAATATTGGACGTAGCGCGCGATGCGTCGCGCGAACCGAACCATTATTTTGGTAACAAATTTGCACGATTTGCAAACGTTGTTCAGGAGTAAGTCTATTCATTATGAAATGGCAAACCAAACTGTCAAGTGACAGCTGTCAAGAAGACCAATTCCAAAAAAGTATTGCCAGATTGAAAGCCACACGTCTAAAAAAAACACCCTTTATTTGGGAGTGGTATTGGGTAAGCGAAAGCATCTTTTAATACAAAATCTGAGAAGTTTTTTGACTGTTTCATATTTTACAAACATCGTCGGTAAATTAGAGGGATTTGATGATAGTTCTCGAGATTTAAATTCCACCGGGTAGAAAATCTACTAGGTCGTTTATAAATAAGGCAAATAAACTGGGGCTTATTGGAAGACAGCTAAGGTAATACATGTCCCAAAAAAAATGAATCCTCGTGTACGCAGTGACTATAGACCTGTCAGCAAACTAGTAGGTTTATCTTAAGGTTATGAAGGTGTTTTAGATAATCAAACAAAAAGGTATGTTGAAAGTAATGACCTACTATCCTTCAAGCAATCACCGTTCAGACCAAAGCACAGTTGCTCAACTGCTGTGGTGAACCTTCTTGAGGGAAATCGGCAAAATAATGGCAAAGGTCATTTATCCCTACTTTGGTTGCTCGATTTTTAAAAAGCTTTCGATAAAGTTGACCACAATGTTCTTTGATGGAAGCTTTTTTATTTAGAGAGCTACTTGTGCAAGAGGTCACAGAGTTAAATCATCTCTTAAATATATCACCAAAGGAGTACCACAGGGATCAATTGTGGGCTCCATCCTTTTTTTGCATTTTTATTATTAAGGCTCTAATTATATGTATGATATGGATGATGTAGGGCTTCATACTACACAACTCTTTAGTTCCCTTCCTCAATTGATTGCACTTCTAACCCATCAAACTGTCTAACAATAAACTTTCCTTAGTGACTAGCCTTGAGAATCGTATTTATGAAAAGGAAGTGACTCTAGACATGCCAATGTAAACAGTTTTGGTTTATAAAAGTACTGTTTATGCGGCCCCGCAGGGCAGAAGCGGCGGAAGGGGTGTGCGAACTGTGCCAGTAATGTGCCCGCGCTGCGAGGGGCCCCGCGCGGCACAATTAAAAGCCTCCGAGTCTTCAAATCAAAAAAATCAGCAAAACAATGACTATTTCATTCACTCATAATAATCGCACAAACAAAATAATTGAAATTGGTTTGATTCCACCCGATTTCAATGACTGGGTGGAGTTGGGTCGAAACCTGCCTTTACTTCACTATGCTCGACTCTATTATAAGCAATATGCACTCCAGATTTGTTTCATTGAATCAACATTTTGGTTTTCTATATGATCTGAAGAACCTAAGATCTCTTTCAAAAGAAGATGTAATACAATATTGTCAGGATTTACATACGGTCCTCCGAGTGAGTGAGATTAGTGATTTCCAACCCTATAAGAAGAATTGCAAACTATGTCTCCAAATTAACCTGATTGTATTAAAGGAATAAGGCAGCTGGTCCAATACATAACAGAAAACAACCTAAATGAAATATATCCAAATATTTATATTGTAATTCGAATTATGTTTACAATACCTGTTAGTACAGCCTCCACTGAAAGGAGTTTTCAAAATTGAAATTAATTAAAACATATTTGAGCAGTAAAATTTGGCAAGAAAGGCTTTCAGCTCTGGGGGTTTTATCTGTCGAAGCGGTTATAGCTTCCAAAATCGATTACAAAAGACTTATTGAGGAATTTAGTAATGCTAAGAGCAGGAAATTTATATTTCTATAGTTTTTTCTTCTTGATGTACTTTTCAACATATTTATGCTTAAAAAATAATTGTGATATGTTAATACGTACATAAATATAATAAGAATTTGAATTAATATTTTGTTATTTTTATTTGTATGCAAAAAATAGGGGTAAGTATGCAAGGTACATATAAAAGGTAATATCATTAGCGTTTAAATTTTTGTTCAGTTCTGCGCATCTGTGAAAATGCCGGATCCAGTGTCTCTTTACTTGTCAAAATGTTTATATTTGTTGTTGTTTCTAGTAATGCCATGTGCAGTTTTCGTAGACACTCGAGCCGCCATGTTTAATTTCTGACTGACAACCTGCGCAATATATTACCTTATGGCGAATTCCTTTCAAAAAAGAAATCGATTTTTTTCTAAACAGAATCGAATTTGTTCTGTCAATTGAAAGGAATTCGTATTTCGTAAAGGAATCGATTTTTTTTTTTTTTTTTTTTTGTGTGATTGTGTTTGTGTTGTTATCTACTTGACAGCTGCAATTGACCCAAAACGTCAAGAAATTTTTCACAAGAATTTTGTTGTGAGAAAAATGTTTTACCAATAGAATTAAATTAATAAATAAAAGATATTAGCCAGCTTATACGGTGTCAATTTGTTGGTGCATTTTATTTGTTTGAACTTCTATTTGCACATACAATTTTTTTTTTTTTTTTTTTTTTTTTTTTTTTTTTAAAGAAAATTGTTATTGAAAAGTTTTCACTTGCACTGAAAGTTTTTAACACGACTTTCACTCGCGAAAGCTATTTTTTTTTTTTTTTTTGTCAAATTTGTGTTTGATAATGAACAACGCACAATAAATTATTTTTTTAAACCTGTATTGACTGAATATATTGTTGAATATTTTGTTAAATTATGTAGAATTCGTTGCAACTAAAAAATAAACAACTGGTCTTAAAAATTCCGCGACTTTCAATTTGACGTATTAGAAATGTCAAGTCTTCATAGTGTGTGTGCAAATCAGTGTGAAATCTTGCTAAAAACGCAAAATTTGTTTTGACAGAAAAGAATCGATTTTGTTTAGAAAAAATTCGATTCTGTTTAGAAAAAATTCGATTCTGTTTAGAAAAAATTCGATTTCTTTGTTGTAAGGAATTCGCCATTAGATTTGTGTACTGTGGTAAGTATGTACTATCCTCCTCGCCGGGTTTCCACCTTGGTGCGGTGGGGAGGCTTACGTTTGGGGCCTCAGCTGGGCGGCTGTAGATTTTTATTTCTTAAATCTTCAGCCGGTCAGCTGTGGTCCTAAGCCAACAAAGAGGAACCCAAAACGATAAAAACCATGGACAAGACACAACAAACGAACAAATCATCAACGGGGATATACGTTGAAACGTCGACAGTAGTCACGGCTGCCGGCGCGGGCTTTGCCTCTCCAATAGTAGGAGGGGAGAAGTCGCCAGTGACAAACAACAACAACAACAACAACAACAACAACAACAAACAACAACAAGACAAGACGACAAAGACAATTACACAAGAGGAAGAAGAACTTCTTCTCACCCCCTTCTCCAACCTCGGTGTAGATGATGGAGTTAGCATCGGAACTCTGACTGACGACGACGCATGTTCCGTTGCGAGCTCCACCTTCTCACGATTGTCAACTTCCTCAGTTCGGAGTAAAATCTCCAACTGTAAGAAGACAATCAAACGACTTGGCAAAAGGAGTTGGGAGGAACTGACCGACAACGAACGTATACGACTCCAAAACGCACGTGCTTTTCTGGAGAATGATCCTAAGAAGACAGGAGGGGCACTTGCCCAACCGTCCAAAAAGGTGACCTCAACAGAAGGTACGAGCGCGAGTACTCTGATGGGACCGCCCAATCCACCGACTGGTACTAAAACCCAGCCGAGGGTAGGTCCGATCCCATTAGATACTCTCACGACAAAGACACCGACATTGACGCCAACGACGCAGACAGCGGAATCACTTCCCCCAACCGGGAAAATGGGACCACTGGCGATGGGGGTGGGGGAGCCGTGTGGGAGTGGCGCTGGGGGCCCAAGCCCCGCAGGCTACTCCGGCGCGACTCTTCCATCTTCGTCAAGCAGAAGTAGCGTCATAGACCTGACAGGGAACACGACGACGAACACCGTCATTGAGACCAAGGCCTCACAGAGAGCTGGAAGTCTCAATGAACGTATACAAAGGAAGAGACGACGCAACGCTGAGAGGATTGTCCGACGTCTTTCTAGCAAGAACCCCGTAACCTTAACGGCCAGGGAGAAGCTAGCGTTGGACAATGCTACTCAGAGACTAAAGACTCTGACGACCACTGACATAACGAACAACTTGACGAACAAAAGAACAAAGACCTTGAGGGCGGCAAAGGAGACGGCTGGCACTGCGCCCCACCCCGAACCAAACTCAACGGCGTTCAAAAGAGCTAGGCAGGACGATAAGTCTTCGCCTACGAACCCATCACCAAAAACAAAAAGACCGAAGACCTTGATTACGGAAGGGACCATTGAGAAGCGACAATTTGCCATTGCGGATTTCGGTACACCTTCTCGGAAACTTTCCAATGATCAATGGCAATTGATGGAAGTTAGAATCCTGGACGAGGTGAACGATGCTATCGTTAAGAACGGGCCACCGCCTCTCTTCGGTAGCTTAAGAACCGTCCACGGATTCAAGCTGCTGACATGCGAGGACGGCAACACTCTCGTGTGGCTGCAGAACTTCGTCAAAAGAACGGTAGCTCCCTGGCCTAACGCTGACCTTCGCCTAATAGGTCTTAAGGAAATAAAAGACCTTAATAAACCTAAGGCGAAGATGATGTTGCGGGGTCCGACCATCCCTAGAGACAGAATTGAGAGGTATCTGCAATCCCTAAATACAGAACAACACAGTGAAAACTGGAAAGTGCTTGATATTGGGGAGCAGACGAAGGAAGGTACAGAAGTGGTTGTGCAGCTTAGTCACAAGTCTATACCACTTCTGAAGAAAATTGGCTTCAAGGTGCGCATCGGGATTAACCGGTGTAAACTGAGATTAATGGCCAATCAGAACAAACAAGTAAGTAAGGGGCGGGAGGTTTTTAATAAATATGAACATGAAATTAATACAAATTAATCTTCAACATAGTAAAGCCGCCAGCGCTAACCTTGTCTACCTCATGGAGAGTAGCCAAATAGATATCGCCCTTATTCAGGAACCCTGGATTGGATCAGGTGGCAAAATTAAGGGTTTAAACTCAAAGGGACTTACACTGTTCAAAACTGCGCAAGCGGTAGCAAACAGTAATTTTAGAACTTGCATTGTAGCTAGGAAAGAGTTTAACCTCTTTCTTTTATCTACGTATAGCAATATAGATCAGACTGCCGTGAAGCTGGAGCGGATCGGGCTCCCACCACTCATCCTGGCATCCTGTTATATGCCTTACGACGGGACGGAGGGACCACCTGCGAATCTCACAGGCCAGCTTGTGGAGCGGGCAGCAACTGACGGTTGGGACTTGGTCCTAGGATGTGATGCTAACTCACATCATGCTCAATGGGGAAGTACCGACACTAACAGTAGAGGTGAGTCTCTTTTTGAATTCATAATAGAACATAATTTACTAGTGGCAAATAGGGGCAATGAGCCCACATTTGTTACTAAAAATAGGGAAGAAGTGATCGATATAACTGTTACTAATAACTCCGATACAGTTTCAATCGAACAATGGAAGGTTCTCAAAGAAGAATCATTTTCAGACCATAAACTTATAAGTTTCTTGATAGGTGATACAGTGGAAAGACCGAAACCTTATAGGAATTTCAGGAATACTAACTGGGATCTCTTTAACAGGGAATTAGAGAAGAGATGCAAAAATCTCAATTACACTGCGATTCAAGAACCTAAACATATTGATCAAGCATCTGAAGATCTCAGGGTGATTCTAAGTAACGCCTTTGAGAAAGGTTGTCCACTGAAACATACTGGGAAGGGAAAAAAGAAACCACCCTGGTGGACTGTAGAACTCGGCAATTTGAGAAAAGAAACGAGAAGACTTTTCAATGCTGCTAAAAATACCAGAAGCGATAATGACTGGGATATCTATAAAACCAGTCAGCGAAAATTTAAAGCAGAAACGCAACGAGCGAAACGTAACTCATGGAGAACTTTTTGCAGTGAAATCGAAGGTACAAACGAATCGGCCAGGCTAAGAAAAATTCTTTCCAAAGATTCGATCGCTCTAGGATCTCTTAAGACGCCCACTGGGTGCTGGACCGAATCCTGCAATGAGACTCTTGAACACTTGATAAATACTCACTTCCCGGGCTGCGGGTCAAATGACAGCAACCCGGAAACAGAGTCCTACACGGAACACATTGTACCATCGGATATTATAACGGATGAAAAGATCAGATGGGCCATCCATTCCTTTTCTCCGTATAAATCCCCTGGCCTTGACGGCATCTTTCCAATGATGCTACAGAAAAGCGAAACCCTAATTATACCGCACCTGAAAAATATATTCCTTAATAGTTTAAAATGGGGATATGTTCCCTTGTCATGGCGCGAAGTCAAGGTGGTTTTTATTCCAAAAGCTGGCAAGCCAAGCCACACAGAAGCAAAAGACTTCAGGCCAATTAGCCTGACATCGTTTATTCTTAAAACGTTTGAAAGACTGATAGACCTACATATTCGAGGCACTTTGAAACTGGTTGAACTATCCCCAGCACAGCATGCCTACACAAAGGGGAAGAGTGTAGAAACGGCTCTTCACAGCGTCGTTGGCACGATTGAAAAAACAAAAAGCGACAAAGAGTATACCCTTGCTGCGTTTCTTGATATTGAAGGTGCTTTCAATAACGTGAAAAATGAAGCAGTAAAAGCAGCTCTAGTAGACAATAAGGTTGATAATTCGTTAATAGATTGGGTTATGTGCATGTTAAGAAACAGGCAAATTAACTCGGAACTAGCTGGTATACAAATGAGAGTAACCACATCCAGAGGTACCCCACAAGGGGGAGTCCTGTCACCACTCCTCTGGGTGCTAGTTATGAACACAATCCTACTCGATCTGAAACACTGCGGAGTAAGGATAGTAGCCTACGCTGACGACCTTGCGTTATTAGCGACAGGAAAATTCTTATCCACTATCAGCGAACAGATCGAATATGCCCTTTCTAAAGTTAATAGATGGACTAAGAAATGTGGCCTGACGGTTAATCCGTCAAAAACAGAACTAGTCCTTTTTACAAACAAAACGAAAATACCAAGCTTCAGAATTCCTTCAATTGAAGGGACACCTCTGAAGATTTCAGATAAGGCAAAGTATCTCGGTGTGATTCTAGATAGGAAACTAAACTGGAGTCTTAACACTAAGGAACGAGCCAAAAAAGGAATGATTGCATTCTATTCTTGTAACAGAATCTTTGGGAAATCCTGGGGACCGAGTCCAAAAATTATCAGGTGGATGTATTTGGCAATAATTAGACCAATACTAACTTATGGTAATTTGGTCTGGTGGAATGCAATTGAAAAAAGCACAAACCTCAAAACTCTGACAAAAGTTCAGAGACTTGCGTGCATTGGGATTACAGGGACCATGAAATCCACTCCAACTGCAGGGTTGGAGGCGATACTCAACCTGAAACCCCTAGACCTTTTCGTACAAGAATCCGCAGCATATAGCGCCTTACGGCTAAGCCAGACTAATTCCTGGAAAAACAGCACAAAAGGACATGCTCAGATTCTTCACAAATATTCGAGTGATAGTATCATTACAGACTATAAAACACCCGAATTTGACTTTCATAAACCATTTAAAACTGCCTTTCCAGGCAGAGAAGAATGGTTGAATAACCAACCCTACACCAGTGAATCCGCAATAGCGGTCTATACTGATGGCTCCAAAATGGACACGGGTGTTGGTGCAGGCTTTTTCTCAGAACCTCTTGAGCTAAACAACTCACTTAGGCTCCCAGATTATAGTAGTGTCTTCCAAGCGGAGGTCCTGGCAGTGACAACAGCTGCTAGACAGGTATCAATGATGGCGATACCACGGGCTGATATCACCTTTTACATTGATAGCCAAGCGGCAATAAAAGCGATTTCTGCCAATGTGATTAAATCTAAGCTTGTTTCTTGCTGTCGCGAAGAGCTTAAGGTTCTTGGCGCGCAGCACAATATTAGACTCTGCTGGGTCCCAGGACACAGAGGGATACCGGGTAATGAAAATGCCGATGAGTTGGCAAGACAGGGATCAGCGCTTGAAGCTAGTCAAGCAGAGCTGGTCAACATCCCGCCCTGTAACATTAAACGGAAAATTTCAGACTTAATCCTAGAGAAATCCAATGAAAGGTGGAATCTACTTGATACCTGTGATACTACTAGGAAAATATGGCCTTGCTTTAATAAGCAGAGAACAGAAAAAATCATGCAACTTAGTAAGAAGTCCCTTCGCTCTCTTACGAGCATAATCACCGGACATAATTTACTAAAATATCATAAATTTAAAATGAAACTTAGTACAGATGACATATGTAGGGGATGTGGTGATGAAGAGGTGCATGAAGACACATCGCACTTTCTCTGTCACTGCCCTGCACTCTGCCACCAAAGAATGAAATTTCTTGGTAGTTACTTCTTTGATAATCTAGAAGATCTATCAAATATTTCGGAAACTAAAATATTGAACTTCGTCAATGCCTCAAAATGGCTTGACTGATTAAAGAACACATAGGTTTTTATCACAATAGAGTGATTACACTCATGGGTAGCACAACGGATCTACATTGATCTAAGTGTGACAATAACAACACCAATTTGTCAGCCCAACAACCTAACCTAACCTAAGTATGTACTATGAAGAAAATTATTCGGTAAATAATCGAATTTGAGGTAAAAATGAAATGAGAAATGACATCAAGATGATTTTAAAAAAATAAGGTATAACTGCAATCTATAATTTATATTGAGTTGATGAAAGAAAACTGTTCTGAGTTGTTTTCCAACTCAATAATTTTTTGTTATTACTATTGTTTTTAAATAGTCAGTCATTTTGTCATTCACTCAAAGCCTGTGTAACTTTAATATCAGTTGTAAAAAGAAAAAATATTTTCTATCGGTTGCCTACTTATTATTTAAATTTTCGTTTATTCAGTATTCAGAAAGTGAGCATATTATTTATTTTTTTTTTGTTATACATGAAAATTAGAAAACGCTTAAAAAGTTTGAAATTATTGTCTTAAATTTGTTTAACAGTTTTTAATTTAAATTTATTGACTTTGGAGGATTTGATGACAATAGTGTAAGCGCAAGTCGCGAGAAGCGCGTTAACGCAGGCCCACTTTTAATGGCGAAAAACTGTTATAACTGTTATAAATTGGCATGTCTCTAGTCTCGTCCTTATGAAAAACTGTCTTGTAGCAACCATATAAATTGTGTTATTGGTAAAATATATGGTTATTTAAGAAAGCTTGGGGTAAAGCTGAGAGCTATGCTCCTGTTGAAACGCGTATAAGATTAGCAATATTTAAAAAAAAAAAAAAAAAACGAAGTAATCCCGATTGCTGTTGTCGAATACCAATCGAATAGTCATTTTTCGATCGTTTCATTTGGCTATCTTGTTTGGTATTGTGTTGTGAAACGCAATCGAATGACCAATGCTTTAATCTGAACAATTCATTGATATTTCAAATGAAAAAAATTCTATTTTTTCGTTGTGCATTTTAATTTAGTTTATTTTTTGATAATGGTGGAAATGGAAAATGGATATAGCTCGAAAAACGAAAAGGCAGGCATTTCAGAGACACTTGTAATTCTGCTGACTTACTTGATGGACTGCCGCCTGAACCAAAATCCCTTACAGCCAGCTCAGGCCTTTGGTAGCTGCCTCCAGTTACCAACACCAAGTTGGTGGAAGTCTTTTTCCACTTCGAAGACCTGTCGGTCAACTGCGTTGCAGTCCATAAACTCCACGTGCCAACAAGCCTTTTCCAGACATCTCAGTGTCTAGCTACCTTTCTCCAGTTTTTCACACCAAGTGGATTGAGGCCCTCTTCCAATTGCATGCTTCACCTAATTTGCGGTCTTCTTCTACTCCGCCGTCTGTCGGGGTTGGATTCAAAAACTCTTCGGCTTCGGTGTCTATTCTCTCTAAATGACTCAGCCACATGTTTCGTTGGGTTTTAACTTTTTTGACTAGGTCAGCATCGCTATAGTAACAGTCGGTACAGTTTGCTGTTGTATCTTCTCCTTCACTCCTCGTTTAGGCAGACAGTACAAAAAATCAAGGGAGAATCTTCCTCTCAAAACAACCTGAAGCGTTGTCATCCACCTTCTGGGCCCGTATTACGAATTACAATTATCATAGAATATGAAGAAAATTTGATAAGAAAAATTCTTCTGTTCAAAATCTGTAGATATCGTTACGTTGCGATTACGTTTTATATTTTCATGTATCCATTCTCGTAAATCGTGATCGGTTTATGTCATGGCTATAGTTTTCTTTGGGTATCGTTTTTTTGCCTTTCGTTTCGTAATACTGGCGCTGCACTATATATCCCGACCGGGATGATAAGCGTCTCATACAGGTTAACTTTAGTTGTTTGAGAGAAGGATTTGCTACAGCGATTGACAAAGTCCCTTACAACCTCAAAGTTATAGCTGTCTATAGAAATGCTCTGCCCAAGCCATTGGTGTTGGGTGTCATTTCTTGACGACATCATATATGTACTTGGAACTCATCTTCCTCGCTTACGCTTCAATACTCACAAAATCGATACTGACATCACGCTTTGTTCGTCCAGCTATGTTAATAACGTAGGCGTATGCGAGTAATTTGGTGGCCTTTTGAAAGATCATGCCTCTAGTGTTGACGCCAGAGTTTTACATTATTCTTTCAAGAACGAAGTTAAGTAAGACGCATGACAGAGCCTTGTCTTAATCCATTTTTGACTTCAAAGATGTCGGTCAGGTCTTTGCCGACCTTGATGGAGCAGCGTGCGTTCTCCATCGTCATCCTAAAAAACGCTTAGCAGTGATGTTTTTTAATACGCGGTCTCGAAATCGTTGAATAGTTGGTGGGCATCAATTTGAAGTTCCTGGGTTTTTTCCAAGTTCTGCCTTAATGTGAATATTTGTTAGTTGGTGGATTTCCCTGGCCTAAAGCAAATCTGATAAAACAGAAAAGATCTTGTGAGCGATATTAAGAAGGCTGATGGCTCTTTATTTGGCGCAGTTTAGAAGGTCTCCTTTCTTGAGGAATGGGAGAGCAATGCTGAGGCTCCATTCATCGGGCATGGTTTCCGCCGACCATATTTTGCCGATGAGCTGGTGCTCCTTACCAGGTCACGAACGTTCGGACATCCATGATACTGGAGGAGTGTCTTTCGTCAATCGCTAAATGGTCAATTTGGTTGACGGTGGATTTATCTAGAGATTTCCAAGTCTCCTTATGGATTTTAAAATGTGAGAACTGCATGTTAGCTACCAAAACGTCTCGCCCTTCAGCAAAGTCGAACAGTCTGAATCGGTTATTGGAAGTGGAGTCGTGCTTTCCGACTGTGCCACCAAAGATGCGTTCTCCTCTTAGCTTGGCGTTAAAATCACCTAGGAGAATTTTAATATCATAACTAGAGCACTGATGAGGATCAGTATAATTGTTAGGCTAAACGTGGCCTATTAAGTTCCAGTTTCACAGTCAGAGTAAGCGTCACTTAAGTGGCCAATTCGTGAGAATATAGCCCTTTATCAGTGTGTACACTTACTTGAATAAGATGGTGATCAACTATTGCCACTAACTTATGCAATTAAACTGATAGTATTGTCCCAATATTTGAAACTTAAGTCCCACTTATTCCAATAAGTGTACACTGTGAAACTGGGTCTAAGGCACCTAACATTCCACATACAGATCCGAAGTTCGTTGTCCTTATTTTGTTTACTTGGTTCTTCGTCACCAAATCCGTCCGTATCCGACTCTAGTTGTTGCATCACAACTAAATTACTTAACGTGGCCGGGAGGAAGTCACCCCAACCGATCGATGCGACGGTATAACTCCAAGGAGATGAGTTGTACCGTCGGTAATCCGCTTCTTATATGCATGAGCTCTGAATTTGTCGTAGTAGCCCATATAAGTTATTCACTAGCTTATATTGGAACTGTAGATGCCACCGTTGATTCTATTTGGGGAATTCTTCCGCTGCCACCTGGTTAAAAGGAGAAGTGCATTAGAGGAAACCCCTCCCCCCCCCCCTATCGTTTGCTGCCGCCTTTAACCGTCTAAAGGAATTGAATCCCCATTTTCAGTTTAGTTACTAGGGGCATTCGATATGCACCACGGGGAGGTGTGAGTAAGTGTAAAACTAGCTCTTTAATATTCTTCTCATTCCTTGAATAAACACTGGAATACAAATCACCCTTTCAAAGCACCCAAGCTAGTTTTCATCCGTAACTGAAAAGACCACACTTCTGTCCCATTCAGCAGGACAAGCATGATCAAGGCTTATATAGGGTCTCCTTGGTTCTCTGAGAGAAGGCTTTACTATTTAAAAGGCTTCGTAGCCCGATGAAACTGCAATTGGCAAGAGATTCTTCGTTTGATATCTGAACTGATGTCATTTTGCGAAGTAAAAAAAGTAGGTAGACCAAGTCCTTAATTACTTCGAAATTGTACCTTTCCATACTGACATTTTGCCCGAGTCGACATGTTGAGATTTCTTTCTCGATGACAGCTTATACTCCGTTTTCGCTACTTCTGCTTTAATACTTGCAGATGCGCCCCTCATAGCTCGCTTCATTCTCCCCATCATGTCAATAACATCTGCACAGGCAGATGTTGTTGACTTGCAAGTTACGTACAATTACTTCAAGAACACGTTGCATTATATCGCGTTGCCTCGCCTAAGACCTTTTTCGAGATTAAAGGGTTCGGTAGTGTCATTCCCGATTTTGACGGAGCCGAGAGGTTTCATTCTGCACAAGCGGACGAGTTTGGCATGGATGCCGGAATATGAAATGGCTCTGTATAATTATTCGTCCCTGTGCACGCTATCATATGCGATTTTAGAATATATAAAGAGGTGGTGTGTATCAATCTGCAATTCCTATTTTTTGTCTGAATCTGTCGTAGTATGACCATTTGATCGATGGTTGATTTATTTGGCATAAAACCACACTGATATTGACCGATTTGATAAAATGACGAAAGTTACAAGCCATCGCAAAGTATGGTCGACAGATTTTATTTGCGACTGTTAGGAGACTTATTACCGTGTAGTTGGCACAGTGCAGAGCATCTGCTGTTTTGTGGATGAGGGACACTTTACCGAGGTTCAATAAATCGGACATACTTTAATCCGACCAAATTTTACAGATAATCTGGTTTATGCTCCCTACCAACTCATATCGCTCTGACTGAATAGTTCGGCTGGTAGGCCTACCGCATCACCAGTCTTGTACTGCTTAAGTTTTAGTATCGCTAACCGCACTATTGATTTAATTAAGATATAATAGTGTCTTTGGTTATCCTCATATTTAATTGCTTTAATATTATTGCAAAAACACGGATCCGCTTGACTTTGTTTAAAACTCAATGTCATTAGTGCATTACGAATGTTTTTGTTCCATGAACGACGAGATTGCTTCAATCCATATATCGCCTTGTTGAGTAAGCAAACTTTGTTTCCTTGATGTGCTTTCTTAAATCCAATGGGCTGTTCCATATAAACTATTTACTTGAAATCACTATTAAGAAATGCTGTTTAGCATTCAATATGATGAACTTAAAATTGGGTGTATGAGAAATAAATGGTGAAAATCAGCCTTATTGTGAGTTTCACCCGAAGAACATTCCACCCGGAAAATTTGACATTTCACTTTTCGGCTATTGTGAGCTTCCCCCGACATTTCATGATCGAAAAATTCCCCTTATTGTGAACATTCATTTCGCGCCGAATGTAATGTAATGTAATGTGTTTTTTTTTTGCGGGTGAAACTCACCACAAGGCTGAATACTTTATTGTAATCGATGCCGTAACCTTGATTGAAACTTTGTGCTGCTAACCGTGCCTTAAACCGAGTACCTCCAACTTCATGTTTGCGCTTGAAACCCTATTGGCTTTCGATCTTGAGCCATATCTTACAAAATCCATGTTTTGTTTTCCTCTAGTGATTGCGTTTCGGTTTTCGAAGCTTTCATCCACGATTCACGATCTGCACCACAATAATTGGCTTCCTCATATGTAGCCGGATCTACTTCTTCAATTTGATTCACATATCGTCTGGTGGCAAACCTTTCGTTTTCCTTTCTGACTCCTACATTCTACTTCTTGTTGATTTGGTTCTTCATTGGTACTTTTATCTCTAAAACCATGCAATGAATCGAAAGACGAATTTAAATCATTATCCCTTTTATTTTGTTCTATATTTTCTAACAGTTTCGCGCGAGGAAACGTAAATTCGGATTAGTTTTTATCGGATTTATGACTTTGTTGGTCCCCTGCTGAATGTCCTTTCTGAGTGATGTATTTAAGTTCTTGTTTGATAAAAGTAACGTCTCTTGATATCTATACGCTATATAGTCCTTTTGAAGCATGCGATAAGCTTTTGAATTTGAATCATATCCCACGAGTATTATCTTCACTGACTTATCGTCAAACTTTTTTCGCTTTACCTTTGGAACAAGCGCGAAGACTTCCGCTCCAACGACCCTTAGATGCATCAAATCAGGTACTTTGTCAAACCACCGTTCATATGGTGTTTTTCCGGTAGATCGAGTTAATAATCGGTTTCGCAAGTAATTTGCTGTTGAAATTGAAATTGCTACATCCAACACCATCTTCGGAAGTTCTGTATCAGTAAGCATGCACTTTGACATCTCGACAAGCGCTCAGCTACTCCATTTTGTTCCGGTGAGTATGATGCCGTATATTGCATATATTTTCAAAAATCCAACGAATGCCTTCTTTGAGGAACTAACAAAGACGTTTAACTACATTCTAAACACTGGTGAATTACCTACAAGTCTTAAAAAAAGCATAATATTTCCTATATTGAAGAAAGGTGATCCAATGGAGTTAAGCAACTATAGAGGCATTTCCTTTCTAAACAAGGTCACAAAAATTTTCACAGGCATTTTGCTGGAAAGACTGACGGAATGGGTTCATGGAAACAACTTGCTCTGTGAGTATCAAGCCGGATTCCGAAAAGGTTATTCCAAGATTGATAACATCTTCACCCTCACCAGTATCGCTCGATCATATCTGGATAGAGGGAAAAAGCTTTATGCGTTCTTTGTGGATTTCAAGGCAGCGTTCGATGCCATTGACAGAAAAGCCTTACTCTACAAACTCAGTAATCTTGGGGTATCAACGAAAATGCTGAAAGTACTGCAAAAGCTTTATGACGGGAAGCTTACGGCGGTCTGGGATGGAAACGTGCTATCGGAATGGTTTGAAACTGAAACAGGAGTCAAGCAGGGCTGCCTTCTTAGTCTACTTTTATTCTCGCTCGCTGTTTCTGGATGACCTTACTGAATATCTGCCCGGAGGAATAAAATACGCTGAACTAAAGATAAAACTCTTGCTATACGCGGATGACATAGTTATATTAGCCGAAAGTCCAAATGGTATGCATCTGATGATCAACAAACTCCAAGCATATTGTACTTTGTGGAATCTCACACTCAACACTGCTAAATCAAACATCTTGATCTTTAGAAACGGGACGGGACGATACGCAAGAAACGAGAAATGGACCTGGCACAACGAAGAAATAGAAAAAGTTAAAGAGTACCGTTACTTGGGAGTACTCATCACCCCTCAACTCTCATTCAGGAAACATCTCCAAGAAAAATTAAAAGAAGCAAAACGTGCAATAAACTGCAGCTGGAGCGGAATCCTTTACAAGAAGGAAGTTGTGCCGAGCGCCAAGTATAGTGTTCGAAGCAGTGATGAGGGCAATTATGTGCTATGCAGCACAAGTCTGGGGCATCTGGCAATTTGAAGAAGTTGAGAAACTACTCAGATACTTCATTAAAAGAATGTTCAGACTTCTTTATTGCACCCCAAACTATATACTACACATGGAAACGGGCATATCACCACTGTACATTTACAGACTAAAGCTTCACTTCGACTACATCCAGAAGGTGATGACGCAACCAACGAATCGCCTTACGTATAGAATCGTCAAACACCTACAAGATCGAAACATACAGTTCTTCAGCGAATGGTCGAGACTTGGCCGAGAACATTATGTTAAAATAATGGAAATTAGAGATGCAGAGTGGAGTAGGTCGCGGCAGTTGCTCCTGGAAAAAATCGAAAACGCCCAAATTACGGATTTCCGAAGAAAAATCCAAAACAGCCTTACAAGAGAAACCTAAAAGCTACTCCAGCACGGCCTCGGGCCTACAAATTATTTTCACGATGTGCACAGTATTGATATGATATCCATAATCTGCAAAGCCAGAAGTGAACTCTTGCCATTAAATTATATGCCATATAGAACCGACATAAATCCTACGTGTACTCTATGCAATCTTAGAGAAAGGGAAGACATCCAGCATTTCATTGAAAGATGCCCAGTTCTGAAAGAGATTCGAATATCGATCTGGAAAAAAGCAACTCTATCATTCGAAGAGACCATACAAATCCTAAATGGAGAAAACTGGAGCCACCTCTACACCTACATAAAAACAGCACTCTCATATCGACAAAATATAATAAACGAAGCTTTTTAAATAAACAAAATAATTTTTAGTAGACAGTGATCAGACAAAACCTAAGATCTTACATTTTTATAAAACAGAAAATTCTCTTTTTTTCGGCTGACGGCAAAAGCCAATGCTCTATTGTGAAACATGTATATAAATTTGTACCAAAAGAATTAATAAAATCACATATTACTACTACTATTGCACCAATATTCCTTCTTCCTTGAGATATTCAACTACTATTTCCCATATGTACCCAGTGCCTCCTCGATCTGATTTTATTAACTTTGGTTTCTTATTCTAACCATAGTAATGAACCCCTTAAGCTTTTCAAATACTTTAGATTTATGCTTTAATAAATATATATGACAATACTTGCTGAAGTTATCAATGAAAGTACCCCCCTTGAACTCAGATCGATCTTCTTGGGAAACGGGGTGCGAGTAGAATTACCAAGTGGACACATAGAACAAGAACTTTGATTATTGCAATTCTCTGTAGTCATACCTATAGCAAGCCCTTTTGATTTCATTTGCGAAATTGCATCAATAGTCCTGTGACCAAGTAGTTTTTGCCAATTGTCTATACATTTGCCCGTAAATACTTCAATCATAAGAAATACCTTTTCATGTTGGGGAATAGAGCATAAATTTTCTTCAACTTTTTGCTATCACCCTTCAAATTGACTTCGCAACTCTTAGAAGTCAGTTTCCTTACCGAGAGTAGAATCATCTCAACTGATCGGACGTATATAACTTCTTATAACCTAACACTTATTTCTTTATGAAAATTGTTTAAAAGTTTAAGACGAATTTCTCCTTGTCTCTGAGATTCAATTTGTAATCTATTTGCAAGAATGACTGCGTTTTTTTTACAATTGAATCAAATTTACAAAATAGTTTATCTTCAGCTTTGCAAATATGACATGAAGCTCCAGAGTCCACAATCCGTTTTCCATAAGAACGATCAGAATCAGAAATGACCAAACAAAATTCCTTACTCACTTTTTCTGTTGCTGCCACTTTTTTGTTGCTGCCACTTTTTCTGTTGCTACATTAACCTTTCGCTTTGGTTGTTTTTTTTTTCCATTCAATATACCGCAAGAAATCACGTGTCCCAGATGTCCCACACAATGACAAAAATAGCATTCTACTTCTGAATTAAATTTCTTGAAATTTTTTGGTTTCTTCATAGACAGCAATGCATTTTGAGATTCCTTTTGCTCAGTTGGATGACTTCGCATTTACTCTTCAATTAGGTTTGACTCCACAAAACTTATCAATTCCGCTTCCGGTCTTGATTCCAATCCAGTTATCAAAGTATCAAAACTGCGAGGTAATTTGCTAAGTAGTTTTGCACCGTTCCAGCTTTCGGTGAGACTTTTATCTTGCTCCTTGTAATTTAGTTAACAAATTCCGCATTGGGCCGATAGGGCTCAAAAAATTTCCATTTTCTTCCAGACGAAGACTACAAATGTGCAGCAGTATGCTCACCTTACTGCTTAACGTGCTCCGCTCGTGGTACAATATCAAAATGGACAACAAGTCCGCAACTCCTTCACTGTAGAACACATTTTCGAACATGATGTAATTGGTCGTCTTCCAAAGAAAGGCAAATTGTTGCTCTTGTCATATTATATTAAGCTGACCAAGCCTTCACTCATTAGAAGCATTTCCATTTTATATTTCCATATAAAATAATTGGAATTGTTAAGCTTCGCAATTGGAAATTTCATTTCTGCCATTTCTTTATTAAATTCTTCAGTCTGATTTGCTTTCTTTATTTAAAAAAGGTTTGGGGTCTGGGCCCATAACCTATTATATTCTTTGATAAAGATATATTAGTGTCTTTATTCGAGAGGGATTAAGATAGTATGAAAAAATGAAGAATAACAAACTTATTATAAAGGAAGTCACTCTAGACATGCCAATTATAACAGTTTTGGTTTATAAAAGTTCTTTTATGCGGCCCCGCCAGTGGGCATACTTCAGGCACCTAGAGTTCTTTTTTCTTGTCGCGCGAAGCGCGTTAACCCACGCCCAACTTTTAATGGCGAAAAAACTGTTATAAATTGGCATGTCTCTAGTCTCGTCCTATTATAAAATCAAGGCTAATTACAAATTACACACAATCTAAATATAGTGTATTGATTGAGTAGAATGAATTTCAACACGCACTTCATTTAAGTCGGGTGGATGGAAACTCTGGGGTGACATTCTATATGATGACCATCATCGTCGAAGTTGAATGAATAACTAACATCGTAATGTTTGCCGTTTAAAGGCTGCCCCAAACCAACGCGAAACATTCGCGCGAATATGCGACGACTGAATAATGTTCGAAGATTCGCATCGCGCCAGTGTGGGTGCTCCTATTAATCGCCATGTAAATAAATTAAGACTAAATTATACTACCATAAATACCCACTCTCATCTCGGCAGGCTTTTGTTCTGGCCTTATAGGCTCGGGTAAATCGTTTCAAGCTTTGATAGAACTTTCGAACATCACTCCTGCCGCTACAACCCTCAATAGACTCGATAGCCCGCTTCTCGAGCTCTCTTTATCCCCTTTAGAAGTCGGAAATACTTCTTTCTTTTTTGCCAGTAGAGCTCTAATCCAAGCTAGTGGATAAGTAATTGTAAAATGTATTGAATATGGCTTTTGTTTGATACACATTTTTATTTGTAAAATCTGAGAACTAAACACATTACAATTAATTCTACGGTATTCACGTATTCTTTTGCTGGCTCTCAACACAAATTTTCCGGATCCGGCGGATTTTCTTCCATAAGCCTCCCCATTCATCATGTAATTTTCCATTAATTCGTTATGACCTTTGACCTGTATAAACATTTCATTATTTTCAATCGCAATATAATTAGACAAAATACTTACATTTTGTACACAAAAACACTTCCAGACACCACGTTCCTAATACATCCATCAAGAAATTACAGTTGACAATAAACGATTGAAAAATTTCGATCAAAAACGACAATCACAATTATAAAATACAGTGATCGATAGTCGAAAAGTCGTTAATGAATATACAGAGGCATTATGGTTTGAGCAAGAGGAGTATGATTATCATCAGCCGAATTGCGATCAACTAATCGAAAACCGTAATCGGCATTGAGGAATATCGTAACATCGCCATATGATGCTTGCTGTTTGCTTTTCAATCTACAATGTCTTGAAACTCGTAGAAAATACTTTGATACTATGTTTGAAAGAGACATCATGAATTATAAAATTAATTGTCCACATTTGCTTGGAATGATAGAATTCATCTTTCCTTCATACTTCGTTAGATCCTATAAATACATTTCGGGTACGTCACCACAGAATTAACAATGGGCTTAATGAGCCAATCTGCCAATCTTGAGATGCTTAAGACAAGTAAGCTCAGTTTTTCAAAACAAAATTATTTATTTTAACCAATTCTGGAGTAGAGGAGCTTTCGAATCACGTCTATTATTGTTAGAATTAAAGTTTGGAGATTCATTAATTTGTATAAGTTTAATAATTCTATAAAAGCTATTGTACTCTATTTGACAAAATAAATAAGTTAACTGTGGCAGAGCAGCCAGCCTTCGACTTTTTCGACAGTGCCAACAAAAATGATCACTTTCACTTCCTTAATCACTTTTTTGTAGCTTCCGTTATTTCTTCTTCCTTAAAAATTCAATCGGTCAATGGAACTGCTGATGGTTGGCGATGTTTTTATGTGCACGTGTGTATATCATCTTTTCTTAACATCACACATAGTAGGT
Organism: Leucozona laternaria; assembly: GCA_932273885.2. Classification (NCBI taxonomy): domain Eukaryota; kingdom Metazoa; phylum Arthropoda; class Insecta; order Diptera; family Syrphidae; genus Leucozona; species Leucozona laternaria. Next base: position 195,864,024 of record OW026366.1, on the reverse strand, counting down.
ACATGGTTCACACGAGTTTCATCAAAGCGGGACGTATTGTTGCGTCCCACAGCTAAAAAGTGATAATTGTTTGTCCTCTGCTTGGAACTATAGTATCTGTGATTCAGAATGATTCTCTTGGAATATATTGTGGGATATTCGTTGGTTTCCTATATATTGAAAAATGAAGAATGGAGTTTATTTTCAAAACTGCCATGAAACGATCTACATAGATTGTTTGGATCAATGCATGCAAAAATGTCATCCACTTATTCGAACCATATATACCGTCGGTAGAGTTCCTTCGGCTTCGATGCTTTTTTTCAAAATTTTACATAAATAAGTTGGCTAAAAACGGTCATAGCGAATTTCCCATTGTTGAACCTTCACTGGTTTTGTAAAATTTGTTCATAAATTGGCAACAGTTGTACCCCATACATAAGGTAGCTGCGTCATAATCTATCGAAAGTGAATGCATAAAAATATGAACAAGGGTTTTTCCCTTGTAAGCTCAAATACGAAATTATTGTGAAAAATATTTAATTTTTGTCTTTAAAATGTCCAAAGTCATTACAAACAAAACACAATACCAAAGGCTATTAGATTTGCTGCAAGAAAAGGCCGACATTCCCCCAGGGTTTACTAAAGTTCCAATAGAGGAAGTCAACGAATTTTGGGATCAAGTAAAAGAATTAAATAGTCTTGACCCTGCTAGCCTGCTGATTGGTGTAATTGAAAATGAATACACACGGATGGAGTTCCTGATTCAGCTCCTCACGCAATATATTTAATGCTTCTTTATTCACCCCATAGTTTTTTTCTGAATCTGAAAATCCATACTATTTCTTAAGTTAGAGAATAGTATTCAATGTTACTTACATTTTGTCATCAAACTCAAATGGATTAAATGCATCTCTTAAAATGTTCCTTTGTATTTTTAAAGCACGTTTTTGTAATGCATTTTCCTCGTTAATTTCAATAACTGCAAATGCAAAATTTAATTTCTGTTTTGATTTTCACATTTGGACGTTAGTCAGCTTATTCCGAATAAATGATTTCTGTGTGGCAATGCTTTTTTGAATTTCGTTCGGGGCTTATGATATAAACTCATTCGCATTCGTAACGGAATGAAACGTTCGCAACTTTGATACGAGGAAGTCTGTAATAGGGGTGAATATATCTTCTCCTTTTCTTGGCGTCCGTCGGGTCAGTTTTTAAACAAATTTAGAGTTTCTTTAATCGGAATACTAGGAAATAATCACCCTTATTCCGTAAAGTGTTTTACGAAAACGACACGGCTTCAGAAGCGTAGAGCTTTACCGTTTTCTTCTTTCTTCACGCTTCTAACCATTAAAACGGTGATCGTTTTACTAAAACTCCGATTGCCACTTCTAGAGCCATGGGTCGTTTACCAAAACGCCTTACGGAATAAGAGTGAATGATACGACATCAAATGATATTAAGACGCCATTTTCTTTTATTATATTAATTTTTAACCCGCTCTATGAAATCATAAGTACATATTCGGCCCTAGCGAGGTATCCGTCGGAGCCGATTTTTGCTGTTCGGAAAAATACCTCGGAGCAAAAATCCTCCGATTCGTATGTAATCGGAGAATTTTCTGCTCCGACCGATACCTTGCTATGGCTGATTACTTACGCTTCAACTTTCAATCAGTTTGTAGTTTTGGAACTCGGATACCAACCATTTTGTCTGTTGGTGCACCTATGTATATTCGAGATGATTGGCCGCATACTTAAAGTAGGTTTATGTGTCATGGGTAAACCACACAATTTTGGTATTGAAGGGTTCGCAACCTTTTCCTTCCATTTTACCTTAGGTCCAAGAACACGTAAAACTTCTTTGAGCAGTGCGGTTGTGCCTTTAACCATGCTAGGTAGAGGAGTTTAATTAAGTTGTACAAAATTGTATGCTGATGTTATATCACCCATTTCTTCTTCATATTGCTTTTTGTCCATGACAACCAAATCCCGCCCGTTGTCAGATTTCATGTCTTTTTCACGAAGTTTTTTTAAACATTTATTCATATGAATTGTCTTTCTTTCCAATTTTATTTTTCTGTTCGGTTTTTATAGCACTTTTAACAATCACTTTTGCCGCAATTCTTATATTCCTGTCTCTATGCCTTCAATTCCTTGATCTCCTTTTTTTAAAAGGTTTATTTCATCTTCATCAAATGTTTGAGATGAAATGTTTCGTACGAATCTTTTTCAACATCAATGATTTTCTTGTTACTATAGGTACTCGTAGTTATTCTTTGATTTTTATTGTTGACTGGGTTTTTGAACTTTTTATCAAGCTTCTTTCTTTTCCCTTTTTATAATTTTATGACTGCATTTATCCAGAAAACTTCTTCCAATTCCTTGTTTCTTCATAAGCCATAAATGAGTTTTGTACGATTGCACTTCAATTTGAGACAATTTCCCATACGTGTATTTTATCTCCTGATTTAGCCAGTCTTTTACTTTTTTTCATCACTATAAGCCCTATTTTGTTATCCGATCCGATCGAAACTTTCGATTTACGTGAATGTTTCATTCAATTTGCCTCAAATTAATTATTTAAAATTTAGGTCTTTCCAGTGCAAATCTTAACCAGTACTTGTTTTTGAAATTGTAAAAAGGATCTTATTGTCTGTTACATTTTTATCGCAATTTATACGCATTATTGAACAATCACTTCCTTCCCGCGTATAGCAGACTGCAAATGTTCACGCGAACGTTTAGCAGAATAGGGCTGTATATCTGTTCTTTTATTGTTGACGCAAAATTTAATATAATAATAAATATCTCTTTTAAAACATTTCTTTAACAAACAAAAGATCAGCTATAACCTTTATCGCTGGCTTATTTGTATCGACTCACTCTTGGTTTTATTGCGGTTTATTGAAGGGCATTTTACTGCGCTAGCTGTAATATTTTACAACTAAACAAGCATATTATTGTCATTTTAACATGAAAACAAGATCTATACAAAATATAAAAGTTTGTACAAGTGTTCAACAATATCTTAACTTGAAGTAAAATCTTTGGAAACAAATTTAGCCGCTAAGAAATATTTTATTCTCATTTAGAAAAAAAAAAAAATCGTCAGAACTAAAAAAATCTTCATTGTAAAATATCCCAGTGCCCAATTTATGATCTATGTGGCTTTCTGTTAATTGTGCAGCGGTTCCATGCTTTGCAGTCCGTCATTTCCATCAATAGGGAGTTTTACCGCACTCTCCCGAGTAAAAGGACCATTATCAGGCTGGTAAACATGTTTGCCGAATCTAGAAGCATCGGACGAAGATAATCCATGAGATGGAACTGCACACACAGCGAGGAAATGTGTGGTATGCAGTTTCATGAAGGTGCATTGTCGGGCCATATTTCTTTAAAGTAAACGTTGTAACAGTAACTGTCACTGGAGCCGAAGACTTATCCCTTTCAGCAGAATTTGGTTCCGGGAAGACGGAGCAACTCCAGTCATAGGTAGACCGGCTATGGCGGAGCTGCAACGAAAATTCCGAAAAAAATTAATATCCAGAAACTCAACTTTCCGCTGGCTCTAAAGGTCACCTGACCTGACTGCACCAGATTTTTTTTATGGGGTTATGTCAAGCAGAGGAATTTGACTGAATTGGAGCAGTCGATTAAACCGATAATGCAGGCGATCCCGACTTCAACCTTTCAGGCCGCAATGAAAAATTTTCTAGTCAGGTGTTGCATATGCGTGAATGAGCGTGGATGTCATTTGCGGTCTATAATCTTCAATACACAATTAGATTTATAAAATAAAACAAAATTAAATGAAATACATTGATTAAATAAAAAAGTTATTTCAATTTCTTAATGTAGCACAATTCGTGCGCCACCCTGTATATTAAAAAAATTTAATATTTTGCAACATAAAATTTTAGATACCTCTTTGAATTCTTCAAACGCGCTAGCTCCAAATAATCTCGAGTTATAACGTTAATTTTAGACTAAAGGTCAATATTGCAAAGTAGAATCTAGTCCACAACATCTTATGTGACAATCCAGCTTCATAGTTGTTCTTTGTCATGTTAGCATAGCAAGTCATGCACTACATCAGTCCGCTCATTGATTCTTCAGAAACCTTCTGTCTGACGGATCTCAAAAATGCAATTAAACGATAAATTAAAAAAAAATTATAATCAAAGGGTTTTAAAAAAAAAATTATTTTTTTCTCCTTTCTATTGGCCCCAATTTTAATATGATCCTTGTTAATAACAAAATAATGATACTCGTAAGTCTATTCGACATACACTCCTTTTCACTTGTTTACGGGGAGCTCTTTTTTTCAATATAACAACATCTTACAACCATTCGCTGATTTGGCATTAAATCTGTCACAATATGAACGGAGAGTTTATTAAATAAATATTCCTGGTAGATGTTATTTTATTTTCAAAGGATACAATATTAATTAATCTTCTTAATTAAGATTAAGTCTCAAGATAATAATTTAATATTTAAAATTTTAACTTTATGCTTTGCTAAAAGTGGAAAAAATTTTGAGCTACTGGGTTGTGCCGAAGGATCTAATAACTCCTCCAGGTTGGGAACATTTCCCTTGAAGTCTTCCTTTATTATTTTACAGCATTGCAAAGAATGTTTAACTGTTAGTAGTTCTCTGCAAAGGCTGCATTATGATGGGTCTTTTTTGTTAAATAGATGCGATTTGTTAAACATTGTGCGGTCGAGTCTTATTCGTGAAATCTATACTGCTTGCGATGGGTTTAGGTCGTTGTTGTAGGTTACAGGTGATAAATCTTGATTTTGAATGCTTCTAACGATTTTACGATTCCTTTTGAATTATCCTGAGAGATTGAATCCATATACAGGTTGCAAATGGTGGTATTTTTTATTCTAGAGGCATTCTAGTTACATGCGTGCACCAGCAACTGCTTTTTCATTCCCTGGAATTCCTACATGTCCTGGTGGCCATATTAAATGAATACGTGGACATTCTGACGAGAGATAAGCTCGTAGAGTTTGAATGATTGGTACATGATTTTGTTGTTTATAATGGCCAGAATTGCGCTTAGACAGTCAATGCAGATAGCTGTTTTGATAGTTGAATATACGGCATATTTTAACGCTTCTACTAGTGCCATTACTTCTCCAGTCGAAATACGAATTTTTATCAGGGGTGGTAAGTTGTTGGAGTAAAACTTTGTTGTTGGTACTGTCGGTTATTCTGTCTTTAAAGGAAGCGTCCGTGTGAACGCAACCAAAATTGCCAGCTTTTATGATTTCAGCAAATTTTTGTCTAAAAACTTCGTTTGGTGTGCTTTCTTTTGAAGTATCTCTTAAGGAGATATTTAAAAGGTATCCAGGAAACAGCCAAGGAGGAGTTTATTCATCATATTTGTGAAATTCAAGTATGCTTATCTTCGAAGCTTTGATGTTTTGAATTGAGCTGAAGATGGCACTTTTGTTATTCGATGTTTCGGCTTGAATCCAACTTGGGGCCAAATTACCGCATTAGTGACTGATCGAGTGAGTGCCATCAGTGATCGAATGAACGAGTAAAACCTATGGGGATGATGGGTCCATAACTTGAGCGGTAATGCCAAACTCACATAATTCAATCACGTATTACTCGATAACTGATGCGGTAATTCGGCCCCTGATTTGCAAATTTCATGAAGAGCATGTTTCGTATTTACAATATGAACTTTTAGAAAAAAATTAGTTTGCGCCATAATTTTCATATCTTTAAAGCCTAAGATATTAGACTCGGCCAGTAAAGCTTCTTTTTGGTCGTTTTGCTTAGTCCAAGGAGAAAATACATTCAAGCCGTGTTGGATAGCTCCTCTTAAAAGCGATTTTGCTATATCGATTGCAGAGTTCATATGAGGACCCTTGTTCTTGTTACAAATTATTTCATTCAAATTATTTGTTTTACCCAGTTTTTGCGATATTATTTTTTCATCAGAGTGGCATTTCCAAGTTTTAGTACAGACCAGTCCTAGAATTTAAGCATTGTTTAAAAGAGGGATGCTTGTAAGCCCAATTACAATGTAATGCATCCATTTTATTTATTGGTATTTTTGTTCCGGATTCCTGACACCATTTGAGTGCTTTTGATGTTGTCAGATCTAAAGTATCTTTGACTTCATCTGGTTTTCCCGATGCTAGGACTAAAATATTGTCAGCATAGGTTAGTAGGGTTTTTGTCTGTTTAAGCTCTGATTGAAGTATTTCAAGAAGTGAGGTGAACCTTGCAATATTTCATTCTGGATGGCAGTAACAGTTGAAAGGTGTCCATTTTTCTTGACAATGATTGTTCTGTTTGACATAAAAGAAAAAATTACCTGAAGTAGTTGTTCGTTAATTTCCCAGTCTTTTAGTTGATTGATAACTCCATACGTAGTAACAGGCCAAGATCCGGCAGCAAATTTTGGGATGGAGTGATAACCAATAGTTATTAAGGTATATATAGATATACGCAGCATTATGTCAAATTCAACCGTCTGGCAGGTTTTTTGTTCAGCCGGGGCCGGTTACCATTGATAACCTTTACTTTACTCCATTGAGTTCTAGCTTCCATTGACGGATTAATTGAAGCCAAACAACCCTATTCTGCTATCCTCTTCGATCGAATCTTTCTATTCACGTGAATGTTTCATTCAATTTGCCTCCAACTATTAATTTTAAACTTATGTCTTTTTAACGCAAATCTTAAGCAGTACTTGTTTTTGAAATTGTAAAAAGGATCTTATTGTCTCAGTTATTTTCTTATCGCAATTTATACGTATTATGATCTATTTACAATTTAAAAAGTTTCTTAATTCAAATACCTTAAAATTGTTGTATACGTATGTAAAATATCCGTAACAAATGTAAAACAAAATGGGAATGATCTTAGTGGGAGATCATGGACGGAACTATATATACAAATGTATTAATATTAAATACATTTTGTTCATTGCGCGTCGTAAAAACAACTAATTGCACTAATTTAGGGTTTGCAAAGCAAGAATAAAATGATTTGAATACGATGAACTAATAAAATAATTAAATGGGGAAGATTTCATTTAATTTTCAGGATGTGAATTCAATCTAAGGAATCATCATCATCGTCGGCTCGACAACCGGGGTCCGGTCCTGGCCTCCTTCAACAAGTCTCTCCACACATCCCTGTCTCGAGCCGCCGCCATCCAGTTGCGCACCCCAAGGCTCCGGGCGTCCTGGTCTACGCCATCTTTCCAGCGCGAGCATGGTCTACCACGCTGTCGTCTACCATAGAATGTACCACAAAGAACTTTCCGAGCAGGTTCCACTTCGCTCATGCGAGCTAGGTGACCTGCCCACCGGAGTCTACCGAGCTTAATTTTTGTCACGATATCTGCTTCAAGGTAGATTGCGTACAATTCATCATTGTACCGTCTCAGCAATCGTTCTTCCTCACATATGGGGCCAACAATTCTCCTTAAGACTTTTCTCTCGAACGCGGCTAAGAGGTCGGAGTGCCTTTTGCTAAGCACCCAAGTCTCGGATCCATATGTGAGTACTGGCAGGACCATGGTCCTGTACAGCAGCAGTTTTGAAGATATGGTGAGATTTCTGGATTTGAAGAGCTTTGACAGACTATAATAGGCTCTGTTGGATTTGAGAAGCCGCCCGCGTATTTGTTCTTCTATATTGTTATCGGCTGCTACTATTGACCCAAGGTATTTAAAGGATTGCACCACTTCAAACTCGTGCTCCGCTACCTTGATTGTTTGACCAACTGTTCCTCTCGCATTTAACGTCACCATGTACTTTGTTTTACCTTCACTAATGTGCAGCCCCAGATCATGTACAGCTTGCTCGGTTCTTCCGATGACGTCGATGTCGTCTGCGTAAGCCAGTATCTGGCTGGACCTGTTGACGATGGTCCCTCTTGTTGCCGTGCCAGAGTCACGGATTGCTTTCTCCAACGCCAGGTTGAAGAGGAGGCAGGCCAAACCATCCCCTTGTCGGAGTACATTAAAGATGTTGATTGGTTTGGATAGCAATCCGGCTATTTTTACTTGGCTTGTTACGTTGGCCATGGTCAGCCTACATAGTCGTGTCAATTTATTTGGGATGCCGAATTCTCTCATGGCTTTGTAAAGTTCTACCCTGGCTATGCTATCGTAGGCGGTCTTAAGGTCTATAAACAGGTGGTATGTTGGGATGTTAAATTCTAGACATTTTTCCATCGCCTGCCTAAGGGTAAAGATCTGATCAGTTGTTGATTTGCCTGGAATGAAACCACACTGATATTGTCCGATGATGGTTTTAGCGTATGGGGTTATCCGGTCTTGTAGGAGAGAGGAGAGTATCTTACAGGCGGTACTCAACAACGTGATACCTCTATAATTGCTGCACGTTGTGACATCTCCCTTCTTATGTATGGGGCAAATTATACCTTTTCGCCAGTCTTCTGGAATTTCTTCATGCTCCCACACGTGCACTATAATCTCATGAATTGCTTGACGTAAAGCTGGCCCACCGTGTTGAAATAGTTCGGCTGGTATACCATCTAAGGAATAGAGTCTGAAAAACATCAGTTTAAGATCATGGGAAAAGGCGCAGATCATTTTAATTTTCCTACACCCACGCTTAAATCAAACACAATTTCGAGTTGAGTATCTCGCATCGTGCTATGAAGTGGATATATTTCTCCTGTTCCATGGAAACTCGAATTTGGACATTATTTTATTTAAATTAATGTGTTTTTCTTTTTTCCATACTTGCGGAAAAAATGAAGTAATGACTTGAACTAATGTCTTTCATAATCGAATCTTTGTTTCCAAATATTAAGTAAAACAAAAAAGCTACATGTTATGGGAAAAATTATAAAACTAAAATTTTCCAACTTAATCCCAAAATTCTTTGTAAAACGTATGCATACTTCCATCATTCGGTATTTTTCAGATTTAGATTTATTCAATGGGTTTGTAAAATAAAAAAAAAATGCCCTCCCGTAAACAAGCGAATGTATTTTCCTGTAACTTCTTTATTTGCCCATTTCCCTCGTTGTAATGTTGCTCTCAGTTGAAATAAAAAGTTTCTTCATACGTCGGGTAGTCGATCTCTATGATCAAAAATTAAAATCGTGGTAAGTCCGAAAAGTATCTTATTGAAAAAATTTTCATACTTCTATACCATTTTCCCATTGAATACAAAAAATTCCAGTGCAAGGTTTTTATTTACTTAGGATTTATTCAAACTTACTTTAACATTGAGGTTCTTTAAAATCTCAGGCTTGAAAATGCCATTATTCAAATTTCAGTGAAGCAAACCAAACTTTTAAGATATTCATTTAATTTCCAAATATTTCTTAATTAAATTATACCATCCTAGTATATGATTTTTTTTTTGTTCAAATGAAATTAAAATTTACAAAACATATTTACCGCATTTTGTGTGTTTTAATTTCTTACATTAGTTGATTAAATCGAACATAATACTTATGTAATATTTAAGTTTAAATTCCAACTGTATTGAAATCGTGTAGGTATAGAATCGTGATATTTTTTTTTGTAAAAATTGAATGCTTTTTACATTCTAGCAATCGTATTAAAATGTATTTTGTTTAATTGAATAGTATGTCAAAATAATCAATATTTATTAAATATTTTCATACGACAATCTTTTAAAATAACTTTTTTTTATAGAACAAAATAATGTGTTGAAAGATTTTTTCTTAAATTTTACGTCAAATACATATTTTTTTTTTTTTTTTTAACCAAAAATATTGTACATGTTTTTGTTTTTTTAATTTTGTTTAAGAAAAAACTTAGTTTATTTAATTACAAATTAAGGGCTTATAGCATTTTATTGATTTCTCCAATTTGAACCAGCACCACTGCGAGTAGCCTGGTTGTTATTGATGACACCTTGATTTCCGCCCATGTTCCTCTGATTTGGGGCTGAACCAAAAGTTGGACCACCACCAGAATTATTTTTGTTCTGTTGATTGTTGAAGCTGCTGACACTGTTGAAGTTAGGTTGACCGCTATTACCACTACGGTTGAAATTAGTTCCTCCCATTTGGGATCCATTGTTTACTCCTCCGCTGCCCATTCCACCTAACGAACTTCTTTGAAAGGTTCCAGCCCCAGATGTAATAGATGTAGAGAAATTGCTTAATCCAGGGAAACTATTATTATAACCGCTACTGGCGCTAGATGCTCCGACACCACCACCAAGGAAGCTACCTCTCGAAAAGCCCAAAGTGTTGTTCGCTCCTGTTCCACTGTTTCCTCGTGAAGCGAAATTACTTCCACTTGGTGCTCCTGCCCTTCCTCCAGTCAACATATCATTTCCCACTCTTCCGCGACTGATCATATCATTTCCAATTCTTCCCCCGATATCCATCATATCATTTACGCCTCTTCCTCCGGTGATCATATCATCATTTCCACCGAGTCTTGAGGGGTTGCTATTGTTCATGCCTTGGAAGCCTGAACGAAAACCAGCCTCGAAATCGTTCGTAGAGTTGTTATTTCCTCCAGAATATCCACTTCGATTAAAATTCTGACCAGAATTAAAGTCATTTCCAGATTGACCACCGAATCCACTTCTATTAAAGTTCCCACCACCCCCTCCACCCACTCCACCCATGGAATTATTACCAAAACTTCGTCCAACATTTGCCGAACTATTTCCAAAATCTTCGCCAGCGTTCGACGAATTACCCTGCAAACGCAATGAGCTCTGTATGTTTTGTAAATTCTGCCACATGTCAGAGTCACTTCCATTGGAATTCCCAGTAGCCGGAAGTCCATCTCTATTTAACATGCTTACGAAATTTGAAATCGATGAATTAAGCGATCCAAATTTATCATTGGTATTCGAGAAGTTTCCTCCTCTAGCACCGCCTCCTGCCCCTGCTCCCATTCGACTTGATAGCGGCAAGTTTCCACCGGCATCGCCGCTTTTGTCTCCCGATGGATTCAATAGTGCTGTCAATGTATCGGAAAGTGTCATCTTTTGCTTATCTGAAGCAGCTGCCGAATCTCTCTTCTTTTTATCGATCAACGAATAGACAGCAATTAATTGCTGCAGCTGCTCTGGATTGAAATCTGTTTTTCCTTGAGCTGTTAGAGCTGCAGCCAGTTTGGTTGCCAATTCTTTTTTATCAATTTGTGATAGCAGACTAGCAGCTGCACCACTATTAGTACCACCAGCACCTGTTGAATTCTGTTGCTGCGGCGAGAATGATTTCTGTTGAAAATCTTGTTGCGGAATCTTGGGCGCAGGAACAGGTTGCGGCCTGTTCACTAAAGGCTGAGGATTTTCTTGCCTTATTTTATAAGCAATTCGCAGAATCTTATCGGTTTCTGTTATGACATTATTGAATGCCCTTACTTTAGGACCTTCCAACAGTCCAGCAATCAGAACACCTTTCAATTTTTCCATAGCTGTCTCAAGGATCGTACAGTTCTCAAGGTTTAAGATGATCTCGTTGATTTCCCTTGGGTTGGTTTTTTCTACAAGAAGTGCCTTCGAGAGTAGATCAACCACTTTAGGTCCCAAACTACCCAGGTAGTCTTCCAAAGCTGTCAGCAATCTCAACACACTTACTACCGATGTCTTTTCGGTAGCTTCGGGGAATGATAGTTGTCCTTTTTGTTGTTGGTATTCCTGCTGTTCTTCTGGCACGGTAGTAACAACCTTCACGTGATATTTCTTGTCCTGTAGCTCGTCATTGGTCATTGGCAAAATCAAGCGTCGTCTTGAGCTTATTTTGATATCTTCTACAGCTTCATCATAGAGTTCTTCTATGCGCACAGCGAAATATCTCACCCATTCAGGCTGGAAGTCATAATTCCTGTGGTCAAGACCTTCGCGGGCCAATTGGTCTTTACGATGCTTCCAGAATTTACGCCATTCCTCGTCGTAAACAGGATGCTTCTCCGGGTCTTTGCGATATTCCTTATAAACCAGATCCAACTCATTCTTGGAGCGATCAACAAGATGTCGATAAGCTTGCCATATGTCTCCTTCGCGCAAAGGCGATACAGATCGGCGTCGGTGCGATCGCTGCGGTGAACGGGAACGCGATCTATGACGTCTTCTACGTCCAGTGGGGGAGCGTGATTTTCCTCGAGTGTGGTTGAGGAATTCCTCAACCAACAATTTGTGGGTTGCATCATCAACAGTGCTTTCTGGCTCTGGTTCAGGACGGTATGGGCGACGATTAGAAGGAAGCCCCCCCATTTCGACACCTCGAGGATTGTTACCGCGGCGAGAAGAAGCAAGATAAGGACGTTCACGATCACGATCACGTTCACGTTCGCGATCACGATCGCGTTCACGTTCACGGTCTATTCTTCCCTTCTTTGCAACGGGAGCACCATTGCGTGTGTCAAATGTGGGTTTTCGCTTCGGATCTGGCTTGGGAGCAACATAGATAACCTTATTCTTGTACAACTCATCCACTTCCTTGGCATCTACGACGTTTGTAAACGAAGGGCCTGAATATTCTGATGCATGTCGAAATGAGTACACAGTTGTCATAACTCCATGGCGATTCGCACGGAACTCTCCACTTAGACACTCGTAGGGCAACTCCCTACCATGATGGCTTTCAATTGCCTTCGCAACGCGATCCAAAATAGTGCCCAACACCTGAATATTGCCAATGTGATCTTTATATTGATTGAAACATGTTGGGAAGTGTTTCTCTATATACTTGTAGCGATGATTGTAGCCTACCAAGTGAGTTTGCATACCAATGCCATCCATGACCACTTCGCATAAGCAGCACTCATAGAACGGGTCGGGATCGTTATAGACCTTGAGAATCTTAACAACGTATTCGACACCGATTATGCCTTCGCCTGATCCCGCAACTTTTGGTGTAAAGGTCTTTTTCGAGAAGTTAGGTTGCTGGTCAGCAGGTGGTTGTTGATTTGCTAGATCTTTTTTTCTATTGACTGAGGGTATTATAACCCGGTTTTGTTGATAACGTGGTTTGTCATTTTCGTTTTGTTGTTCTGCTGATTGAGCTATAAGTGCTGCAGGGTTAATAACTCGGTCAGCAGGTGGAATTCCAGTTCCTGATTTATTGGCTTCAATTTGATGTGTTTGATGTGCGGCTTGCATATTTAAATTACGTCTCTGAGGCCTCTGCGATTTCGGCACAGCGGTTCCAGCAACAGGAATGGCCTGACCTACAGGAATAGTATTTTTAACCTCAGGTTTACTAGGCAATGGATCTTTTTTCTCTGGCAGAATGTCATCATCATCATCGTCAAGTATAACTATTTCTGAATCTGTCTCCAGAACTTTAGTAGGTTTTGGTAATTCTTCAGGTTTTTGTTCACCATTTTTCTTTTTTTCAACTGGATTTTCTTTACATTCAGATTCAGAAGCTTTAGATTCGGAAGCTTTAGATTCGGAAACTTTAGATTCAGAAGCTTTAGGCTCAGGCGCTTTAGATTCGCTAGTCTTAGCAGTAGCAGCAGCAGGAGCTGAAGTTTTGTTATTAGGCGTATTCATTGGCTTTTTGCTACAAGCAGGACCTGGTTTCTGGAATGAAGTAGGCTTTGACTGTGCGGCAGCACCTTCTGGCTTTGATTTTTGTGCAGAATCACCTTCTGGCTTTGATTTTTCTGCAGAATCACTTTCTGGCTTGGGTTTTTGCGCAGATGCAGGCCCTGGTTTTGGTTTCTGTGCAGAATTCGTAGGGTTAGGTTTATTTTTAGGTGCATTCATACCTGAAGCTTTGTCTTCAACACCCATATAAGCGTCACGAATAGGTGCACGTGCGGGTGACTTGGTTGGCTTTGGAGCTGTATACTGTGGATGATAGAGCCTTTCAGCGGCGTGTAAGGCTAACCGATGTTTCTTGCCCCGCAAATGGTCGACAATTGGTGTTGGGCCTACGCTGTCTACCCCGCAGCATTCGCAATTGTAGAAATTACCACGCTTCGATATCATTTGGAACCAAATCCCTTTGGCTTTATATTGGACTTTAAGGTTTTCAAAGAGAGGCAAAGTTGGAATGATATCACGGAATTTCGCATCGGAATACTTTACTTTTGGGTACGGTGGACCCTTATTCGGCTGGTTGGCCATTTTATGGCAGGTGATTTCCTTAAGAAAACTTATGCTGGCGGAAGAGTAACGAGATGATATCGATAGAAATTAGGTTATCTGAGGGCAGATAGGTGATTTTCTTGTTTATTTATTTTTATCCGGAGTTCTTAAATATTCAAAATGCTTTTTTTTGATCAACTAGAAGTGAATGGAAAAAAATATTTGTTTGATTATGTGAGAGCTCTGTTTTTTTTTGTTAATATATCAGCAAAAAGATACAATTTTTGTATGGAAAATCTTAAAAACTAGCTGAAAAGGAAAAAAGAAAAGATAATAACGACGATACGATATACATTTAAAACAACATGTTAATTGGGTTCTACACAAAGGTAATTGCAACAAGATGAAATTGAAAACAAAATCTCCGTTGGATTTTAACATGCCCCAACAAAAAAAGTTATTCATTTTGAAAATTCATTCATTTTAGCTCACATTTATCTATTGATAATATTAAAGGGTAACTTCTTTCTTGTCGGATCGTTAATATGGAACTTAATCGATTTTGTTTTATTTTTGACATTTTAGATTCACAATAAAGGAAATTGTAAACTTATCGCCCTTTTTAACCTGCCCAATGAGCCCCAAAGGAGTCGTACAATCACACAAGCCAAGAAGAAGAAAATTAGTTGATAGAATAATATTTTTGTTCTATCAATTTTACTATTAATTTATCATGCCGAATGGCAATTCTGGATTCGCACGCCGGTATACTGTATCTCTTTACTCATTTGCCATGAAAAAAAAAAGAGAACAAAGCTCTGCGAATCACCGCATCCAGTATTGCAAATTCCATAATCGTTATAAATATTTTTAAAAATATTTGCAAATCAGATTAGAAGTATCGTGCCCATTATTTACAACTTTGGGTCGTCCTAGAAAAATATGATCGCATATAATCATAGTTCCTATAGCAAAGAATAACTATAGTATCTGTGCACATAACTGTTTGAAAGAGCATCTTGACAACTGTGACAATCAGTCACAATTAGCCAGTTCACGCTTCTGAGATCATAGAGTTTTTGAGTGAGTAGGAGTAATCGACATAAAATCATGTGTTTTTTTTTTTTGCACGGCTACTGCCGTAACAAATCCTTCAAGAGTATCTCTCACCTTATCGGATTCGACCGAAAATTGTAGGTATTCTCCATTCCGGCCAATTACAAACAAAGAGGAATGTTTGTGAGTTGTAAGTCACTAAGCCCCGTTTCTACACGACCTTCTGCACAAAAGTTTTTTTCGCAAGAATTCAAAAATGGAATTGCGTTCAGATTTACGAAGTTTCTGACATCTCACAAGCCTAGGGGTATAGGCCTTTATACAATCAAGTAAATGCAACTCCTAATATGGCTTAATCGATCGTACCGACTGAATTCGATTGTGTTAAGTTACGTGCTAGACCCCTCAACTGTGGGTGGCAGTGGATGTAGTGCTAGACTGCTTACTAAGCGGTTGGAGTCCTACACTAGGCACCATTTTTTTTTTGTCTTGTGACGGAAAGTAGTTAATTTACGAACTCAGTGATTTTCGATGGACATTTGGAAATTTTAGAATTCAAAATGTGTCATAAATAGTCTTATTTATGGACACTTACATACATATATATTTACTTAAAATATAAAATGAAGCAATTGCTAGGGAATCGGAAGCAATTATCACAGGGCATTATCACTTGTCATAGAAAGAATATGAGACTAAGTACTGAAGACATTTGCAGAGGCAGCGGAGACGAAGAAGTAGAGGAGGATACCCTTCACTACCTAGGCCACTGTCCGGCACTCTGCAATATAAGGACAACATTTTTGGGTAGCTATTTCTTCATCGATCTAGCAGAAATCTCAAAGTCAACAGGTGATAACATCTTAAATTTAATGAAATTCATCATCGCCTCCAAATGGCTTGATACTCCATAGGATTTCATAGGTTATATTTCTAAAAGGGAAGGTCCAATCCATCATGGTACCACAATGGATCAGTATTGATCTGACGGGAACAAGATCCACTGTCAGCCATCAACCTAACCTAACCTAGGGTATCGGAATCTGCCATTTGATAGATTCAATGCATTTGCTATATATTTTCTACGCCTATTTTTCACAAAAATCAATCAAAATTTCGTGAATATTTTTTTTAATTATAAAATATACAATGTACATACATATGTACTCGTATGCATCCCATTTGTGCGTAAAATCCATTAAATATTTGTTTGACTTTTCACGTCAAACTGATTTTATATCTATGTCCCTGTTATGTGGATATCGACCTGTTTATTTGTCCTCGGAGATCTCCAAGAACGAGATCCCAATTAACCTTATTCTGGTAGTCGCTTTAATACTAAGTCAGTAAAAAATAAGTCTCTAGTAAACGTAAACGGCTTTCACGCTACCATGAGAAAATGGTAAGAAAAGTTAAGAGCGGAGAGTACTCTGAACTTTTAATTTTACTTATACATCAATTTTCGTCTCAAGAGCTGTCATTTTATTGGCGTTTTGTTAATACCGGAATAAGGGAAAATAATCTGACCAGTAGCTGGTGGCGAAATGGTTAGTTAGTTCTTAGGAGTGTCATGCCGGAGAGAGGGGTTCGCTTCCCAGCCTCGTCAACCTAAATAAATAAACGGGCTACTGCCTCTTCCGAGGAAGTGACAAATCCCCCAAGAATATGTCTTGTTATAGATAAGTGCTCAAGTCTCAAATCAACTGTTCGAGCTGTCGCGCAACCAAATTTATTTATTTATAATTATGTATTTTTTAATCTGAACAGACCTATTTCATGATCTATCAAGTAAATGCTATGTTCGAAATTTCGAACTTACTTTAGCAATGCACATTTTTTTATCAATACCGATATCAGGCTATTGCTAAATTTCTTTGATTTGCTTTGAAGAAATAAAAACTATATATGATATGTGTAAAATCCTTAAGGAATTGCCAAAAAAACGTAACAGGAAGGACCCAGACAACAAAGGTTGACAACACAGTTTCTGTTCCGCTGATCGTAGATCTTGATGACCTCAAGGTTGAGTTTTGGGAGCATTGCTTTTTCTTTCATGTATAATTTGTGCAAAAATTATAAAACATTCAAAAAGAAAAAGATTAGAGTTTTAAAAATAAACAGTCATGATTTTACATTTGAAAGTTCTTTACTTCTTAATAATGCTTTTACTATATTTAAATCACTTAAACCATATTTAAATCAGTGTTCAATCTTGTTGTATGCTTTTTCAACGAGACAAAATAAATCGGCTTCAATTACTTAAGAATTCGTGGTCAAATTGATGTTTCAGAAACAGTGCCCAAAAATTCAATAATAATGTATTTGGTATTTAACTACTTAAATAGTTTGAGCAGTGTTTTTATTATATTTTTAAAAATAAACTTATTTACTACACTCAAATTAGTTAATTTTCAAATATTTTTTCAGACCTCATGAATTGAGTTTTTTTTTAACAATCAAGGCCAAATATAGAGCATAATCTGCTGCAACACGTGGGCAGAGTAATAAAGTTCTGACTGCCAATTGTTTGCTTAGCATTCAAAGAACTTACTGACAGTAAGAAAGATAATGTAATTAAATGAGGCTTTAATAACTGTATTACCAAAGTACTGCATTCTTTTACAGCTCTTCACATGGAAAGCTACTCTTTGCTTAAGCCGAGATGGTTTCTGAAAATATATTATTATTGAAAATTGGTTATTTAACTCCAACAAGGTAAAATCTTAAGGCACAATAACAAGCCTTCAATAGATACATATTCTTTTGTTTTACTGCATAACTGGCACTATTTTTTTTCAAAAAAAATGTCCCTGACTTTCCCTAACCAATTTTTATACAAATAATTTTTATATAAATAATTTGTATATAAATAATTTTTATATAAATAATTTTTATATAAATAATTTTTATATAAATAATTTTTATATAAATAATTTTAATATAAATAAGGTTATTTTATCGTTTCTGTTGCGATAAAATGTTATTAATTCTCTTAACCTGAGCCCCTGAGCCCACAGAGCGATCCTAATATTGTATCTTCCTATTCGCTGTGTAGAGTTTTCATTGCTTTCATTTCTTGGAACTGGTCTAAAACTTAAAAAAATTGTAATGTATAATTGAAATATTATTCTGCCTGAATTCACAATTTTCGTACGTGCTCAGACCTTTCTGGACAAAATTGCTATTTTTTGAATAAAACTCGGAAGCCATTGAAAGCCTCCAAATGGCTTGATAATCCATGAAAACTTTTATAGGTTAACTTATTAGGAGCATTCAATCCTATAGGGTATCACAAGGGATCTACATTGATCTAAGTGTGATAGGAATAAGATCCTCTTTCAAGCCAAAAACCTAACATAACCTAACCATTGAAATAGAACTTTAATAATTTGCTTTATAGCGTGAATGGCAAAATGCACCAACCTAGTATTTTAACTGCAAGTTTATAAACAAATAAGAAATAACTGTTTTGTTGCAGAAAGTTATTCAGAAACAAACTGTAACGCAGCAAATCCATTAAAATAACGAAAAGATTTAAAACCCCATTCCCATTTGGAAGAATGTTATTAAGCAGTAGGTACTTCAGAATTTAAAAAAAAAGTAGAAACTTTATAATTAATAGCAGTCACCAACGAAATGACCCATAGGTTAGGTCTAAAATTTCCTTTCTAGAAGTTGGTTTCATAGAATTATGTTTGATGATTTGTTTGTTCTATCTATGTACATATTGCACAAAACCAATTCAATGTGCATTATATCAACACTTTCAGCAAGTTAAGTTTTTAGAAATATTTAACATAAGGTGATGAAAATATGTTATCTTTTTGAAAAAAAAAAAAACAAAAGAAATCAGTCAGTGTTGAACAAATTTTCCCTGACCGCTTTTAAATATCCTGAGATAGTATCCCAGACTTTCCAGTAGAGTGGCAACTATGTACTATGAAAAATTTCAACGATTGTGATCAACGGATACTTAATTTTAAATTAGCGTTTTCGATATTGGATGTTTGTTAGTTCGTTGCGCTTTGATAAGAAAGTTCTTACTCATTATAATTCACTGATTATTTGGAATTATATTTGTGTATTTACATATGTATTTGATTTAAAAAAAAAAAAGAAACACTTGATTATTCAAACTATTTCGTTAATTATAAAAAATATTTGAAACACATTCCCTAATACCGTCTATTTTCTCCAAAACTTATTCTATTGCGATCAGTAAAATGTTGAATTTGAAATTAAAACAGTGAATAAATTCTAATATGTATGTAAATGTTAACTAAGAATATGAACATTTTTTTATAAATTAGAATATTTGTTGACACATAATCTGTTCCGTATCAGATCAGGTCAGATAAAAATGCAATCGCAATAGGGACAAAAATACCCTATCTATGAATCAGAAATACCGGTTTATCAATACAATCTAATTTGGCTTTGTGCAGTACCAACATTTTTGAGAGAATTTCATCCTTATGTCGTATTCGAGTGGACGTTCGAAGCTACTCCTTTTTCACTCTTTTCACTCCAAATTTTCCATTTTCGATAGGAATGAAACAGTTCTGAAATCCAAACGAAAACGACATTACTTTCCAAAATTCGACAGTTTGTTGGCTTCTATCTAAAAATTAAAGGAAGTGACATCTAAAGTAAAATAGAATAGTATTTTTGGTATATATAATTCTGATTGCAGTCGAAGGCTTCCAAGAAGCCTAGAACGAGATTTTTGCTTAACAACCCCCAAAATTTCAAAATCCCAAATTTCAAAGTTTACAAAATCGCGAATTACAAAATCCCAAATTTCAAAATTCCGAATTACAATTACCAATAACAAAAAGTTACGTTCTGTACTTCATTGATATCTTTTACAGATTTATGTTGTTGGTTCTGAATTGTTCCTAAATCCTTTTATTTTTTTTAAATATATTTTGGCAAGAAGTGTGTAACTCACTTCACGCGATCTAAAAAAGAAATTAAGTGTTGCCTCAGATTTGCTAAGGGTTCTCACTCTAAAGCTGATTGCACCGTATGTAGCACATACAGATGTATGTAGGTATTTCCAATACCAAAAATACAAATTTTCATTTCGGGACACAAAGCAAGAATCCTGCTCTTTTAGTAAAAGCAAAAACATAAGTCAAGCAAATGTCAGCTAGTGTGTTTTCGGTGTACAGTTCTTACTCACGCTCAAAATGAGCGTGAATAAATTTGTCTATCAGTGTACACGTTATCTGCCAATTCAAAATTTTCACCTCACTCTTGCAGAATCGCAAAATTTGCTGTGTAGGGGGAAAACTCATGCTTACTTGGTCCCGAGGCATCTAAATTGAATTCAGGATTCATGAAAGAAAAAAGTATAGGGGGGTCATTCCGTAATTTTAAAAATGATGATCGTCAAAACGATTATCGTTAACGCTATCGTCAATGATTTGCTTCACGTAACTCGACCACTATGGTCTCGTCTATCGTTTTTAGTTTGAGATTGTTTGGTATATTTCACAAATTCTCAAACTGTAGTGAAAATGTTTTTTTCTATGGGGTTTGACAGAAAATTTGTAGTAAAAAAGCGCACCTACAACTTTTTTGTGTTGTTTATTGCTTTGTGTTTTGTTTTGGTGCGGCCGCCGCCGATCGGATTGAAAAGCCGGCCGCAGCCGATCGGATTGAAAAGCCGTCTGGCAAGTTTATTCTTTCGAGAACCATCACAAAGGCTTCTTTTGATAGCCGAAAAAGTTATAACAATAATAAAAAGATTATTTGTTTGTTTAATTTTATTTAGCAACGAGTGCCATTAAAGATATTCTACAATAGTACATAAACATTAAAACATTGTGCTTACATATGGGTTGGAAGAGATAAAAATCCTTAATTGTCTTCGCAGTCGTATATTAACTGTAGTTTTTCTTAATTTTAATTTTCACTTTGCAAGACAAATAAATTACGCTGAAACATTTTTACTTTTATTTATCTATCAAATTGCCAGATTTCAATGCCAAACGATACCTATTTAGCTATCGTGTAAACGATATCGTTTTGATGATATCACTTTGACGATTATCGTCTTACGTGAAGCGCGACTATCGCCGAAACGCTTTCGTCTGACGATAATCGTTTTACGGAATGACCCCCCTGACAAAATTTCCTGACTGATGAGTGATGACAATTGTCAGCCGTGTTTTTGTGAAAATTTAATCAGAGTAACTTAAAGATTTTCAACAAAACAATGCCCAACCGATACAGTACATCGCAAATCACATTTGGCTGAAGAAAAAAGATTAATTTATGTGGTTTTCCAAACAACCAGACAAAATTGATTTTTTTGGGGGTCAAGTTGATCTTTTTAAGATTTTGCTTTCCAACCAACCAAAAAAATTGATTTTTCTCGATTGATCTTTCAAATCTCGATTCAATGGCAGATTTACACATACTTTCACACACACACTTGAACACAAATCAAAGTGACATTTCTAAAGGTCGTCCATCGGTAGCATTGTTTACTTTTGATAAGGCATTTGTTTAATAAAATTAATACAAATAATAAAGTAACATGGATTCGATGTTGACTGGTTTAATTAGGCCGATTTTATTCACTCAAAGTTCAACACAACTTGGAGATTTTTATTTTTAATTAGTGAATAAAAAGAAATTTCAACTTGGGTTTTAACTTTCGAGTTGAAGTCAACTCTTAAGTTGGCCAACTTGAGAGTTTGCCTCAAGTTGAGCAATAGTGAATAAAATGGCCATTAGTGAAATTGTAATTGTCCTCATCACCGTCAACCATTAACTTCTTGAGTTAGGAGTCAAACAGTGATAAAGTTGGACAAATGTTTCACATGGAATGAAAGGCATTGTTGGAACATGTGGGTTAGTCTTTTGTTCTTTTGTGAAAATAAAATTATTTTTATAAAAATTCGATAATAATCCTTTGTAGTGAACTTGTTTCGTGTACATCGTCTTCTTCCTCATCATCGACCGATAGCTTCTCCTTTGATTTGGATGGACGGGATTCCTGTGGATTTATGGATCCGACCGATGGCC
Source organism: Leucozona laternaria (assembly GCA_932273885.2). Classification (NCBI taxonomy): domain Eukaryota; kingdom Metazoa; phylum Arthropoda; class Insecta; order Diptera; family Syrphidae; genus Leucozona; species Leucozona laternaria. Next base: position 195,841,900 of record OW026366.1, on the reverse strand, counting down.
AAATCATGTCATTGTGCAGTGATAGTATACCAACAAAATAAAATTCCTGCTAGGGATCAAAAAATTCCCTAATTTGTATTCTATTTTGAACTTTAGTTTGATTTAACAAAATAATGTACAATATCACATTTATTTAAATGGTAAATCGATTCTTTCTTATATTTTGTCATAATTTGTAAAAAGCTCTCAGCATATTAAGGGCCAGTTCCACAGTCAGAAAATTAACACTTTAGTGGGGAATTTGAAAGATTAATTCCCAATATCACCGTTCGCTGTTATCTGAATAAGTGGCGCTTAAGTCTCCGATGTTGGTGACTTAAGTTCCACTTACGATAGCTATGAAATTTAGCTTAATTCCTAATATGCGAATCTTAAGTGCCATGTATTTTGGTAAGTGTCGATTGCGAAACTGGCCCTGGTCTGGGTACGCGAAATTAGTTCTCATACCAGGTTCTCATAACTAAACAGTGAGGTATGTATCGGGGGGCATGCTGCCCCCCTGCAACCCCCTCCTTGGCTTCACTACAGGATTTGGGGTAGGTGCAAGGTTAGTTTTATGCAGTTTTTTTGGATTCAAAGACACTTCACTGTATATATACCTCATTGTTTAGGTATGAGAACTAATTTCGCGTACACGAAACTACGTGCCTTTAGACAGTTTCTATTAATAATGGAGTCTGTCTAAAGGCACGTAGCTTCGCGTACGCGAAATAAGTTCTCATACCAGATTCTCATACCTAAACAGTGAGGTATGGCAACCCCCCTGCTTGGCTTCACTATAGGATTTGGGGTAGGTGCAAAGTTGGTAATATGCAGTTTTTTTGGATTTAAAGAACCCTCACTGTCTATATAGGTATGAGAGCAAATTTCGCGTACGCGAAACTACGTGCCTTTAGACAGTTTCTATTAATAATATCAAGGTTAAAAATCTGATCCCCTTTTTAGTTTTTTCTTATGAAACAAAGGAATAAAGGCTCTTCCAAACCGGCCCGAAACCTTCGCGCGAATATGCGACGACTTCAATAGATTCAAAGATTTGCATCGCGCCAGTGTGGGTAATCTGATAAATTAATCTTCATGTAAATAAATTAAGAAATGCGAAAGTTTGGTTGTCGTTCGGAAGTATTCGCATCGTTGAAATGAGTTATAATTTAAACACACAAATGTGGTTTTATAATTTGAAAAAACTATTTTGTAAGAATTTTTTTTTAAAGTTTACTTGTAGGAATTTTTCCCTACATATTATACTATGAATAGGTACGTCAGTAAACACAGACAAATCACCTACACTTTAAAAAAAAAAAAAATCAATCGTGTTTCGTTCTGTTTACCACGATTGATCTAAAATCTGACCCCCAAATCTGAAATGGAAAACCACATTAGATCTTCAACGGTCTTACTTTGAGACCCATTTCCGATAGAATCTATCAATTTTCTATAGAAAATCTCTACTAAACCTGCGACTGTCCTTACTTCCGCTTCCACTGGGCATGACGATGCTTGGAATATGAAAAAAAAAAAAAACAATGGAGGCACAAAAATCCGTGTCCATGCGGTGACATGTTCATAAAAATCATATTGTGGTTGTAATGTTGGACATCGATCATGTAAAGTGGGGGTGGCATGTAACCACAGTACAGATTTGTGTACTGTGGCATGTAACGACCGTCTCAATACGTTAATTGCCTGCTTAAAAAAGAACCAACATTTCTAGTACTCTTTTGTGTTGTGGAAAATCGCGTAGGTGGTAATGTAGGTACTGGAAAAATTATTAAAATCCCCAATAATTTCAAGATTCTGTAGGTAAATTGGAAATTTTTTCTTTTCAATGAAAATTTCGGAAATTCATTTTGAAATTTTGGATTATGTAGCGTTTTCATGGCAATTATGTAGTTACTTGTAAGCAGTACGAGTTTTAATTTGATACACTATATTACAAAGACAATCTAAATCCAAAAATGAACTCTGTTGCATTCAAGGGTTAGAGTTACCCATTTTTCCCACCACTCTTCTTTCCAACTTTAACATAAATTTTAATATAATTATGAGACACTTTTTAATAGTTATGCCATCAAAGTAGAAGAAAATTTTCTAACTTTTTTTTCCGCTCCGTGATAAACATATTTAACCTCAAAAAACAGAAATCACAGGTGCAGGTATAAAAAATTAGGTGCTCATTAAAAGAATAATCCAAATCACATTTTTTTTTTTTTTTTTTTTTTGAAATAAAAACCTGTGAAAGAACTATTTCACAAAAACATTAAATAAATATATTTTCTTCAACAAAAAAAAAAAATCAAATCAAATGCGATGCTTGCCCGACATTTTGTACGAAACAAGGACAAGAGAATCTTCAACCCCAAGTAACAATATATTTTCTGTTCACTAACTAAAATTTATGAATAAACTTTTACCACACACCTCAGTTTACAGAGGTTTAATTCAACATTTCAAACAAAGTATTTAGAGTACGAAATCGAATTATTTTATAAATTAAAATTTAAGAGCAAATAGCTTTTTTATTGCACACACGAAAAAGACCGATAGGAAGGAAAGAATGCTAAAAGCTAAATTCGATTAGTTTTTGTTTCAACTGTTATAAAACGAAAAAAGGTGTCGAAACGAAAATGGTAATGGAACAGAAGTTCAAGTGATACCAAAATAAAGCAAGAAGTAATCATGAAGAACAGTGTGGAATTAAAACCATTTTCAGTGTGGCTAGTTGTTTTGTAATGCCGTTTTCGAGTGGACGTTCGGAGTTACTCCTTTTTTAGTCCTTTTTACTCCTTTTTACTCCAAATTTTCTATTTTCGACAGGGATGGAAAAGTTTGGAGATCCAACCGAAAACGTCACAAGAAAGAAGTAATTTCGAATTCCGTTCAACAATCATATGTCGTTTTCGATTGGATTTTCGGTAAATTGTACTCCTTTTCAATTCCAATCGAATATGAAAACACTGACTTTCCTAAATTTACACACACACTACCAAAGCTGCCATTTAACAATATGGCTTCTTCAAGTAATTATCACTTTTGATAAGTAATCCAACGAAAAACTTTATATGTATGTGTGTGTTCCTCATCTACACCAAAATGAAATTGGGGACAGAAGAACACTCCGAGAACATTACTCGGAACAGCCAATCGAAGGGTTTTGGAGTAGTAGGAGTGAAAAAGGAGTGTAAAAGGAGTACTCCGAACATCCAAACGAAAACGACAATAGATGGTCTTCGTTTGGATGAGATTAAACACAAATTTAATTAATTGGAATAATTGCATAAAAATAGACATAAGCTATCCATAGTAAACAAAATAATGGGAAGAAGCAGGAATTCAAACTCAAAGTGCAGCCAAGAAACACATCGGCGACGGTGTACGCCTGATCAGATCACTCGACTTTATACCTTATTTTCATTAGAGCCAGAATGAGATATTTTCGTAAATTACTGAAAAGGTGTTTTCATCTTAAACTTCCTAATTTCGTTTTATAGCTAATTTTATCTGGCTTGTTTTTGTTTTCTCTTTTGTATTTTTATGCATCGAACTTTGACTTTTTCAATGGATTCTATTTTGAATGGATTCCAATTGGATGTGTTTTTTTATTTTTATTTGAAATATTTGTTTTCTTTTTACACAATCTTAAAAAAAGAAGAGAAATTTTAAATCTAGCTAATGTGTGTGCAACCTTACTGATTTTATTATCGATTAGATTTTTGGACTGTTCTAATCCTCAAAAACATTCTTTCAAAGACTGCTGGGATAAAATTGAATCATATTTATGCATTTTGTAAGCAGGGAATTTAATTATTTGAAAAAAAAATTCTCATAACTTCCTTTTTCTGTGGTAAACAAAAAGGGAAAAAAAGAAATGACTTGTGGGACGAAAAAGAAATTTTCCGATTTCAATTAAAAATGCCCCGCAGCACTAAGTTGGAGTGAAAAAGGAGTAATCTGAAAGTCCAAGTTCTGTTTGGTTGGTAAGGTAACGTGAAATATTTTTTTCAAATGCTCACGATTTGCTGTCGAAAATAATACGAAAAAAAAACAGTTTTGGGATACTTGTTAAAAATTTCAAATTAAATTACCAAACAGACAGTTATTTTGTATGGAAAATCGATTTTTCACTTGGAAGGAATTCAACTTAAGATTAAATTATTTTAAACAGAACTACATGGGAGAACAAAATTTTACCAACTTTCTGTTGCAGAAACTCGAGTTTAATTTTTATCCGGCAGAATCAATCATGCCAATTTGTGGTCTATGCTTTTGACTTTGAGGAAAAATAAAGTGCAAAGTCCAGCGGTACCCAAGTTTGGGCTTTCAAAACCTAGTTTGACTGTAACATCGATATTTGAATGCTCGTGTGTCATAAGCATGACGATAAGCACCGAAGTTAATTGTAGAGGGGAAGTGTGGAAGCCTAGTACTTTCAGATCGTGTAACGGTTTTGATGGGCTGTTTTTTTCATGGTACCTTCTAATTTTCTTTTTTTTTCTTTTCTTTCTTTCATTTATGGTATGGTACAGTTAAGCCAAATTTTATCAATGGTATATTTTTTATTTGTTGCTTATCGAATTTTTAGAAATCTTACCGCAATTTTTTGTTTTGAAATAAGTTTTGCAATTCACAGTTGCCGCGAAAAGCTAGGACATGCACAGTTGCCGCAAAAAGCTAGACATACATGTAAGACGAACAAAAATTGTATCGTAGGTTGATTAAATTTTGCCCCGTTTAAACATGAGGAGCAAGCTATAACTAGGAAATATGTAGCTGTATCGTGTATTATAGATAGTTTTAGCTGATGTAGGTAAGAATGTGCGGAATCACCTAAAAACAAGGCCCCTGATCCGGTTGTTCTACCAAAAAAAAATAAACCTTATGCATATTTTCCTTTTCTAATAGTTTTTTTCTTTTCCGGATTTGCACATAATACACGTTCTTGGGTAGAAAACCTTTGCAAAAGATCCTCTTCGGTTGTTATATTTTATGTAAACTGCCAAGTGTTCGTGCTTCATGTCATTGTTGGATGGATTGTTACTGTCTTTTTTCACACCCTTTTTAACACCTATTCAAGTATTTATGGTGCAAATATTTACGATTCAATCGTTTTTATTACTATTCAATAATATGTATGGTAGAATTTGAAAATAGTCTCATAACCGAATAAATTATGTTATAAATAAGGAAACATGTAGGAAACAATAGGATTGAATGCAAAAAGGACGGGGTTCATACGTTATTTAGAAATTAAGGCAAATGTTGTCACGCAGGCAATAACCTAATAATACTTTTTGAGGAATACAAGTTTCGTTTGTAATGTGCATATGCATCAAGAAATTCATCAAGCTAAAAACGTTTCCCATACTTAAACAATATTGGGGCATATTCATAGTCACTTTTAAACTCCAGTTTATCTTAGACTGGGGTTTTTTCAATGTTATTTAGATAGGATAAACCCAGGTCTAAGATAAACTGGAGTTTAAAAGTGACTATGAATGTGCCCCATTATGTTTTTGGAAATTTGGATAGAACACAATAATAATGAGAAACGTATTACTATACTCTGTCAAACAAAAATAGGCAGTACACGTCTTCTCTTATGGGAAAGCTTTTTAAAAATCAGTAGCGTGCCATATTTTTGCACCATATTAAATTGAAATAACTCCTCCACAAGAAGTGTTTGCCCGCCCGTGAATTTCCAATAGCATCGGACACAGACCAACGTCCTATTCAACGCACATCTGAGTGTGCACTGAATTGCTGTGGCCAATGGCGATTGGCTACTGCTTGATGTACATTCAGAGTTACTCTTGTCCATTTGGTAATTCGTTTAGTTTTTTTTCCTTGGGTTTCTGTTAAGGTGCTTTTGATTTTCGAGCTTCAAAAAAAAGCTTTTAATGATGAGTGTTATCGTGTACACTACGACAACCCTATGAAAGCTTTAAGGAAGCACAGAATTTATGCAATCCACTGAAGCCAGAATGACAGGCAAACGTTCTATCTTGCCTACACTGCCAATTTTTGTTGGACAGAGTATAGTCACTGGCGGTCAGCCATCAGCCGAATAGGGGGAATAACATGTAGCATACGAAAACATGCACGTGCCGTAACTATTCGGACTGGTGGAAGTGTGATCATAGCCTCTTCGCGGCGGCCGCTAGAAACAAGCCTTTAAAAAGGTTTGGCTAATATGATCAGGCTGGTTCCACAGGTTGACAACAGGTTAATTCCCTGTTCCGTAAAACTTGAAGAATTACGAGACCAACAACAAGCCTCGGAAACGGACTGATCTCACGACGACAACCCACGCAAAGAAAACGGAATAACGATTTACGAATTTTCTTATGGAATGTACGATCGCTCTATAGAGCTCGAGCTGCTCAGCAGCTAGCCGATGCCCTGTCAAAATATAAAGCTGACATAACAGCACTTCAAGAAATAAGATGGACAGTGAATGGTGTTCTACAGAAGAAAGATTATGACTTATATTACAGCTGTCATACAAAACACCATGTGCTCGGGATAGGCTTCCTAGTCGGCAAAAAAATGAAGTCTGCCATCATCGGCTTTAACGCTATAAGCGAAAGGCTATGCACCCTTCGCGTGCGAGGCAAATTTAAGAACATCAGCCTCATTAACGTTCACGGGCCTACGGAGGAATCCTCAGACGAAGAAAAAGAGACTTACTACGAACAAGTCGAGAGGGCCCTCAATGCCTGTCCAAGGTATGACGTAAAAATCATCCTTGGGGATTTGAATGCAAAAATAGGTCGGGAGCCGGTATTCAGGCATTACGCAGGCACCCTTAGTTTGCATGAGAAGACTAATGACAATTGACTTCGAGTCTTAGAATTGGCAGCATCAAAAAACATGGTCGTTGCGAGTACCAGGTACCCGCGTAAAGTTGTCTACAAGGCCACCTGGGTATCACCGTAACCAAATTGACCACGTGTTGATAGACCGTCGCCACTACTCGAACTTGATGACGGTACGAACGTACCGAAGTGCCAATATCGACTCGGATCAGAAAAAATCAGCCTGGGAGATGAACATAATCTGTGAAATAGAGAAAAGACGAGAGCGAGGTCCGCACCAGGCGCGGAAGTTCTACCAATCCGTCTGAAACATGGCGCAGTACACACCACGCTGCACATACTGCAAGGACGGAGAGGGAAATCTGATCACCGATCCTCAAAGCATACTGGAGCGATGGGAACTGTACTTCAATGAATTGCTAAATGGTCAGCTCACTGCAGAAGTGGAGGCTCCACTACTTCAAGAAGAGTACCCTATGTTGCCGCCACCAAGCATAGAAGAGGTTGAGAAGGCTATAGGCCGGCTAAAGAAAAACAAAGCCCCGGGAGCCGATGGTATGCCAGCCGAACCAGCTTTACGTCAAGCAATTCATGAGATTATAAAGCACGTGTGGGAGCATGAAGAAATTCCAGAAGACTGGCGAAAAAGTATAATTTGCCCCATACATAAGAAGGGAGATGTCACAACGTGCAGCAATTATAGAGGTATCACGTTGTTGGGTACCGCCTATAAGATACTCTCCTCTATCCTACAAGACCGGATAACCCCATACGCTAAAACCATCATCGGACAATATCAGTGTGGTTTCATTCCAGGCAAATCAACAACTGATCAGATCTTTACCCTTAGGCAGGCGATGGAAAAATGTCTAGAATTTAACATCCCAACATACCATCTGTTTATAGACTTTAAGGCCGCCTATGATAGCATAGCCAGGGTAGAAATTTACAAAGCCATGAGAGAATTCGGCATCCCAAATAAATTGACACGACTATGTAGGCTGACCATGATCAACGTAACAAGCCAAGTAAAAATAGCCGGATTGCTATCCAAACCAATCAACATCTTTAATGGACTCCGACAAGGGGATGGTTTGGCCTGCCTCCTCTTCAACCTGGCGTTGGAGAAAGCAATCCGTGACTCTGGCACGGCAACAAGAGGGACCATCGTCAACAGGTCCAGCCAGATACTGGCTTACGCAGACGACATCGACATCATCGGAAGAACCGAGCAAGCTGTACATGATTCCTTCATCCAGATCGAGCAGGCGGCACAAAATCTGGAGCTGCACATTAGTGAAGGTAAAACAAAGTACATATGGTGGCGTCGAATGCGAGAGGAACAGTTGGTCAAACAATCAAGGTAGCGGAGCACGAATTTGAAGCGGTGCAATCCTTTAAATACCTTGGGTCAATAGTAGCAGCCGATAACAATATAGAAGAAGAAATACGCGGGCGGCTTCTCAAATCCAACAGAGCCTATTATAGTCTGTCAAAGCTCTTCAAATCTCACCATATCTTCAAAACTGCTGCTGTACAGGACCATGGTCCTGCCAGTACTCACATATGGATCCGAGACTTGGGTGCTTAGCAAAAGGCACTCCGACCTCTTAGCCGCGTTCGAGAGAAAAGTCTTAAGGAGAATTGTTGGCCCCATATGTGAGGAAGGACGATTCCGGAGACGGTACAATCATGAATTGTACGCAATCTACCTTGAAGCAGATATCGTGACAAAAATTAAGCTCGGCAGACTCCGGTGGGCAGGGCACCTAGCTCGCATGAGCGAAGAGGAACCTGTTCGGAAAGTTCTTTGTGGTACATTCTATGGTAGACGACAGCGTGGTAGACCATGCTTGCGCTGGAGAGATGGCGTAGACCAGGACGCCCGGAGCCTTGGGGTGCGCAACTGGATGGCGGCGGCTCGAGACCGGGATGGGTGGAGAGACTTGTTGAAGGAGGCCAGGACCGGACCCCGGTTGTCGAGCCGACGATGATGATGAAAGTTATTTGTCTAAATAACAAAGCTTAGCAAAAATGCATTTAGCGATGAGATCTGCAGTACATTTGAATTTAACATTAATATTTTTTCTCCATAAAAGTTGAAGTTCATTTATATTTACAGCACAAAACCAAACTAAAATCAAAGGTAGTTTGTCAATGTCCTTTCTCCTTTTTTTTTGACTACCTATGCCTTCACTTCAAGTTAATGTAATTCTTAATTACTAGAAAACTATGCTTTGGAAAGATTGCGTGTCGATCCCTTATTTGTTAATTCAAATCACATCACCACAAATAACCTTCACGCTGATGGTGAAAGAAAGATATAATGTATAAAATAACCAAATGAACGTCCTTGGCAAGATGGCAAGAATAGGGTATGTTTAACGATGATGATGATGATTGCTGCAGCATAAATCAGTAAAATTGATATCCATTTAATTTGAACATGCTAATAGAGTGATCTCAAATGGAGTGTAACGGATGTGTTGTTTTAGTTTAAATCTACAGAGCATTTATAATATCTGTTCTATTGTACATAAAAATAAAATATTAAGTTTTATCGCACAAACAAAATTTGTACTGTAATATAATACAGAGTTCAATGAGCGGCACGTTTCGCTTGAATTGGTTGCATTAAAGCTTTTAACAACGATTTGTGTGTAGCTGTTTGTAATATGAATTAATTGATGTCTTCTTATTTTTTTTTTTTGTAGTAGCAAATCGTAAATAAATTATACTAAATAAACGAATACATAATACATTGAATGTCAGGCGCGTTCTCCGAAAGCGTCATATTGATATAAATTCAGAAAATACGTCTGTTTTGCTGAAGCTCATCAACAGCCACCAGGAGGCATAAGAGTACATTCTACATTCCGATACGGGACCAGAGCAATAGCAGATTTCGCGTGCTCGCGAAAAGCATATGCACTAGAAGTTACCCAGTTTAAATTTGCCTTCATCAACAACAATTATTTGTTATTATTATTTATTGTACTATTCATACTAGAATGTCAGTTTATTAGACTTGACCATTCTTTATTCCGTCAATTGCATTGAATTTTTGATATCGTGGGTTCGATCCCTATGATGGGCATGTAGAAAGTTTTTCATAATAAAATTGGATTAAAGCTCAGCACCACTAATAAGAGGAGACTGATGATAGGTGGCTTAGCACCCCTTGAAACAGCTGTATCTCTAGCCAAAATAAACGAATTATAAATTAATTCGTAAACAATTGGTGGTAGCACCTTTAAGTTGTTGTTGTTGTTCAAAATTCAATTATTTGTTTCATTTTTATATTATTATACAAATTATATTAATATATCAGCAAAGTAGAAGACTTACGGCCAATTTCTTCACAGAGTCCTAACATTAGTTCTGGTACTAGTCCTAAAATTAATACTCAAATTGGTATGAACTCATTTCTTCGAACAATTTCTAGGTGCCAGTCCTGTCAATTTGGTACCGAGTACTTGTAAGAACTCTGTACTGGCTTGCTCCTCAAAAACAGTTAGTACCTGGCACTCAAATCGGTACCAAATGATTTCTTCACATAAGTACTAAGCCCTAGTTCTGTCAAGTTGGTACCGAGTACTATTAAGGACTTCGTACTGACCCCACCTTTACTTTAATAAATTTTGAATGAACTATATATTTTTTTCCAACTCGAACTGCAACTGTACGTTTTGAATTTTTGGAATAGCTGTTTTCACAAGGGATTAAAACGAACACAAAGCCTATCCCGATAGCTGTGGATAGTTATACCAACCCGACCAATGCATTGAATGAACCCAACATGAAATGCATTTCTCCAAGCCTGTCACACACATACCTACACAGAAAAATATTCAAAACTTCACGAAAAAAATAACACGCAATTTTCTACTTGAATCAAATGCTTCATCTGGAAGCTGTTTCAGAACAGATTACCACTGATCACTCCTGTGAATGTCGGTAGGATTTCTTTGCCACTCTGCATCTTCCCAATCTCCTTGTAGCAACGACGACCGTTTTGTTATTAACTGCGTAAATCGAATACTGAAACTTGTTGAAGTCACTTCCGAGATGTAAAATTCATAGTTGATGCTGTTATCAGGAGAATGGATATTATGTCCTCTTTTTGTTAAAATAGACATAATCCATTCGAAAATAAAATAAATATCGCTGTCAAAATAAATATAAAAATAATATTTGAAATACCAAAATATTGTCAAAATCATAAGTAGACCAGTTTTAGACGTATTAAGTCTTAGTACCGCTTGGTAAGTTTAGATCCGGTACTAGTGATGTGAAGAAATGCCCAGGTACTTACTTTTCCTTAGGACCAAATACCAGAGATATTAACTGGTAGCTAGAATGGGTACTAAGCTGGCTAAGTACTTCTGTGAATAAATTGGGCACTATTTAATTGAACGTCTTCAATTATTTATTCAAATAGCTTTTTATCGCCTTTAATCCACATAAATCGGTTCCACTTGGACTTACCAGTTGACTAGTGAGGTCCTTGTCAATACTCAATTTTTGTTAAGCTCGTAGTTAACATCGGACTTTCGTCAAAAAATGCATGGAAGTTGCATTAGTCGTAAGTGGGATCGTCGGAAGGACGGATGTGGATTTAATATCGCTACTCTTCACAGTACTTTATTTAAATTAGAAAGATGCTTCGATCCAGAACAAGTTCCCACACTTTTTTTTTGTAATCTGAAGTTTTTATTTCGTTTTATTTGTGAAACATGAGCAGCAGATGTCAAATTTAAGATAATTTAATTTTTAATAATTTTTAATCATGGCATAAACTTGGGAGATTTTGATCCTTTTCGAAGTTTTCTTCGTGAGATTTTTTGTGTGGATAATGTTATTAGCTATACTCTGGCTCCGAAATAGATAAGGTCGAATAGAATCACAAAGGCACTATCGTAATTCTAAAAATCATACGATTTTGACGTGCGTGCGTGCTTTTAGTTTTAATTTATTATTCAAATCCAGAATCGATTTTCTGAGAACTGTCATCTAGTGCCAAACGAACGTTTTCAGAGGCATTCGGAATGCTTCCAGGCGATTTCGGAGGACCATACAAAAATGCTATTATATTCGGCACTACTTCTACTTCATTAATACACAGCTAGAATTTCGTATAGTAAAACAAGTACCTCGTTTGTAGATGACAATGTAAACCACACAGTGTCATCTGCGGACGAAAAAACCTTCGACATCGTTCTATTTTAAGCAGGGATTAGTATAGTTTCTCATATGAATTTCAGCTTTACAAATATGGAGTTCGCGAACAAGAGCTTTGCTGGTTCACGAGTTACTTATCAGTCAGGATGCAAAAAGTAAAAGTAATTGACAGATTCCTATTGGTGTTCCACAATAATCAGTTGTAGGTGTTTTGTTATTTCTAATTTATATTAATGATATTGGAAATACCTTATCAAATTCTAAAGTATGTTTATTTGCAGACGAAACTTAGTGAGTGTGAGATTATGCTTCAGCAAGAACTTGATAAAATGTTCAACTGGCTCTGTGTGTATGAATAAACTTATGGTTAAAATTCGAAAGACTAAATGCATGTGTATCAATGGTAAAAATTTAAGTGTTAACATTTAAATAAATAATGAAGTAATTGAGTGTGTAGATGAAATAAAGTATTTGGGTGTACACATTGATAATAAACTAAAATTTGACTTTCATGTAAATAAATTATGCTCAAAAATATCACAAAGAATAGGGTTTCTTTCAAGGATACAACAAAAAAATAACAAAAAACTGTGCTTTGACGATATATAACACATCTATATTTCCACATTTAAATTAATGTTCTTTAATCATATACATGTGCACCAGTCAAAACCAAAATAAACTTCAAATACTCCAAAATCGAAAGTCGAGCAATGAGGATTGTTTTAAAGTTTGGTCGATTTACTGCAACAGCAGACATGTTGCAATCTCTGAAGTGGTTAAATGTTACCCAGCGACTAAAATTTAATGTTTTGTTTATGATTTTTAAAATAAAATTGAATCTTAATCCTGCCTATTTACAGAACAACGTCCAATACATTGCTTGTATTGCAGGTATGCCCTTCGGAATATTGGTGATTTTCGACTACCACTTTACAAAAGAAGTCATACTCAAAACAACGTTTTTTTACAAAGGCCTGCAATTGTTTAATCTTCTTCCTAATTATGTTAAAAGTTTGACAAATTTTAATATTGTAAAAATGTAAATTAGAAGAGTTTCATTGAAACTAATAAATTCTATAAAAAAAAAACTACTTGCCAATGACTCCACAAGTCCGTTATTATAAGCCGGTACACAGCTTGAACCCAATTCAGTCTTTCTCAGGTACAGAAAACTCGCCAATAGAAATCAAGAATTGTTGTGGTATCTCGGCTGAGAAGAAAAAGATCAGTGCAGATACTATTTCCGTGCGCAGGTGAGTCCCATTTCCCTTGTGCGAATGTTGTTTTGGCAATATGATGACTATTCTTCTGCCTATATAATTTAAAAAAAAAAAAACGAAACATTGATTGACTTGTTCTCCAGACTTAACTTTTCTAGACTTCTTCCAATTGGCTTATCTGGAAGAGAAGGTGTTTATAACTGCAAGTCTTTGGCTTGCCTCAGAAGTGAACAGTCCCATATATTGGCATTGAATCGAAAAACTAAAGTCATGGTAAATTCAATCTAGAGGTACAAGTATTAAAAATGAGAACCAGAATGATGGTCAAATAGAGGAAATTATTTTTCATAATCAACATCCACAAAAAGAAATAAGGCAAGTACACACAGAGCTTCGATATTCTTTTTAATTTTTTTTTTTCAAAATTCGTTAAAAATTTTAAACTAATTTATTATTTTCACCAACCCAGTATTTATTTTCATTGCAGAAGAATAATAAAAAAAACTATTACATAAGTACATATTAAAGTATTTATATTTGTGGAACTAAATGAAACATTTAATGTTTATGTCATCCACCAAGCTCGGGTGTGTTCTCATACAACCAGAAAGGTCACAAAAAAAAGATGACTCAGTTTAGTACATGACACTATTATCCTTTGTTCTTCTCTTAGTATCCAGCGTAGAATTGTTTTACCTAGTTGCCCCGAAAACAAAAAAGGCGTCAACAATGTGAACTCAATATCACTTTACTCTCTTCAATATTAACCTTTCAATCATACACATGTACATATAGGTACGCTTGGCAAGTGACATTCCTAATCAAAGTCAATTTTTGTCATAACCTTTATCGCTGTTTGTTTTGCACCAAATGTTGTAAACCTCAGGCGGAATTGCCCTCGTTAGGTACTGTACATACAATATATCTTAAGCATTGTCAAATATCGATTTTTCTCAATGTACAACCGCATTGGAGCATTAAATTGCATGGCAGGATAAGCAAAGAATGATAGAAACGTGTCATCAATATAATAATACACCCAAATGTTAATTTCGTATTCTAGTCTCATATTCATACAAGGACATTAAATATTCACCCAAATGCCAAAACATGAAAAGAACCATCTATTCTTTCATTTCAGTTGCAGGATATACTTAACCTAAAAATCCAATTCACATTGGGTGACGACAGAACAAAAAAAAATAATAATGATAAGAATTCGGATGAGTGTTTTCGTTTAAGCCGACTTCATTAGAATTTAATTCGAATAGGGTCATAGGGGATTTAAAAGGTAACATTGCATGCTTTCGTTTTTGCCATTAGCCGCGAAAACTTGTTGACAAGGATTGATATTCAAGCTGAATGTGGAAGGCACTCTAGAAACGAGATCCGACATGCAAAACTTTGTGGGACTATGCAAAACCCCTTCTATCTATTGTTTATCGCTTCGCCTTTTTGAAAACATTAATTAAATCGTTTGCCTTTGGTTGGCATGGTTGTTGGGTGAGGTTGTGTGTGGGGCTAGAGTAAATGATTTCTGTGTAAATATTGATGTTATCATGAATTACATACAATATGTGTATATGTACATAATGAAATTAACTCATTGCTGTTTGTTAATTGTTTTTAAGTACATATATACCTACAACTTTTCAAAAACGAAACATCTTCATTTATAATGCTTTACAAGCCTTATCGTTAAAAAAAAAACTGAAGGAATCTGAAGGAATAAATTTAGGTGAACATACAGACATAGTGGTGGCAGCAAAAACATTCCCGAATCTATGTATGTAAATCACAATAATGGGAGATATGAAAACTTTGGATATATGTAATATGTTTGTATTTTGTGATACACTGACAGAAAGACAGATTATTTTTAATGAGACTGTTAAGAAAATCAAACAACATAAGTCCCTGGGAACCTGGGACATTAAATGGTAAAATTTTAAGAAAAGTAGAAGCATTTTTTTAATTAAAACTTCCTTACACACTGTAAACCAATTTGTTACGAAAAGTTGCACTACTTAGTCCATTTTATTATTTATTTATTTATGCCTGATAGTTTCACAGTTTATATGTATATGGTAATTCGTAGAATAATAAAAAAGTTGAAACTTGAATTCTACCATTAAGGTTAAAGGTTACACCCAGAAGAAACAAAAGGCATCATTTTGTGGTGTAATTTTGTTTGAAGTGTTATAATTAGCACTACTGTTTCTGACGTACTTGTTCTTATACAGGGTGACGCAAGAGAACCGAAGGACTTAAATGGTCTTTAACTTCTTCATTCATATATTTCCTTAGTTTTTTGGTTCGATTTGTTAAGACTTGGCAAATTAAAAATAGAAAGATTAACCACTGATTGTGTGATTGCTCGTTTTGGACAATCAATTTTATGTGTTTATCTGACCTTCCTCGAACTGGAAGACCAAAGTCATGGACATAGGATACGTTCAGAAGACATAGGGACTTGAAAAAATTGCTTTCCAATTAAGGCAACTTTTATTGGAAAGTGACTGGAAAGCTAGTCAAGAAATATCTCCCTTCAATTGAAGTCAAGTGTATTTGTGTCAAAATATCAGCAAATGCATCATTAGTAAGAAGTATTGAAAAGTTATAATTTACAATTCGTAATTGGTTCCTTTGAGGTGTTTTTCATATGAAAATATTATTATAAATATTATACGCACTATCAAAGGAAGGTAAAGGTTGGAAGTAAAGTTTCAATTTTTCCATTAATGAAATTTGAAAATTTACGTTCAATGAATGCAGTTGACTACATATTATGTAGTCACATGTGTCTACTGAACGCCAAACAAATTCTCAGAAAGAGCGCAACTTTCCACCGCAACCGTATTTAATTTTTTTTTTAATAATACACCCTGAAATAAAGACATTGAACATTTTATTTGTTCATAAATTTTGATTTGTTAATAAATTTTGAGACGTTGAGAACGTAAGTCAGTAATTATTTTGATGCAAACATAAAGCTGATGGCTTAACTTATTATTTTAGTGAAAAAAAAAATTATTTCGGGCCAACCTTCGCCATAAAATGACCTTTAATTTTTCAATGATCTTTTCTTAAGTATGTAGACGGTTGGGCCAAAACCATTATTTTGTTTGGCAAAAATTAATAAACAAGTCACCACCTTCATATTGGCATCAAAATATGGATTGACTACACTGCCTTTACGTTTTAGGTGCCTTAAAACTTAAAATAAAAAATTTTAATGATGAGTTTTAATGAAAGCTATAACTGGCGCCATGGAATATTCAAACCTCTACGCTTCTTCAAGTGACTTAGAGTTTTAAGGATCTCATTTACGTAAATTGAAACGTACATATTTTGATCTCTAATGCGGGATATACACTGTTCAAATGCATGTCATGGATCATGGTGAGAGTTTATTATTAAATTCTGTTTGACGTTGCATATACACACATCATGCATGAGTCTTCAATCATTTATTTTTACTTAAATGTCGAGGTGAATGGACTTGCGGTTCTTTTTCGGATGTTGTTTCAATGGAAAAATAAATTTTTGCGAATTTAAGCGTTTTATTTCATTTAAATCAGCGAACGGTACACTTCTATAAACTCCAAAATAAAAGTTTTATTCTCTATTTTAAATATTTTCCGCTGCCGGATATGTTTCCTCTTCGGTATCTATATATGTAAAAATGTGCCTATGCATGATAAATCAATGATTCTCAAATATACAATATTTCAATTCTGGTTACCTGATTGAACAAAAATCTAAACATTTTGGTTTTGTTTCAAGCATACACACAATGTATACGTGTTTGATTTTTACTTATACACACTCACATGCATGACATGCATTTGAACAGTGCATATCCCGCTTAAGAGAAACTCTTTAAAAGCATTAAATTCGTTCTCTAATTACTAAAACGAAACTCAGAAATAATTTGAGATCAGAATTAAAATTCCGTCTGATTTCTGGAACAGTGGTAAATATAAGTTTATGCAAACATTTTTTTCAAGTCCTTAGAGTGCTGTGCTCCTTTGGAGGTGGTGAAGTACTCATGATTAGATCCAAACGACAATCTAGTACTACCAACTACTCGTGCTCTCAGTGCGAGTAGATGAGATTTGTAGGAAATTGCGATACCTACTTTGTCTTCCCATCACCTTAAAGCCTAGTACGCTGTTGATGCGAAACGAAAAATCCATCATACAAAAATGACACAACGAAATCATAAGCGAAAAATTTCGTTCTACTTTTCGTTTTGCAGTAAGCTGTTCGACGAGCGAAATTGATAATTGTAGTAGATTATTTGGAGAATTATCTCTCTTTTAATTAATTGCCCGGTCCATTAATTGTGTGCGGAAAATTATCATTTTTTTATTTTGTTTTATTATTGTTTTTATTTGTTGTTTATTCAATAATTACAGTATGGTTTTCTACGTTTTTTTTTGTTTTTGCAATTGGTGACACTTTCAGCAGCTAGGCTTAAAGCTTAGAGTTCAAGTTGGATCAACATCTCGAGTTCGGTTTTTGTTTACGAATGCATAATGTTTTTTATATGTCTTGATACATACATAACATATAATCGCCAAGTTAAAGTAAACCATTATAACCCAAACATGCCAAGAAAGTTTTTTTATTGTACACACAGTTAAAGGGCCTTTTGATGCAAGAAATTTTTGTTTGGTTCACCCATAATAAAAATTCAATAGGTTCAAGGAACTCATTTTGGTTGATTTGTCTGTTTATCTAATGACGAAAATAGATTTAATTTCAAAACTACTACCAATGAGGTTAATGGAAAAAAAACCATATTCTATGTCGTCAATATTTTCAAAATCTTTTTAATGAATCATCAAAAATGATTGAACGAAAAAGTCCTGATTCTAGGTAATTACTTTGACAAAACAACAACAAACAAATATTTTTAAATTATGAATGTGAATAGAATTGCTGCCTCTAAATTACGCACAGGATGACTCAAGGTTCTAATAGAAGAGTGACTGTCCCTCAATGCCACACCCTCATTACCCCTTTAAATGGTAGTGCCTACATGCAGTACTGCTCTGCTGCTGTTAGTAGGCTATTAATAAACCGTGAAAATGTTACATTACCAACTGCCACACGGCCAGTGTAAAATGGAAAACTTGCGTGCTTTTCTTCGGTTTATTAATTTGCTTTGAGACTGATCTAAGGGGGCGATTGTACTTTGTGCAATTCCAAGGAGAATCCTCCCATCATTGGACTTCCCTCTTATATGTAGGTATATATAAAAAAAATAAGAGATTCTGCTGATAAACCAATACAAGCATAGCGGCACTGCAGCAGAATCAAGGACACGTACATATGCACCACCCAGGCACGTTAAACTTTCATAATTCTCTGACTCAAGCCCAATGACACAAACATAATTGCTGCAAACAGGAGCAACAATGATGATTTGTTGACAGCGATAGCGCAAAAGAAGAAAAAACCTAAGGTACATTTTCTTATTCAACAAAAACCTGCATTAGAGACCTTGGTGCAGGCACCTTCGCAATGAATGAAGGGTGAGTAGGCCCTCCTACCCACCCTTCTCTTTACTAACTGCTGCACTTCTGTGGGGACTCACGATAATAGCTACAATCCTTAACGAGAAACTAATGGTTTTATTTGCAATACAAACATTCAGAAGGTTGCATGCATGATTCTATTGGAACCCCATGTGCAAAAGGTGATGGATGTCGCTATCAGAAATCCTGGGCGAGGGAAGAGAATTTATTGATTTTTCTTATGAAACTGCATTGTGCGACATTGAGCTGAACCATGTCGCGTGTAATGAATATGATGACTGTGGTGACTGACGGCGAGTCGTGGGTTTTTGTTAGCATGGACAAGAAATGTAAGCAGATTTTTATCGCAAAAACAATGAATTATTATCGTATGGATTTTTTTTTGTTACTTACTTGTTTAATTATGAGTGTTGAGACTTCTAGTTCATATCCACACACGCGACAATTTTGAGACTAAGAATTTTTTTCTCTATCGAAATCACGTTTGAGTTATTCGTGTTTTTCACTTCTGTTTTTATTTATTTGGAAAAAAAACGTAATTTGTTGGGTAAAGAAGATATTTGAAATTTTATGTGGTTTTCCAAACAACCAAAAAAATTGATTTTTATGGGGGTCAACTTGATCTTTTTCAGATTTTACGTTCCTAACAACCAAAAAAATTGATTTTTTTCGTGGTCTGTTTTTTTTCTCGATTGATCTTTCAAATCTCGATTTATTGGCAGATTTACACATACTTTCACACACACTTGCACACAAACCAAATTGACATTTCTAAACGTCGTCCTCTCCTCGTCAGTTTAAATTCGTTTTGGCCTTTCGCTAGCATTGTTTACTTTTGATAAGGCATTTGTTTAATAAAATAAATACAAATAATGAAGTTTAATTAGTGAAATTTTCGTCTTTATTGTCCTCATTACCGTTAACCATTGACTTCTTGAGTTCGGAGTCAATTAGTGATTAAATTGGATAAATGTTTTATATGGAATGAAAGGCATTGTGGAAACATGTGGGTTAGTCCATTGTTTTTTGTGAAAATAGAATTATTTTTATTAAAATTCCATAGTAATACTTATGTAGTGACCTTGTTTCATGTTCATTGTCTTCTTCTTCACCATCGACCGATCGCTTCTCCTTTGATTTGGATTTTGGATGGACGGGATTCCTGTGGATATATGGATCCGACCGATGGCCAAATCATGTTATAAAGCAGTGATAGTATACCAACAAAATAAAATTCCTGCTAGGGAACAAAAAATTCCCTAATTTGTATTCTATTTTTTGATTTCAATTTGATTCAACAAAATAATGTACAATATCACATTCATTTAAATGAAGTCAAGAAAAGAATGCGTAAATCTTTTCTTTCTTATATTTTGTCATAATTTCAAAATGGCCTCAGGATATTAATAATTTCAAGATTAAAAGTCAGTCTCACTTTTGAGTTTTTTCTTATGAAACAAATCAATAAAGGCTCCCAAACCGGCGCTAAACCTTCGCGCGAATATGCGACGACTGAAGAATGTTCAAAGATTTGCATAGCGCCAGTGTGGGTTCTCTCATTAATCTCCATTCCAATAAATTAAGACAGGTGAAAGTATTCGCGTAGTTGAAATTAATTATAATTTAAACACAAAAATGTTCTTTTATAATTTGAAAAAAAAAAACGTTTTGTAAGAATTTTTTCTTACGCATTTTTCACCAGTTTCATCAAGAAAATAAAGCCAAATATATAATATTTTTGTATTAAAGAAAAAACTGTTCCCTAGGAAAAAAATACTTGTAGGAATTTTTCCCTACATATACTATCACTACTTACATCAGTAAACACAGACAAATCACCTACACCTTTACAAAAAAAAGGATCAATCGCGATTCGTTCTAGTTACCACGATTGATCTGGAATCTGACCCCCAAATCTGAAATGGTTGACTGGAAAACCACATTAAATTAACGACGAGGAGATGATTACACGCAGTACTTAACTGCCGGCCACACAAAATTAAACTGATTTTTTATTTTGTGATGTTCCGTTGCAGAATCTCATTTTTAGGACGATTCTGCGCTGTCAAATTTTCAAATCTGTTATACAACGGAACGAAAGGGAAAGGTGAAAGAAAAATAAAATTTTTAAATTCAGGGATGTATTAGAGTTTGTACTTTCGTTTTCGTTTTTATGTTCGGGGTAGTCCTTTTTCACTCCTACTTTGATAGGAATTAAAAAGTAGTAGGCAAACGAAAATCCAACCAACAACGACATACAAATATTCATGCCGATTATGGAATTCGATATACAGTGCCTGCAGTGATTCGCAGAGGTATGTCATCTTTTCTTAAAATTGCATATATTGCAAATGAGTAAATAGGGACGAGTGCACTAACCTCTCTGTGAATCCGAATATCGAATTCCATAATCGGTATGATTGTTTTTATCGTCCTGTGAGACATTTCAACATAACAAACGCTGAGATGAACGTCTTTAAGTGCCCAGCACCAAATATTAACCAAAGTTATACTACGTTTTCATTAGAGTCGAAATGAGGTAGTTTCGCAAATTACGGAAAAAGTGTTTTCATCTCAAATTTGATAATTTTAGGTGTGTTCCTTTGGGCTCCAGTATAAACTAGCAAGTACTTCTGGCTGCAGTCAACTACTTCTACTCTTTGTTCAAATTCAAAGTAGTTAATTGTTCTTGTTACAGAATGTTTCCAAGCAAGAAAGAGACATCACCAGTGCCTACGTTCTGTAACTCTCTCATCGATAAAAACAGTCGAGAAACGATGAAAATTGAAACAAATCGTATGAGTTTTGTTCCATTTTCCATTGTTTCTCGACCAATTTTAACCATGCGAGAGTTATGTCGTTTTCGAGTGGACGTTCGGAGCTACTCCTTTTTCACTCCTTTTACTCCAAATTTCCCGTTTTCGATAGGAACGGAACAGTTCCGAAATCCAAACGAAAACCAAAAACACTCTATATGAAGATACCAATCTCGGCTGTCATCCGAGTTTGCCTACAAGCTCATATAGGGGAAATTCAGGAGAAACACGCACACATATGCAGTAAGCGTACATCCACCACGCTTTATTTGCACACAATTGCAGTAAGCGTACATTCACCACCAAAATGTCGGTTATTTACGAGTTTCAATGGGTATGTTCAAAAAGTAAAATAAAAGGAGCAACGAGTTATCAAGTGCTAACCCAACCTTATAAGGATAAGTTTGTGGAAACAAATTGAACGTGAAAATTTATAATCGATTTAAGTATATTCGATTGTCTTTTGTCATTATTTGTTTTCTTTCTACGATTGTTTGGTATTGTATTTCGATCTCGAATTATTGAAACAGACTGTAAACATGACAAAAAAAAAAAACGAATGAGAAATCAGCGAATCAACGCAACTGTTGTAAGACTTTAGGCGTGTTTTTTTGCAGGAAGTGACTAGACATGCCAATTATAACAGATTTTGTTAATAAAATTACTGTTTATGCGGCCCCGCAGAGCCAGGGTCCTCCGCCGGTGGGCATAATTCAAGCACCTAAAGTTTTTTTTAAGTAGTGCGAAACGCGTAAACGTACGCCCGCTTTTAATGGCCAAAAATTGTTATAACTGTTATAAATTGGCATGTCTCTAGTCTCGTCCTTTTGCAAACCTTGAGGAAATTGATCGAAAAAAAACTATGTCGCGTCGGGGCTAAGGAATTTACATGTTAAACGCAACAACAACTAATCCCCTCCAGGCAAAACTAAGAGCTCATAATTTTCGGGGGTAAACTGTTCTAACGGCGTGAATTGCATATGTACATCTAATCAATAGTTTTTATGGAAACTCCATTGTTTTCTGTGATGGCGTCGATAGATAGTCCCCAATATCATTTCTTTTTAACCAAATCCCTCCGGGCTTGCAAAAAAAAACACGGCTTTTAAGAGCATTAAGGCTCTCCAAAACCAAAGCGAATACTTCAGAACGACGACGAAACTTTCGCCTGTCTTAATTTATTTACATGGAGATTAATGGGAGTACCCACACTGGCGCGATGCGAATCTTCGAACATTATTCAGTCGTCGCATATTCGCGCGAATGTTTCGCGTTGGTTTGGGACAGCCTTTATGCTATGTATATGCGAAACCAATAGAAAACTATCGATGACCGAAATTTCAATGTATAAATTCTAACTTATCACGTTATTTATTTTATTATAGACTTTTCTGTTAAATGCCAAAGATTTAAAAATCATTGTGTAACAGCGAACTACTTACAGGATGAATTTACAAAGAAAAATTAAAAAAAGTTTCATCACGTGAAATTCGTAGTTTAATAGCAGACTTACCCTGAGGCCACACGAGCAAGTACTGGCAAGCAAGTTGGGTTCATACATTGCCTGCCAAATTCGTATCTGTGTACTGGCTGTGACGTAGGTGGCACTCCACTTGCCAAGCAAGTTGCTTGCAAGTAGGTCGTTCTTTTTCTCTACTATAGTAAACAATTTTGGTTGATCTTTCAAACAAAATGGATTGAAAAAATCAAAATACATTTTTAAAGAATATTAAAGAAAAATGCAAAAATGGTTAACAAACTTTAATAATTGAAATTATGGACAACGAAACATAGGAGGGAATAACATATACTCTAACTAAAATTCATGTACCAAAAAAAAACTACAGACTTCAAAATACATTTTGTTAGCTATCCGTCTGTTAAGCACAAATCTTTCAAATTCCATTGAAGGTTGTATACGATGTCAATGGATAAAAAAACCTCTAAAAATCCGAATTGTTTTCCATTTTATTTTCCGCTCCGGAAAAATGGATTTTTAGGGCAGTCGGTTGACATTTGGAACGAAATATTCTCGATAGGATCAAATATAATTTGTCCCCTATCTGTCAAGCCACAAACTTTCAAATTCCATTGAAGGATGTCTACGATGTCAATGGATTAAAAAACCTCGGAAAATCCGATTTTTTTTCCATTTTTTTTCTGCTCCGGAAAAATGCATTTTGAGGGCAATCGGTTGACATTTGCAACGAAATATTCACGACAGGATCAAATATAATTTGTCCCCTATCTGTCGAGCCATAGACTTTCAAATTCCATTAAAGGATGTCTACGATGTCAATGGATTAAAAAACCTCTATATATCCGAATAATTTGAAATTTTATTTTTTGAAAAGGGCAATTTTAGAGCTTTTTGGTTTTTTGTAACGAAATATTCGCAAATGTCAAATATTCTGTCAAGCAATGTCAAGTTTCGTATGAAAGTGAATTTTAACATTTTTAAAATGCAATCAAATTCCACACTAAATTTATTTTAACTTATTTTTTGCACAAAATCTAATTAATTCAGAAATTTAAATAAAAGGAACGATGATTGTTGACTATAGTTAAAAAAATGAACGCCCTACTTGCTTCTCTACTGGCTGCTCAACTGGCTTCGAAAAAGCCAAGCCAGTTGACGAGCAAGTTGCTTGGGCTTATATGTGTTAGTGAAAAAATGTGTATGTATTGCAACTTGCTTGCCAGTACTGGCTCGTGTGGCCTCCGGGTTAGCACCATTAAATTGGTGTTTTTTTCAACACATCCAGATATCCCACCTAACATCCGCCATTTTCATGTTGAAAAGCTGGTGAGTTGAAATTTTTTTAAAGATGGCTGCGTTATTTGCACATACAAAATGGTTGTTCTGGGAAAACAGAACAATCCCACCCCGTTGAATTGTTGTTGCAATTCACATCTATTCATGGACACAAAACGAAATTACAAAAACAACAATGTAAACAAATGGGTTTTGGAGGGTGATACGTACGAAAGATTGGTATCTTCATATAGAGTGTTTTTGACGAAAACGACATTACAGAACGTAGGTACAGTTATGTCGTTTTCGATTGGACGTTCGGAACTACTCCTTTTTCACTCCTTTTACTCCAAATTTCCCATTTTAGATAGGAATGGAACAATTCCGAAATCCAACCGAAAACGACATTAAACGAAATTACGTAGTAGATTATTTTTGTTGACATTTCTCTTATTAAAAATAAAATATAAAAACAAATAACCGTATTTAAATTGATATTGAGGTTAGATTTTGGCAAAATGAAGGCGTTCCATTCATCATCTACGTTCTATTCTTACTAACTATAACTATTCAGTCGTCGATTCGAGCAACTAACAAGTTCCTGTTTTGATACAAATTAAACGATCGCCCCAAATCAGTTCATCAATTTGTGCCACACCGTATTATATGTAACTGCTGGCACATTCAACTAAAAAGTTGAACTTTTTTGAAAGAAAACAATGACTGCAAAGATTTTTCTTTCAAAAAAGTTCAACTTTTTAGTTGAATGTGCCAGCAGTTACATATAATACGGTGTGGCACAAACTGATGAACTGATTTGGGACTATCGTTCAGAGGGAAGAAGAAACCCGCCTTACATACATCCCAATTACATTGGTTTTCTCTTCTATCTCTTGATTGCGAAGATTGAACCGGTTTCTCAAACTGAAAAAATTGCTGTGTCCTACGTGATTAAACATAGATGCATGCACATGCAAATAAATATGTTTCTCGGCGATGTATGTGTTGGTGTATTTCATTCCAATATTTTATTATGTGTGACGAGCTTAGTATAGTATACACGCGCAAAACATATTCTTCTCATGTGTTCGTTTGGATTTGACAGTGTTGTTCAAGTGTTTTTTTTTTCAAGCAATGCATGAACATAGTAATCCCTTTCTTTCCTTATTAAGAATAGGAGTTGAAATAGGAATATAAATTGAGACAAAGAACAATTGAATAAATGTTGTCTATGTGTTGATTTATCTCGGTCATTGATTTTAAAGTTGCTTATGTGCGCGATCATCGTTCAACTAGTGATTAAGCTATTCAGTTTCGGAAAAATTGCATTTGCGCGCCTAGCCTTAGTTTCAGAAAAATTGCATGTACGCGCCTAGCCCTAATGTCGTTTTCCAGTGGACGTTTGGAGCTACTCCTTTTTCACTCCTTTTACTCCAAATTTCGCATTTAAGAAAGGATGGAACAGTTCTGAAATCCAAACTAAAACGACATAATTATCCTTACATGGTGACTCCACGAGAAATATTTCATAGAATACTATATTGCATGCTATGAAAATTGCTCATGGAGGCTACTTATAGTATTCTTTACAAAATTTCTTGCCACATATTGCTCGGCTCATAGAAAGAAATGGATAGTATTCTATGAGAAAGCAATTTTTCGTTGGTTTGTTTGAATTTTGTTTGTTTTGTGTGATGTTGTTCTATTCTAGCAAATGAAATAATAAGCTATGAAAATGCCCAACCAACATTTTATGGCATACTATCGCTCTTTCTTTCTATCAAAAGTGACAGATGGTAATCTATGAAATATTTCAGGTGGAGACCCCGTGTTAGAGAAAAAGAATGACCCACTTGCAAGCAACTTTCTTGGCAAGTGAAGTGCCGCCTACGTCACAGGTACACAGATACGGATTTGACAGACAATGCATAAACCCAACTGGCCAGCCTCATGTGGCTTCGTGGTTAGCTACAAGATGAAATGACATGACTAAAGCCCGAACCACACTACTCTCGTGTGGTGTGTTGGAGAGTAGTGTGTCGTTATCGCTCTAATGTATTTCATATGCGTAGAGCCATTTTTGTATCGTGTGATGTGTTGTGTCGTAATCTATGAAATACATTGGAATGACAGCGACACACTACTCCACAACACACCACACGAGAGAAGTGTGGTTCGGGCTTAAATTTGCCCAGCGGAAAAAAAAATAGCTGATTGTTGATTGGATTGTGATGTTATGCATGCTCTGTGGAGTCGGGGTGTAATCTCCGGCTAGTGTAAGCGGCTAGCAACCATCGACATTCCGAAACATTCCTTAAAAATGAAACAAGTATTGAAATGAAACAGAATGTGTCATAATTGTCATACACATGATGTTGACATTTCAAATTTTCATATAAAAATCGTAACCAATCCAATTTTAAGGTATTCTTATTTTGTTGATAACTAATTTGTTAAATTTCTTTAAAAAAACAAATGAATATCAATGGTCAATAATAATGAGCATTTCATTCGTAAATGTTCGTTTGTTATTTTTTGCCAAAACACGTGATTTAGCCGGAGTTTCTGAAACAAGTGTAAATCTACCTGTTCAGGCTACAGTATCTACATTGTTGAATATCATTAGCACAGAATATAATTTAGATATAATTAAAAATAACATCATACTGGCAATTAACGAAGAGTACTGCGATAATTTGGAGGAAGTAGTATCATTAAGTTCTGGTGACGAAATAGCTGTTATTCCACCAATAAGTGGAGGTTAATAAAAAAGCGTAATACGAAACTATACAGAACCACTTAAATTAAGCCACAATGGATTCGGATTTGGATCTACTACAGTTAACACCAAACAAACTAGATGTTGGTACCATCAGTGATCTAGTAGCTGATGATAGTTGTGGTGCAATTTCCTTGTTTGTTGGAACAACACGAGATAATTTCGAAGATAAGAAGGTAAGTACTGTTGTCTCAAGCTAATTTAAGAGTCTGTCTAAAGGCACGTAATTTCGCGTACGCGAAATAGTTCTTCTACCCGCCGATAGGTGGCGCCACCGTCGACCAAATGTAAAAACGCAGATGGTTTGTGTATTTGCTAAATAAGGTGGCTGCATTCAGCCGAAGTAAAAGTGTGAGTGGTTTGTGTACTTGATAAATATGTTGCTGTATTGGATATCTTAATACCTCTATGCCAGAAAGATGAATGTGCAAAAATGAAAATGTTGAGAAATCATGTTTGAATGTTAATTGCTCTCGTAAAACGAGAAGGTTGGGTTTTTGAAAAAACATTATATTTGTAAATTATTTCCTTATTTTGCTCTTATAGCTGACATAGTTCTTATGTGGGCACCTCTTTCCTTCCCCGAGATTTGGCACATTCATCTTTCTGGCACAAAAAATTTAAAAAATAATCCCATTTATCTTTCAATAAGAATGACTTTTCTAAAGGTAAATTAAACAAAAATACCAATTGAATTCAATTTACACACATGTGGTTATGTTTTATTTAAAAAAAATGATAACTATAGCACATGATAACAATTATTTACTAATCACTTAGTTCTCATTTCAGGAATCAGAATCTTCTGAAAAGTTGGGTTCTGGTAACGTATCACGAACCTCACTGCTGTTCTTTAGATTTTTATAATCACACATTCTCTTTAATTTTTGAACTTCGCCTCCGCGATAGGTAATGCGTCTGCGCATGAACAGCGGCGATATGTTTTTTTGTTTGGGAAGTTCAGTTACTAAAAAGCCTCACTACCTACCTCACTGTTTATATGCCGTAAACTTTGTATTTTTGTTTAGATACCTATGGAATTTATTTGGCCGGAAGTTATAGTTTCTTATTTTAAGCACAGATTAGCCATATGAAGATGAGAATGTTTCGTACGTTTCACCCTCCAAAACCCATTTGTTTACATTGTTGTATTTGTAATTTCATCCCTTGTCGATGAATAGATGTGAATTGCAACAACAATTTAACCAGGTATGTGAAGATCCCTACTGTCTATGTGTGAGGTTTCTTTACACACATTCTCATTTTTTATCTGATAACTGCCAGTTCAAGCTTATAGGCAAACCAAAATGGCTGCTGTTATAACTATAACCTTTAAGTTAAAAGTGTCAACACGTTGAACATGCCCAATAATCTTATGTTTGCCAATTTGTTGTGACCGTGGTTCTAAATATTTCCAAAGGGTTTGGATAAAAAATAACACGACTGACTACTCTGAAATCCTTTTTACAAGTGTTTTATTCAAGAACGAAAAAGTAGTTCACAATTATAAACATAAGATTATTGGGCATGTTCAACGTGTTGACACTTTTAACTTAAAGGTTATAGTTATAACAGCAGCCATTTTAATTTGCCAACTAGCTTGAACTGGCAGTTATCAGATAAAAAATGAGAATGTGTGTATAAAAATCTCACACATAGACAGTAGGGATCTTCACATACCTGGTTAAATTGTTGTTGCAATTCACATCTATTCATCGACAAGGGATGAAATTACAAATACAACAATGTAAACAGATGGGTTTTGGAGGGTGAAACGTACGAAACATTCTCATCTTCATATGGCTAATCTGTGCTTAAAATAAGAAACTATAACTTCCGGCCAAATAAATTCCATAGGTATCTAAACAAAAATACAAAGTTTACGGCATATAAACAGTGAGGTAGGTAGTGAGGCTTTTTAGTAACTGAACTTCCCAAACAAAAAAACATATCGCCGCTGTTCATGCGCAGACGCATTACCTATCGCGGAGGCGAAGTTCAAAAATTAAAGAGAATGTGTGATTATAAAAATCTAAAGAACAGCAGTGAGGTTCGTGATACGTTACCAGAACCCAACTTTTCAGAAGATTCTGATTCCTGAAATGAGAACTAAGTGATTAGTAAATAATTGTTATCATGTGCTATAGTTATCATTTTTTTTAAATAAAACATAACCACATGTGTGTAAATTGAATTCAATTGGTATTTTTGTTTAATTTACCTTTAGAAAAGTCATTCTTATTGAAAGATAAATGGGATTATTTTTTAAATTTTTTGTGCCAGAAAGATGAATGTGCCAAATCTCGGGGAAGGAAAGAGGTGCCCACATAAGAACTATGTCAGCTATAAGAGCAAAATAAGGAAATAATTTACAAATATAATGTTTTTTCAAAAACCCAACCTTCTCGTTTTACGAGAGCAATTAACATTCAAACATGATTTCTCAACATTTTCATTTTTGCACATTCATCTTTCTGGCATAGAGGTATTAAGATATCCAATACAGCAACATATTTATCAAGTACACAAACCACTCACACTTTTACTTCGGCTGAATGCAGCCACCTTATTTAGCAAATACACAAACCATCTGCGTTTTTACATTTGGTCGACGGTGGCGCCACCTATCGGCGGGTAGAAGAACTATTTCGCGTACGCGAAATTACGTGCCTTTAGACAGACTCCTAATTTAAATACAAAATATGCTATGAACGGTGAATGACAAGTTGTTATCAGCATTTATTTATTATTGGTCATCAATTCAAACATGAACGTGAAGTATGTGAAACCGTTCGAGCGTAAAGTTTTGAATTTAATTAACAAAAAATTATAGTAAATTGCAAGCAATGTTACCTACCGATCCACTAAACATAAACGACATAAACGTATAAAGCTGCTAACTCCATTTTTTTAAGAAGAAAAAATTCTACATAAATTGAATGAATCATTTATAATTTTGAAAATAGCATTTCTGGAACACCTATAAAATTCCAAACAAATCAAAAATTTAACACAAGTAGTGCTCAAACAAAATGCTTGGCCAACACTTGCAAACAAAATTTCAAAGTTCATTGGAGCAGTTTTCTTAAAGAAATATTTTTTTTAATAAATTTTCATTAATATAAAATTGATATGCCACTTTAAAGCATGTATTTAATTATATACCTAAAAACGTAATTTTAAAAGAATTCACTAACCCATTTTCAGAATATTGATTTTAAAAAAAGGAAAACTTATTTTTTTTTCCAATTTTCATATGCAATATCATTTCGGCTAAGAAGTCCATCTCGTTTATATTTTTCTATTGAAAATTGTTATAGCTAATGAGTCAAAAATAAAAAAACTTTCTATGGCAGGTACTGTTGATATACGTTTTTGCTAAATATGACTTTTATTTGTTATTTGCAGTTGCTCTCATTAAGAGAACAACTATGTTTGTTGTCAAGTCTTCTAAAAGTTTTCTAACATTTTTTGGATTGAAAGAAGAAAAGAGATAGCTTTACTTTACGAAAATGTAGATATCGAAATATAGCTTGTGAGAAGTTAGCCTTTAAATATTTCAATGTTTGATCTCTTAATTATAGGTTGTTACCCTTGAATATGTTGCCTATGAACCGATGGCTATCAAAATGATGAAGCAGATTTGCGATGGCATTCGCAATAAATGGAATGATGTTTTTAAAATCGCTATATACCATCGCCTGGGCTTAGTGCCGGTCAAGGAAGCCAGTGTTGTAATTGCAATTTCATCACCACATCGCCAAACAAGCTTAGATGCTGTACAACATGCAATCGAAGAACTTAAAAAAACCGTTCCCATTTGGAAGAAAGAGAAATACGATGCCAACGAATCCGCCTGGAAAGAAAACAAAGAATGTCAGTGGCTTAAAAATCTTCATAAAGACAATTGATTAATTAACGCTATAAATAGTTTGTACCTGTTGATTTATAATAATATTAAATTGAATATTATACTATTGTTAATATTTAAAATAAAATGCTTTAATTTTTGTTACAAAATATCCAAAGTTGTTTTTTGTTTATGTTAATTCACTTCCAGGCCCGGATATTCCTAGGAAATTAAAACGAAATAGATTGGATTTCGATGACTGCCAAGTTGAAACTGATTCGATTTCTCAAAATCTCGTTCAAATTGCTGCCGATGAAAAAGAAATCATCCGAAGGATTCATTGTTTTGTTGAAAAAAAACGCGAAGAAATAGATTTGAATAATATTCGAGACTTCACAGCAGCAAATAACAGGGTAAAAGATGATATTAAGACCGAAGAGTCCGATGAAAACTCATCTTGTGCGAGAACGAATAGCATCTTTATCAAGCAAACGGATTCTAAGGGTCACCTAAGGGGTAACTTTCATGTTAAATTCATATTCTTAATCATAAATAATATTTTTTTTTTCTATTAGTTCGTCGAGTTAAAAATCGTATTGGACCACAAATCAAACCCGACTACCTTCAAGCTCTTGATAAACTCATGACAAACGACCCGGATACGGAAATGCGAATCAAAGAAGAATTAGTTGAACATGAAGAGGACACTGGATTGACAGATATGCCCGTCGGTCTGAGAGAACGATTGCAAAATGTTGAGATTCATTTGAATATGGGAGCTATTAATCCAAAGCATATCTTTGAAAGGATTAAAGCGATTGAAGATAAGATTTTGCATTTAGAATCACTCTCGCCCGAATACAAACACTTTTTGGTAATTTAGAAAAAGATGTCCTTATTTTGATCTTCATTGAAAATGCCTTTTTTTCAGATGGAAAAACCTTTATATATACCGGAAGCACCGAAACCTTTTATGAAAAAAGTTTACTCGATTGAAGAAATTGATTCATTGATTGAAGAAGTGAGATCTGAAGTCGAAGATCAGAAGGACCAAACTATTTAAAAAAAAATTTAAATATATAGTTAAGTGTGAGGTTAATATTAAGTTTTCCTTAAGTTAAATGAACATGTAGTCTGTTAGATAAATTTGTTTCAATATTACAAACAATTGTAAGAAAATGGATTGTATACTTTTGGAAATTTTTAATTGGCTATTGCAAAGTTTAGAATCAGTGGAGCGTAACAATTCAATACGACTTTTTACATAGCCATTTGGCATAGACTATTATGAATATTATACAAATAATACAATCAATTAGAACATTTACATTAGTAATGAAGAGAAAATAAAAATATTTTAAATTTTAAATATTTTATTTTTCACTTTCTGTACTCTTCTTCTTCAAGAAAGCAAGTTAAGAAATACCCTTGAAATTCATCAAAGGTGGTTGCGAGAAGCCCAATATCTCATACGCTACGTTACATTGTTGGACTGTTGATGGTAAAATGGGAATAAAATTTACCACGAAATGATTTCATTCGGAATGTATTGGTGTCGGGGGCTGTAATCGCATTTGAGTTTTTGTTCTGGGAGAATTTATCCCGAGGGAGATTAGCAGAAATACGTTCGGGTAAACAAGAGATTCCCGGTAATATTAAATTATTGGAGTGGTGTTATGGCGTTTCTCGCAAATTCTACAGCAAAGTTACATACTGCGTTAAAGTCTTTCTCAGTTGAATTTTTTTAGTTGTATATTGTTGATTTTCCAAGTGGTGACAGCTTAAAGCCCGTACAGAATGGTACAAAATGTAGGATTCCAAAGTTAGACATTTGTACTTCTCATAAAAGGTTTCCAAACCTACCTTTATCTACCAACCAGGTAGTACCAGGTACTCATCTCAACTGAAGATTGAATTTAAAATCTTTTGAAAAATTGTTGGGGACAGCTAACGAGCAAAGAAGATATTTTCTATTATCGGAATTAGTTGGAAGCAGAAGAATTCCTCAGATGGAATTAACGATGGGGTCAACAGTTTCATTCCACCTGAACTAGTTAGTTCTTCTGCCCACGAGTCGTCTCCCATAGACGCATACGTCGCTTGTTTGCGAGCTGTGAGCTGTATTTAGTCGTCTGGACACTCTGGTGAAATGTCGGACATTGTTTTATCTATGACGAGACGCTTTTTGTGCAGAAGGCTAGGCGTAGAGGAATCGTGTTTGCATGGTGCTTAGTGTGTAGAAGGCCTTAGTAATCAAAGAAGTAGCATTGAGCGAAATGAACGGGCAGACAGAAGAGGTTAACCTTTTCATATGGCACTCACAACACTCACTATCTACAATAAATACCGAACAAATAATCAGATATGCAGATCGTTGCAAACAGTATGGAACAAAGCTAGGAATTCTGCACAATACCAACTTACTGCCGTAATTGTGGGGGTCAGCAGAAAAATTAAAAAGCAGATCATTTCCTTTGTAGAAGTTTAGATGTCTTGCTTTGAACAGAACGAGAGCATAATCATTAAGAGAGGAATATTTCTCTTACGATCTTAACGAACTGGAAAATCAAAAATTTTGATCTATTTTCATACAGTGCCCATACAAACACACATAAGTGGATTGTTTTGGTTCCAGTACCAGTTAATCATTTTCAAACCTGGTTAACGATTGTAAGAAGAACCAAGCAGTTTTGGAAAAATGGGTCTTTTTTAGAAGGAAGTGACTTCATATATGATAATTAAAGTGTTTTTGTTTTGTTATAACTTTGTAGGACCTAAGGTCTTTTAAATGCAACCTGAACTGCACGGCACTAGTTAGAAGGAATATAATGATACTACTTGTTTACAAAAAGTACTACTTATGTGCCCGGTTGCATACCTTGAGCACCTAGTTTTTCAGTCACTGGAAGCGCGTTGAATTTTGTTATAAATTGGCATTTTTTAGTGTCTTTCTTTCTACGAATGTACTACTGCAATCTTAAACCAGTAACATTCAATATATCTCACGGAAGTGACTCTAGACATGCCAATTATAACAGTTTTGGTTTTATAAGATGTTTATGCTGTTCCGAAGGTCCATGGCCCTCAACCGGTCGGCATACTTCGGGCAAGTTTTTCATCCGTTACACAATCGGGATGACGAAATTTCGATCAAACCTGACAAATACGATGAAAGAGAAAACAAAAGAAATAGGTCCCAGTTTAAAATGTACGTTTAAATAATTTACAGATAAAAAAAGAACATCATCGATTACTTCCAAAATGATGTTACTTTGTATTCATTTTGTGAAATTCATTATAGTGAGCCAATAAACTTCCGACAACCAAGAATAAGCAAAAAAAAAAAAAACGATCAAATTTTAGTTCCTACTTATTTTTATTAAGAATAACAGTAAATACGATGAATAATAAAATTATATGTGAACTCCCATCTTTACTTTGCTCCAGGTGTCGTAAACTTGGACAGACTTTCTAGGAAGCCAATGTACGAAGAATGTTCGTAGGCTGTACTGAAATCCGACAGTTTTTCGGCGAACTCATTGCTGATGCCCTTCTCTTCCAACAAATTCATCAAGAGATCGTACAAATATCCATCGAGAACGTCTCCAGCAACGGCGTACACCTTTTCGTTCCATTCACCCTCAAAGATACACAGCTCATCGATTCCAAATACATCATTATATTCGCCCTCCTGGGCTGTCCCTTGCAAGAACGAGCAAGTGAACGACAAAGTTTTGTTGTTCTTGATAATGTCAACCTCGAAGGTGGGTTTGCTGCGCATCTCTGCCATGTCGGGCTTCTCGGAGCTGCCCATATCGGCTTCTGAATTTGCATCGTCGGCATCGACGGTGTGATTGACATTGAAGCTGATGATTATTTTTTCTCCATCGATTTGTTTCACAAGCTCGACATCGGCGCCGTACAGGTTGACATTGAAACCGTCCACAGATGTTGGTACAGCTTTGATGTTTTGAGCTTTCTTCTCTGCGAGAATCTCTTCGGTTAGGAACTCAACCAATTCCTTGGCACTTTTGGTGTGGGCAAAGCGAGGAGCAGTGGGACCGGCCGCTGCAATAGTGGGTTGTAGACTTTGTGCATTGCCGTTCAATGTGAATGGAGTGACCGACACTGTCTTTGGCAGTAGACTTAAATTACGCACTTGGTTGATATTTTTCAGTGTATTGCACGAAATTGTGCTGATTTTTGAAATACCTCTGAAGAGTGCCGACATTTTAAATTATTTTTACGTAATTTTTCAGTAGAGCAGCAGACCGGCTTTGGAGAAAACTTTGCTTTTGACACACGTGTGGGGAATGACAGTTGACAGCTAAGCTATCGAAAGGAATATTTGGAATTGGAAGAGGGCTTTTAGCCGTTAGCTGATTATCTATAAAAAAAAAATACTTTAGGGTGTTAACATAAGGCGTTTTTGATAGTTTCCGTCTATTTTACTCCTTTCTGATTCCAATCGAATTTGGAACCTCCACCGGACTTCAGTGCCAAACAAGCAACAAAAAAATCAATAGTTTGACAGAAAAATATGTAGGGAAAACAAAAACATGTGATTGTGATTGGTCGTCCCTACATATTTTTATGTCAAAATTAGAAAGACAGTCTTAAATAACTCTATCTCAAAGCATATGATCGTAGCAGAACGATGTCGAGTTCTTGACCAACCAAATATGAAATAAGGCCTGGCACCCACTAGTCAGCTTTTAGTTGCTTGGAGTTGCCACCAACTTAAATTTGTTCCATGTTGGCATGTTGCTGACAACTAATGTCGTTTTCGGTTGGATTTCGGAATTGTTCCATTCCTATCGAAAATGGAAAATTTGGAGTAAAAGGAGTGAAAAAAGAGTAGCTCCGAACGTCCACTCGAAAACGACATAAGTTCCGTGAGCAACTTTAAGTAGCCGGCAAAAAAATTGCCTCCCATATGTAATTGAATCGGGAGCATTTTAAGTCGTTTTCGTTTGGATTTCGGAACTATTCCATTCCTATTGAAACTGGGAAATTTGGAGTAAAAGGAGTGAAAAAGGACTAGCTCCGAACGTCCACTCGAAAACGACATTAAACTTTGCTACGGTGACCAACTTCAAGTTGTCTAGTGGGCGCCAGCCTGATACATTTATTTTTGAACACACCTTGTATCATTTCAATAGCATTCCTCGGAATTTTGACATTTCACTCGAGGTAATTTTGACATTTGACTGACATCGAAAAAAACTTTCACAAAACCAAAATTTCCCAAGAGTTTTATATTTTATAGTTACAAAATAAAGAATTTCTTTCACATTCTGTGATGTTGTATTTTATTTTAATTTTTACTTCAATTACAAAATAAAATAATGAAAACCAGATTCAATTCATTTGACATCGTTTGCGGTGTCACCGAGTTACAAAAGTTAGTACAACATTTTCACTTTTTTGTTTTCTTTGTTCTACAACATTTCTAATAAAACAAATTAATTTAATCAAACAGACTCGTTGGGCTACGTGTTAACCAAATATACGACATCGATAACAAAACGTTTCTCATACGTCTACAACAACACGAAACAAAATGTGTTCTCCTGTTGGAATCCGGCATTCGCTTTCACACCACAGCCTTTGAATGGCCAAAGAATATGGCTCCATCTGGCTTCAGTATGAAACTTCGCAAACATTTGAAGAACAAGCGATTGGAGAAGTTGACCCAACTCGGTGTTGATCGTATTGTCGACTTCCAATTTGGCATGAATGAAGCAGCTTATCATATTATTCTTGAGTTGTACGATCGTGGTAACATCATTCTCACTGACCACGAGCTGAATATTTTGTATATACTTCGTCCTCATTACGAAGGCGAAGAAGTTCGATTTGCAGTAAGGGAGAAGTACCCCACTAATCGAGCGAAGGAGGCTTCGGAAGAACTCACCGAGGACAAAGTCAGAGAAGTTCTTGCTTCGGCAAAATCTGGAGAGAACCTTCGAAAGCTTCTCTTTCCTTACCTAGATTGCGGTCCAACAGTCATAGAACATGTTCTTGTAAAGAACTCCCTCATCGACTGTGTTTTCAAAGGAACCGCAGAGCAGACAGAAACCATTGAGTCGGAGAAACCAGACCAGAAGAAGTCTCGCAAGCAAAAGAAAAAGGAAGGAGGTTCTGGGAATGCTCGTGCTTTTGATATGGAAGCAGACTTGCCTAAGCTCATGCAAGCTATCAAAGAAGCCAATGAAATTCTTGCCGAAGGCCGAACTATATCCCCCAAAGGCTACCTCATTCAGAAAAAAGAAGCGAAACCAACGGAAGCTGGAGACCCACAGGAGTTTCTGTACCAAAACATTGAATACCATCCTTATAAGTTTCAGCAGTTCAAAGATCAACCTTTAGCTGAGCATGATTCTTTTATGTTTGCGGTCGATGAGTTTTATTCAACGTTGGAAGGTCAAAAGATCGACATGAAGACACTGCATCAGGAGCGAGAGGCTTTGAAGAAACTATCGAATGTCAAAAAAGATCATGCCAAACGTCTTGAAGAACTTACAAAAGTCCAAGAGGTAGACAAACAAAGGGCTGAGCTGATCACCCGCAATCAGGCACTGGTTGATAATGCCATTTTAGCCATCCGAAGTGCCATTGCCAATCAGATGTCTTGGCCAGATATTCACGAATTAGTCAAAGCAGCCCAGACAAATGGTGATCCAGTTGCGAGCACTATTAAGCAGCTGAAATTAGAAATAAACCATATATCCTTGCTGCTCGCTGATCCGTATAGAGTTCAGCCTGACGATGATGATGAAGATGTTGAGGAAGATGGTGATGATTATATTCCAACCATGGCTGTGGATGTTGATCTTGCTCTATCGGCTTGGGCGAATGCCAGAAAGTTTTACGATCAAAAACGCAATGCAGCGAAGAAGGAACAAAAGACAATCGACGCTTCGCAAAAAGCTTTGAAATCAGCCGAGAGGAAGACTCAGCAAACGCTGAAGGATGTCCGGACTATATCTACTATTTCCAAAGCGAGGAAGGTCTACTGGTTTGAGAAGTTTTATTGGTTTATCAGTTCGGAGAATTACCTGGTTATTGGCGGACGTGATGCACAGCAGAACGAATTGATTGTGAAAAGGTAATCGCACACTTAAGTCTTTGTTATTAAGAATTATAGGGTTAAAAATGTCTTCAAACTTTCCCAGGTATGTATAGTTTTTTAAAGCTACAGTAGTTCTATTCATATAGAAATGTTTGTATGAGGTATATTAAAGCATTCTTGGTGAAGATGATACAATTCAGGGTGGCATTGCAATTTTTCTTTAATTATTTTCCTTCCAGTTTATAAAACTAAAAATTTTGTTTATTTGGCTGTTAACCGCCAACTTCACTTCCCCCACCCAAAACTTCTTCCATTAAGACGAACAAGTATCCTACAACACATTCCATGACGTAATCGACTTCTATGTCAAATTACCCTCGAATACCTGCATCTGCAGCCGTTCAAGCGTAATTGAAAGAAAAGGTTATGTAAGGTTATTGGGCTGTTAGAGATTCTTATTCCTATCAAACTAAGATCGATGTATATACTTTGTGATACCCTTGAGGGTATCCTAATAAGTTAACCTATAAGTTTTCATGGATTATAAAACCATCTAGAGCCATTAATGAATTTCGACAGTTTTACACCAGAAAAGTTGAGAGTTCTTCTAAGTTATTAAGGAAGTAGCTTCCTAGGTGTTTATTTTTTAGTTGCGAGAGAGCTAGGACATACGAAGTTAGAAGGGTTTTCATGTGGTTCTTCATCGCCACAACCTCTGCATAAGTCATTTGTGCTGAGTGTTTTCTTGTGGTACTTCAGTAGATTGTGTCCAGTAACGGTACCTAGGCAGTAGCAAAATGCCGAGGCATACTGAACAATATTTGCAACACCAACCAAGTCAAACTCTGCTGGGTTCCTGGACATAGCAATATAGAAGGGAATGCAGATGAACTGGCAAGGAAGAGGCCAGTATCAAATAGGGAAAAAAATAGCCAATTAGATATGGGACCAGACGTTCCAATTGGAGTGATCAAAAAGAAGATAGACATAATTATTGAAAGAGCAAATCAATAACTCCTGGATGTCCAGGAACGATTGCGTTATCTCAGTCTAGACTCTGTACTCACTTAGATCGGTCGCTTGCCCCAAGTCGTACACGATCCATACTTTTGCTTTTTGCTTAACAATGTACTCTGTGTGTTCTAAATGCTCAAATTCCATAACTACCGATTTATCCCTATCGTGTGGCTTATGCGGTTCAAAATCACATACTGAATGTTGTGACATATCCAGTGACCTCATAAAATATATCATAGATACAGACAAATTATTTTATAAATGCGATAAATGTGTAAATAGTCGAATTGACTTGTGCATACAAAAAATTAATGATCTCTTTGCACTCTTGCAAGAGAGCATAAGCGTGCTAAGTAAATACGTTCAACCTTTGGACCCGAAATCCCAATGCATTGACCCAAATTCTAACTTGAATACCAGCCGTGACATTCGCAGTACTACTCGAATTCAACGTAAGCCTAGGGTAGATGAAGTTCCAAAGCATAAAACTGAAAAAAAAGTCAACAACAATAATAATTCTTCGTCATCTTCTTTATCCCGTTTTTCGTCTTCCAATAGCAAATGCTCTCCAGCCAACTCTCGCTTGGGTATTGCTGCGGCAAGTACATCAAATAAAAAAAATGCATATAATGCTCGTTTGTCATCATCTTTTCCTAACACACGTAATATTGATTCCATCAATAAGAAGAAGAAAATTGATTTGCCTATGAGTGATAACGTTAATGTTTCGGGTGCTCATTCTAATAAGGAGCTTAATATTGAAGCTGCAAATGGTGTTGTTGTTGTTTCACATGCTGATACTGCTGCGGATGGTACCCGTGCCGTCGTTGTTCCTGATGCTGATGCTGCTGCGACTGTTGGCGATTGTATTGTTGCTGTTTCTGATGCTGAGGTGCATGCCGTTGATGGGAATGTTATTAATAAAGGTGCCGCAGGTGTTTTATCGTTTGCTGATGTTGTTGATGGTGATTTTGCTGCCGCTGTTGTAAATGGTGCGGTTTTTGTTGCCGATGATTCTGGTGGTAATGAATTCAAAAATACTAAGGGCACCGCAGGTGTCGTAGACTCTGGTGGTACAAATTGTTTTCAAATACCACCTCCTCCTAAATGCATTATTAAATCGGGTAAAAATATAGACGCTGATGTTTTGAAGAATAATGTTTTTAGTAAAATGAGATGGTTCCATTTATCCAGTTTTAGAAAGGAAACATCTACTGAGGATATAATCTCATACATCCAATCTAAAACTCAAATTGATGCGTCCATTTTCCCTTGCTATAGGCTTGTAACGCTCAACTGTGATGAAAATAAGCTTAGATTTGTAAATTTTAAAATTGGAACTCCGCTGGAATACGTTAATTTGATTTTTAACTCTGAGCTCTGGCCTAAGGGAGTACGAATTCGCATATTCAACTTCAGGCCAAAAATCGCTCTTGTGACCTAGTCAAATTTTCAATCACTCCCGATGTTGGAAATTTTACTATTGCTGCTGATGCATTTGTCACTCATGACAAGGTTGTTGCTGTTGATGATGTTGTTGCCGATTTTATTGTTGACGATCTTGTAGCTGTTGGTGAATTTGTTATCACTTATAATACTATTGTTGCTGATGAAGATTATGTTGCTGTTGAAGATTGTGT
Source organism: Leucozona laternaria (assembly GCA_932273885.2). NCBI lineage: Eukaryota > Metazoa > Arthropoda > Insecta > Diptera > Syrphidae > Leucozona > Leucozona laternaria. Next base: position 195,801,203 of record OW026366.1, on the reverse strand, counting down.
TGCTGTTGATGCTGCTGAAGTTGATGTTGCTGATAATGACGATATGGTTGTCGTTTCCGATGTTTATATTGCTGAAGTTGTTGTTTGTGGTGATATTGATGTTAATGAAGAAAATGAGATTCCCATGGTTAAAGCTAAATTCTCCTGCTACTATCAAAACGTTGGGGGCATGCGCACCAAATCTAACAGCTTTTGGCTTGCTTCCTCAGATTGTTCATATGATTTAATATCTATCACTGAAACTTGGCTATGTGATGGTATTCTCACCACCGAATTTTTCGATAAGCAGTTTAATGTGTTCCGCAAAGATCGGCATTTGCCGGGCATAGATATGGTTGGTGGAGGAATAATGATGGGTATTCGATCTGGTTACCTTAGTCAGGAAATACCTCTACAGCATTCTTCAGTGGAGCAAATGTGTGTTCGAGTCGATCTGCCGGATAATAGATTTGGTTCCAGTTCTCTAAGTATTTATATATTTTTATCTTATATTCCACCTAAATCTAATGATGAAATTTATACCTTGCATTTTATTAACATTTTTAATATCTTAGAATATATTAATGATAGAGATCATGTAGTTGTTCTAGGTGATTTTAATTTTGGCAATGTAAATTGGGTGTATTCGCATGAAGACAAATGTCTGGTTCCTCTGAATGTATATAGTAATACCGAATCTAATTTTTTGGATTCTATTATTTCTCTTAGCCTAGTTCAAATCAATAATGTAAAAAATTCAATCGGAAGGACACTTGACTTAGTCTTTATAGATCACATTGCTAACGCAAATCTCTGCGCAGTTGATATTCCTCTGTTAGAAAATAGTATACATCATAAAGCAATTCAGTTCAACTTTGATTTTTTATGTAAAATTGCTAAATTTGAAAATGATGATTATAATTTTGATTTTGTAAAGGCTGATTACATTGGTATCAATAATTTTTTATCCGAAATCGAATGGAATTGTTCATTTAATAGTAAATTAGAAGAAAACTTTGATTATCTCATGAGTATTATAAATAGTGCTTTTACTAACTTTGTTCCAATAAAAAAGATTAGGAAGAACAACAAACCAATATGGTTCAATAGACGCCTTCTTAATTTAAAAAATGCAATGAATAAAAAGTACAAGAAGAGTAAGGCTAATCCATCTTTCCATGATGAATATTTGAGAACAAAGAAGGAATATGAGTTTTTAAAAAAGTTTTTATTCAAACAGTATCTTTTATCTGTTGAGATTGATATGAGGAATAATCCGAAGGCATTCTGGTCATTCCTTAATAGTAAGAGAAAAACAATTCGTTATCCCAAAAATATGACTTACGATGGTACAGTTTCAAAGTGTGAAGAAGATATTTGTGACATGTTTAGTTCGTTCTTTCAATCTAATTTTGTTGAGGATGTAGATTTTTCAATCATAAATGATAACATTTATAGGGGGGGTAATATAACGGATCTTGGCAGTTTAATTTTATCTGAGAATGAAGTGAAGGCTGAGTTGTTGAGTCTGGATTCAAATATTGTTTGTGGTCCTGAAAACATTCCACCTATATTTCTCAAAAAGTGTTCCGACTCTATGGCTAAAGCACTTACTCCGATCTTTAACTTATCTTTGCAAACAGGAGAATTTTTGGATTCTTGGAAAGTTTATTTATAACTCCAATTTTTAAATCCGGGTCAAGGCAAAATATATCCAATTATCGTCCTATATCTAAATTACCGTTGATTCCAAAAATTTTTGAAGCAATCGTTAAACGAAGAGTGTATTATGAGGTGAAAAACTTTATTTGTGAACAGCAACATGGATTTTTTACCGGTAAATCTACTGCTACTAATTTGACATTATTTTCGAATCATATAAGACTGGAATTGGAAAATCGTTGTCAGGTGGATGTTATATTTACTGACTTTGCTAAAGCCTTTGATAGGGTTCAACATCAAATTTTGATTAAAAAGTTGCAGCTGATGGGATTTCATTCCTCACTCCTTAAGTGGTTTTCAAATTATTTAACTGGCCGAAGGCAATTTGTTCGTATTGGTAATAAAATGTCAAAGGTTATCTTTAATCGATCGGGGGTTCCGCAGGGTAGTCATTTAGGTCCTATTTTGTTCCTTCTTTTTATTAATGACCTTCCTATGTACTTAGAGCATTCAAACTGCTTACTTTACGCGGATGACCTGAAGATTTTTAAGTCCTTAAGTAGCATTAATGACTGTAGACTTCTTCAGGAGGACCTTAATAATGTTGTCAATTGGTGTATGATTAATAGACTGCATTTTAATATTTCAAAATGTAATATACTTTCTTTTTTCATGTGTCGCAATCCTATTTATTTTATCTATTCGCTCTCGAATTCTGAACTCACCAGAGTCAATTTTAAAATGGATTTAGGTGTTATTTTCGATCATAAACTTAGTTTTATACATCATTATGACTATATAATTGCTAAAGCCAATGCCATGTTAGGATTTCTTAGAAGGAACTCTCAAGACTTTTCAGATCCTCATGCTTTGAAATCTATGTACACATCTTTAGTAAGATCAATATTGGAATACTGCTGTGTTATATGGGATCCATATTATATATGTCACACTAAGAGAATTGAAAACGTTCAAAAAAGATCTACGCGTTTTGCTATTGGAAAGCTGCATTGGAATTTTTCTCCATCTTATATAAGCCGTTGTAAGCTTCTTGGGTTGATTGAACTTCAAACCAGAAGAAAATATTTTTTAATAATGCTGGCCAGAGACGTCCTTATGAACCATATTGTGTGTCCTCCTCTTCTATCTCTTTTCAATATTTATGCTCCGGTTAGATCTATAAGATCTAGAGATTTTTTTTTAATTGAGTACCATAGAACGAATTATGGCTGTAGTGATACTATTTCTAAATCCTGTACTGCTTATAACTCTATTTGCAATGTAATCGACCTCAGTGAAACTAGATGTATTTTTAAACAAAATGTCCTTAATGTGATTTAAATGCATATAAATTTGTACTTATGTATGTATACTTTATAGTTACTTATATTAAAATATAATCTTTTTAGTTACATTTATTTATTATTATTATTGCTATTATAGTTATATTTATTATTATTATTTAATTAATTTTACATTTTAAGATATTGGTAGTCTGATAGAATTAATCGACAGATGAATAAATAAATAAATAAATAAAGCTTATGGCCTAGAATTAATGATAAGAAAACTCAGTATATTCTATCGCTGAGTAAAAAGAATATAAGAATCTTGATAGATGTACTAACGGGACACTGTGCCATTGGCACAATGGTCACTAGATTGGGTGTATTAGCACCCGATGTCTAAAGGAGCTGTCAGGTTGTCGAAGAAATTGAAACCATTAAACACCTGCTCTGCGATTGTCCAAACCTTCAAACAAATCGCCTCCGATATTTTGGAAACAGATTTGTTTGAGAACTGGACGATCTAGCGCAGGTCTCAATGGCAAACATGAGAAAATATATAGAGAGCACAGGCTGGTTCGTAAATGAACCTATGCAAGTCATTTGTTTAGAAGCATCTCTGCTTTTTCGATTAAGGGGATCAAAATGGACCAGTAGACCCCCCAGTAGAACCTAACCTAACCTAACGGTACCTACAAGAAAGTACAGTAATTTCTTATTTAGTGCTAAGATCCTATCTGTCTTCCCCTTGTCAAAACACAGCCAAAGTTTCTTGGTATTCACACAAGAGACGAGTAGGGTCCATCTTACATTTTTTTTTCTCAAGAATTTTCTTTGACACAGTCTGTTTAAAAATTTGAAAGCCTTTAACAACATGTTTGGACACATCAAATTAAAATCTCTTTTCTGTTTCATTGTTCTCAAAACTGATTTACAGGACTGAATTTAAAACGAGACGTAAGTTCATCAATTTGGTTTACATACTGAATAACTTCAATTGACTGATTTATTTCTGCCACACTATCCACAAAAAAAGCATTAAAATTATTGGCAATATCTTTTGGGTTGTTAATTGTAACACCATTAAAAATGATATTCTCTTCAATTTCACCTTTTTTTTGATCCCATCACATATGTTTTTAAAGTTCTCCACATACTTTTTTGATCCGTTTGCATAAGAATTTTATTTTGCACAAAAAATTCTGCCTGACTAGGATCAATTGATGATCGAATTCATGCCAGCTCGTCTCCTTTCTCATTTCGATGACAGAGAGTGCTTTTATGGTTGTCAATGAAGAAGGTAATATCAGCTGGCGGTATCTCCAACATTGAAAGCTGTTCACCTGCTTTGGTTATTGCCAAAATCTCAGCTTGGAAGACGCTGCTGTTGTCAGGGAGTCTATATGAGCCGGCTAAGTCAAGGGTTTCCGAATAGAATCCCGCTCCAACTCCTCATACCATTTTTGATCTATCGGTAAAGACTGCTACTGTTGGTTCATTGATATGTGGTTGGGTGACTTCCTATTTTTGTCTACTAGGGATGTTAGAAGTGAAAGCTCTATAGAGCCTACTTGACTGTGTTTTCAGACATTTGTTTGGCAAAAGCCAGACAGTTACGTGTGTACCCGGCTTTAGTCGTAGTGCACATTTTGTTGCTGATTCTTGTACAAATAAGTGAAGAGGCTTAAGATTAATGATGGCTTCAATTCGCGCTGTCGGGGTGGTTCTCATTGCTCTTGTGATCCCAATGCATGCCATTCTTTGTGCTTTGGTTAAAGTTTTAAGATTGGTAGCTTTTTCTACCGCATTCCACCAAATTATACAACCATATCTCACTATTGCCGTGTAAAGCCAGGTTTTTCCGAATATTCTGTTGCAGGAGTAGAGGGTAAACATTGCCTTCTGAGCTCTTTCTTTGATATTCAGACTTCAATTTAGCTTTTTGTCTAGAATTACTCCTAGATACTTTGCACTATCTGAAATCCTAAGTTGAAGGACAAACATCCAAACTAAAATATTGCTAATAAATTATTAATTAGAGAGTTGTAAGTCACTAGGCCCTGGTTCTCCACGAGTTGTTGCGCCACCAATTTATTATTCTATTTAAACATATATATTATATTGTTAACTTGAATTTATGAATCGTCGGACACAGAAATGTAATGAACCCATTTTGAGTACGCCGCACAGGACTCGATTCTATGAAATTCCTAAAAATCAAAACAAAATAAATTCACTTTACCCAGGATTGACTTAGGTTTTTTTGACAACCCCAAGAGTTGCCTGTTTGTGGTGATCTTCAACTGGGAGAAGAGTTGAGTCTGTTTGTGTTTGAGTCTACTCAGAGCTTTCTGATATTAAATAAATATATCAAAGTTCGGTTAATCATCGTTGAGGCTAAGAGGGTCAGTAAATTCGATCGATTTCATAACTGGCCATAAAGTAGGTATAAAATACTAAACACACATTTCACACATTCATTCCATTTATTTTTTAGTTTTAGCAAGTTAGATTAAAAGTAAAAGAACTTAAACTTTTTGTCTTATAACATTACACGCAAATTGAAGAACGTTTGCTGTATCCAACATGGAAAATATTTTTGGTCGAATAATCAACGCATTTAACTAAAGTTAGTCATTTAAACTTACATCAAAAGTTATTAAACTGTCTATTTAATGTTTTTCAATTTTTAACACATAAAAACATAACCTATTGCTTTTATATTATTTGTTATTAATAAAGTTATCTTCTACTCATAGATACATGCGACCAACAGACATATACGTTCACGCTGAAATCCAAGGTGCATCAAGTGTGGTTATCAGAAACCCAACCGGAGCAGAGGTTCCTCCCAAAACACTTCTTGAAGCTGGCACCATGGCTATATCATACAGTGTTGCTTGGGATGCAAAGGTAGTTACGAATGCTTATTGGGTTAAAAGTGAACAAGTTAGTAAGACAGCGCCTACAGGTGAATACCTTGGCACTGGTAGCTTTATGATTCGTGGCAAGAAAAGTTTCCTGCCACCTTGTCATTTGATATTAGGCTTGAGCCTGCTCTACAAACTGGAAGATAGTTTCATAGAAAAGCACAGGGGTGAAAGAAGGGTGCGCACATTCGATGATGATGGCACAACTGCAGATAAATTAAAAGAAATGACAATCGAAAATGAGCAGCTAGAACCAGTTGCCGAAGATGTCGAAATAGAACTTGAAGCTTCTGACAATGAGGACTCAAAGAAGAACGAAGTTGAAGTGCTAAAAAAATCTGCAGAAAATAGTGATAGCGAAGATGATGGTGAAGTCACTTTCCCAGATACTGAAGTCACGGTCGATCACGAAACTGGAAAGGTTATAGTGCGGAATGATTCCCGAGTCGAGCCACCAACTCCCATTGAGATTAAACCCGTCGATAAAGCCGATGATAATGATGAGAAACCTTACCTCATTCCAGCAGTTGCTCCGCGCAAGAAACAACAACAAAACGCAAAAAAACGCAAGGAAGAGAAACAAAACCAACAACAACAGAAACAACAACAGATAAACAATCAGAAAGATGAAAATCAATCGAACCAAATGAAACGTGGACAACGTGGAAAGTTGAAGAAAATCAAGTCCAAGTACAGGGATCAGGATGACGAAGAACGTCAACTTCGAATGAATATTCTCAAATCAGCTGGAACTGATAAAGCAAAGGTAGATTCGAATAAAATCGAAGAAGATACCAATAAATTGAACAGAATGAAGCGTCAATTCGAACCGAAACAACCAAATAACATTGATGGCGAAGAAGAAACTGAAGACGTGACTGTGAGTGCAGATGTTGATATGTTAGATTCCCTTACTGGCATACCATCTGAGGAGGATGAATTGCTGTTTGCTATTCCAGTTGTAGCACCTTATCAGGCTTTGCATAGTTATAAGTGAGTTGAAAATATTACTATGTTTGTCTTTTTTTTTTATTTGATGTTTAATCTTCTAGATATAAAGTGAAGCTTACACCAGGAACTGGGAAACGTGGTCGTGCCGCAAAGACGGCTCTTTTAATGTTCTCAAAAGACAAAGGTTGCACGATCAGAGAAAAAGATTTGCTAAAAGGTGTCAAGGATGAGCAGCTAGCCCGTAATATGCCTGGCAAGGTTAAGCTATCCGCACCGCAACTGCAAAAGTTTAAGAAATAAATCAAGAAAATAAAGTAAATGTTAATTTTGGCCAAGTTCGCATTTAATGAAACATTTTGGTGAATTTGCAATAAGTAAATTTTTTCAAAAGTTAAATAAACATTAAATGTATATAAAATGTTATAATTTATTTGGTTTTTTTCTACTTAACGGTATATTTCCTTCAAAAAATAGAAATATGGAGTCTTCCTCTGTTTGAAAAATTGTACAATTTTTTTAGTAGTAGCAAAAGTAGATTTTATTTGCTTATTACTTCCTGTGAAAAACTTACTGAATTGAAAATGGTTGAGTCTAAGTGAAAGGCCATATACAATAAGCTGTGGACCATTTACAAAAATCAGCGTTCTTCGAAGAATAAATTAATGTGATAACAGATTGATTTGTGCCTGAATTGAACGTGTAGATAACACGACATTTGTTTCCAACAAGATGGTGCTACTTGCCACACATCCCATTAAACCATAGCTTTATTTCAATAACAAATGGGCGAACAGTTAGTTTCACGATTTGCACCGGTAAATTGGCCTAGGCGTGTGATATCACACTTCTAGACTTTGGGGCTACGTAGACCGGCTACGATTGAGTAAGTAGAATCAAAATTTATGAAAGCATTGATATGAAAAAACCTTCAGCCGATCTATATATTGATATTAAGAAGGCTTTTGACACCGTTGACCACGATATCATGTTAAGTAAATTAGAAAAAGTTGTTTTTAGAGGTTTTATTTTGAAATGGTTTGATTCTTTTCTTAGAGGAAGAAAACAGTGAAAATTGGTGAAAAGTTAAGTGAAAGCATTAATATTAGTATTGGAGTGGATATTGGAGCTCTGTTCTTGGCCCAATTTTATTCCTGATTTATATCAACTCAATATTTAGTTTTAATCTGAAAGGCAAAGTTACTGGTTTTGCTGATTATATTGCATGTACATATTCCAGCTCATCAGTTTTAGACTTGGTTGCTGATATTAATCATGCCTTAGATTATATAAGACATTGGTTTGATATTCATAAACTTATCATAAGTAAAAAAACTAAAGTTATGTTTTTTAACCTACCCATACTCGATCTAAGTCCTCCATAACTTATAGCTACGACTGCAATAATATTTCGCTGGTGCCCTTATATTTGTCCAATATCTAACCAACCAATTACTTGTTAATGCTTATGTAGGCCGTTCTTCAAATTGATTCCTGATCGGAAATGTTACTGAAATAAAGAATCTTGGTTTAATTTTTGACAATAAAATGAATTGGAAAGCTCATACTTTGTCTGTTAAAACATACATATATGCAATCTTGCACTTATATAATGTACCTACAACCTAAGCAAACTTTGTTATCGGAAACTTCTTTATGCTTATTTATTATGGATTGGTTCATTCTAAGCTGCAATATGGTATAGTATGTTGGGGTGGTACTTTAAAAATTACTTACACCCCTTGATCGTTTCTCAAAAGCATATCTTAAGAACTATTTGGAAGATATGAAGATAGCTTTTCGTTATTTTTTAACTCTAAGATCCTACCCTAAAAGGATCTTGATTTTTATAAAGTTTTAAAAATGTATTTTTAAAAGATGTTGGTATCTTTTAAATCGCAGATCATCTCTAGTCATAGTCATAATCATAATACTCAGCACTTTACATATGTGGGAGCCAGACTGTATAATGCGCTTCCTTTTGCAATTCGTTCTATTCACTCGAAAAAATCAATGGCTTTTTGTGTAAATTCATAAACGCATCACTGCAATAATGATGCTCGATCCTTAAAGTCAAATGTTCACAAACGCAAACATTTAGCATCACCTTACACGCCAACTGCTCATTTTTGCAAAGTTTCATAAACTAATGCGCAAACTTTAAGTTGTTGATGGGATCGTTACGAAATCGCGCAGTACGGTGAAAATACGATTGGAAAATTTTTTATGGTGATTTCGAATATAATATTTTTCTGAACTTCTGGACCTGGATAAAGGTGGTTCTGGACCTGGACAGAGATGGAATTTTTTTTGAAAAAAATATTTAAAAAAAAATGAACTTTGTTCAACTTTTTTTCGGGAAAATAAAAAAAGAACACTTTTTTGCCAAAACTTTTTTTTTGACAAAAAAATATGAGATTTTTGAAAAAAAATATTAAAAAAGAGTAAACAAAATTGAGTTTTTTGAAAAAAATTGAAAAAAGAGTTTAATTTAAAAAAAAAATTCCAAGTTCCAGAGCCACCTCCAGAATTTTTGTCCCGGTTCCAGATCCACCTCCAGAAGCTTTGTCCCAGATCCAGAAACTCCGTCCCAGTTCCAGACATAACGCCAGAACTTATTTCCCAGGTCTAGTGCCAGAACCTATGTCCCAGTTTTTAAGTTTTTAATAATAGGCGTGTTTTTTTGAAAGTCCATATGGATTTTAGGACAAAAAACGACACCGGGACTTAGGAACTTCTTACTTACAGTACGTAAGTCCCGATAATTATCTGGACTTAGCTAAATCCATATGGATTTAATTTGTTGTTGTATTTAAGTGTAAAACTATAAGTCCCGATGTCGTTTTTTTCGACAAATCCATATGGACTTGCAAAAAAAACACGGCTAACAGCTTCGTTCGTTGAACTTTACCCAGGGTTGACCCAGGTTTTCTTGACAACCCCAAGAATTGTCAAAAAAACTGGGTTTTTCGGTTCTCAAAAAACGCTCAAGGGCTGCTGACATTTAAAGCAAGAAAAAAAACTTCTGTGCTTAGATAATTAAAACTTAAAATTTGTTTCAAATATGTCTTAAAAATGAATAAAAACAACTTTACCGTTTCCATTTGTATTGCTATTTATTAGCATTAAATTTTGTTTTCCAAAAATAAACAATAACCTGCAGCACGTGAATTCACAACAAAACGTATGCATAACAACTCATGTCACTTTGGCAGCTTTTGCTTTACCTCAACTCTCCACAGCTAAATAAATACCTAGTTCTACTTCAGGGCGAGTTCAGGGTGACCCCAGGTCTCAAAAAACATAGAATTTTTTCACCAGGGTGACTTCAGGTTTTTCAAAAAACGCTTTGGGGCGACCCCAAGGTGACTTCAGAGCTCAACGATAAAACGTAATATTACTATCATCATTGACAGTTAAACGCCATAAAATGTTTTTTAACGTAAAACGGATAACCGATCAGCTTCGCATCGGCAACAGCTGTTTAAGCATAAGCATCGCAAAAAAGCAGTGATGCCGAATCGCTACACACAAATTTGACGTTTGTGAATTTACTCTTTAACTTAAACTTAAATGAAATCAACAACATAATCCTATTAATAAAGGGTGTTTTTTTAGAGGTATTCAACTTTAAGTTAGTAACACTATTTTAACTGGCGGCCATTTTGTCCGCTGCTTAGTGATTTATTTTTAGTTTGGTTTGGCATTTCAACATGAATAGACCGACGCCTGAACAACGCTTCCAAATTGTGCAAATTTATTTTGAAAATCATGGTTCTGTTCGAAATACTTATCCCATTTTTCATAAGCGAATTTTGTTTAGCGATGAAGCTCAATTTCGGTTGAATGGATACGTCAGTAAACAAAACTGCCGTATTTGGAGTGATGATAATCCTCAAGTGTATGTTGAGACACCGTTAAATCCACAAAAACTGACTGTTTGGTGGACTAATTGATCCGTACTTCCTTAAAAACGAAGCTGGCCAGAATTTTACAGTCAATGGTGACTGGTTGAAGGTTTTCGTAATTTGAAAAATTATAAAATATGTATTTGGTATGTATATTTTTTTAATAACAATTCAAAAAAAAAATAATAAGTCACGTCAACGTAAACTTTTACGCAGAACAAAGTTTATTTCAAATTACCCCAGTTTACACGACTATTGCACCTATTGATCCTAATTATAATTTAGTCCAGTAAAACATATTTTAATTTGTATTATTTATTTTTCAAGTAAAAACAAACAATTGTTAAAATATACATACAAAACACACCTTATTTTATACTAAAAACCATTTCTGAAATCTGATCTTACATTCTCACCTTTGTTTTACTAAAATCGAACTTTTGAAAATTGTTTCAGTTCCAGGGATTTATTCTGAACAATTTAAGTGCAATTTTACTTTTTTAATGAACTTTAATAAAACGTTGGACTCAAATTGATAAATAATGGCAGTTGTGGGGAGTAAACGGGCGGAGTTATTGTTGGAACACTTTTTGGAACTCGAACCAAATAAAGGGTGTGTTTCTTTATTTATTCCGAATATTCGGAATATCTGGAACACCGCTTTTGCGTTTCTTTATTCTCTGGAATATTCCGGATATACTTTTTTGTTGTTTCTTTATTCGTTCTAGAATTATTGGAATGCGATCTTTCTGTTGCTAGTCAAGAGCTAGTGTAAATGGAATATTCTCTACTTTGACAGATACATTTCATTTTTTTCATTGGTTACAATTAGGTATTGTTATTTTGTCTGCCGTCTGCCTCTGCCATGGATGAAAAGAAATTTAATGAAATAGAAATGGGTGAACATGTTTTTGTGATAATTATTTTTGTATCTTCATGATGCTTATGCGTTTGCGAAAAATTAATTTACAATTTGCAAAACAAAGAAATAATCGCAAAATGATTTTTTGAGATGAAAACAAACAGCTGATAGTTGGATATTCTTTCAATTAAGATCTGTTTCCTTATTTATTCTATTCTGGATATTCTGGGTAGATATTTTGCCTTTTCCGTCTTTTCTATTATTTATCCGGAAAAAATAAAGAAACACACCCAATAAGTGATAAGGTACATAAAAGCGTTAAGCAACAAAAAATAATTCATTAAATGAGTTTTTAAAACCTTCTTCTGAACATGTTGTTTGGTCATGGTCTAACCCTTGATTTCTGTTTTCCCCTCCATCCCTACCATTCCTACTTTTCGACCCCAGTTTTTAGTCCGTTGTCTTCCGGGAGTTTAAGGGTGACTCGGAGAGGAAGGCAAAGTAGGTAGCCGTTTCATTCGATCGTGTTGAGCCAGCGGATGGCCTAGACTCAACATCGAATGAAACGCTAAAAGCTATTCCCCAATTCCCCAAATCTGCACAAGGGTCCACTGAATAGTAGATTGCGCGATTGGTAATTTAATTTTAGTATTTGCCTTCCTCCTTCGTTTCCTCTAAAATGTTTAGAAAATCGATATTAAATTGTAGGCTCCTTCTTCCAAGCATTTTCAGAAAATTTAATTGAGTAGACTGAGAGAATGCTCGGAATAATATTTTCAACTTTTTGTAGTTCTTTTACTTTTCTCGAAGATAGGTATTGTGAATAATGTCGTTTTCCATTGGTTTCACTCGGGGATTCACTCATTCTGAAATCCAATGGAACAGTGCTAACTAATTCTATGGATCTCTGCCACCAAATGTCAGAAGTGTCAGTGTGAAATTAAAAAAAAACAATCTGACAGCACTCCCTGGTTGGAAAACAAAACCAAATGCCGAAGGCACGAAGGCGAGCCAAAAAAGTCGGGTGTTTAATAATAGTGATTAATATGTAATAAAATTAGTTTTTTTGTATCAAACACTTGAAAAAATGTTCACTAAAATGTTTAAACACTAATTAATAGGTAATTCGATCGCAAATTTAAGTTTTCAGTTCCAAATACAATAAATAATCAAATGACCGGATTTTTAACACTGCCAAGAGCATGTAAATATTTTCCAACCAAGGACTTTTTTTTGTTGTTGTTTTTAGATGTCAAATTAGAAAGAGAAAAGACAAAGACAAATCTTGGAAGACCTCTATTCAACTTTGAAATGTTGTCATTGTATTCGTGAATCGTCGTGTTGGTGAAATTCCCTGCCAGTTCATTATTTTGTATTTGCCTGCAAAAGAAATATCTACCTATACTCTATTGCCACTGACTTAGGTATAAGTTATATGATTTGTTGTAATTCTGCGTGCACCCTACCATGACCGCTGTATCCCACTGCTGAAGGCAGGCGGCAGGGATACTGACGATGAACGATCGTTTTTTCTTTGAATTTTATTATGGAACTTTTAGGATTTGAAGCTTTTGAGAACAGATTTATGGAGTTGAGTAATTGAATGGTGAATATAGTTATTTTGAGTGAGTTTGTTCTGACGTTAGAGCTGAAATGTATTCGTGCTTCTTGAGTGGATTCTAATTTCAAATCGAGCAGCGAAATTCTCTTCTCAGAAGCGTCGGTTGACAGTTATTTTCGCGAATGGAATGGTTTCACAAGAGTTCTTTATGATTCCGGATGCTTCCGGACGTCCAATGGAAAACGACATAAGTCTGAAGTGAATAGGGCCGAGGATTCGTCAAGTTTTGGGAGAACGCCAACAACTTGGGGAAACCATTGAATGTCTGAGTGATAGAGAGTTTCGATGGAACTCAACGTCGGAGTGGTACCTCAACCTTAGAGGATATATAATATGGAGTGCTCGTTTCTATCCCTAATGCATTGTAACGCCTGGGCCTTGATAGGGGCGCTATTTCGGTTTAGATAAAGTCTTAGAATATCGTGCAGCTGCTATCAAAGTCATGATTTGCCTATTTTCTCTCTAAATTGTTCTTATTTGAAGTAATTCTTGAAATTAATAAGTGTTTGTTATTTATTTTAAAGATTTCAATATCTTCTTTTTTAGTTTTTTTTCTCCAAAGTGCAGAAAACTCAGACCGAAACTTCAAACAGCGACCCCTTAGAAAGGTACGCATTCGAATAAAACAAGCACTCCATATTATATGTATATCCTCTAATACCGCAACCGAGTTCCACGAAAGCTTTTGCTTGAGAGTGTGAGTGTGAAAGTGGGAGACCTGCCAAGGAAGACGAATAGGCTACGAATGACCAACCACTTCTTGGTTGACCAGTTAAGCCGGTTTAGGTTTTCTAAAGTTTGAGAAATTGAAAGAAAGAAAGGAAAGTTGAAAATAAATTATAAATTTGAATTTGATAAATTTTGGAAAGAGTTGAGAATTTATTTTGAAAGTAGTTCGGTAAAGGAGAAACAGGAATTATTAATTTGGAACGCCAGAACGCAACAGGGCGAATAAAAGCGAGGAAAGAAGGAGAAAGGATAAAGGAAAAAGAATAACATTGCTTTGTAATTTTTCTTTGTTTCCTTTTTTCCATACTTTTAATTGTTCTCTGAACAATAATTCATTTCTATATTTCTTGTAATATTGAAACAAATTCTGGGTTTTAATCCAGGCGCAAGCCAAGAATTCCCAAATATTTTAAAATAAACTCTTTTAACTTCCCGTTGGGAATAAAAATATTTGCGTTTCCTTCATATTTTTGAAGACGAATTTCAGCTTCCCGGTTAAGCCAAACGACCCTCAACAATTTCCTGATGCCCACCCTGTAGCGTAAGTACGCCACTGTGTTTACCTTGACATTTAATTCGATTCCCTTATTTTATCATCAACATTATTTTAAAAATTAATTCGATTCGAATTGTTCACCTTTCGTGTATGGAAGTGACTCCAGACATACCAATTATGTTTATGCGGTCCCGCGAAGGGCGTTAACACACGCCCACTTTTAATGGCGAAAAACTGTTATAACTGTTATAAATTGGCATGCCTCTAGTCTCGTCCTTCGTGTATACATACAATTCGTTAATTCCACGAACCCACACCCAGCTGACTAGCAGGTTGTTTGAAGTTGGCTATATACTCAGAAATTTGCTCCATCTGCTCTGATTGAAAAAGAAGCACAAGTTGACCGCTCTGATTTGTCTGTGCTAAAAAAGAAGGAAGTGACTCTATACGCTTTTCAATTTGAATATGCAGTACAGGCCTTAAGGCAGAGCTTTTTCAAACACATTGGTGCCTGCTGCTGCTTGCACGGCAACTTAACTTAAGAAATTGCCACTGAAATAAGAAACAGAATCACTGACATACAATTAAAATGTTTGTGTAATCTTCTTTGAGCTCACGTACATCCCACAATGACCTATCTGCTCCCCGGGTGAAAGGAGACTGATCGCCAGCGTTGCCAGGAAGAAAAAATATTAAGGGCCTTTTTGGGGGCCATTTAATAATAGTGCGGGCCACAACTCGTCAGAGAAAATTTTTCAAAAAATGAAATTAATTATGAAAACGACATTTTTATTTATACATATTTTGATATTAAATGTTTCATATAAAAGTTTTGTTTCTGCAGTCAAATACTTTCAGAATATTCATATGATTTCACAAATTATTAACATAATATTCTAAAGTTTATAAACTAAAACATGATATCTGTAAGACATACAAATTTTATTTTTAAATTGTTACGATTGTGACAGGTTACCTACGTTACGGCTGTGACCAAGTATGAATTTTATTTTTACGCATAAAAAAAAGAAGATAATTAACGATAGTTTAAGTTTTCACATGAAGTGGAATAGACTTCTTCTTGTAAAGTGAAGCTTTACTTCCATAAAAGTTAATACATTTCTCACTCCGATCAAATTTTTCTTTCATTATTTAAGTGAGGACGAATCCCACATACATAAATTGGATTACATTCCCATGAAGAGTAGATTTCTCTAGGATTATAGCCCTGCATCTTAAATTCTGTGTCTAGAAACAACATAACTCAAAATGAGTTAAAAAAAAGATTAATTTTATAAAATGGCAACTTGTTACGGGTGTGACACAACAGAGACTTTAGACTTTAAATTCGGGAAAAGCATACATTTTAAATGCAATTAAATTTTGACAAGCGATAGATCACTTCCTACTTCCAAACATCAACAGTTACGCATAAACATTTTGGTTTTGTACAAACAAAAAATATACATACTTTACTTACATATTTTTGTTAAAAGCGTCACAATCGACGAATAATAAAATTCAAAAAGCAAGGTTTTCAAGGCATGCTAAAGAAAATTGACCTCTGGAGCAATATAGCTACGCTTTTGAAAAAAAAAAAACATTGAAGCTTTATCGCTTTTTTCAAATTTAAATTCATATTTTGTGATATTAGTTGAGACCCCGTTTATATAGCATCAGTTCAGTGCACCACCTCTATATGTAGGCAATAGTACGTATTACATTTGTTTTAATTTTAATTCAGTTTTGTTTTTTGTTCAAAGTCGTCAAATAGTTTGGGAACTTGTTGAAGGGGAAACATTTTTCTGATTTTCGTGATGGAATGTGTACTTTGTGGAATATTTTTGTAATAAATAGAAAAAAAAACAAGATATTTCGGGGCATTTCTTGTTGGCCCGAGGCCAAGGGCGAAAATGAAGAACAGTGGGCCAATTGGCCCAATCGGGCACATTATGGCAACGCTGCTGATCGCCAATTTGCAACCAACCCTTGTTGACATTGTGTTGAATCAGAGTTACCATTGCCTAGTTAATGGAAATTAATATGGGATTTTCTTTGGTTTTTGCTATGTAACTTTCATCAAGATTCAAACTTTTTTAGAGCTTTTGATAGCAATTTGCCGCAATTATAAATGCTCTCAACGGCAACCCTGAGTGAGCTTTGAAATGGAGATAGCTTATTGAATTCCATAATAAATAGTATAGGTGAAAGGCAACTATCCTATATCTTCCCTGTACTGCATATTCAAATTGAACAGAGTATAGACATGCCAATTATAACAGTTTTGGTTTATAAAAGTACTGTTAATGAGGCCCCGCAAGTCCAGGGCCCTCCAGCGGTGGCGATACTTCAGGCACCCAGAGTTTTTTTTTTGTTAAGTCGAGCGAAGCGCATTAACACACGCCCAGTTTTAGTGGCGAAAAACTGTTATAACTGTTATAAATTGGCGTGTCTCTTGTCTCATCCATTTTTAACATTCATTGGCCAATTTATAACAGTTTTTTGTGCATTTTGCATTCAAAATTTGTAAAATTAACTCATTCGTCACTCGGAAGTGTTTTACATTTTCCTATCACTGCTCGAATAATTTTCATATCTTGGCGATTCAGCAGACAATTTTAAAATTTGTCAGAATTTTCGTTATAGCGCGTTACAAATATTTTTTAATTTTTTTTTTCGAAAACAACTCTAACGATTTTAAATAAAATTTGTGTCTGACATCTTCAAATTGGTTTTACAAAGTTTTTTTCCGGATACATTTTTGTTTAAAAAGTACTTTATATTCGACCCCACAGTGCCAGGGCCCTTCGAGCAACAAGAAAGTACCTGTCAGACTGGTGCATTTCATTTTAAACTTTTAATATTCAAATAAATTAGCACTCCCTTTCAGGATAAAAACAAAACTATGATAGTAGTGCGTGGGACTTGATAACAAAATTGTTTAAAAAAAAAAAAAAAAACTTTGAATAAAATTTACTTAGCTAAACTAATTTCAAATTTCCCGCCACCCTGAACAGGACTGCATACAGAATTCCACACACTAAGGACTTTCGAAATCCGCCATAATACCTTCGTCGGCCATTACCGAAAAACTCCACAATAATACAACCATATGAGCCTTAAGCATGCGTCCTGCCTATCGGAATTCGAATTTAATTTTTTTATTGCCATTTCGGGCAAATCAAAAATCTTAGATGTAAATGGCTGCCTGTTTTGACAACTGTTCGGGGAATCGTTCGTGAGAGAGTCCTTTGAAACAAAAAAAAAAAAAAAATCGGTTAAAAAAAAAGAAGTTGGTGAAAAAGAAAGAAAAAGTTTATTTATCTCAAAACGGGTGTAGCCAACAGTTTTCATTTTAACTCGCGATACATTTTCCTTAACGTTAAATATCTATAACTAGATTATAATAATATACAAAGAAGTTAAAAAGTTCTTATTTCGTTTTATTGTTAGTTTCATCTTTTTCTTCCTTCAATTTCGCAATGGTAAATTTTCGAGTCTTCCTTCTTTTACATATAACATTTTTTTTTTGTTTCCATGGTCATTATTTCTGGGGTTTGTGCAAAAATTTGGAATTTAGAAATATTTTCTCAAAAAAAAAAAACCAGGAGATACCTATATCTACTTTCGCAGCTGATAGGAAACGAAATTATCAAAAAAAAAAAAAAAAAAAATAAAAATAACGAAAATGGATTACAGTTTGAAACAAAACAAATCGATTAAAAAAAAATGGAATACATGTACCTACGACGTATATTTCGACATAAAGATGTGCAAAAAAATCTCTTTCTCCTCGAGAAATAAGGAAACAAGAGTGAAAAGGACATTTTCCAGTCTTTTTTTGAGTGAAAAAAAAAAAATTAAATGTGAAATAATTTGCATTTTGCTAAGTGTAACAAATGAAATGTCCTTGTGATGAAAATTTCGAAAAAAAATATCAAAAAAAAAAAAACGACAAAAGTTTGTATATGTGTGAAAATTATGTAGATTTGTGTTAGTGAGATGAAGTGAATAAGAGTAAATTTGAGATAAAAAAAGAAAAAAATAAATATACATCAAAACGAGCATCATATAAATTAAAGTGGAGTTTATTTGAGTGCATTTGCACTCCACCCAAATCCCAAATGGCAACTCGTGCTCACATCTACC
This sequence comes from Leucozona laternaria, assembly GCA_932273885.2. Lineage (NCBI taxonomy): Eukaryota > Metazoa > Arthropoda > Insecta > Diptera > Syrphidae > Leucozona > Leucozona laternaria. The sequence goes on along the minus strand of OW026366.1, from coordinate 195,782,633 downwards.
TATACACCAAGGATTGGGTGGAGATATTTGTGTGTGTCCTTAATATAGCAAAATCTGGATAAAAATATGTGCAAATCCTTAGTTGCTAAGGACCTGCCTATAATGATTGGAAGTCACCTTTTTTTCTTTGCTAATTTTTTTTGGACTTTATAGGTAAGACGTATGCCTCTCGCAGTTTTTTTTTAAATGTGGAACTTCATAAAAAGAAGGAACGTTTGTATCCTAACCTACCCCATCCATCCATACAATCCCTTAGAAATATCACCCATCTAATATACGCACACCTAAGCATCACCAGCGGGCAGCATACCAGCAGCAGCAGCCCCGCACACATAATTCCAAATTGGATAGGGGAATTATTATTTGTCATTGAGCAGCGCCATCTCTAAGGGAAGTTTTTCGCGCTGTTTCTTTTCAAAATCCAACAAAACACGCGCATATACTCTGAAGAAAAAAAATTAAAACGGTGCATAAGAAGTTTTTTCATGAGTCTTTTCGAAAAAAAAAAAACAAAAAAAACAAACTCAACCCCCCTCTTCCAACCCATCGCAACTAAAAAAAAATATCCCATAACCACCGAAAACGACGATGTATCGCACGCACGCATGCATCAATATATATTCGTTGCCATACATTCATTGTCAGATGATTGCGCGTGTATGTGTTGAGGTGTGCGTTGTGTGTGTGGTATGTTGTCCTACCGCTGCGTACTGAGCCACGCTAAGCGGCCCCCCATCGTGACCCCCCCTCTCTATGGGAAGCATCAACATTAAGTTAAGTCATACAAGAAGAAAAAAGAATTTTTTGAATTTTCCTTTGACAATCATGATCCTACACCAACCCTTAAGTCGGTTTTTGGGTGACAGGGGGTGGTTGTTGTTGTCAGATGGTAACGATGATGTTCCTTTGCAACATTTCAACACACAACTCCACAAACACACACACATATCGTCATCGCACACATACACTTGGGAAGGATAAACATAATTTTTTAATTCAATTTCACCCACACCACCCCTCCCACTATTCACCTGCTCCCGCTCCCCTCCACCCCAAAAAGAGCCTTCACATCATTTATTATTATTATAAACCTCCCGCTTTTAACTTGGGGTTTTCTTCTCCTTCCTCCTTTGAAAGGGGGTTATGTGTGTGTGCCTGCTTTCGTTTTTTAAATAAGGTATATCCGTATCCGCACACGGCCATGCTGCCGTTATACCGTTTGTGACAACAAGAACAACACACCATACACGACACAGGGTGTGTTGTTTTGTTAGGAATGGCACTCTGCTGGCTGAGATGCATGAGAGGGTAACAAACAAATTTTTGTATTCGCAAGTGCGCGAAGTATTTATCCCCGTTTAAACGAGTGTATTTTGAGTTTTTGTTGGAGTTTGAGATTTTATGGGGGATGATGATTTTAGTTTTTGGCAGGTTTATAATTTTCATTTTTATTCGAACTCGAACGACCGACAACGCACGGTTACCAAGGCTTACTAGCTAGAGCTGCACATAAGTATCCCGTGTACGAAGGATTGTGTGTTTGTTATGAGTTTTCTGCTCTTTCAGGTGAAGAAATTTTGGGTGGGGGTGGGTGAGTGGGTGAGTGTAGTAGGTATTGTGTAAGTTTTATTATGTTATTGTTGTCTTTATTATGTTTGAGAGTTTAGGTAAGGTTTTTGACACTCCTCAACATTAATGGTTGCGAGGAAGTGTTGTTTTGTTTTCTTGTTGTTTGTACCTACACCTACTCTTACGACCTAGGTAGATATCTTTATTTTCGTATTCTAGCAACTAATTGGGTTTTCATTACCTGCCGGAACCGGAAGTTAATTTGGATTTTAAATAAAACTACGTGAGTGTAATTTAAAATTTAATGGTGGTAACGAGAGTAAAGTTTTTCAGTTGTTCTGAGTGTTTTGGGAGTGAATAAAATTGAAATATTTTCCAGTGAACGTTCATTGTTTTAATAATGGACTTTGATGTAAAATAATTAATGGTTTTTCATAGAATTACTTTTCAAGAACTTTTCTGCAGGAAAGGCATATACCAAAACTTTCTTGTATCCTCTTTCTCGTTCTCATCATTGTTTTTATAGGTATGATTCTTAAATTCAACATGATTCGCTGTGATTACACATTTATATTTCATGTAGAAAGTTATTTCCAAAGTAAAACCATCTCCCAATATTTTTCTGATGATTGAGTTCGAATAACAAAGTTAAATCACATCATATTCTTACTTACCTATAGCTTATGTATCAAAGTATGTATAGGTACCTACCTAATGTATAAATGAATCTGACAGTTTATTTTTTTTTGTGGTTTACAAAGTGACAGCTTAGAAGCTTAACTTCTAAAGGTCATTCCAAATTATTGTGTTCACCTTGGTAAAAAATAAATTGAATATAAATGTTCGATAAAAACAGAAAGATGACAGTATGGGTGCGCGGTGAAACAAAGTCTGAGGTAAAATCTTAAAACCATTTCCAAATCATTTCTTAAGCAGAGATTAAACGCAAGATTTAAGGATTTGGCATAATCTTTCTTTCTTAAATTGACAAATATATGTATGTAGGTATAAGGAAAATTAATGGTACTTATAAATTCTTTTCATATTATTTATCGAATCGATGCATAAGTGTTGGATTATGATGTTATCGATTAAAGATTAGATATCTACAACTGTTTTCTAAATCGAGTTTGAAACCAGCTGATGGTAGGGATGCCAGATTTGAAAAAATTTCCTTGCGAGACAGTGTAATTTTGATAGCATATTTATACATGTGCACAACAACAAAACCTTTCCAAACATTTTTAAACGTTTGAGAAATTTTAAGTGAAAGCAAAAAGTCGTTTGAATTTTTTGTAAATGTCCATATAATATTTACCTATGTGCACATCTGTACATTATGGACCTTTATGTTTGACCTACTTTATTTACTTAAGTACCTATAAGAAAATATATGTATATATAGAGGTAAATAGTACAAAATATTATTATGGAAGTAAGAACAAATAAATAAATAATAAAGGGTACGCCATCTAACGTTTTTTTTTTCAACTAGTGCTTATTTCGTGAATGGTAATACTTAGCTCATGTCTGATTTGACAGATAATTAGTTTTATCTTTCCGCTGAACGAATATGGTTGTGTATACGCTTCGCTAAGTGGGCCTGCGATCGACTTAGAGAAGATGCCGATTTTGCCAAAAAAAATCATCTTTTCAGATGAAGCTCATTTTAATCTTGGCGGGTAGTAAACAAGCAAAATTGTCGCATTTGGGGCACAGAAAACCCACACGCATACATTGAAAAGCCGATACACCCGAAACGAATCACTGTTTGGTGCGGATTTTGGTCCAGAGGCATAATTGGGCCATTTTTCGAAAATAAGCAAGGAGTGGCCGTTACAGTGAATGGCGATCGTTATCGGGCCATGTTGAACGAATTTTTGTTCACAAAAATTGAAGAGGAGGACATGGCAACATTTGGTTTGAACAAGACGGCGCTACGTGCCACACAGCCGAAACTACGCTCGATGTTTTGCGCCATTTTCAAAAAAAAAAGAAGTTATTTGGCGGACCCTTTACAAAGTTATTAAAAATGTTAAATAATTTAAAAAGCCATAAAACTCAAAAAAAAAGTTGTCCCGCATCATAAAAAGTACATATTTTAATTTTATTTTTTGTGCCGATGTATGCCATATTAAAGTTCTTTTTTTTATCATTAGCTCAGCCTTTAATACTGACATTAAAATTTTATTTCTCTCTTTAAGCCAGGATTTCTTCATAAAACTAAAAATACTTGCATAGCTGGCATTAGAGACAGTCAGAGAAAAAATAAAATTGCATATTTTTCAAAGTTAGGGGCTGAATTCTTGTTTTAAAAAAGTCTACCCAATTATTCACAGATTTTCCATAATACTGCTTCATTCGTTTGCACGGAATAATTTAAGATAAGGATTTACGAATTTTTTGTGGGACAGAATATACTGACGGGATACTTGCGGGACAAATGTCGTTTTGCGGGACAGTCTGGCATCCCTAGATGATGGACAACTAGTTTTCCTCTACCCGCAGGTTCTGGGGCGGTCAAAAATGTTTCCATTGGTCTTGAGCGACTAAAGAAAGAATCTCTGTACTTAACAGTACGTCCAAAAGTCAACTGACAATCATTCCTAAAAGCGGGAGTACTGCGGTCGAGTTATTTTTTGAATGGAGTGATGCAACTATAGCTATTTCATTAGAATAGGGTTTCCGGAACATCTCTTTTAAATGGAATATAATGTTCTCTTTTTTGACTCTGATCTTTCATATTCTTTCTTTTTTCATCTCTTTTCTCTTTTTTATTTAGATACTGTTTTTTGTCTTTTTCCTAAATTTTGGTGCCTGAAAAAAATTAACCTGACTCACTTTTCAATAACATACTTTTGTATTGTCCCCTGAAATAAAGTATGTATATTAACAAACTGAAAAATGAACGTTCCGGGATCCATCCCCGAACTCTATTTCGAAGATTTAACATGCATCCCTTCAAGCAAATTCACTGACCCAGCTTTGTCTGTATTTCTTGGATCATTGTAAAACGGAGTTAGTTTCGAAAATGTCCTCTTTTTTAAACACTAGAACAATAGTTATAAAAAAAATTGTGTGAGTGCCGGGACTCACGCTTAATATGTGTAAACATCAACGTGCGCGGATCCAAAAAGGACTTGTTTTTGCTTGAAGGGGATCTTAAGATTTTTTTCACTGAACGCACCCATCCTAGTATGCAGATCGTAACGTTGCACACCGTAACGTTGCACGACGTAACGTTGCACACGAACCTTCACGTTTTTTTTTTCACTCTACCGCCAGCATAGATGTTTACACATCAAATAATGGAACGCATACAACATTGTGCGGCGGTATTGAATAGATGTAAGTGTTTCCATTATAATTCTGTATAACCTATTATTTTTAAAGCTGAATTTTATCAAAGAGATTCAAATGTCAGAGTCAGAGTTGTACTCAAGCTTTGGATGAATGAAGAATTTATATAGAGATTGCAGTCAGATCAGAAGGGGAAAAAACTCTTTTGCAACGTCAAAGAAAAGCTAAATATTGTAATGTTCTACCTAGCTTCTATAATAAAACTTATTTCCTTTAAATAATAACTTCCACTTATTTACTTTTCAAAATAAATATACCTTATTTCACTTCAAACTCTATTTTATTATTCTCCAATCACAGCAGTATGCAATTTAAAATTCACTTCCGGATACACTTTTACTTCTTACTTTACGTTATCACATTCAAAATTAGTCTGTGTCTACTCGCTCGAAAACATCTCCTTATATAGGGAAGTAAATAGTTCTAGTCTTCACTAGTATCCACTGGAATATACGAGTATATCTCCTTCTAGAAGTTTCCTTTCCAGTCGCTGACAGATGGAACATTCGAATTGATACTCAGGTGAATCACAAGACGGCGCTGTGAACGGTTGAAGGTTTGATATTTAGTTTTTTCCGAGAGATGGCGCTGCAAACAGTTAGAGGATTTTCTCTGGTTTCAAATTCAAAGTAGTTGGATCATTGACTTATTATATATGGACTGCCAGGAGCCAACTTCACGTTGACGCCACTTTAAGCAATGCGTTACAAGCGCCGAGTTCAGTCCTATCGGAAAATACAGATACTACTGTTTGACATTTGTATCGAGGATTTTTTTGAAGGATTTTTTTCCATCTGATTTCATTTTTCATTGGGTACGTTTAGCAGACACAAGGGACTACATTTATGTAGTCAAGTGCTTTCATTCAACGCAAATTTTACAAAGGAAACTAGTTATTTTTTGAGATGTCATTAATACCAAAATTGAAACTTTACTTCCAACCTTTACCTTCCGTCGATAGTGCAGATAGTATTTATAATAATATTTTTATCTGAAAAACACCTCACACAAATGAATTACGAATTGTATATTATAATTTCTGCAATACATGCATTCTGTCTTTCCGACATCCTTCATGTTGTGTGACTCTGAACGTGACTGAGATTTTTCACTTCTTGTCTAGGAGCAAATAAAATTTTCTTTCACTTAAATCGATAACCATTACCGCTGTTTATTGATTTCATTTGTTGCTATTGTTAATTAGTTTCGCAATGATTCAACTTTGTTTTCATACTTTTTTTTAATTAATAACAACAAACTAATAAACAAACATCATCGAGAAGAATTCTGAAACTGAATTGCAAAATAAAAACAAACAATAAATGTCACACCAGTGCTAAAGGCTATTTGAAAAAAAAATCCCTTAACCAAATCCGAAAATTTCCTTTTTTTTACAAACAACTTTTCGCTTAATTTTCAGTAAATGAGTAGAGGTAGTATTTTGCTTTACACTTTTTGCTAAGAATATTGAATATATTTAGTAGGCGTGTTTTTTGCAAGTCCATATGGATTTGTCGAAAAAACGACATCGGGACTTCTTACTTACAGTACGTAAGTCCCGATAATTATCTGGACTTAGCTAAGTCCATATAGATTTAAGTTGTTGTTGTATTTACTTGTAAAACAATTAGTTCCGATGTTGTTTTTTCGACAAATCCACATGGACTTGCAAAAAAAAAACGCCTAGTAGTTTTAAGTACACAGTTTAAGCGCTTTTTTATAGGGAATTCTAATCCTCTACAATTTCAGTTAAGATAAATTAAAAGTAAGGTTCGTTCCTTTACTCCAAATTTTTGGGCATTTTTGTACAATTTTATTGTTTTTTTATGAACTTTGACAGAACTTTGGACTGAAATGCACAAAAATCAGAATTTTAAAATAAGGGAATGAACCTATGAATAAGTTATAGTTAAAAAAAATACGAACGTTTTCAAGAAAAATAAGATATCTAAAAAGCTGCTCGGAAGTTGCCTAGTGGGCGAGTCGTATTTATTAGATTTTTGACTTTATATTTATGTATAATTATTTCGAAATAGTTGGAAAATACTTTATTTGATATATACAAAAAATATTGCAATATTGCAGGTTTAGACAATAGATTCCATTGTCTTAAGGTAGGTAAAAAGTTAGAAAACTTCAGACATTAAAAATGTTTTTTATAACTTGGACGGCCGTCTAAAGTAAGACGGCGTTTATAAATACGATTGTACGAATTTTTCCTTGAAATAATATTTTAAAAATATCTTCCTTCACTACATCTCTTGAAATGGAGCAACTAAATTTCATTGAAAAATCTTTTATTTCGAATATGACTCTAAAATCAAAGGTTTTATAAAATAAATCAAAAAAGGATTTTTTTCAGTGCTCCCCCAACACTACGCCGATTGGTGACTTCCTATGACCATAGATGGCCTTACCTTCTATGAATGAAATTTCATTCTAAGGCGAAGTATGTAACAGATGGCGCTAAAAATAGTATTTATTATTGTCGGTAGGCCTGAACTTGTCGCTGATTTCGCTTTGAGAACTGGAACCATCATCTCCACAGGTTATGTATGGAATTGACAACCAACTAGCAGTCCATATATAATAAGTCAATGAGTTGGGTAATTATTAAATCGTTACAATATTTAGCAGCGGTTTTGGCGAAATCGAATATGTGTTCTTTCCTCAAAAGGTAGACAGTGATAAAAATACCAAAAACTGAAAGATGTTTGGCGTTTGCGATGCAAGTCCAACTCTATGGATAGTCGTATGAGGGAGGTTTCCACTTTTACAACATGACATACATAGCTTATTATTGGACAATGCTGTATAGAATTTAAAGAGCTTATCATACGCTGCCGCTGTATATACGAATATAAAAAGGACAGTGAGGTGAATCTGAAAATGAATATGAAATGAAAACAATTTAATAGGTTAGAAGTTTCAGACAAGAGATCATTGATGAATATGTGAAAGAGAATCGGAGACAAAACACAACCCTGGGCCACACCATAGCATTTATTTTATGATTTTATGAAACCATCCAATATGCTATTTGTATTGAGGTTTTTTCTAATCCATTGAAGAAAAGATTCACCGAAACCAAATGTACGCATTTCCGATAAGATGCCGAAACCATATGTACGCATTTCCGATAAGATGGCTTGAGGCCAAACTATCAAATGCTTTTGACATATTAATTGCCATAATTTTACTGCTTTCGCCAATGTTCGGCGAGATCTATCTATTATTAGATTATTAGGGCCAATTTCTCAATCAGAAAAGTGACACTTAAGTGGGGAATGTGAAAGATTAATTCCCAATATCACAGTGCACTGTTACCTGAATATGTTGCACTTGAGTCTCCAATCATGGTGACTTAAGTTCCACTTACGCTGGCTATGAAATTCAGCTTAAATTCCTAATATGGCAATCTTAAGTGCCACTTATTCCGGTAAGTGTCAACTGTGAAACTGGCCCTTAGTGGACAAAGAAAGCCGTTCTGCCAGTCATTGAAAATCTTTCGTTCTTCGACGGTGTTGACATTGGACTGTCGTCTCCGATTTTCTTTGACCTCTTTGTGATTTTGCTCACTCCCACATCATGGTGAGAAAAAGTGATGTCCAGGAAAGTCAGGATTTTTTAATTTTTCAAATCTAGTGGATTTTTTTTGAAATTTTCTTTTGTGACATCTGTTTTGTCTGTCCGTGTTTTATCTTTGGCACTTAAATCCTACAGAATCCATTTTTTGTCAATTGCAAAAATATTTGTTTAATAAGATTTTCGTTGAAGGTTTGAATGAAAACAACAACCACCTGAGTGATCTACCACCAAGTCATTATAGACTGATCATCAGACTCCTTTTAGTGGTGCTTAGTCTATTACATTCAATTTTCATTTCAAAAACTTTTTGCCTCAGCTGAGAGTTGAACATAGCTATAGTTCTGTTTAAATTGGGCTTTAAGGTGACAACTAATCAGCATTTCCATGACCTTTTGAAAGAAGGGACTTAGTAATTGCAATTGAGCGACTGTTAGATGAAGACGAAGATTCTATGATTTTAGGAACAGGCTAGACAAATGCTGTTTTCCATTCATTTTAATTTCCCTGTAAATGATATGCATATTTGGTGTTGACATCACCAAGCACCGACCAATATTTTACATCTTCCAATTTATGTATATTTTTGAAACAAAAGAGCAAGAACTTGCCATCCAAATCCAATCGTGCCTTTTACTTATAAATCACTCAACTCGGTTCAATGGGTTCTTGCTTTGAATGGTTTGAAAAGAAAACGAAAAATTACTCATTTTCGTCTTAATTTTGAGTGAGGGTGATGGGCCCTTGTTATGTAAATATTCACATTTACTTTAAATAAAAATCCACAAAAAATCATAAACAGTGTAGAGCTAAAATACAAATTTATTTTTTTTTATTTGTTTATTCATGCCGATTATAGAATTCGCGATAATGGAATCGCGGTGAATCGCGGTGAATCGCGGTTAATCGCAGTGCTGTGTTCTCTTTTCTTTTCATGGCGAATGAGTAAAGAGGAACGAGTGCACTGCACTGCGAATCCAGAATTGCGAATTCCATAATCGGCATGATTATGTACGTGCTTGACGAATGAATGATTAATATTGGGGTAATTGCACTGCGAACTTTATATCTATTGTGCCCCCATCTAGAGCTAGATGGTTTTGTTCATTCTAGAGCTCTTCCTCCTTTTAGGAATTTGAGTATCTGGAGCAATTTCAGAGAGGGAAATTCGTTCTCTTCTACCTGGTATTTTCCCAGGTGCTTTTTTCTTTGATGCATGAGTGCATCGCATTTGCCTAGAATGTGGTCCGGCGTTTCCTCATAAGTATTGCAGAATCTGAAGGTAGGGCTGCTTACTAGACCAAGAATATTAAGGTGTCTTCTGAGTCTGCAGTGGCCACTGAGGACATCCGTAATAATTCCTAGAATGTTTCTACTTAAGCTGATGCAGGTTTTGGAACGATCTTGGTTAAAGTTCTCAAGTAATAATTTTGCCTGCCTTAGCTTGGGGAGTTCATTCAATTTTTTGCATCTTTTTGCCTCCTTCTCCTTCTTTTTTTTGATTTTGTTGTTATTCACATTTTCTCCTATTCCGAAATGGGCCCAGGGCCCAATAAGGGTGTTGTTGCGCCAGTTTTGCCCTCATTACCCCGAACCCCAAAATGGCGAGGTACCCAATGGGGTGAGATATTGTTGTAATTGCCAAGTTCGTTTAGCCTATTCACACACTCGCACACTATAGCTAAGAGCTGATGGGGTACGAGCTAAGTGCTTTGAGTGCGGCTTGGCTATCTGATATAATGGCAATATTTTTGTTGCGGTAATTTCTTTCGAGATTTCGTTCTGCCTATTTCGCTTTGGCGTGTACTTCCGCCTGGAAAATGCTAGTGGGCTGTCCCATCGGTATGGAAAGTTTGGTTCTAGGCCTAAAAATTCCAGCACCAATTTCGTCAGTCGTTCTCGATCCATCAGTGTAAAACTCGATGGTATTTGCTTAGAGTGTGTAGTTCACTGTTACTTAAATCCGTTTTAAAGTTTTTATCGAAGATATGTATATTTCTTAATCATACCTAATGAAATTTGGAAACCGAGCTTTACTTTCAAACATATCCTTTTTTCTGTAGAAAAACTAGAACGCCGAATAAAACCTGCGTTCTGTTTGCCATCACAGAAAGCGTCGGTTACCGTCGGATGAAAAAACTGCTTTCAGAAATGTATCAAAAGTTTAAAAAAAAATGTATCGAATTGTACTCCTTAATTTTTGTTCAACAATTTAATCTCTAAAATAAGACCATCTTACTACGATTCCACCGACCACTTAACCGAAATTTTCTTAAATTTATACTTACCACCATATTATTATTAATTATGGATATTTTGTTTTTAATTTTATGTGTTCAAGTTCCAAATCACTTACTAGGAATTATAATCTCATTTCCTCTTATGGCTATACATATTCTATCGCTATTGCTGTTTCTGGATGAATGATATCCGTTTTTTTTTGTTCAAACCCCGTGGGAATAGGTCGAAAAGCGATGCCCATGTCCTGCAATTTTCATGTTAAATGCAATAACAACTAATCCACTTCGGGCTTAGCTATAAGCGCGGAGAATTCTCGGGACTTAACTTAAGCACGGAGAAAAACTGTTACAGGCGTGAATTACATACTTGTTATCGATAGTTTGGGAACGACTACGATAAATCAGGCGCCACAAAATAATAACGGTTTTTTGTAGAACGGTAAAGATAAACTTTTCATACACCCAACCACACACCTACCCCAAATCCTATAGTGTGCCAAAGCAGGGGGGTTGTGGGGGGACACCATGCCCCCCTATACATACCTCACTGTTTAAACGCCGTTCTGCTGAGTGCTAGCACTGTATTTATGTAAGAGAGCTTACATAAATACCAAAAAAAAAACAAAATTAAATAAAAAAGTAGTTTTGGTAATTTTCAATTTTCTCATAAACTAGAAGACATAAAACCATCTAGTTTCCAATGTTTGATTAAGAATTTATAGGGACATCAAATAATTAAATCCAATTCAGTACTTCATTTCATAACTTTGAATAAAAAAAACTGTAAACATTTTTTTATGTTTTTTTGGATAAATTTTGAGTTTTAAAGCATTTTTTCAAAAAACTATTTACACAAATAACAAGGTTGAAACAAATATTAGAAGAATAAGTTTCTGGCTCTCAGAAAACTTATAATTTTGCATTATAAGTGTTGCCGTTGTTTTTACTTTTTTTTTTTACTTTAAGTCATTTTTTAGAAAACTGCCTCTCCCGCCTAAACGGAGGGAGATAGACCCCCCCTCCCGTAGTAAAAAATGCTTGTATTTTACCGTTCTACAAAAAACCGTTATTATTTTGTGGCGCCTGAGTTATCGTACTCTTCCCATAGTTTGTATGGAAACTCCATTTTGTTTCTGTAATGGCGTCGATAATCGCCGATGTCGTTTTTTTCAACCAAATCCCTTCGGGCTTGCAAAGAAACTCGGCTAATGATTTATTGTCCTTAAATGCGTATGATCATCCGAGGCTTGATGTCTCTTTTTTGGTTGCTGAAACTTGCAATGGTTATGTTTATCTAAAATGCACATAGTATATTCGATAATCAAAAGCTCATTATAAAAATAGGTTTGCATAAAAGGCTATCGTGAAACAAAATTTTTCTGTGAATGTTTCCCACTTTCAAAATTGCAAACTCCAATATTTCTTGTAAGCTCAAATTTGTGTATATTGAAAAGACAGTCCAATTCCCCTGCAAAATTTATTCCCGATACCAAAAAATTCCGAGAGAAAGTTTTGACCATCAATTGCGCTACCAATTTTCGAATGAGGGAAACATTCGCTCGGAAATTTTATTCGCGATAGCCGCCATTTTGTTTGATACATATGATATTGACTTTATCCACAGTACACAAATCTAACACCCCGACTATATAGGGCATACAGATGCCCAACATCGCAACCACAATCCAATCAACGCTAATTTTTTTCCGCTGGGCAAATTATGTCATGTCGTTTCATTTCGTAGCTAAACTCGACTGATGAAAGTGAGAGCAGGGGAAACGTACAGGAATTCCTTCCACTACTTCCACCTTTTTCCTCAACATTTGATACCACAACCACATTCAGCGAGAACCAAAAACAAATTGTGTGAGTGTCGAGACCACAGATTAGCCATATGAAGATGAGAATGTTTCGGACGTTTCACCCTCCAAAACCCATTTGTTTACATTGTTGTATTTGTAATTTTTTCCCGCGTCGATGAATAGATGTGAATTGCAACAACAATTTAACCAGGTGTGTGAAGATCCCTACTGTTTATGTGTGAGGTTTTTATACACACATTCTCATTTTTTATCTGATAACTGCAAGTTCAAGCTTGTAGGCAAATTAAAATGGCTGCCGGGGATTCTCATCTTCATGTGGCTAATCTGTGGTCGAGACTCACGATTAATAAAGGGTTTTCCAATAAGAAGTGTTATTTTGAATAGCCCGCTATTTCGGTAGTTGTCACTTTTGAAGCTGTCATTTTTTGACATTTGACAAGTAGAAACTACGCCATTAATAAAAATGGAACGATACACGCTTCAACAACGCATTGAAATTATTAAAATTCACTATAAAAATGGTGAAAATTTGTCAGAGACGGTTCGTAAAACTAAAACATTTTTGGGTCGTCGTGAAGCACCTTGTCGGACCGCAATACAGAAATTGGTGGACAAATTCGAGCTGTTGGGACAAGTTAGTGATGTGAAGAATAAAACCCGTGCACGTCGCTCAAGAACAACTGAGAATATTGCTGTTGTAGCCCAAAGTGTTGAAGAAAACCCAGGTTTGTCCATTCCTCGTCGTTCTTTGGAATTAGGCATTCCACAAACGTCATAACACCGTATTTTGCATAAAGACTTGGGTCTTAAGGCTTATAAAGTTCAGTTAACACAAGAACTCAAGCCGGCTGATCATCAACAACGTCGTGTCTTTGCTGATTGGGTCCTTGAAATGCATGAAAATGATCCGGAATTTCATCGAAAAATCATCTTGACTGATGAGGCCCATTTCCACCTCGGAGGCTACGTCAACAAGCAAAACTGTCGCATCTGGGGCTCGGAAAACCCAAGAGTTATTGTTGAAAAGCCTCTCCATCCTCAACGCGTGACTGTTTGGTGCGGTTTATGGTCCGGCGGGGTCATTGGACCTTACTTTTTCGAAAATGAGGCTGGAGCAACAGTTACGGTCAATGGATTGCGCTATCGAGAGATGATTAATGATTTTTTATGGCCGGAATTGGATGGTATTGATCTGGACAACGTTTACTTTCAACAAGACGGCGCTACGTGCCACACAAGCAATGAAACCATCGATCTTTTACGGGAAAAGTTTCCGGACCGTGTTATCTCTCGAAGAGGTGACCACAATTGGCCACCGAGATCTTGTGATTTAACACCTTGCGACTTCTTCCTTTGGGGCCACGTGAAAGATAAGGTCTACGCCAACAGCCCAGCGTCAATTCAAGACCACTTTGCGATTTGGTTATGGAAAATTTCATGAAAAGGATATGGTCCTGTAAGCGTGGTCGTGGCGGCCATTTGGCTGATGTTGTGTTCCATTTTTAACGGCATACCTTCCTCTTTATAATGAAATAAACATCCGATCATTTATCTCAAAAAATGCCATTTTTCTTTGAATATCAAAATAACACCTCTTATTGTGTAAACATCAACGCTTGCCAGTTTTGAGGATCCATATATGGATCCGTACACGAAGTCGTCCATACTATGTGTACGCCGGATCCAAAACGGACTAGTTGCTTGAAGGTTATCTTCAGATTTTTGTCACTGAACGTACCCAATATGCAGTTTTGCTACATCAAAAAAGTGTGACCTCGTATTAAATTAAAATTTCAAATGGCTTTTAGAGTGCTCCTAAAAACTGTACTTTGAATTAGAAGAAACAAGAACAAATATTGAATTCTGACAAGTAAAGGCGGGATACAGATGGGATCCGCCATTTTCTTAGATACGCAGAACTGAACAAAAATGAAAACGCTAATGACATTACCTTTAATTATGTGTGCTATCGACTTTATCACTATTTGTGGGAACATTTAAAACTCAATCGGAAGGAAGTGCGTGAAATTATCTCAATGATAATTCCGAATTCCGACCTTTTTTTTTAAGTAGACATTTGCTTTGGTATCTCCATCTATATTATTTCTATACCTACAAACGTCATAAATACGTTCAAGCAATCAAATATCAAGAATGTTTTGGCAATTTTAATTAAAATATTACCAACAAAAAAAACACAAACACCTAACGACGCACAGTGGTTCGGTTTGTATGGGAGAGCGGAAAAAAGTCTGTTTTATCTGAACGGTTCAACGGATTTAAATGAAATTTGGCAAACATGTTTATATTAGTCTTATACATATTTGATCAAAATTTGGTTGAAAAAAAATAATTAGAAACAAAGTTATTGACATTTTTCTAAAATTTGAGGGATTTGATGTTTGTATGGGAGAGCGGAAAAAAAGTCTGTAACATCTGAACTGTTTAACGGATTAAGATGAAATTTGATTCGCATTTTTAAATTAGTTTTATACACATTTTGTCAAAATTTGGCTAAGAAGAAATCATTAGTAAAAAAGTTATTAATTTTTTTTTCTAAAATTTGAGTGTTTTGATGTTTGTATGGGAGAGCGGAAAAAAGTCTGTAAAATTTGAACTATTTAACGAATTTAAATGAAATTTGACAAACATGTTAGGATTAGTCTTATACATGCTTGGTCAAAATTTGGTCAAGAAAAAATTGTGAGAAAAAAAGTTATTGACATTTTTATAAAATTTGACGGTTTTGATGTTATATTTAAATAAAAGTTTTTTTTAGTAAAATCTTAACTTTTTATTTTGAATAAAATATTATTATTAATTAATATATATATTATAAAATTAAATAAATAAATAGATAAATACATAAACAAAAATAAATAAAAAACAATTATGAAGTAGTAATTTTATAACGCTAGAATGAGGTTTTTAGCGTCTGCGCTGATTGGAAGTATTTTCTTTTTTGCCTGTGGCCTTAAACCTGTTATTATTGGATCTGAGGATATGAGTATATGATGCATCACATCTTCATTCGTCGCAATTCGGCTGCATTTTCTCCGAATGAAACCTGCGGTAGGCTTTATAATCCTTATTTCGGCATTCTTGGGCTTCCTCGGAGAGCGATCCAACAGGAAATGCACAGCTTTTAATTATTTCTTCTCCATGAAATGAGAAATAAAACGTTTCTTTAATTCTGACAGCACAGTTTCTATTTGCTCAGAAATTAAGTTGGGGTATTTCATTTATCATGACCATTAGTAATAAGTTCACTACACAACACCGAATAAGGAATTTCGATTGAATCCATTTTAATGTATTGAATTCACTATATATGTTTGTTATTATATTTCACTTCACTTTCACTTTTTGGTTGACCAAAGAGTAAACATTTTTCTTACACACCTTGCACAAATGCTCAATAAATCAATGCTGACTTTTTTTTCATTAATCCTTTATATATATAGATTTAAGTAAGAGATTTTATTCTAATAAGCCATTACTAATCCTTACAGGTAATAAAAAATTACGCAATACAGAACAAAAACAAAGCAATAAAACTTTAAAAAGAACACCTTTTTTATTTTTACCTGCCCTACTTTTAGGGAAAAATAAAAAAAAAATAAAAGATTATCCCTAATCCTTTTCTTTATTTTGTATTAAGCTCTATCATATAATTCAAAATATCATAAAACTATATTATTTTTCGTGTGTTGCTTTCAAGAAAATTGAGTTGAAAGTTGAAAAATTTTCCAGGCAGAAATAAATGGTTTCGCAAAAATCGAAATTCTCAGCCCTGGGTCAATGTATTAATTTTGTTTTATTTTTAAAATAAAGTTTGACATTTTTCCTTAAAATAATGGGCTTAACCAGTTCATTCTGACAATTAATACCGAAGTAATCAAATTTTTTGGTAAACACCACCGTCAAGACGGAGTTTTTTGAAATCCAATTAAGCGAAACATTTTTGAGCATAACTTCCACATCTGCACGTATCTGCAGCTGATTTTTTCTGTGCTTTAACATGAATGTATGGAGCATATGGTGGCATACTTACTTTTTTGGTATCTTTTGGAGCTGTTTTTTTAAATCAAAAAGTTTTAAAAAAAAGCATTTTTTCTAAGTACTTAAGCTTCAGGCTGCTTATAGAAGGCATCTTTTATAAATAATTAATATTTTTTTTTATTTTTAGATGATCGAAAATAGACCAATTAAATTATTAAAGAAGCTAGAGAATTTACCTACAGGAACTTCGGAAAAAAACATCTCAAAATTTGTTGAAAATACGGTTCGCGATTTGAGTAAAATTATTTTTCAACTTTGAGGGCTTGTAAATCAGTACATACAATATATATGTTAAAAAATACTTTTAAATCATACCCTCGGATTATCTAAGAGTACTTAAACATAAAGTTTAAAACGATAGACATGACTTTTTCAAAAGACTTTTTTCCGCTCTCGCACCACTGTGCGACGTGGCATGACAGCACCAATTTCTTATCTTCAGTCTGAGAACTGAGAGCAGAGTATTTATAATTTAAAGTTTTCTGATGTTCTGTTTAATTTTCTCCCCTTTTGCAAATTTCTCCCTTTTTCTTTTCTTTGTATGTATATCCAACTGACATTTCTAGTGCTCATGACAGTACACGTGTCAAAAGTTGAAAACGACATAGACATAAATACATTTTCATCCAAAAAACCAAAATGGAGTGTCTATCAAATTTACATTTTCAACATTTTTTATGATGTACGTTTCCGTTTCCGTTTATATCCGTTTTATGTTGTAGATGTTATGATTTTATGGAATAGAGTATAGGTATAAAAACATACATATAGAGCCTTTTTTGATGTTGTGCGTTTTGACTTATTTTTAATGAATTTTCAATATCATTTAGGAAGTTTGTTCCCTTTCATATTTTTTATTGAGTTTAACAGCAAAAAGGTACAAGTAGACACACTTAAAAATAAACTTGGTTTCCTATATTTTGCAAGGTCAAGCATAAAAATTTACTTTTATTTTTACTACCGAACTTATGAGCAAGTATAGATATCTAAAAACGAAATTATGATGTTCCTTTACGTTGAATTTGAGGAAAGTATTTAAATTGAAAAGGCCAATCTGCATTACCACTGTAAATTAACTGTGATGGAAAAATGTTAATTGCTCCTTATGGAAAGAGAACCATCAGTAATGTTTTTTTTTTTTATATTTTCGCAGATTTTGTCAAGTGACTTTAATGATGTTAGTTACTACACAGTAAACGATAAAATCGGACATTTAAAATGACCATAAAAAGTTTTATAGTTATAATTTAGCCGATTTAACGCTTCACGATATGATGTAAATAAAATTTGATAACAGGCGTTTTAAAATTCAATGTTTATTGAGATTATTATAGAAAGTCGTTTGAAGGAAATTGGTCAACTTTACTTCGTCTGAAAAGAAACAAAAAAAAAATGTGCCAGAACTCACGGTTACGATGTGAAAAAAACGTTCGTTCGAGGATAGGATTTCTGTTTTTGAACGTACCCAATATACATAATGCAACCGAATCGTAGCATTATGTATAATAACGTATTAGACGTAACATGCTAAACGTAATATGCTACAAGGAACGTATTACACGTATGGCTAACGTTTTTAGTTTACCCTTAACGACTCGGCATAAATGTTCACAGATCAACAAATTGTTTATTTAAAGTATAGTAAAATAAATATGTATTAAAGCAAATATCGGGTTTTCCAATAAAAGCGCTACAAAAGTTTTTTTAAATAAAACAAAAACGGTTTTGGATATCAATGAAATTCTTTATTTCTGTGAAAGAACGTTTGATGCCACTATGTATGGAACTCAATTTATTTTGCATGGCTACCACGGGCACGCTTGCAGAAGTCCAGATGCTGAACCCAATTTTCGACGGTTTTCAAGGATAAATCGGCCGATACTGCCACAATTTCACGTTCGATATTCGTACGACGTTCATCAATCGTCGCTGGCTTGTTGGCATAGACCATAGACTTGACGTAGCCCCACAAGAAATAGTCTAACGGCGTCAAATCGCACGACCGAGGCGGCCAAGCGACTGGACCATTTCGTGAGATAACACGTTCTCCAAACTTGGTTTCCAATAAATTGATTGTGACATTCGCTGTGTGGCTTGTGGCGCCGTCCTGTTGGAACCACGTGTCCTCCAAGTCCATATCATCCAATTGGGGCCAAAAATATTCGGTTATCATTGAACGGTAGCGATCCCCATTCACAGTAACGTGCCGGTCTTGATCATCACGGAAGAAGTACGGCCCAATGACGCCGCCGGCCCATAAACCACACGCTGAAGATGATTTTTCGATGAAAATCATTTTCAAGTTGTTGCTCAGCCCAATTTACGAATGTACGACGATTCTGGTGGTCAAGCGGCTTCAGTTCTTGCGTCAATTTAATCTTGCAAGGATTTAAGCAAAGATCTTTTCCCGAAATTCGCCACAACGACGTCATAGGGATGCCCAACGCTTGAGAACGACGTGTGAGAGACACATTTGGACTTTCTGCAACTGAAGCCTCAGCGGCAGCAATATTCTCGAGACTTCGGGCACTTCTTTGTCTCACTGGCACGGGAACATTTTGCACCGTGCCTATGGATTCAAATTTTTCTACTAGACGCTCAATTGTTGATCTGCTAGGACGATTATGACGACCATAAATTGGACGTATCGCTTTTAACGTTGAGGCCACTGACTCCGAATTTCGGTAGTAAATTTAAATAATTTGGACTAGTTGTTGGGTCGTATATCTTTCCACCATGAAGTGACAAACCTTACTGAAGAGAAATGTCAAAAGAGCGGCATGAAATATGTCGTCGTTTGCTGTCCCTGTTGCTCTACTTTTGTAGCGTCCCTGTTGAAAAACCCTTTACTTTTAAAGGGTCCGCCATCTAACGTTTTTCTAGTGCTTTTTTCATGAATGGTAACACTTGTCTCATGTCTGATTTGACAGATAATTAGTTTCATCCTTCCGCTGAACGAATATGGTTGTGTATACGCTTCGCTAGGTGGGCCTGCGATCGACTTAGTGAAGATGCCGATTTTGCCAAAAAAATTATCTTTTCAGATTTATGTAGTACGTTCGTCTGCTATGCATTTGTGCCCCGTTATAACCCAATCGTGTTGTTGAAAATGCATAGGAGTTTATTCTTATTAACTGCGCGGCGCGCGGTGAGAAGGATTTTTGACATAATGGACATCGGGTTCTATTGGTTGTTTTCTTTCCTGTAATGTTTTCCGACTGAGTTGATGAAAAAGATTGTATATCGTATTTTATTTGCGCTTTCGAGTAAAAAGGTGCTCGAACTAGTGTTTGCCGTTTTATATGTAGGGAGTTACAAGGTGCTTACCTAGATTTTCCAAAAAGGAGCGGCTCTTAGCAAGACAGTTTTCTTTCCAGGCATGGTTAGCCGATTTGAATAGGACAAACACGATGCTGATATATATTACTGATTATATATTACCACTTCAGCCCATCGCTTAGTCTTTCTTTTGCAAGAGTAGCAACTTAATGCTTAGCCCAACACCACCTTTACATTTGTTGTATTCTAGTAAAGGGTCCGCCAAATAACTTTCTTTTTTTTTTGAAAATGGCGCAAAACATTGAGTGTAGCTGTGTGGCACGTAGCGCCGTCCTGTTAAAACCAAATGTTGCCAATATCCTCCTCTTCAATTTTTGTGAACAAAAATTAGTTCAACATGGCCCATTTCGAAAAATGGCCCAATTATGCCTCTGGACCAAAATCCGCACCAAACAGTGACTCGTTTTGGGTGTACCTATCGGCTTTTCAATGTATGCGTGTGGGTTTTATGTGCCCCAATGCGACAATTTTGCTTGTTTACTACCCGCCAAGATCAAAATGAGCTTCATCTGAAAAGATGATTTTTTTTGGCAAAATCGGCATCTTCTAAGTCGATCGCAGGCTCACTTAGCGAAGCGTATACACAACCATATTCGTTCAGTGGAAGAATAAAACTAATTATCTGTCAAATCAGACATGAGCTAAGTGTTACCATTCACGAGATAAGCACTAGTTGAAAAAAAAACGTTAGATGGCGGACCCTTTATTATTGCTGGCTTTTTATCATCTTTTTATCACATTTGAGTCATGATGAAATGTACCTACATAGAAGATTCAATCATTTATTTTTCTTTGAGACATAAGACACTATAGTAATATTATTGGTAAAGTCAAAATTTTATGAAAATATTGGTCTTTCTTTTATATATTTACTGTCTCTGGGGGGAATTCGGGCTTGTTTTTGCATATTGTTCCAACTATAGTGTGATCTGTTTCTCTAGTAGGTAATTTTTGTGCCAGTTAATAAGATGTGAAAAAGTTATCAGTCGTGAGGTTATGCCCCTTTAGTCCTACAAGCTACAACTAAATCAAGAACTACACTCATAACTTGATTTCTTTTAGGTGTACTTCTTGTACATATGTATCTGTTGTGTACTTGCCTCTATATCGTTTAATATATTCCAAGTATAGCTCGTTGTAGAATCACAAAGTACGTACTTCGCAGGCTAGGAATGGACATCTTCCCCTGAATGCTATACCAGTTGTTCATCTATTGTAACATTTTCGGATGGTTTGTAAAGCCTCGGTCATATCTCAACCCAAAGATTACACAATTCACGTATATAGGGGCAAACTAGTCTAACAAACGCCGCGCTGCCGTTCATTTCAAGTTTCTCTGTTATCAAACCTGATAACTCTATATATTTGTTTGAAAGTCTTCAGTGAGTCCCATAAATATTCAGAGCTTTCGTTATTTGATCGAAAAATACCATCCAGTAAAAGAAGTCCAGTGAATGCAAAGGGTTCAGCGCTATCAACATCAGTCCATTCATGACCAAATATGCGTTTACCCTCAATGTTTGTGTAAGCCAATATAGTCCGTAACAAAGGAGGTGATAAAAATAATTCGAAGCTGTAGGTTTCTTCTGCTGTGATCAGGGCCGTAGCCAGGACTTTGTTTCGGAGGCTGGGGCTGGTCTTACGAATAATTCAACGTTTTCAAGTCACTCATATCATTATTACTATTCATTTGTGGTTTTTATTATTCTGAGATAATATAATTTTTGTTATTTTTATTTTGCAATATTTTGGCTTCTTCTTCTTAATATAAACGAAAATAATAATTGAAATCCTTAACTGATCCCAAATCAAATAAACTATACCTAGATAGTCTTCTTATTTTTATAGATTTGAATTGGTATTAAAATTCTTTAGTTTTTACTAATTTGTTTAGATACAAATCATTTCGGAAGGGGCTACAGCCCCTCTTTTGAAGGTCTTCTAAAACGTAACGTAAAAAAATACCCAGACCGATGCGATGGCGGTGGGGTGGTGATCGCGATAACAATATGGATGCCACACATATAGTCAATAGAAATGACACTTCTACACGCTATGTGGATTGCGAATATGTGGGCCAACCCATATATAGGTACAATCTGTTGCATGCGTTGCGTTGACGTATATACAACTGACAGCTCTATTAAATGCACACTCTTATCCATCCCATCCATCCACGTCAACTGGCCTTACGTGCCAGTGCTGCGTTAAGTTACGCGACTTTTGTTGAACGCAGGAAGCACCATTTGCTTGGCATATCGTCGCACGATATTAAAATTGAAGTTGATCCTGTCAGACTGATGTTTTTACGCCTTGGGTTTGCGCATAGTTCTTAGCGTACTTTTTTATACAAGAAACTTTTACAATGACAGATGTCAAAAATAAATGTATATAGAAATACCCTAACTGACAATAGCCGTTATTTTATTATCAGAGATGATACATATAGATCATCTAAATACATGCAATACAACAACAACACGATATCTTGCTCTCTATCGTGATCACGTTTCATGACCAAAAATTTAGTTTTCACGCTTGCGGGTAGATGGCTTCTCACGTAAGGGTAGTGTGAATTATAGTGTAAAGAAGAAAAGACAACGAATAAATAAAAAAATAAACAAACGTAAGGAAAAAAGTGATAGGTATACAACACAGTTATCACTAAGATCCGTATTATTTTATTTACATGATAGGATCCATATGGATAATCAGCGATAGTAAAATGCGGCTAACATGTCTGTTCGTGAACACTCTGAATTTCTTTCCACCGCCCACTAGACAAGAAAAGAGCAACTTTAGAGAATTTGACGTTTATATTTTAATTACATTGAAATTTTCCATTGATCTTGAACGGCCAGAGTATTTTTTGTATATGTGTATCTGTGAATGTGTATAGTTGTAGGTGTAGCACGTTTTTGTAGAAAATTAAATAACTACAATAAAGGCAAACATTAATTGTAAAAAGTTGCTAGGAATTAGGCTATAGTGGACTGGGGAAAGCAACTTTAGTTGCTTTGTGTTGATGGCAACTCCGAGCAACAAAACGTTTTCCGGCAACTAAGCTGACTAGTGGGCTCCAGGCCTAGGTGTTATATCAGCTAACGGGTCTTAGGCTTGTAGTCAAGTTCAATTATAGACGCTTAAGATTCTTATTCTTATTTTATCTTCGAAATTAACACTTGAAGAGTTCCAAGAGATCAGTTACACATTAATTGTTTCATCTTGTATTTTGTTACCAAATCACTGTTCATTTCAGCCTAAAAAAATCCCCCTGGACCCCTTCCGCTATGGAACGCTCAAATTTTCAAATGTAAATACAAAAGTTGTGTGTGAAAAAGAACATTTTGTATATCGCATAAAAGGATATAACGTCATTCGGATGTCAACTTTGCTTGATGGCATGTATTCGGGAGGTCCAAATTTTCGATAACTTTTTTTTTACGCTATCAGTACTGCTTAATGCAAGCATTTTGTAACTATATTTCTTTTCTCTTCGGGCTTTTTCGCCTTTAGATACTGGGAAAAACAACTTGTTGTCACTTAGCGCGGTGTTAGTTATTAGAAGAAGTTTAATCCTATGTTCATAAGGAGGAAGATTGTAGGGATCGGACCACGGTAGCCCTTTCAAAGCGAAACTAATAAAGTTACGCTGTACCGCTTCTAATCTTTTTTTATGGATCTCATAAAAAGGAGTATTCAAGATGTGGGCGAACTAAGCAGTTGTTAAGAGCGAGGGTGACATGCGGGTCCTGAAATTCCTTGGACCATCTCTTAATAAAGCCTAGCATTGTTGGCCTTGTTGACGATTAAGTTTATATGCTCCGAAAAATCAAGATTAGAGATTCGTTTTTTAGAAAAAGTCATTGCCTGACATTTAATAGGGTTAAGATTCAAACAGTTTTTATTACACCAAATAACAAATCTGGCAATATCATCTTGTAGAAGAACACGATCATTGTCAGATGTAATGCTTTTGAAAATTTTCATTTCATCCGCAAAAATTAGTGCTCATCATTGATAGCTAAGATAATGAGAAGGGGTCCTAAGTGACTTCCCTGAGGAACTCCCGATTTGGCTATGAAAGAGTTGGAGAAAATGTTTCTGAATTTAACTTGGTAGGATCTTCTTTGGAGATAGGATGAAATCCAAGTGATTAGTCCAGGGGGAAACCCATAAACTTTTAATTTATATAAAATAATTTCATGAGAAAGTTGATCAAAAGCCTTCAAGTAGTCCGTATAGATGCAGTCAAGTTCTTGTCCACGTTCTAATGCATTAGAGCACTTATTTAAAAATGTTAGTAAATTTGTTACCGTAGATCGCTTTTTCATAAAACCATGTTGTTGTTTGCAAATAATAATTTTACAGACAAAAGTCAAACCATCACACACCAACTGCTCACAAAGCTTAGGAATACAAGATAGTTTAGCAATGGGCCTGTAATTGCATATGTCAGATTTACTACCCTTTTTAAAAACAGGTTTAGTTTAAGAAAGTTGTAGAAGAGGGGAAGCTAATATTTTTTTGGGATTATTGGAGAGATTCGATCTGGTCCAGATGAATAATATCATGAAGTAAGGACAGATAATATAAGACTTTGTCTATTGTGATTGTAATATTATTGAAGGTGGATTGAGGAGAATCTCGTAAGTAGAAAAAGAAGTCTTCGTCTACGGTAAGAGGAGTATCAATGAAAGATTGACTAAAGTTGTTCGCAAAAACATCACAAATTTTTGGGGTACTATTTAAGACACCTATAACAAGTAAAATTGACTGGATAGCCATCAGATTTCTTTTTCAAATTAACAAATTTCCAAAAGTTTTTTGGTTCTAGCTTAAGAGAAATTTGCATAGTATTGAGATAGTCAGTATATAGATTATTCGAGAGGGTTTTAAACTCATCAAAAAGGGAAGTATACACAGTTCTATCCTTAGTGGGCATACTTGGACATACTGAAAATCTTCCAAGCTCTGTTTCTTTTGTTACGAAGAATCTTAAGTTCTTTTGTATACCAGGGATGGGAAAAGTTTGAGTATTTTGAAATTTTGTGAGGAGTTATGCAATTGATACAATTTTTCAATACTTGATAAAAGTATGAAATTGCAACGTCAATGTCATCAGAAACTCGTATATTTTCAATACCAGAATTTTGTGGCATAAATCTGGCTTACCTACCCAGACGGCGTTCGTCTCCGTTATGTTAACTTTGATGGCATCAATTGATTGCAGTTAACTGGCAAATATCTGTGACTTAATATAGAATTAAAGGAAGAAGACTCATCAAGTCTGAACTGAACTTCAAACGCTGGGGCAATCTGCCCATCGTGGCGTAGGACGTTGTGGTGTAGGACTTAGCGCTTTCCTGTTGAAACCACATGTCGTTGGTATCCATTTGATCCAGCTTAGGCCGCACACCATTGAAAGCTATGGAAATGCCAGTGAATTGCTTCATATAAACTACTGAACAAATCACAACTAATTTGAAAGATGTTGCTTTTAACAACATGGCCGCTTAAACCAAACAAATCTCCAGTTTCCCTATTGAAAAACCCTTTATTTGTAATAAAACAGTTTTCTCTTAGTTTTAGACAAAGTGTAAAATTACTTTAACTTCTGTGTGATTAAAACTAAAACTTAAATACAAAATTTTTTTATTTCTGTTACTTTTCAATGTGAATATTTAAATTGGACAAGTTGAATAGAATATAATATGAATCATGTATATTTTCCTTTAAATTTTGGAAACTCTTACTGTGCATATAGAATATTTATTTAGTTGGGCAAACAGGAGTATTTGTTCTTATAAGTAAAAAAGGCTGCACACTTCTTGAGAAACGGACCTTGCTTTGAAATATTCTAAGGTCATTTACGTTTTGCTCTTTGGGGACCAATTAGTATGATTATAATTTATAGTATAGTCGCTGTGTAGGAAATGTGATGTAGTTTGTTTTATACACATATAGCTATAGCTATACATTCTATGTAGGTTCTATACCATGGTCAAGTTAAACAAAAACTAACAATTTATAGCTCAGGATGCTTTTAGGCATATGTGAGTGTTCAATTATAATGCGGATAAAACAATATTGACATAAGCTTAATGTGCTGGAATAATAAATTGTTTGAGAATTTTTGCTGTAATACTTTTGCAAACCATCAAAATGAAGAAAGTGAAACTTAATTAACAAATGTGAACACGGCATAAATATATTCGCACAATTGAATTTTTAACATATATTTAGTTAAATAGCAGATAAAACATGAGAATGTATGTGTGATGAAAGCCTCACATATAGACCAGTAAGAATTTTCACACACATCTATTCATCGAAAAGAGATCAAATTACAAAAAAAACAAACTGGGCGACGTTACGAGGTCACACTTTACGATGTAGCACGTTGCGTTACAAAAATCTGCTAGTGGAATATTGGGTAAATTCAGTGACAAAAATCTGAAGATCCCCTTGAGCAAAATAGTCTAAATACGGATTCGTATATAACCCGTGAGTCCCGGCACTCACACAATTTTTTATTTGCATATGTGAGACGTCATAATGTGAATGTGCCATTATTTGTACAAATGTCACCAAATTTATTCAGCCAGATGTTAAAAGAGTTAAATGTTAGAAGTTGTGTTATTTGGAGGCTACGCTACTGCTGCTCAAACAGACGGAGAGCGATGGCGGTGTTTTGAAAAAACTAATTTATGAGATTACTTTTTTCCCACCTTGTATATGATATGATTAAAAATTAGGTTTTTAATGAAGAACCTCTTGAAAAACTTATTGCACTAGCAAACTTGTATACACAAATGTCTGACATTTTATCTTTATTTTAAGACCACCTTAATATTTATAAGATCAAACCATATTAGGACCGAAGTTATAAAGTAATTGAACTCAAAGGGAATTTTTCCAATCGTAGTTTTAGAACGGATTTTTGAACCTCATCAAAAACTTCAATATGACACTTCGGTTCAGATGCTAAAGTTTTAATTATTAAATACCTATATTAAAAAAAAGGACCTAATCGACCGAACTGGAGTGACAGAATGTTAGTTTTCTTTAAATCTTTCTGTAATTCAAATTCAATTCCTGTTGATACCGATGATGTTAAAAAATCCTTTGCTATCTCTCACTTTTTCAAATACAAAAGTTGATGAAAAATTTAATAATAAAGCAAGTAAATTTTAAACATCTCTGCTCCAAAAAAATGCCAGTGGTCCTGTAGCAGTCAATGCAACACGGTCCGGAAATCAATTGTTATCGCGAGTTTGACAAGACGATGAATTTGAGTTCCCCGACCAATCAAATTACCTGAGAATATTGAGGCAGTGAGAGCTTCAATCTTGCAATCCCCACGGTGCGGCATGCGCGGCGACACGTTCTGCACGTAAACAATCGGACCTAGAAAACATTAGGTTGCAACACAACGGAAAAACAGCTCACACTTCAAAGGCATCGATTGCTGTTTTCAAGGAAATTTTCCCGGATTGCCTCAAATCAATAAGGGGCAATTTGGGTTGGTTGGTCCACTTCCCCGATTTGGTTCCTTTTTGATTTTTGGTGCGTCTTTTAAAATACCGCATCTAAATGTTTTAACATCCCGGTTGAAATGGAAACAGAGTACTATAATATTATTACATAAGAAAAGAAACAGAGATGACATCAACAATTACAGACCCATCAGTCTGATATCGACCCTATATAAACTATTCTCAAAGACCTTATATTTATAAGATAACAAAAAAGATACTCAATGACAAACAACCACGGGAGCAAGCTGGCTTCAAAGAAAGTTTTTCAACTTCCGATCATCTACAGGCGATTAATCAACTCATAGAGAAACATAATGAATACAAAAAACCACTTTATATTCTATTTATTGACTTTACTAAAGCCTTTGATACAGTAGAACACAATTACATCTAGACAGCACTAAGAAACCAAAACATGCACTCAGTTTTTATAAATAAATACAATGAAAAGCATTTACAACGACAATACAGCAAAAATAAAAACAGATAAAATTGGAAGATGCTTTCACGTTAGAAGGGGAGTTCGCCAAGGAGATCCACTATCTCCACCACTGTTTTCTGCAGTATTGCAAGATATTTTTGGACAACTTAAATGAAACAAATACGGACTTGATATATGGGGACAAAAGCTTAATAACTTACGATTTGTAGATGATGTAGTTCTTCTTTCCGAATCACCCGATGATATTCAATCGATGTTAAATGAACTCGATTCCACTTGCAAGCTTTATGGATTATGCCTTAATATGACGAAAACAAAGATTATGAAAAATCATTTTAAGAAAGACGTACTTCTCAATGACAACAAAAGTCGAGCAACAGGGACAGCAAACGACGCCATATTTCTTGCCGCTCTTTTAACATTTCTCTTCAGTAAGGTTTGTCATTTCATAAGGGAAAGATATACGAGCCAACAACTAGTCGAAATTATTAAAATTTACTACCGAAATTCGGAGTCAGTGGCCTCAACGTTAAGAGCGCTACGTCCAATTTATGGTCGTCATAATCGTCCTAGTAGATCAACAATTGAGCGTCTAGTGGAAAAATTTGAATCCACAGGCACAGTACAAAATGTTACCGTGCCAGTGAGACAAAGAAGTGCCCGTAGTGTCGAGAATATTGCTGCCGCTGAGGCTTCAGTTGCAGAAAGCCCAAATGTGTCTCTCACACGTCGTTCTCAAGCGTTGGGCATCTCTGTGACGTCGTTGTGGCGAATTTTGCGAAAAGATCTTGGCCTACATCCTTACAAGATTAAATTGACGCAAGAACTGAATGTTCGTGAATTGGGCTGAGCAACAACTTGAAAATGATTCGGATTTTCATCGAAAAATCATCTTCAGCGATGAGGCTCATTTCTGGCTGAATGGCTTGGTCAATAAACAAAATATGCGGTATTGGTCAGGCAGCAATCCACACGTACTCCATGAGTCATCATTGCATCCCGAGAAAATTGAGGTTTGGTGTGGTTTATGGGCCGGCGGCGTCATTGGGCCGTACTTCTTCCGTGATGATCAAGACCGGAATGGGGATCGCTACCGTTCAATGATAACCGAATATTTTTGGCCGCAATTGGATGTTATGAACTTGGAGGACATGTGGTTCTAACAGGACAGCGCTACAAGCCACACAGCGAATGTCAAATCAATTCATTGGAAACCAAGTTTGGAGAACGTGTTATCTTACGAAATGGTCCAGTCGCTTGACCGCCTCGGTCGTGCGATTTGACGCCGTTAGACTATTTCCTGTGGGGCTACGTAAGGTCTATGGTCTATGCCAACAAGCCAGCGATGATTGATGAACTTCGTACGAATACCGAACGTGAAATTGCAGCAGTATCGGCCGATTTTTGCTTGAAAACCGTTGAAAATTGGGTTCAGCGTCTGGACTTCTGGAAGCTTGTTCGTGTTGGCCATGGAAAAGAAATCGAGTTCCATACATAATAGCATCGAACGTTCTTTCACAGGAATAAAGAATTTCATTGATATCCAAAACCGCTTTAGTAGCGCTCTTATTGAAAAACCCGATATATACTTGGGCCAACTCAAATCATTCTCAAATCAGGACAAAAAAGAAATAAACGGACGAATAAGCAATAGCTGGAAGCAATACTGGAATGTAAAGCAAATACTGGACTCAAAATTAAGTGAAGACATGAGAAAATACATACTGGATTCCACAATTCTTCCCGTAATGACATATGGGTTAGAAACGTTAGCACTGACATCAAACTAACACGATAAATTGAGGATTTGCCAAACAAAAATCGAACGAAAATTTTGCTGAACATAAGACAAGCACAACGAATAAGAAACGAAGAGATAAGAAAAAGAACGAGAATAGTTGACGTAATACAAAGAACAAAGCTTTTAAAATGGAGCTTGGCTGGATATGTATAACGAATAGAAGACCAAAGATGGACAAAGCTAGTGACGAAATGGATACCATTTAATGAGAAAAGACCAAAAGGACGACCAAAAAAAAAAAGATGGGCAGACGATTTAAGACAGTTTAATCAAAACTTTATAAAAATACTAACGAAAATAAACTTTACATGTTACTTTACATAAACAAAACAAAATTATAATATTACAATTTTTATAGTTACTATTTATTTAATTATGTAAATTCAAATTTATTGGTGAATAAAGCTTTAAATAATAATAATAATAATAATCCTACTTTGTACTCGACTTAAGCAACCTGCCTGCCGTATTTGCAGCTCCGTCATTGCCTTGGCCAATACAATTGCTCATATACATTAAGATGTAGATCTTCACGTCCCTGCAGTATGGTTTTGTGCAGGTTTCTAAAAGTTTGGTCATCAACGAGAACAAAACCTAGAAAACTTCCCGAAGCATAAAACTTTTTAGCTCTGTTAATCAAAAAACAGTATCGAAGGCAAATGGAAAGTTGTTTAGTACCAGAAATATTAAATGTTTCGTCATTGAGGACGTTGAAACTACTTGAATGTATAAACGGGCATATTGCATATTTTGGTTGTAATAATATCAGTACATGTCTTCAGTATTTCATTTTGTATAGCTGAACTCGAAAACTTGTGTTTTTAGAGCTGGTAATGACGTGATTCTTTAAATTGTTGTCCCCAAATTCAATTTTGAACTGCAGCAGACTTAAGTTTTCTATCTTTTTTTTTGTGGGCCGAGTATATAGCTCCACTATCATCGTCACATCTTGTTTAGCACAAAATAAAAAAGTCTGAATAATAGGTCTTATTACAGCTCTATTTTTAGCATTTTTTGGTTTTCCAGCAGCAACGTTTTCCAGTCACCCATATCATTATTTCTATTCATTTTTGGTTTTTATTATTCTGAGATGATTTAATTTTTCTGCAGTTTTTACTAAATTTGTTTAGATACAAATCACTTGGGGAGGGGCTTTAGTCCCTCAAGCGAAGAGCTTAAAAAGGGCTTAAATAATAGATATTATACAACAAAGAAAGGCATCATCACAAAACCTTTTAATTTTTGAAATTGAGGGGTGGGCAATTTATGAAAGACTATTAATTACAGGCAAAAGCTAGATCACTTACAAAAACACCCGATTAACATCCCTGCATTTAATTTTAAACTAAAAAAAAAAAACATTTGAAGAACCCCGTGGCATAATGGTTAGTGCGCTGGACTGTCAGCTGGAAGTCCGAGGATTGAATAATATCCTATTCCACATAAAAAAAAATAAAAAAAAATATATTTTTCCGGGGTATACTTACTGCCCTTGTGAGTGAGTGAAAAATCATTAAATATTATCCCTTGTCATGCGAAAGTGCCTCGCACCTTAGCTGTTCGAATGCGGCAGAAAATCGTTAAGGTCCGCTCCATTTCTCCCGACAACACGCTCACAGGAATAAGGTTGATAGTTTTAAATCACCAGATCCTGGTTCTTTAAAAGCTATCGCGCCACCAATTTGTTATTTATAATATAAAAAATACTGTCATCGCACGCGGCATCATGAGTCCCAGATTTTAAATAAACTGAAAAACTTGTGAGGTGGTGATAAATATAATGAGGAAATGGGGAATGAAGTTCAATTATTCGGATTGAGTATAGTTTACAGTTTGTTATACAAAATCCTGTCCTCACTATATCCTTATTGTTGGCACAGAAAGCCAACAACTAGACTGTTTTTTTCAGAGTTTAAAAATACTTTATTTAATCAAAATTAAGTGAGTTATAAATAACTATTTTCTTATAAGATTTCTTACTTACATCTGTCTAGACTTAGGTTCTTCATCTTAATCAGTGATTTCAAAATGGTTTCTAAGCCGGATACTTGAATTCATTTTGTATGTAAGTTAGATACAGGGTGGATATATTTACAATAAAATTCTAAGAGGTTTTCAAGTGAGGTTAACACGTGATGTCTGCTAACACTTATAGTTTTCCCAAAAGTTTTAAGAGACACAATTTGAATGAAACCAGAATCGTTCCGTACAAAAAACTTGGTAGAAAGATAATAAAATGGGAAGATTTTTAAATAAAATTAAAAATTCAATTCAGTACCTGATACCTGATATATTCTCCTAAGACTCGGCTAGATAAGCGTAGACCTGATAAATGTCATTTTATGATGAAAATACTACGTGCAGGTTTATCAGAAGGCAAAGCCCTTGACCCTTGAAGACACCTCATGGAGTTAACTAAGCAGTTCGAACATGGGTGAAGTCTCATCAACTAAAACAATGACTTCCACCAGTGCCTTATTCAACTAGAGCAATCCATACTAACCGTTCTCTACCTTCTACTTTAATATCCACCATAGTTAACTCTTTGGTCTAGTTTCACTGCGAGATTAAAGTTAACCCCCCAAGTCAACTCACCAAATTTGGTGAATTAAATCTAGACTTATTGCAAAAAGCTTTTAATGTTTTAAGTTGCGAGATTGTTAGGTCGTTCCACATGCATCCTCTACTGAAAACTGCTTTTAACTGTTTAATTATGTCCAGTGTGAGTTAACTCTCTGTCTTAACTCACCACTAATAAAACAAGGCCAAAGAAGTTCATAACTCAACATAATCCCCGAAATTTTTTAAAAGAATACACGATGAAATAATCTAAACATAGAATTTTGTTTTAATAAAAAAAAAATAAAACATAAAACTGTGAATTTCCAAAAAAGATAAATTACACACTCTGTTCTATTATATGAATAATATATTAACAAATAATCCACAAAAACGAAAAATAGTCACTTTAAGCTCTAACAATATTAATAATCTTAATCCTTTGAGATATGGGCTAGGTATATATTATCCTTTGAGAAACGTGTGTTTCGGCTACACGATGCCAGCTATATTGTGAAACCATGAAATTGCTTTCATGTAAATAAATTAATCTTAAACCTTTCCAAAGGTCAAGTCCATTAGGATATATATGTACCTATATATTGTACCTTATTTTTTGTAAGACAGTTTTTATACCACAGAATACCTATACCCACTTCCTTATCACTTCCAATTTTCTCGTAGATTTAAAACAACAAAAAAAAAACTAAAAAAAAAACATAGTGTCAAAGTCTTCTGTGAACAAAAATTGGATTATCCCAAATAATGTAAATATCATCTGCGATGGGGAAGGGAAAATCTATAGGTATAATCCCTTTTCACGCAGGATCAAAAAGTTAGCAAATTTTTGTTCTCATTAAATTCTATGCGGCAGTACCGTCAAAAAAAAAACATTGTCATTGCCAATCAAAAAAAAAAACTGTTATTCTACTTTTTTTAACATTACCATTAATCCCTAAAAAATGATTCGTTCCTTCTGAACAAAAACAAGGACAAACACCACCACTAAAACACTCTCACACCACACCTACCGCCGATACCCCCCCCCCCCCCCCCCGCCCACCACACCCCTCAACCGAAGTCACTTGATGTCATTTCCAAAGAAAGGATGAGGTTGAGGATATAAAGGAAATTATTTAGCAAAAACTGTGATAAGGATCAGTTTACATCAAATATCTATAAATTTTTACACAGCATCCATTTTCTCTATTCGTTTATCCATTTTCCACATCAAAGTTGTGTTGAGGAGGCCTTTTTCTGTTTGCAAGTGTTTGTGTGTGTGTTTTGCGTGTATGTTATTTGTATGTTGGCCTCTTTCTTATCTAACCTAAGCCAGCGTACAAAATATCCTCAACTTTATGCAGTGTTATTAATGTATATAATATACGATTTTATATATGTAATATTTTCTTATGTGTGTGTGTGTGAGTGTCACGATTTAATGTCAATGTCCTTTCAATCTGTTTTAATGGTATGCATATGTTGAACGGGTATACAAAAAATAAAAGATAAGATTGCAAAATCAAATGTAAATATATTGAGAATCCAACGACTACAATCAGATCGAAAAAAAAATTTTGTCACACTTAAGAAAATGCGAATAATCATGAGAATTTGTGTCAAGATACACAGGAAGGTAGAGGTATTTTTTTTGATGTGCAAACATCTATGCTGGCGGTAGAGTGAAAAAAAAACGTGAACGTTGGTGTGCAACGTAACGTCGTGCACTTTACTTTGTAGCACGTTACGTTACGAAATCTGATTTGCCCCGACCAAAACAAATTGATTTTAACGCGACCGACAATTAGATTATACTTTATCGCGACCACTCATTTATATTGTTTTTGCCAACGACGAAAGCAAATTGTTTTTAGCGCGACCGACGATTTTATCATTTTAACACTTATATTTTTACATTCTTTTCTTTAATTTGGACGCGACACTAGTAATTAAAAAGAAAACAAAATCAAAACAAAAATAATAATAGTCAGCTGTAGGGATTGACAATTGACTGTAGGTATGGTAGATCAATGGCTGTAGGTATGGTAGGATATCGGGTGCGTTCAGTGACACAAATCTCAACTTAAATTCTACGTTTACATTATACTGCTTTTAAACGATGCAATTTCTTCTTGCAATTTGTAGGCACGTAGGTGGCTGGGATATAGAAAATAGCTGAGGTTGAACAAATTGCAGAGTTATCGTCTACTTTTGTACTTGCACGAAGTTAACATTCATTAAAAATCACAGCGTCCAATTCCATAGGCGATTGATGGTGTCAATCGATTGAAACTGCGATTTTTGTGATTTCCACTGACAACAACTGCAACTAAATATTCTAAAAACTCAAGATATATAATTCGCCGGCTATCTCATAGTGAAATTCATTTGAGGTTCGTTCAGTATAAAATTAAGATTGAACTTTTTGTAAGTTTTACTCGATGGAAATATGGAGTTTCATAAGTTTCGTTGGACACTTCACCACCAGCCTTTTAGTGCTTGGAAATCACGTTACAGCGGTTCCCCCACTGGGTATTTCGCTGCCGTTCTTTCAACACTAAGCTTTTTAGGCACTGCTTACATAAAGGTAATGAAGTGTTAATTATTCAATATGTTTCTATTGATGACGTTCAGTAACAAAAATCAGGCACTTGGACAAACGTTGATGTTTACACATATTTAACCGTGAGTCCCGGCACTCACATATTTTTTTTTAAATAATTTTTTTAAGTTTTTCAAGGTATGTATAGATTTTTAGCACCTAATTTGTAGGATATTTGAAAAAAGCATACCATCTGAAAGGTCTTAGTGACTTTCTAAAGGGTTTTCCAATAAGAGGTGTTATTTTGATATTCAAAGAAAAATGGTATTTTTTAAGATAAATGATCGGATGTTTGTTTCATTATAAAGAGGAAGGTGTGCCGTTAATAATTACAACATCAGCCAAATGGCCGCCACGACCAGGCTTACAGGACCATATCCTTTTCGTGAAATTTTCCATAACCAAATCGCATAGTGGCTGCCCTATGTCCTCGATAGCCTCACGAATTCCATCTTTGAGATCTTGAATCGACGCTGGGCTATTGGCGTAGACCTTATCATTCACGTGGCCCCAAAGGAAGAAGTCGGAAAGTGTTAAATCACAAGATCTCGGTGGCCAATCAAGATCACCTCTTCGAGAGATAACACGGTCCGGAAACTTTTCCCGTAAAAGATCGATGGTTTCATTGCTTGTGTGGCACGTAGCGCCGTCTTGTTGAAAGTAAACGTTGTACAGATCAATACCATCCAATTCCGGCCATAAAAAATCATTAATCATCTCTCGATAGCGCAATCCATTGACCGTAACTGTTGCTCCAGCCTCATTTTCGAAAAAAGAAAGGTCCAATGACCCCGCCGGACCATAAACCGCACCAAACAGTCACGCGGTGAGGATGGAGAGGCTTTTCAACAATAACTCTTGGGTTTTCCGAGCCCCAGATGCGACAGTTTTGCTTGTTGACGTAGTCTCCGAGGTGGAAATGAGCCTCATCAGTCAAGATGATTTTTCGATGAAATTCCGGATCATTTTCATGCATTTCAAGGACCCAATCAGCAAAAACACGACGTTGTTGATGATCAGCCGGCTTGAGTTCTTGTGTTAACTGAACTTTATAAGCCTTAAGACCCAAGTCTTTATGCAAAATACGGTGTAATGACGTTTGTGGAATGCCTAATTCCAAAGAACGACGAGGAATGGACAAACCTGGGTTTTCTTCAACACTTTGGGCTACAACAGCAATATTATCAGTGTTTCTTGAGCGACGTGCACGGGTTTTATTCTTCACATCACTAACTTGTCCCAACAGCTCGAATTTGTCCACCAATTTTTGTATTGCGGTCCGACAAGGTGCTTCACGACGACCCAAAAATGTTTTAGTTTTACGAACCGTCTCTGCCAAATTTTCACCATTTTTATAGTGAATTTTAATAATTTCAATGCGTTGTTGAAGCGTGAATCTTTTCTACTTGTCAAATGTCAAAAAATGACAGCTTCAAAAGTGACAACTACCGAAATAGCGGGCTATTCAAAATAACACCTCTTATTGGAAAACCCTTTAATAGGTCAACTAGTTGGTTTTTTTGAAAATTCGCAATAAAAAACTTTTGGCTTACCTGGTTTCTGAAACTAGTTGGCCTTTAACCTTAGCCTTGCAGATAGAATACGTTTTTTTTTTTAATAGCCCACAAATGAGGTGCTAAAAATCGCTGATGACCTTGATAAACTTTAACTATTGATTTAAAATTCCATATGCTTGAACAATTTCTTGAACTAGCTGATATTCTGCATATGGGGTGCTAAGATCCCACTGCCTTAAAAAGGTTTCCAAAAAAATTCAATATGGGAAGTCATTAATGTGAGTCGCACCCCCTCTCTTTTTTAAATTTCTAGTCAAAAATTATAAAACGCTACTGATGCAAAAAAAAAATCCATACAAAAATGAAACAAAAAAAGGTACTTAATTTATACATAAAATCATTACAATTGTAATCGAGAAATTTTCAAAACAAATACTCCAAAATTATTGTTGTCTGGGAATTACCCAGCTAAATGAGCTAAAACAAAACTCATTTAAAGTCAAATTTTTTAAACACAAAATCCCAGTACTTTAAAAAGCCGTAAGGCTTAACTACATAAGCCAAAAAGTACTAAAGTACAAAAGTAAAAATATTTTTTTTCCCGCTAGAGTAGTTGTTTTGTGAAAAAGAATATAGACATTTTTTTTAAACCAAAATTTAATCTTTCTGCATCACGTACGTCAATCATATTTGACATTTCTGAACTATAGACAGCTGCAGTATACAAACAGACGAGCAATGGAGCGCTATACTCCACTGTCAAGCCATTCTCAATCTCAACAACAAAGGGGAAGATTTTGTGTCGAAAATCATCATGAGCGACGAGGCGCAATTCCACTTCAGCAGTTACGTCAGTAAGCAAAATCTTCGTTTCTTTGGGACTGAAAATTTGGGTGTTGTGACCGAAGAGCCATTATATATCCACTCAAAGGCACTGTGTGGTGCGGCGGTGTTCACGCGGAAGGAGTTATTGGGCAATATTTTTTTCAAAGAACCCATCGGCAATACGGTGAGGGTCACTGTTACTGGCGAACGCTACAGGGCCATGATAAACGACTTCTTACTGCCGGAATTGGATGAGCGTTGTTTATTGGTAAACATGTGGTTTCAACAAGACGGTGCAACCGGCCACACATCACGAGCCACAATGAATATTGTGAAGGAAGCGTTTCCTGGTCGCGTTCTTAGGTTTTGGAATAACCAGCACGATCACCCAATTCAACCATCCCAGACTTCTTTCTTTAGGACTACTTGAAGTCGCAGGTTAATGGCAACAAGCCTCAGACAATCGCAGCCCTTAAAGAGAATATTCGACAGGAATGCGAACTGTTATCACCGGAAATCTTGCGGAAAGTCATGGAAAATCCGATGAAACAGGCACAAATGTGTATCAACACTGGCGGCAGCCACTTGACGGATGTCATCTTTTCCACTTAACAGAATAAATTGTAAAAGTGCAAATAAAGATTTCCATCACTCAAAATCATTTTTTTTTTATTTAGTTAAAAAGTTATTCAAAAACGAAATTCGATGATTAGTTTTGTGCCACCTTGTATTTAAACCAAAACCTTGCAAAAACAAATAGAAAATAAAGTGAACACATTCCTTACACGTAAATTGCTGTTCCCACCCTATAATTCAGAATATTCATTGACTATATACTATATATGCATTAATGTAGGCTTTAATTGTGTAATCACAAATCGTTTTATTACCTAACATTATCAATTTACCCTATTCTTATATAACTTTATACATTATTTAAGCTATCCACCGTTCTATGATTTATATATCTAATTATATTGTATAGTATGTACCAATGTATTTTAATGACAATCGTATGATCAGGCACATGCAACTGTACATTGTTAACATTTATATTTTATGTATACTCGATTCAAACATGCAGATTAAGAAAATAAAGAAGAGTCAGTTCTTGTCCACCGTTGAACCGAATACGTATTTTATTTGCCTCATCTCTCATTGTCTTCAAATCAGAAGTGGATCAGTTTACCCCGAAATTTTTTCTTGTTTTGTACAGTATCACAATTTAATGAAAGTTTATGTTTTATGTTTGAGATTGGTCTTTGCGTGATACGTATAAAAAAAAAAAGATAAAATAAATAATTGTTATGGCTAAAGCACGGGCTGAGAGATTTGTGCAAGAGGCAACAGTGGTAGCTTTAAAAGAAAAGCTTAGCAATTTCGGTCTCAATACTGATGGCAATAAAGCCGTTTTGAAGATTAGACTACAAGAGCACGTGGACGAGTTAGAAGAGCCTGCATTAAGCATTCACTTTCCTGATACTCAAGATGATTCGACATCCAGTGACGTGGAGGAAGATAACCTCCAAGTTGAAATTAACGCACTCCAGGAAAAAATAAAAAAAACAGCAGGAAATATTAATGCTCAAGGAAAAACTTGCAGCCCTTTGCAGAACAAGTGACAGTGCCTCGTGTTCAATATCATATAAAGACATCGAAGACACTGTGCCTTATTTCTCCGGTGATGATAATTTTTCCATTAAGCAATGGGTGCGAAGTTTTGAGGAGGCCAGAACATTGCAAAGATGGGATGAGCAGCAATCATTTATTTATGCGAGACGGAGTCTCAAAGGAACTGCTAAATTGTTCCTCCGCTCTTCCCGTTGCTCAACTTGGCTCGAGCTGAAGTCTAGCCTTCTCCAAGAGTTTCACCGAGCAGTGACGTCAGCCGATGTTCACGATACCCTGAGGAACCGTAAGAAGAGGAAGGATGAGAATATTCATCAATACACACTGGCCATGCAGGAGATTGCACACCATGCCGAAATAGAAGATGAGGACCTTATTCATTATATCATAAAAGGGATTCCTGATGCTTTTTGTAACAAACAACTCCTTTTAACTGCAAATAGTATCGATGACCTTAAACAAATGCTGAAGAAATATCAGAAAATGAAGTCGTACACTGCGGAGTATATACCTGCCTTTTCAACACCGAATACATCTTCATTATCAAACATGAAGCGTCTTGTTAACAGGTGCTTTAATTGCAACGAGCCTGGACATCTAGCTAATAATTGTCCAAGGCCACGCAGAGAAAGAGGAAGCTGCTTCAAGTGTGGGAAGCAAGGGCATCTAGCAGCCACGTGTAAGAACGTCAAATTAACCGTAAGCCCACCAGCAAATCCAGCACCGGTACTCTTGGTACAGCAACCACAAAATGAACCAGAACCTGAAGAAGACGAAGTAATAAATCCAGTTTTTAATGACGACTATACTCTTTATGTAAAGTACAAATTTTTGAGTAGTTTTACTAATGATATTTTTGAATTTCAAGCAAATACTATGGTAGACACAGGAAGCCCTATAAGCTTCATTCAGGAACAATTTATACCACCTTTTGTAATCCTGCCAGGAATCAATGAAGCAAAATTAGCGATACTTGGAAGAGTTAAATGTATTATTTATGTAAGTGATAGTTCTTTAAGTTGCATGTTGCATGTAGTTAAAAAGAAAACAATGACTAACTCTGTTGTTCTTGGCAGAGACTTTTTACAAGCAAGTAAAATTAAATTGAGTTATGACAATTGTAATGCTAAAATTAATTTGATAAATCATGAAAAAAGTTGCAGTTCTTATTCTAAAAATAATTATAAAAATGTTGCTACAGATAATTTAGAAAACTTTAACAAGAAACATTCAAATATTATAAAGACAAATTGTGATGGTAATTTCAACAGCAAATATGACAAAATCGAAACAAATGACGATAATTTCGCGAAAGATATTTTCAATATAGATACTTGTTATGACAAAAATGATTTTAATTTAACCATAAATAGTAACTTAACTTATGCAGAAACCCAAAGAGTTTATGATATTATGAAGCAAACCAATTCACATACAAATATTTCCAATTCGAATGTCTCTTATGAAATGAAAATTAACCTTTCTGACACAAATGTAAATTTTAATTGCGCACCACGGCGGTTACCTTACATGCATACAATTGAATTAAGGCAAATTTTGGATGATCTCTTGAAACGGAAAATAATACGGGAGAGTGATTCACCTTTTGCATCACCTATCGTTTTAACTAAAAAAAAAAATGGAACATTTAGGCTCTGCATTGATTACAGGCAGTTAAACCGGGTGACGCAAAGGGATAATTACCCTCTACCATTAATCGAGGATCATCTAGACAGGTTAAGAAATAAAAAATATTTTTCATTGTTAGACTTAAAAAATGGGTTTCACCACGTCAAAATGGCAAATGAATCAGTAAAGTTTACGTCATTTGTTACGCCTTTGGGGCAGTTCGAGTACCTTTATATGCCGTTTGGCCTTAAAAACGCCCCGGCCACATTTCAGCGTTACATTAATTCAATCTTCAATAGTTTAATAGCTGACGGTAAAATACTTGTTTATATTGATGATTTGCTAGTGGCGACTGAAACAAAAGAGGAGCATTTTGCTATCCTAGAAAAAGTTGCTAAAATAATTTTGGAATTTAACTTAGAACTTAGATATGACAAATGTCTTTTTATGGCTGAAAAAATCACATATCTTGGTTATGAAGTGAGTGCAAATGGCATAAAACCTAATTCAGGTGGTTTAGCCGCCGTTCAAAACTTCCCCACTCCAAAAAACATCAAGGAGCTGCACTCATTTCTGGGTTTATGTTCCTATTTTAGGAAATTCATTCAAAACTTCTCAGTTCTATCAAAACCACTTTATGATTTACTAAAACAAAATGTTCAATTCAAGTTTCATGAAAAAGAGATAACCACTTTTGAAATTTTAAAACAGAAACTACTTTTAGCGCCAGTGTTGAGCATTTACTCCCCACATGCTGAGACTGAACTTCACTGCGATGCCAGTTCACAGGGATTTGGTGCAGTCTTACTGCAGAGGCAGCAAGATAAAAAGTTTCATCCCATTTTCTTTTTTTCTAAAAGGTCGACACCACCAGAGTCTAGGTATCATTCCTTTGAACTTGAAACTCTTGCGATTATATATGCGTTAAGAAGATTTCGAACATATTTATTGGGTATAAGTTTCAAAATTATAACAGACTGTAAGTCTTTAACGCTCACGTTGAGTAAGAAAATGATCAACCCTCGAATATCCAGGTGGGCGTTGGAGCTCCAGGAATATGATTATATAGTTGAACATAGAGATTCGTGCAGAATGAACCACGTCGATGCCTTAAGTAGGTGTCATAACATCCTCTTGATTCAACCTGATTCTTTTGAATATGCACTTACCTGTGCCCAAAACAAAGACGCATCCATTCAAAAAATAGTTAAAACTTTGGAACATAAGCAACACCCGCTTTATGAAATGATAAATGGTCTTATATATAGAAAATGCAAAGACTCTGTTGCATTTTATGTTCCAGAGCAAATGGAAAAAGTCATTATTCAAACTCATCATGATGGTCTTTGTCATGTAGGCGCAGATAAGGTATTCGAATACCTAAGAAAAACATACTGGTTCCCCTCAATGAAAGAGAAAATCAAGGATTACATTAAATCCTGTTTGAAATGCATCTATTTTACGGTCCCCTCTGGGAAAAAGGAAGGTGAATTACATAGCATTCCAAAGGGCAATAAACCCTTTGATACGATTCATGTGGACCATTACCTCTTCCAGCTGGTGTAAGAAATTTAAAAAAACACATTTTCCTCGTAGTGGATGGATTCACAAAATTTACGAAACTTTATTCGGTTAAAACTACAAGCTCTAAGGAAGTCATACAATGTCTGCAAAACTATTATTCAACTTACAGTCGACCAAAAAGATTAATTTCAGATAGGGGGTCCTGTTTTACCTCTGAAGAATTTTCATCCTTCTGCCGCGATGTTGACGTAACACATATAAAAGTTGCAACTCATTCTCCCCAGTCCAATGGTCAAGTGGAGAGAATGAACAGACTCTTGACTGCTATGCTTTCCAAAGAAACCGAAATCGAGCCGGGCGAATGGTCAAAGCATTTGAACAAAATAGAATTTTCTATAAATAACACCATCAACAGAAGTACAGGAACAAGCCCAAGTATTTTGCTATTCGGAGTTTCGCAAAAAGGAGAAGCTTACGATAAAGTTCGCGAGTACCTTGAATCTCATTCACTTAAAAAAGAAGTAACAAACATTGCTGAAGAAAGGGAAAACGCAAGTTTAAAAATCATCACCGTTCTATGATTTATATACCTAATTATATTGTATAGTATGTACCAATGTATTTTAATGACAATCGTATGATCAGGCACATGCAACTGTACATTGTTAACATTTATATTTTATGTATACTCGATTCAAACATGCAGATTAAGAAAATAAAGAAGAGTCAGTTCTTGTCCACCGTTGAACCGAATACGTATTTTATTTGCCTCATCTCTCATTGTCTTCAAATCAGAAGTGGATCAGTTTACCCCGAAATTTTTTCTTGTTTTGTACAGTATCACAATTTAATGAAAGTTTATGTTTTATGTTTGAGATTGGTCTTTGCGTGATACGTATAAAAAAAAAAAAGATAAAATAAATAATTGTTATGGCTAAAGCACGGGCTGAGAGATTTGTGCAAGAGGCAACAGTGGTAGCTTTAAAAGAAAAGCTTAGCAATTTCGGTCTCAATACTGATGGCAATAAAGCCGTTTTGAAGATTAGACTACAAGAGCACGTGGACGAGTTAGAAGAGCCTGCATTAAGCATTCACTTTCCTGATACTCAAGATGATTCGACATCCAGTGACGTGGAGGAAGATAACCTCCAAGTTGAAATTAACGCACTCCAGGAAAAAATAAAAAAAACAGCAGGAAATATTAATGCTCAAGGAAAAACTTGCAGCCCTTTGCAGAACAAGTGACAGTGCCTCGTGTTCAATATCATATAAAGACATCGAAGACACTGTGCCTTATTTCTCCGGTGATGATAATTTTTCCATTAAGCAATGGGTGCGAAGTTTTGAGGAGGCCAGAACATTGCAAAGATGGGATGAGCAGCAATCATTTATTTATGCGAGACGGAGTCTCAAAGGAACTGCTAAATTGTTCCTCCGCTCTTCCCGTTGCTCAACTTGGCTCGAGCTGAAGTCTAGCCTTCTCCAAGAGTTTCACCGAGCAGTGACGTCAGCCGATGTTCACGATACCCTGAGGAACCGTAAGAAGAGGAAGGATGAGAATATTCATCAATACACACTGGCCATGCAGGAGATTGCACACCATGCCGAAATAGAAGATGAGGACCTTATTCATTATATCATAAAAGGGATTCCTGATGCTTTTTGTAACAAACAACTCCTTTTAACTGCAAATAGTATCGATGACCTTAAACAAATGCTGAAGAAATATCAGAAAATGAAGTCGTACACTGCGGAGTATATACCTGCCTTTTCAACACCGAATACATCTTCATTATCAAACATGAAGCGTCTTGTTAACAGGTGCTTTAATTGCAACGAGCCTGGACATCTAGCTAATAATTGTCCAAGGCCACGCAGAGAAAGAGGAAGCTGCTTCAAGTGTGGGAAGCAAGGGCATCTAGCAGCCACGTGTAAGAACGTCAAATTAACCGTAAGCCCACCAGCAAATCCAGCACCGGTACTCTTGGTACAGCAACCACAAAATGAACCAGAACCTGAAGAAGACGAAGTAATAAATCCAGTTTTTAATGACGACTATACTCTTTATGTAAAGTACAAATTTTTGAGTAGTTTTACTAATGATATTTTTGAATTTCAAGCAAATACTATGGTAGACACAGGAAGCCCTATAAGCTTCATTCAGGAACAATTTATACCACCTTTTGTAATCCTGCCAGTAGGAGATGATGGCGTTGAGTATTTTGGAATCAATGAAGCAAAATTAGCGATAATTGGAAGAGTTAAATGTATTATTTATGTAAGTGATAGTTCTTTAAGTTGCATGTTGCATGTAGTTAAAAAGAAAACAATGACTAACTCTGTTGTTCTTGGCAGAGACTTTTTACAAGCAAGTAAAATTAAATTGAGTTATGACAATTGTAATGCTAAAA
Source organism: Leucozona laternaria (assembly GCA_932273885.2). NCBI lineage: Eukaryota > Metazoa > Arthropoda > Insecta > Diptera > Syrphidae > Leucozona > Leucozona laternaria. Next base: position 195,738,175 of record OW026366.1, on the reverse strand, counting down.
TTAATTTGATAAATCATGAAAAAAGTTGCAGTTCTTATTCTAAAAATAATTATAAAAATGTTGCTACAGATAATTTAGAAAACTTTAACAAGAAACATTCAAATATTATAAAGACAAATTGTGATGGTAATTTCAACAGCAAATATGACAAAATCGAAACAAATGACGATAATTTCGCGAAAGATATTTTCAATATAGATACTTGTTATGACAAAAATGATTTTAATTTAACCATAAATAGTAACTTAACTTATGCAGAAACCCAAAGAGTTTATGATATTATGAAGCAAACCAATTCACATACAAATATTTCCAATTCGAATGTCTCTTATGAAATGAAAATTAACCTTTCTGACACAAATGTAAATTTTAATTGCGCACCACGGCGGTTACCTTACATGCATACAATTGAATTAAGGCAAATTTTGGATGATCTCTTGAAACGGAAAATAATACGGGAGAGTGATTCACCTTTTGCATCACCTATCGTTTTAACTAAAAAAAAAAATGGAACATTTAGGCTCTGCATTGATTACAGGCAGTTAAACCGGGTGACGCAAAGGGATAATTACCCTCTACCATTAATCGAGGATCATCTAGACAGGTTAAGAAATAAAAAATATTTTTCATTGTTAGACTTAAAAAATGGGTTTCACCACGTCAAAATGGCAAATGAATCAGTAAAGTTTACGTCATTTGTTACGCCTTTGGGGCAGTTCGAGTACCTTTATATGCCGTTTGGCCTTAAAAACGCCCCGGCCACATTTCAGCGTTACATTAATTCAATCTTCAATAGTTTAATAGCTGACGGTAAAATACTTGTTTATATTGATGATTTGCTAGTGGCGACTGAAACAAAAGAGGAGCATTTTGCTATCCTAGAAAAAGTTGCTAAAATAATTTTGGAATTTAACTTAGAACTTAGATATGACAAATGTCTTTTTATGGCTGAAAAAATCACATATCTTGGTTATGAAGTGAGTGCAAATGGCATAAAACCTAATTCAGGTGGTTTAGCCGCCGTTCAAAACTTCCCCACTCCAAAAAACATCAAGGAGCTGCACTCATTTCTGGGTTTATGTTCCTATTTTAGGAAATTCTTTCAAAACTTCTCAGTTCTATCAAAACCACTTTATGATTTACTAAAACAAAATGTTCAATTCAAGTTTCATGAAAAAGAGATAACCACTTTTGAAATTTTAAAACAGAAACTACTTTTAGCGCCAGTGTTGAGCATTTACTCCCCACATGCTGAGACTGAACTTCACTGCGATGCCAGTTCACAGGGATTTGGTGCAGTCTTACTGCAGAGGCAGCAAGATAAAAAGTTTCATCCCATTTTCTTTTTTTCTAAAAGGTCGACACCACCAGAGTCTAGGTATCATTCCTTTGAACTTGAAGCTCTTGCGATTATATATGCGTTAAGAAGATTTCGAACATATTTATTGGGTATAAGTTTCAAAATTATAACAGACTGTAAGTCTTTAACGCTCACGTTGAGTAAGAAAATGATCAACCCTCGAATATCCAGGTGGGCGTTGGAGCTCCAGGAATATGATTATATAGTTGAACATAGAGATTCGTGCAGAATGAACCACGTCGATGCCTTAAGTAGGTGTCATAACATCCTCTTGATTCAACCTGATTCTTTTGAATATGCACTTACCTGTGCCCAAAACAAAGACGCATCCATTCAAAAAATAGTTAAAACTTTGGAACATAAGCAACACCCGCTTTATGAAATGATAAATGGTCTTATATATAGAAAATGCAAAGACTCTGTTGCATTTTATGTTCCAGAGCAAATGGAAAAAGTCATTATTCAAACTCATCATGATGGTCTTTGTCATGTAGGCGCAGATAAGGTATTCGAATACCTAAGAAAAACATACTGGTTCCCCTCAATGAAAGAGAAAATCAAGGATTACATTAAATCCTGTTTGAAATGCATCTATTTTACGGTCCCCTCTGGGAAAAAGGAAGGTGAATTACATAGCATTCCAAAGGGCAATAAACCCTTTGATACGATTCATGTGGACCATTACCTCTTCCAGCTGGTGTAAGAAATTTAAAAAAACACATTTTCCTCGTAGTGGATGGATTCACAAAATTTACGAAACTTTATTCGGTTAAAACTACAAGCTCTAAGGAAGTCATACAATGTCTGCAAAACTATTATTCAACTTACAGTCGACCAAAAAGATTAATTTCAGATAGGGGGTCCTGTTTTACCTCTGAAGAATTTTCATCCTTCTGCCGCGATGTTGACGTAACACATATAAAAGTTGCAACTCATTCTCCCCAGTCCAATGGTCAAGTGGAGAGAATGAACAGACTCTTGACTGCTATGCTTTCCAAAGAAACCGAAATCGAGCCGGGCGAATGGTCAAAGCATTTGAACAAAATAGAATTTTCTATAAATAACACCATCAACAGAAGTACAGGAACAAGCCCAAGTATTTTGCTATTCGGAGTTTCGCAAAAAGGAGAAGCTTACGATAAAGTTCGCGAGTACCTTGAATCTCATTCACTTAAAAAAGAAGTAACAAACATTGCTGAAGAAAGGGAAAACGCAAGTTTAAAAATCATACAAAGCCAAGCTATTAACAAAATTCAGTACGATAAAAGTCATAAAAAGCCACATTGTTATAAGGTAGGCGACTATGTCGTAGTTAAAAATGTCATCACCACTGCAGGCGTTAACAAAAAACTTTTGCCGAAGTACAAAGGCCCCTATGAAGTGTACGAAGTTTTACCCAACGATAGGTATCGCATAAGAGATCTCGAAAATGTGCAAGTTTCTCGAATTCGGTATGAAGGGATATGTAGTCCTGAAAACATGAAACCGTACGTGGTGAACAATTGATTTTAAAATTGGAAAAATAATATATGTAATAAGAATTACCATTTAACCGAATTGTCTTGTGAAATAATGTCGTTATTCTTAAATTCTTTTTGCTTAAGAAAAACTTATAATCATGCCATAATTTGCAAAGCTCGAATAGTCATTTTGCTTTGAAAATACCAAAAAAAAAAAAAAAATTGAATATTCAATTATGTAAAGAAGAAAATCGAGTCGATTTTATGTCAGGAAAGGCCGAGTTGTAGGCTTTAATTGTGTAATCACAAATCGTTTTATTACCTAACATTATCAATTTACCCTATTCTTATATAACTTTATACATTATTTAAGCTATCCACCGTTCTATGATTTATATACCTAATTATATTGTATAGTATGTACCAATGTATTTTAATGACAATCGTATGATCAGGCACATGCAACTGTACATTGTTAACATTTATATTTTATGTATACTCGATTCAAACATGCAGATTAAGAAAATAAAGAAGAGTCAGTTCTTGTCCACCGTTGAACCGAATACGTATTTTATTTGCCTCATCTCTCATTGTCTTCATTAACAAATTATGTTTTTATGAACAACTAAATATAATAACATATATACCGAATAAGATAACATTTTATCAATATTTATTTTCTATTAGAGGTTTCTGATCTAATCTTTCGGATGTACACCATGGCGTATACGTAATTTTTATTCGGATGACCGAGAGATAATTTTTGAAAAAAAAACATATAGTTTTAAGTCAGTAGCGGATCTGTGATTCAGCTGCAAGTAAATAATTTATTGATTTTGTCAAGATATTATAAAACAATTAAAACCTAATGGGTGATTTTTTAAGAGGTTTAGAACTTTAAAAAAAAAAAACACAAAAAATTCGAAAAAATGAATGAAATATTTATTTGAATCGATAGTTTGAACCTTGCAATTTAATGTTTAAAGATAATTTCATGCAAATGTTGACCGCGGCTGCGTCTCAGGTAGCCCATCCGCTGAGTCCAATTTTGGCATATCTTTCACACATATCGGCCGGTATCTCACGAATGAATGCATGGATGTTGGCTTCCAGTGCGTCAATCGAAGCGGGCTTGTCCCTATAGACATTAGCCTTGACATACCCCCACAAAAAATAATCTAATGGTGTCAAATCTCACGATCTAGGCGGCCAATTGACCGGCCCGAAACGTGAAATTAACTGTTCACCAAACTCGCCTCGCAATTGCGCCATTGTTTCGCGTGCTGTGTGGCATGTGGCACCGTCTTGTTGAAACCACATATCATGCACGTCAAGAACTTCCATTTCGAGCAAAAAAAAGTTTGTTATCATCGCTCGGTAGCGTTCACCATTGACAGTAACGCTGCGATTCGCATCATCTTTGAAGAAATATGGCCCAATAATGCCGCCGGCCCATAAACCGCACCAAACAGTGCCTTTTTCGGGATGCATTGGTAGCTGTTGCAATGCTTCTGGCTGATCTTCACTCCAAATGCGGCAATTTTGCTTATTTACGTACCCATTCAACCAAAAATGAGCCTCATCGCTGAACACAATTTTTCGATAAAAAAGCGGATCCTCGGCCAGCTTTCCAAGAGCCCATTCACCAAAAATTCGGCGTTGTGGTAGGTCGGCTGGCTTTAGTTCTTGCACCAGCTGTATCTTTAAAGGCTTTACGCCCAAATCCTTCCGCAAAATTTTCCACGTAGTGCTGTAACAAAGGCCTAACTGCTGGGAACGGCGCCGAATCGACATTTCGCGGTCTTCTGTCACACTAGCTGATACGGCCGCAATATTTTCTTCACTACGCACAGTACGTAAACGTGTTGGTGGTTTAATGTCCAACAAAGTAAATTTGGTGCGAAATTTGGTCACAATCTTCCGAATAGACTGCTCAGAAGGTCGAGAATGCCGATCATAAAATGGAAGCAGCGCGCGATGAACATTTCGAACCGAGCAAGAATTTTGATAGTAAAATTCAATAATTTGCAAGCGTTGTTCATTTGTAAGACGATCCATGGTTAAATTGCAAACCAAACTGAAGCTGTTTGACAGTGACACAAGGTACTAAACACACGTCAGCTGTCAAAACCAGTGTTGCCAAAACCAAACCAGCTAAAAAATCACATGACATTTCTAACTCAGAGGTGCATCTTTGGAAACCATATTGTTCATTGTTGTTGTTAATTCAAATTTGCAATACGAAATAGGAAGCTAAGTTCTTACATGCACACTTTTGACTTTTGATTCCCTTTTGGTGAATGAGAAAAATTATTCTCCTTATAATTTACGGTTTTTTTTTGTAATCTGCTGGCCTCTTTTTTAATCATATGACTTTTATTTGAAAAGTTTTTCTCCATTTAACGCCATAGATATTTCTAAATTCTAACAATGTCAGATTTTTAGATATCAATTGCCACTACTTAAACCCTGAATTTGGGAAATTCTAGAATTTACTGCTAAAACTAATGATTTGTCAGCAATTTTGGTGAAATTTCGATTTGTTTTGATTCATAATTTATTCCGCACCTTTACCACCATGCATTTGGTAATCAGGTTTAAGGTACTGCTTAAGGCCTAAGGTGTCGCTGCATAATTCTTAGTTTAACCAGTAAATAATCTTGAATTTTAACATTTTGGAGTTTAACAATAACATAAATAATAAGTGGTGTTCAAAATTTGGAAACTTTAATACTCTTCAGAGCAAAGTGCGTTATTGATGGATTGATTTTCCATTCCCAGCGATAGTTTTTCTCATCGTGTTCTGTAGTTGTTGAATGTGTAAGTGGATGGTAGAGCAGAGACGATAATTATTCTCACAAAGAGTAAGGGTGTTGGTGTGTGTTTTTTTTGTTAGTGTCAGCTGTTTTGTGTTGCTCTTGCTGTCAACTTGCTGCTGACTAAAGTGCCTTGAACATGTGCTATGACCTGATGTGAATACGAATAAATGGCCACGTTCAAATTAGTATCCAAAGCGATCTGGATAGCCTTGAGTTGTTGTTATCCCTTGTAAAAACTCATCTGATGATAAAACAGCTGCTATCTTAAAAATTTTGGTATACTCATCTATCTGAGATTTTTGAAGAACAGCTGATTTGACCAAACAAACAAATTTTAACAAACTGATTTGAGCAGAAAATTTAAACTATCCCATTTTTGTAGTTAAGAAACATACATATATGGATACTTGCGTATCTTAGATTATAGCCTTTCCTAGTGAAACATGAACATGGCCAATCTTGTAAAGCAATTTCTAGAGCAAATATCAACTTGTTTTTTTGTTTGAAATTTTCAAAGAAGTTTACGATTAATCTAATCAACAAATTTAAACAAAAATTACTGCGTATAGAAATAGTTGGAATTTGAAAATTTTGTATATGAATATTTTCTAATTAAACAAAAATTAATCTTCTGCAAAGTGTAAAACGTAAATTCGTTATCCACAACATTAGAACGCATTCCTCAGAACGGCGAATAAAAAATTCTTTCGAATTAAACCTCAAACACTAATTTTACTTGTTTCTACTTACGATAATTTGCAGTTGTCAACGAACGCTCATTTGAACGAAATGTTTAAATTCGTGACTATTCCCAATTCTCAGTTCGCTTGTCGTCTCTCCTATGCAAAACATTTACCTAAGTAGATGGTGCAGAGGAATGAAATACTGTGAGTGGAATGTTTTCACAAAGATTGAGGGGGTGTTTGTGTAATTATTTTTTGTTTACGTCAGCTGTTTTGTGTTCATTGTGTTTTTGTGTGTAGTAGAAATACAATCGAATAGCTCTTGCTGTTGAATGGAATAAGTTAAATGTTCTCAGCAAGAGGGAGAGTGTATGCGTAAGTTTTTTTTTTTCTTGTCAGCTGTTGTCCGTCCTCTATTGAGATGGACACATTCTGGTGGAATGGATGACTTGGAATGAAACATCCATTCGTGATGTTTAGCTATTTTATGTTGTTGTTGCTGGTGAGGTTAGGTTTCGGGTTCAAAACTCCATCTTTGACGAGTTCAAGGTGAGCATCGCCAGCAGCCATCAGGTCCCCCGTAACTTAGCACTCTTTCCCAAACACTTCATATCCAATTTTCCTGCCTATTCCTTTTTCTATCCTACTTCAATTCCGACATTCCTCCACTCTTCTTACCACGCAACGATGGGACTGAGCTGATAACGTACAGCCCTATTCTGCTAAGCGTTCGCGTGAATATTTGCACTAAGCTATCCGCGGGAAGGAAGTGAATGTTCCATAATGCATATAAAGTGTGATCAAAATATAATTGAGACAATAAGATCCTCTTTAGAATTTCAAATAGAAGAACTAGTTAAGATTTGCATTCATCATCATCATCGTCGGCTCGACAACCGGGGTCTGGTCCTGGCCTCCTTCAACAAGTCTCTCCACCCATCCCGGTCTCGAGCCGCCGCCATCCAGTTGCGCACCCCAAGGTTCCGGGCGTCCTGGTCTACGCCATCTCTCCACCGCAAGCATGGTCTACCACGCTGTCGTCTACCATAGAATGTACCACAAAGAACTTTCCGAGCAGGTTCCTCTTCGCTCATGCGAGCTAGGTGCCCTGCCCACCGGAGTCTGCCGAGCTTAATTTTTGTCACGATATCTGCTTCAAGGTAGATTGCGTACAATTCATGATTGTACCGTCTCCGGAATCGTCCTTCCTCACATATGGGGCCAACAATTCTCCTTAAGACTTTTCTCTCGAACGCGGCTAAGAGGTCGGAGTGCCTTTTGCTAAGCACCCAAGTTTCGGATCCATATGTGAGTACTGGCAGGACCATGGTCCTGTGCAGCAGCAGTTTTGAAGTCATGGTGAGATTTCTGGATTTGAAGAGCTTTGACAGACTATAGTAGATTTGCATTGGAAAGACATAAATTATAAATAAATAATTTGAGGCAAATGAAATGAAAAATTCACGTGAATCGAAAGTTTCGATCGAATCGGATAGCAGAATAGGGCTGGAAGCTTCCGTATAGTGTAAGACGCAGGTATCGGCTTATTTGAACACCTTGACCTTAGGTTTTACTTTTTTACTGAGCATCTCTTAGTTAATATCGGCTCCTATGCAATAGGTATATAAATCCATACCCTTAAAACTTGGTGGTAGCGCACTGGTGTTGTTGTTTTATTCAAAACGGCGATCCTAAACTGTTTTAATTGAAATTTGATACATAAACCAAAAAAAGGTCTATAAGAAATTATGTGCAATTAAATTATGTATAGCCGGTGGGCGTAGTGGTAGGACTGTTATGCCATAACGGTAAGTTCGATTCCCAGCCTCGTCCACCTAAATAAAAAACAGATTACTACCTATTGCGAGGAAGTGACAAATCCTCCAAGAATATCCTTTGTCATGAATAAGTGCATGTCACCTTAGTCGTTTAGATTCGGCAGACAAATTGTAGGCCCCCTCTATATTCACAAACAAAAAAACAGACGCTGTTTTGCCACTAAATTTATTTTTCATTCTAAATGTTACTTAGACTCTTAAGAACGACAGAAAAACTTGTTCAGTTAGATGGTTAAAGGTATTCATAGAAACCGTACATTATTTTAAGTAGCAAGAAGTCTCTAGACCTGCGGTTTTCCATCGCTTGTCGTCAACGTCAAAACAACGTCATTTAGTTTATTTAGTTTTAAAGGGCATTTCAAACTTTTTCTAACAACTACATTTTACGTAATTTAAAAACAATTAAAATACAGTTTTGCTTAAATATTCAGACATTAAATGTATTTTATTAGATTAATTTCAATCAATTAACAGAACTTTATTTACATTATATGCCTGAACTGTACATTGTACATATATAAAATAAGAAAACAAAATTATCCACTTCAAATATTCATTGACATGACACAGAATATACATTTATACCAGTAAGCAATCCCTTTAATTGATAAAATAAAAGGAAAAAATATCTAATATAAATTTATGAAATATTTTATGAGTACAGTCCAAATCAAAAGTAAGTTAACAACTCTGTTTATTAATAAATTATTTTTTTAAAATGCAATGTTTCACAATCTTTTAAATAAAGTGTGTGACTTAATGAATAAAACATGTATACGAAGTCTAAATATGGAACGTATGAAACTAAGTGTATAAACAAAAATAACAAAAACTCTTTGAATAACCTTCAATCTTTCAAATTTTTCCAAATTATCGTTTGACTGCTTACTAACTAAACATACTTTTATACATTTAACCCCAAGAAATCACTTAACTGGTGATCAGGATTAATTTAAAAAAAAAATTATATTAAAGTTACTGTCAGTTTTTTTATGGTAATGACTGTAGTCGTATGTATTAATTTTGCGCGTCTGGAGTTTGTGGTTTCGTTCTTCCTAATAAAAGATATTATTTTCGCATAGTAATATTTTCCGATGATAGTCCCTGATATCATAATTTATGCATAAGACAACCCACATCGAAATTGAATACATAATTCATTTCATATTCTTCTATTTATTTTATCACTTGAACACTTCAACTAAGTGATTCCATATGTGTGTATACATACATGTGTGTATATGTGAAAACCACTATAACGTAGTAGCTTTCTTCTGTTTTATTTTTGTTTTTTTTTTTTTTTTTAAATTAAGGGTAGTTCTAGTTACCCAAAAGCAAAAGGGTGCAAAAATGCCAAATAATAGGGCAGCAAATGTTAAATTGAAATTGAACTTCCTTAACGTATTATAAACAAGTTGGTATACAAAGTGATTTAAAAACTGTTCGTAGGTTGCGGAGTAATCGCTTGGAAATTGTTATGGCCTAAAAAAAAAGGCTATACCTACCTTTTTTTTTGTTCTTGTTCCAAGTACAATTGAGTATCTAATAGATTTTTAGGCTTTTTATTTAATTTAAAAAAAAAGAAAAAAAAAACCTCAACTTACTTAATATTCCATGCACGTTTCATACTTTGGGAAATATTTTTTTTTTCTTTATTTTTTTTTTGTTAAGTGAGAGTTCAAAACTTTGAAGGTCTCTTTCGTGATTAAATTGCAACCAGCTACATATAGCACTCAGTATAAAGGCTAATTGTTATTTGGACGTGTTCTATGTGTAGGCACGAACACTTTAACCCATTTCATTGGAAACTCATATATATTGTTGTGTAGGAATTGAACACGCAGATGCTCATGCTCAGGCTCTAGCTCACTATACAAGGCAATCAATATTTATATTTATTATATCTACATGTATGGATTTTTTTATGAATTCTACCTGGAATTTTCATTTCATAAATCTATAGCCTTGAACTTAGTTTAATGCAGAATTATTTTGTTCTTCTTTAATGCAAATCTTCAATCACAAAGGAAAAAGTTATTATAAAACTTTTCAAAGTAATATTCTTTGAGCTTCAATTTTTGTAAGGACATTTTATGTACTGAGGTTTAGGTACATGATTATTTGCATAAGATGCGACTGAAAGCTAGGAAGTGTAGGTTGGGTCACTATACATGAAAACAAAAATATTATGGGAGGAGAGGTTCTCTTTTCCGCGTATAGTCCTAGTTTACACAGTACTGGCCCCAACCAAACTTGCGCCCTGTGCAAGATTTGTAGAAAGCGCCCTTTTTTTTATATTTGCATACATACACACATACATAAACTGATACGCATGCATAAGAATTTTCCACAATACCCAGGAGGCAGACTTTCAATGCGTAGGTCTAGTAGGATCTTTGGTTTTATGATATTTAAGTGAAATTCTCAAAAAATGATAGTGAAGTTATAGTTAGTGTGCAAGAAATAACTTAGCACAGTTGTAATGGAAGTTATTTTGGGATTATTTGAACAAGTTTTGTGGTTAAAATGTAAATGGCGGTACATATTTGTTTGCGCAAGATCAGGTTATATTTTCTTGCTCCTGGTAATGCGCCCCCAGAATTTTGCGCCCTGTGCATTTGCACATCTTGCAGATATGGTTGGTCCGGCCCTGAGTACGCAGCGAAACGAAATTTTTCCGTGGTCTTCAACACGATAGCTGAATGTTTTAAAAACGGTCTTTAACTGAATAACAAAAAATCAGTTAAAAAGAAAAAAAAAAAATGTTTGATATGAGACAAGGGAACTGGTCCATAAAAAGGGGACGCATGGTAACTCTAAGAATTACTATTTTTGTAGTATTTTGGTAATTATAGTAGGCATATCTTGAACTAAAAATATATAACAGTCTCAGTGCAATCGAAACAGGGATGTTAAATCCGGATCACGAATAAGATGAACCTTTGCCTTTATTATCCAAATAGAGACACTATAAACATCGCCACATAGTCTCGACTTTTCTGTTTCACAGTGAAAGTCGTCTGCTTTGAGCATAAAGTGCTCTGTAAACACTCGAACATGTTGCGATTTAACTTGGTTCAAATAAACACCGCAGGCAGTGAAATCATCGACGGTGTTCACAAATTTTTTTTGACGCCTCTGTTTTTTATCTCACTCTCACTTCTATTCCTGAAACATTTTTGCTTTAAACTTTTGAAATTATTTGACGTTTTCTTTTGTGACATCTGTATATTCTCTCTCTCTGTACAAAATTTCCAATGTGAACATCGTCATTGAAATATAAAAACTAACTGACATGATCGAGCAACCGTGTATACCTAATTAACCAGCCTGCAGCCCGTAGACGTTCGAACTTGGTGTGACAAACAAGTAGTCCCGTGCCCCGCTCCAAATTTTTGGTTCGGAGGCGCCAACAAATTGGTAATAAGCTCGCATATCCAACCAATTTGGGTTTCGTTTACGATTTAGTTGTTATCCGTTTTGAATAAACATCACACTATAATAGACCTAAAGCAGGAAGGGTCATATTTAAAATGGAAATAAATTATAAGCTTTTTTATAGCGAGAAATCTATTTTTTTTGTTTAAGGCTGAAAACACACCGGGTAAGTCGAAACTTGTTTTTCTGTCTTATGAAACAAGAATCCATTGATTCTTATGCACCAAAACAAACCAACCAGACAAAACAAAATTCATGTTTTTGTTTTTATGTTTTTATGACTGGTTGTCAAAAATACATGCGGCTTGGTACACGGCCAACGCACACCAAAGAAAAGACCGAATGAAAACATTTTATTTCAATTTATTGTCGTTGTCGGTAACTCTAACTATACACACGGCATCAAGCGAAACAAAAAAAGCAGAGGCAAAATACAAAAACATGTTTAGTTGTTAATATATGGAACTTTGTTGAATTTGAGTCCAAGTGCAACAAAACAGACAAAGAATATAAGACCAAAACAAAATCGAAAGTGCCGATGTCAACAAGACATTTGAATATGCAAATATTTACTTTATGCCTTTGTTTGTGGACTTCCGTGCAGCATTTGGCTCGGTGGATAGAAGAGCTCTTTTCTTAAATCTAAGCAATATTCGTAGATATATCTTCTAAAATGCTTTGCTTGCTAGAAAATATGTATAAAAATAATCCAACTGCTGTATGGGATGGATGTGAGAGTTGTGAAATTGGTCCAACACTTCTTCGGGTGTTTAACAGCGTTGCCAACTTAGCCCACTTCTCCCTAGCTTGTTTCTGGATGATCTTCTGCAATACCTTTCTGGGGAAATTACATTCAACCAACAGTAGCGCGTTAAAAGGCTTGGTGCTTGCGGATGACATTATATTGCTAACAGAAACGCCAAACATACTTCAGCTTAGGAATAATAGGCTTCGAGAATATTTCATACAATGGAATCTCCATATAAACACATCGAAATCAAAAGTAATGATATTCAGAAACAATAAGAAAGTTATACATGGGATGGAAATGGTTCGAGGATCGGATTCTCTAGTCTAGAGGTCGATAAACAATATCCCTATCTTGGTATAACCCTCACTCCGAGATTAACTTTCGGTTCGCACCTACAACGAAAATTAAACGACTTCAAAAGAGCTATAAGTTGCGCTTGAAAAAATGTACTGTGAAAAGAAAAGAGGTGGCAACCAAAACTAAATACAAAATCTTCGAGGCTACTGCCCAATCAATTATGTGCAATGGAAGTTAGGTATGGGGCTTTGAAGACCACGAGGAAGTTGAAAAGTTGCACAGGTACTTTATAAAGCAAAGGTTCTGCTTCTATGTCTCCTAAGGAGGAAAGCAGGGTTCTTTGATGCGAAATGGCAAGAACTAAGTGAGGAACTAGGAGTTGAGTTTTCTTTTAGGTGTGAGGATCGATCCACATGGCGAGTTACAATGGATAATATTCTGTTAAAGCTAGCTGGATGAGAAAACGCATGTGAGATTTCTGGAGGAAGCCTCTTATTCGAGGAACCGTTTACTCTACAGAGAACTAAAGCATAGGTAGTTTATTAAAGTGCTCAGCAAATTAGTATTACATTTTACATATTGTCAGAACAATGGGAGAAAACTTTTTGAGAAAATTGAAAATAACTAAATCTACTTTACTGTATACCTACGTAGTGGAAATAAGATCTTTAAGAGAATTTTATTTCAGTTATTTTCAATTTTCTAAAGAACTAAAAGGGTTTTTAGCATCTTGAAGCCATTATGACTAATTTCCGGTGATGACTTTATCGGATGAAGCTTTCGGCTCTTGATGGAATAAAGAGGGTTTATGACAGGAGGTATACCTACTCACCAATATAATATTCGCATAATATGATCTAAACGTTGTGAAATCTCACTTCAAATGCAATTAGTTTAATGACAAGTTCTAGTTTCTAGAATAATAAAAGGTGGGACAGTATAGATATTGTGTGAAGTGTGGGTTTGAGCTCACTCTGGGTATAGCATTCTTTTCAGTTTCAACTCAATGCGACCCGTGGGATTTCATAATGTCCGAATCCACTGTGTGGAACAAGAACATTTCTATATTATGTTTACTCCTTCTAACTAGTGCCGAGCGATTCAAGTTCCGTTTAAAAAAGACCTGAGGTCTTTTAGGAATGTAATTAAAATTATTCCATTTTTTTTTTTAAGTTCTGTCTGTCTGTTCTGTCAAAAACTATACATGGGCAAGAATTTAACTTTGGAATAAGTTTTTCAAGCTGCGAGGGTTTGGGATCCAAATTCCTGCTTTTCCATTTAACTACATATATATGAAAACCGACCACATTAGAGGAAAATCTATAACTTAAAAGGGTTTTCTTTTCTATATATCCTTTCAGGGTAGGTAATAGGAATGTTGAAAAGGTATGGATATGGAGAACCTTATTTCAAACGGAAGTCATCCATGTGATTTGCCATTAGACCCTTATCATAACACTGCTTTACAGTATGAAAGTGTAAATGTGCTAAAATAAATGAAAAATATTATATTCAAAGTGAAGTCCTTTTCTATGTTGTGTCCTCAATTTAAGAGTCTGTTAAATAATTAAGAACTATATTCGACTGTCTTTTACAACAAAATTCGGTGTGTCCTCCGTATAGTTGAATGCCACACAATATTCTGTTAGCATCAGTGAGAGTAGGAGTAGGTATATACCGTTCAGCGCCATCACCAGGACTCAAGAGATGCTTTTGGATGTTGTGAAACGTTTTCACTTTTGGGACAAGGATATGAATGGGGATGTGTTTTGTGCATGATGATGTGCATGTGGAAATTTTCTTCACTTGCAAAGCCAGAAAATGAATAATGTAGATGATGATGATGTTGAAGGATATATGCATGTACCTATATATGAAACGTAGTGGGAAGGATACATGTTGTGTGGAATGTACATGCAAATATACTCTCTGGAGTTCAGAAGCAACATTTTTTCAATTTATGTTCTTTTTTTTTTTATTTTTATCCTCGGAGCTTGGAGCTCGGACCCGGCTTTCTCATTCCGTCATTCCTGCCATGCATATAGTTTGAAGTGAAGTTGGATGCATTTCACTTCTTTTTTTTTTTAACAACGAAACGGGCACAAGGATGAGTTCGGTCCGGGTTCTAGCTAGATGAAGGATGAGTTCGTTGCTACACCTACCTATGTATATACATCCTCCATACATACATTATATTTATTTTTAATTTTCTTCTATAGCTGATGTAATTCTCGCGCAATTTTCATTGAAAATGGTGAGAAACGAGCAAGAGCAGTCTTGTTCTTATGTGTCCCTTCCCTGTGCTGTGCATGTCCTTTCTAGGGACATAAATTGAAAATCTATATTGCAACAATGAAGATGGGTACAAAGTTTTTGTATCCTTATTCTTAATTTTTTTTTGTTTTTTTTTTTTGCTCTTTTCTGTGCACTCTATAGGAAATTGAAATTTAAGGCATTTATGCCTCTTTCAGAATTTCCAAATAAAGTATGTATATAAATGTATGTATAGGTATAGAGGTAGGTACATTGTACATATATCCTTTTGGAATGGAGTTTCCTTGTGGATGCAATTTTTTACACTCTCGCACTACTCTATAGGGGATTGTGTCAGGTTTGGAGAGATAAAATGTTATTAATTCTGACAGAATGCAGTAAAGTGGTATTTACGGTGTCATTGTGAGTAAGTTGATAAAGAATGTTTTACTTCTTCGTCGTAAATGTTCTTGCTTGAACATTAAGAAGGATTAAATTTGCGATAAGATTATCGAGCAGAAAAAATATACGAAGGTAAGTTACCTATGTATGTAGAATCCTTGTTGTCCTGTTTCGGTAAAATTGCGAGGAAGCTTTTGTAAAAAGGATTGAAAGGGATTTATTTATCAATTGTATGCATACAAATGAAGCGGTGCAGATGAAATGTTCAAAAATAATTAAAAATTATGTACATTGTAGGTTTTTTTTTTTTTATTAACAGCTCGTAAAAATGACAGCAGGAGCTTTCTTTTATAGCACTGCTTTCAGATGAAAGGGAAAGATTTCCTTGCTCTCGAAATTGTGCATTATGCAATGTGCACTTTGTCGAGTTGCTTTTGTCAAATATGTAGTTATCTTCCAAAAATTAAATAATTTGCTATAATTAAAACTACGAATGGCAAATGGTCGCGATTTTTGATATTGTCATATAAAACAAAGAAATAAAATAAGTGTTTGAGGTTAAATTAGAACGAATTTTCTATTCGCCAGTTTGTGGAATGCGTCCATATGTTGAGGAGGATTGTGAATTTACATTTTTGACAGTTCACAGAATATAAGTTTTTGGTCACGTTTAAATTTTCCAATTTAACCTTATTTTACTCGTTTTTTTTCCATTTAAATTTGTTTATTGGATTAATTATGTAGCTATCGAAAAGTAAAATAAAAAAAATGTTTGTACTTGCTCCAGAAAAGAAATTGATTTTAGAGATTAATTCGTATTCGCAGGTCACCGTTCATGTGCAAGGCACTTAAGAGTTTGTATTCGCATGTCGTAGCTCATGTGCAAGGCATTTAAGTGGCATTTCAGTGTTGCCAAACGTGCTTGATTTTTAAAGTAATACATCCATGTAAGTACGAAATGACTACTTTTGAAAAAAAACCTTCAATTAATAATAGAAAAATATAGGGTAAGTTTACCAGTACCCGGCCAGTCACTAGTATCCGGACACTTTCTACAAAATGTTTAATAATAAGAAAACTAAACATTATTTGCATGCGCAAATACATTGTTACTATAGTTCCAGGCCAATGTAATGATGTGGTCAAATTTTACCGATATGCACCTTATAGACCTTGTTGAATCTTTGAAGGTCGTTGCGAGATCAATAAGTGCGTTTTAGAGTTCGTGAGTGCGAGCAGAACCAATAAGCAAAAGAAGTAAGTTATAGTGTTCTCTGAGACTATATTTGTTTGTTTTGTGTTTTTTTTTTGTATAAATAATACAATAATTGACCATAATATAAATATAAAAAAAATAAAATTTTATTGTTTAAAATTATTAAAAATAAAGTGGCCGGATACTGGAACACAATTTTTATGAGAAGTTCTAGTAACCGGCCAGGGTGGCCGGATAATAGATTTTTGCCTGAAATCGAATATTTTATCTCTTTTACGCTAAAAGGAAGCAGAATCTATTTGTCTCTCACCTCAACCCACTTAAAAGTATTAAATGAGTTATGTTTCAGTATCCGGCCACTGTTTTTTGTCAAAAGATTATGGTGGCCGGTTTTTAAAACAAGCAGCACCAGTAACCGGCCACATAACTAATTGTGTATAAATTCATCCTATTTTGTAGGAAATCAGTCAAGAAACAGTAGAACAAGAATTACAAGAGTTTTTGCGAACTCAAAAAAACCAAACTTACTTCATAGGATATTCGTGAAACTAGCTTAAATTACAGAAAAGTGGTTTTAAAGTTCAATGTACCAAGGAGTACTCTATAGGTTAGGCTTTATGGTGAGATCGATAACGCTTGTCAAACCAAAGGACCTGTACTATCCTATTCATCTCTCGAGGAAGAGCAGCACACAACAAATTGGGAACCCACACTCTGATGTTACAAAGTGTGGGTTCCCATTAAAGAAATCCGATCTTTTTGACACCGGCCAAAATTTATTAAAAGTGAAAAAAGGAACAATCCATTGAAAGATGATCGACTAGGAAGAACGTGGCTTAAGCTGCTTAAGCCTAAGAGAAGCTAAGACCATATCTAAAGGTAGAGCCGTGGTGGCAGAATATATGATTAGGAACTGGTATCGCGATCTTAAGACCTTTCTTAATGAAAATGGCCATGATGATGTTCTTCTTGATCCAACAAGAATGGAGATGAAATTTTTCCTTGTGCCCGAAAACAGCAAAAGTAGTTGCTCCAAAATGTTACAAAAATGTGTACCACTTATAAAAATGTCGATGAAAGGTGCTGGTTCACAGAAATGCGAACTTTTCCCGTTCAATTCAGATGCTGTCGATTATTGAAAATGTGTTCAAGACATGCTGGAAAACCGCAGAACCTGTACAACGAGCTGAACAAGATTGATTTGCTTGAAATCAAGGACAAACGTGAAAAATATGCTATTTCTGTTTCAAAAATATTAAATGTTTTAGAGATATCAACCCCGAAAATTGATCAAGAGCCTCAGCAAACAGAAAACATCCATCTTGCTTCACTACCTATCAGCTATCACCCTTGTTTTTGACCGTTGCTGTTAGCTGACAAAATAGATTTTAATGAGCAGTTGTTTTCAGAGTAGGGCACCAGAGCACCAGATCTTCCAAGCTCGATTCTGTCAAAAATTGAATTGAATCAAGAGCAAATCCATTGGCTTCCATTTTCCTATCTTGGCATCTATTGACCAACCTACCTATGTCGTTTATTTGAATGCAGTTTTAACTACATACTAGAATACTGAAAATCCATTAAGAGCCGATTTTTGAATAATAATTTAAGCAGTCAGTTAACTATCAGAATAATAAATAAGGAATAGATGTTTGATTAATTTGAAGAATACGTACTATCTGATATTTAACTGACTATTGAAAAATTAGCCCTTTAGCACCCAAATAAAATAATATCTGTAGTGTTTCCAAATATTAATTTCTAAAGAATAGTAAATAAAGTAAATATGGGCAAAATTGTTTGATTTCAATGTTAAGTTTCCTATAGAAATAGGACCTGGCCGGATACTAGATCCCAGTGGCCGGGTACTGAAATTTGGTGGCCGGGCACTAGTGAAAAAGCACTTTTTTATAAGAAAAATTGTTATCAAATAATATATTATTGCAATTTTTAGTTTATATTTTTTTTTTCAATACTTAACATGCAGCATAATTGATCAGCATAAAAAAAAATAAATTTATATGATCAGGCAAATTAGTTATGCAGCCTCAAAGTCGGAAAATGTATTAGGTGGCCGGGTACTGGTACACTTACCCTATAGGGTGTTTTTTTTTAGACGTGTGGTTTTCGATCTGGCAATACTTTTTCCGGAGTTTGTGTTTTGATAGCTGTCACTTGATTTATTCTCAGTTTGTTTTTCCATTTCATAATAAATAGACTTACTCCTGAACAACGTTTGTAAATCGAGCAAATTGGGTCCGAAACAAGATTGCCGTTGACCCCGATTTTCACAAGAAAATTTTGTTCAGCGATGAAGCTCATTTTTGGGTGAAAGTTTACGATAATAAACAAAATTGTAGTATTTGGAGTGATCATAATCTACAAGCCATTTTTGAGACGCCGTTACATCCTTAAAAAGTCACTGTTTGGTGTGCTCTATGGGCAGAGGGAATCATTGGTCCATATTTCTTCAAAAATATAGCCGGCTATAATGTTACAGTCAATGGGGAACGCTATAGAGCCATAATTAATGACTTTTTTGTACTTGAATTGGAGGATGTTGATGTGGATGACCTTTGGTTCCAACAAGACGGCGCTACATGCCATACAGGCAACGAAACAATCAATTTATTGAAGGACACTTTTGGTGAGTGCGCATTATCTCGCGTCTTGGGCCTGTGGCGTGGTCTCCAAGATCGTGCGATTTAACACCGCTAGACTATTTTTTTTGGGGTTATGTGAAGTCGCTAGTCTAACCCAAGCGACACAATTGAGTCTTCAAGATATCTCTAAGAGCTATTTTCGAAGATCTTTCAACTCTTTACACAATCTTGAAGAGGTCGTTAAGACCCAAAAAGGCCTAAAGGGGAGGAGCCTATTGTATGGAGCGAAGAGTTCTAAATAAAGTATTTGTAAGAGTTTATAGAGATCATTTTTTTGACGCATCTTTAAAGATGCTCTCAAGAGGTTTTGAAGATTTTTTTTTTGTAGTCAAAAGTGTAAACTTGGAGGGAGAAAATGATATAAAGAATAATTTCTTTCTCTTTTACACAAATACAATTTTATAACAATTTAAATGAAATAGAATGATTTTAAAGTAAAAAGTAAAGCCATGACAAATTCTTTATGTTCATGTAGGGTTAGATTTACAATTAATTTTATAAAGTCTTTTACGATGTGTATTTTGTAATGCAAGAAAAGATTTACTTAAAAATCGCATACTCTACCCCACATAGAATAAATGCGCCTTGAAATAAAAAAGTATTTACAAGTTAAAATCAAGAAAATGATACAAAATTCACTGACAACAAAAGAAAAAACATATTTTTATGAATTATTATCTCCCACAGTGTTACTAAATAAATAAAAGTGTAGGCATAATACATGTAATTGTACTTTATTGAATATTAGGTATTTAATAAATATTTTTTTCGCAATTGAACGATATAAATATGGCGAACGTATTTTGTTGGGCATGTATCAAAATATTCCTTCCTACAGGGTGCCTCATGAAATGAAGGCACTTAATGCCTTGTTTTTCTTTTAATGGGGTTTGGATAAATTATTCTCATATTAATAAAATGACCGTTTGGTTAACATTGAAGCCTTAAAAAGTTGCATGATTAAAATTTCACATTAAAAATGAAAATGTAGCAGTTATTTTTTTTTAAGAAAAAATATTGCCTTATATTTTCGCTTTGCCATATTTTCATCGTTAGTTTTGTGACAGTAACAGATGGTTGAAAAATTAGCTTAGTTCCTTATTACCCTGGTTTGGACAGACAGACGGGGGTTATTCAATGGTATAAACAATATTTTTTCGATCCAAATCTGTCCAAACACCGCAGTTTTTAAGAAAATTTCACTACCTACATAATATATCTACCTATGTAAAATTGCACATTGGAAATTTTTATTGATATAAATAATAAATTTGATTAAAATAATAAAACATACAAAAACTGTATTAAAAATAAACGTTTAACTATGTCACCCTTTACAAAAAATATGTGTAACTTTGTATAAACTAACTACCTTTTAAAGAGTTTCTTAAGATGTCGTCAAAACTTCTGTGTTATAATCACATTTCTCTAGAGTCAGAAACCTCTTAACGACTTCATGATAAGATATCAAACGAATCAAATTGAAAGAAGAGAGAGACAATGAAAGTGTCAACTGAGTGTCAACAAAGAGTTAAAGAAAAAAAAAAACTATAAGCAATTATCTATTACTATTTTCATTCGCGTACTAAAATAATTGATGAGCAATTTTTGGTCTTAAGTCTCTTGCAGCTCCCTAAACTCTTTTTAAATTTTCAAATTAATAGCATACATATGTACAGTAAATAAGAAAATAAGAAAATAAGAAAAGCGCAATTCACAAATGTCAGATGACACAAAAACTTTTTTTTTTCAAACAAAAGAGATTATTAATTCTACTTAAAGACACAATTTTAAGCCTTCATAAAGACATTTTAGGAATAACATCCGCAAAATATCTTCGAAATGTATTTGAAAGAGTAATAAGAAATATAGTCTTGCGCTATTTAAACAAACTCCTTTTAAAAAGGTTGTAAAGAGGATCTACAGAGAGTCAATATAAACACATTTGCCATGAAGATATTCAAGATGTTTAAAAGACGTTTTTGTAATAGTTAAAACAAACAACACTTTTCTAGAGCAAAGTAACAGATCATAAAGTGTAGTGGTATTAAGAAGATTGAACTAACAGTTTGTTAAGAGCTGATCAATTTGTTTGGAGAACACTTCAAGAGTTTATGTGTTGCTTGGGAAAGCCCGAGATGATTGACACCTTGGAAGAGAATATTCAGCGAGTTGTTGCTGACATGCGGCCCCAATTGCTGCAAAAAGTGGTCGAAAATTGTTACTTTTGGATGGAATTTATTTGAGCCAGCCGCGGCGGCTTCTTCCCCGAAATCATTTTCAAAACATATTGGCAAACCTTTATCTTTACAATAAAGCTAAATTCTTGGCCATAGCATTAAATTATATGCATTTTATTTCTTCTTGGAAACCACACGTCTAAAAAAAACACCCTTTATACAAATTCTTGTAACGTAAGCTGAGGCCTAATGTGCAGTTGCCTTTTGAAACTAACTTCAACTTTAGGTACATACAAGCTGCAATCTAGCATAGTTCGAGTCTATGACGAGAAGCTTCGTGTGTATAAAAAGCCTTAAGTTGTTTTTTTTGAGGAAGCAGCATTCAACGATGTCTGAATTAATGCCTGAATTATAATAATAGTTACAGTTATGAGTATAGTTTTGCCTCCACTTGCCAAAAAACGGATACATTTCGAGTACTTTGTCAACTTGGAACGTCTTTATCTGCATCCAGCTTAGCCAGCAATTGTGTCTGTTCTGCTATTTTTCTGCAATTTGTAGAGAAAAGAGAGAAAAAAATTGCTCTTTGATCACGAATTTTCCGGAAAAATCAATTGAAAATTGTGAACCAACTTTGTGCGAGTTGTAAATAGTTGCCTTGACTTTTAACAGAAAATGTTATGTTTAGAATTAGCTATTTTGTATGGTTTTCTTGTACATTTTGATGCATTTTTGAGCTTATACCAACTTCATATCAGTCAATCAACTCTTCTGCCTTTTGTTTCAATGGATTCGATAACATCAAGGAGTTTGCCTGACCTTTCCACTGCAACAAACTTTTTCATTTCGAAAAGAACAAACTGAGTAGTATTAATCCACTGAGAACTTGATCAAAACTACGCTTTTCGTTTTCAGAGCAGGTCCTCCATTTGGTGTGAATAAATCTTTGAATTCTGGCATTTTCATAGCACCCGCTCAGCTTTTGATATTGAGCATCTGCTCTGAGCACGTCCTCCGTTTTCTTCATATCATCCACTGTTAGCTTTTCAGATTTGGCTATTAATTGAAAAAGTGTCTGATTAAAATAAATATAAGAAGAACTTGAGTTTTAATAGAAACCG
Source organism: Leucozona laternaria (assembly GCA_932273885.2). Classification (NCBI taxonomy): domain Eukaryota; kingdom Metazoa; phylum Arthropoda; class Insecta; order Diptera; family Syrphidae; genus Leucozona; species Leucozona laternaria. The sequence continues at coordinate 195,715,694 of OW026366.1, read as the reverse complement.
CTGTGGTGCTGTGGCACCACAATATATACGCCCTTCGCATAGTGCTCCAAAAATTCTCGAAACCTTTTTGCTTCACTACGTTTTGTTTATCTCTTAAATCGATGATCTGCAGAAGTGACAATTCAAGCACTTTCGTCACTAAGTTTGTTCAAAAAAGTTCTGCCTTGCGTAAGCCCCGATAAGCAATATAGTCCTCCCCTGTCCACAAGATCTAAATTTAAGCCTCGACTCGTCATTATTCAACTCAAAACGAATGCACTTAAACCAAACTTTGAAATTAGTGAGAAAATATCCTCCGATTCCATACTGCAATTAGTATAGAAAGAATCATCATTTTTTTGAAAAGCTTATTCAACATATTCACTTCAGTTCAAGGTGAGTTACTAACTTCAGTGAACTACTTCTTGCTAAAAAGGATAACAATTTGTAATAAACCTTTTAAATTTAAAACACACAGCCATTAAGGCATGTTGGCAACAGCAGCAACAACAACAACAACAACAACAACAAAAATAAAAAGAGCAGAAGAACGCAGCATAAGTCCCCAACTCGAAAACTTGTCATCGTCGTCGGTTGTCGTACATCGTCGAAGAGAAGTCATCGTGCCGCAGTCGCAACGTAAACGTAATCTGACCCAGTTTTGTATGACTGAGTTTCGAATATAGCATTTTGTTTTAATCTTTTTTGCTTATGGATATGCAATTTATTCAATTATATGTTTGACAACGTTGAAAGTTTTTGACTTTCGCTTGCAATGGCAATGGCACAGTTTTCGTTTCGCTGCCATTACGCTGCCACGCAGCTTCCACTTCCACCCCGCGCTAAGGAGTTCTTTCACTAAAAATAAAGTCGCAATATTCACCCTTCCTTTTTTTTTTTTTCTTTGTTTGGGTGCAATGTCGTAAGGGGTGCCATTGGGGAGTGTGCTAAGCCCTGTTCTCTCTTTAGATTTGCAATGATGTGACGTGCTGCATCCCTGGAGCTCTGAATGAACATTTTAATAGTTTTATGGGGTAAAGTGGGCTATCTCTGGGTGCGATATATAGGGTTTCAACATTATAGAGTAGAACTATAGACTTCGCTGATCGTACAGCTACAGCATATACAGCTATACCGATGGTGGTGGTAGGGTAAACAAATTCAAAATCGCATTTTCAAGACTTAGCATGGGATTATAAAATGTGCAGAAGGGCAATGTGGGTTATTAGGAATTATGCAGAGCATGTTATAATGAAAGAGCATCACATCGACATCGACAACGCTGACGATAGCTACCACTACGGCAGCACTATAACAGTGGCAGTAGCGCTATATGTAACGCAGATCCTCTTGTTTGTGAATTCATTTACCTGGAATGCCTTCACATATTTTGTGCACTAAGTATTTCGAGTGGTACAGAAGAGGATAGGTATAAGGTACTTGCGTTGTTGGCGAAACGAAGTGGATATCCCTAAGTGGTCATTTCGTTGGAAAATGATGAAGTGGCTCGCGGTTGGTGTGCAGTTAATGTTCAAAATTGCATAAAATACTTAATAAATTTTAATTTAATTGGAATGAAATGGAATGGCATGTGGGCGATGTTGACCTGCAAATGTTATAAGCCAAACGAGTTCTGAAACAACGAATGTATTGCATATTTTTTAATACGTTCGCATATAGCCTTTGCAGCGCTTTTGAATTTCAATTTGTATGTACATAATATTCTTGAGTTTGTATATAGTTGAGTCTCCGCTACAAAATATCGTATACCTACCAAAAGAATTTCTTGTAAATGGAAAATTATTCATCCTCGGAAATCATATTGGCTTTGAGAGGATAAATAGACTGGGATGGTTGTTTTTTGCATTCAAAATTGTTCACCCGTTACTAGATACAGTTAATGTTTTGATTTGCAATTTAATTATGCATGTACATTTGAACATTTGTTGATAAATGTGAGTTTATACTAAAGGGTTTTTCAACAGGGACGCTACAAAAGTAGAGCAACAGGGACAGCAAACGACGCCATATTTTTTTCGGCTCTTTTGATATTTCTCTTCAGTAAGTGTGGCCATTTTATGATCAAAAGATAAACGAGCCAACAACGAGTCAAAATTATTAAAATTTACTACCGAAATTCGGAGTCAGTGGCCTCAACGTTAAGAGCGCTACGTCCAATTTATGGTCGTCATAATCGTCCTAGCAGATCAACAATTGAGCATCTAGTGGAAAAATTTGAATCCACAGGCACAGTACAAAATGTTCCCGTGCCAGTGAGACAAAGAAGTGCCCGTAGTGTCGAGAATATTGCTGCCGCTGAGGCTTCAGTTGCAGAAAGCCCAAATGTGTCTCTCACACGTCGTTCTCAAGCGTTGGGCATCTCTGTGACGTCGTTGTGGCGAATTTTGAGAGAAGATCTTGGCCTACATCCTTACAAGATTAAATTGACGCAAGAACTGAAGCCGATTGACTACCACAAGCGTCGTATCTTCGTGAATTGGGCTGAGTAACAACTTGAAAATGATTCGCATTTTCATCGAAAAACCATCTTCAGCGATGAGGCTCATTTCTGGCTGAATGGCTTCGTCAATAAACAAAATATGCGGTATTGGTCAGGCAGCAATCCACACGTACTCCATGAGTCATCATTGCATCCTGAAAATATTACGGTTTGGTGTGGTTTATGGGCCGGCGGCGTCATTGGGCCGTACTTTTTCCGTGATGATCAAGACCGGCACGTTACTGTGAATGGGGATCGCCACCGTTCATTGATAACCGAATATTTTTGGCCCCAATTGGATGATATGGACTTGGAGGACATGTGGTTCCAACAGGACGGCGCCACAAGTCACACAGCGAATGTCACAATCAATTTATTGGAAACCAAGTTTGGAAAACGTGTTTTCTTACGAAATGGTATAGTCGCTTGGCTGCCTCTGCTGAGAATTTTATTGATATCCAAAACAGTTTTTGTTTTATTTAAAAAAACTTTTGTAGCGCTCTCAACAAAAACGATATAGAAATATTTCTAAGTCACCTAAGCTCGCCAAAAATCTTATTCACGATGGAAATTTAAAAAGAAAACTCCCTACCTTTCTAAGATATAAGGCTAATCAAAAAACAAGACGGAACGATAGGACATAACAGTTTACAGTTTACATCACCACCCGTCGAACTTTACCACCGTGGTTTCTGCTCTCATCAACAGAGCAAATGCTATATATGTGACTAAGATCATCTGGATGAAGAATTAAAATACTTTGAAACAGTTCTTTCAAATAATGGCTACAGTTCCAAGCAAAGATCTTGGAAACCAAAACGAAAAAGTGGAAACAATTCGGTGGAACTCAATGAAAAACGAGCTTTCCTGCCATATAAACGGTTTTCCAATAAGAGGTGTTATTTTGAATAGCCCGCTATTTCGGTAGCTGTCACTTTTGATGCTGTCATTTTTTGACATTTGACAAGTAGAAACTACGCCATTAATAAAAATGGAACGATACACGCTTCAACAACGCATTGAAATTATTAAAATTCACTATAAAAATGGTAAAAATTTGGCAGAGACGGTTAGTAAAACTAAAACATTTCTGGGTCGTCGTGAAGCACCTTGTCGGACCGCAATACAGAAATTGGTGGACAAATTCGAGCTGTTGGGACAAGTTAGTGATGTGAAGAATAAAACCCGTGCACGTCGCTCAAGAACAACTGAGAATATTGCTGTTGTAGCCCAAAGTGTTGAAGAAAAACCAGGTTTGTCCATTCCTCGTCGTTCTTTGGAATTAGGCATTCCACAAACGTCATTACACCGTATTTTGCATAAAGACTTGGGTCTTAAGGCTTATAAAGTTCAGTTAACACAAGAACTCAAGCCGGCTGATCATCAACAACGTCGTGTCTTTGCTGATTGGGTCCTTGAAATGCATGAAAATGACCCGGAATTTCATCGAAAAATCATCTTGACTGATGAGGCCCATTTCCACCTCGGAGGCTACGTCAACAAGCAAAACTGTCGCATCTGGGGCTCGGAAAACCCAAGAGTTATTGTTGAAAAGCCTCTCCATCCTCAACGCGTGACTGTTTGGTGCGGTTTATGGTCCGGCCGGCAGGGTCATTAGACCTTACTTTTTCGAAAATGAGGCTGGAGCAACAGTTACGGTCAATGGATTGCGCTATCGAGAGATGATTAATGATTTTTTATGGCCGGAATTGGATGGTATTGATCTGGACAACGTTTACTTTCAACAAGACGGCGCTACGTGCCACACAAGCAATGAAACCATCGATCTTTTACGGGAAAAGTTTCCGGACCGTGTTATCTCTCGAAGAGGTGATCACAATTGGCCACCGAGATCTTGTGATTTAACACCTTGCGACTTCTTCCTTTGGGGCCGCGTGAAAGATAAGGTCTACGCCAACAGCCCAGCGTCGATTCAAGACCTCAAAGATGGAATTCGTGAGGCTATCGAGGAAATAGGGCAGCCACTTTGCGATTTGGCTATGGAAAATTTCATGAAAAGGATATGGTCCTGTAAGCGTGGTCGTGACGGCCATTTGGCTGATGTTGTGTTCCATTATTAACCGCATACCTTCCTCTTTATAATCCGACCATTTATCTCAAAAAATGCCATTTTTCTTTGAATATCAAAATAACACCTCTTATTGGAAAACCCTTTCGAATAGGAGTTTCTGAATGAATTGGGAGAATTTTATCTAAACATGGCATAAAATGCGTTTTTAAAACACCAGCAAAGATTCGACAAATTCTACGTTACCCAAAAGATAAAATAGCTCTACAGAAACCAGGTTTATATTCTGTCCCGTGCAGTTGTGGTTCTTCCTGTATTGGAGAAACAAAACGAGGAATTGAAACACTACTTAAGGAACACATAAAAGCCACACAAAAGAATCAAGTAACTAGGTCCGCCGCAATCTGTGAACATTTAGCATACAATGAAGATTTGATAAGGTGAAATCACTTGCAACGGAGAGATTCTAATTCAATTTACCAAGATTGGTAAGGGAAGCGATTGAAATAAAACTTCACAGAAATTTCAATCATGACGAAGGCTTTAACTTGTCTGGTGCATGGGATCCGGTGATAAACAAATTAAAGCTATCTAAAAACAAAAATCAAATCTATGCACCAGCTGATGCTGTTAGATTTGTTTTTTTTCGCAAGTTTTTGTAAACTTATAGCAACAACAACATCAATCAGACCAAACACAACAACAACAAATGAAACCGCCAACACCCCGGTATAATCTTCGTAGAAGAGATTAAAAAGAAAAAAATATGCACGACTTGATCGCACGAACTTGCTCTTGTGGTTAAATACTGTATGTAACCCAACATTGAAGATGCTTGATATATATATTTGACAAGTAAATATTAAAGGAGTCAAAAGCACTACAAAAATAATTTTTCGTTTGATTTTTTTTTTGTTTATAAAGTAATGTTTTTAAAAATTTTTAAATGCATTATTGTTTAAATAATTGAGAAACATCAGATTACAAAATTATAACAAAATCGATTTAACCATGGCAAAGATATACGCGAATAACCCAAAAATCAGACAATTTTCTCAAAAACGTTGAATACCTAATACCGTAATGTGAATTTTTTGAGAAAAATCCGAAATGCAATTTTCTTACAATTGACTTAGTTATTACAGGTACGAAGTTAATTCAAAATCGTTAGAGCCGTTTTCGAGAAAATATGAAGAAATCAAAATTTTGGTGTGGCAGATACCCGTTTAGATGAGCTAAACAAAAATTCGAATTTACCCTCTAGGGAATCACTTAAAAATGCTCTGTACCAAATTTCATGCAAATCGGTCTACCCGTTTAGGCTCTAGCTCAAATGACAGTGGACGCACCGACGCACAGACGCACAGACGCACAGACGCACAGACGCACAGATGCACAGATGCAAAGACGCACAGACGCACAGACGCACAGACGCATAGACGTACAGACGCACAGACGCACAGATGAACAGACGCACAGACCGACGGACGGCATGACGAAACCCACTTTTTGGGACTTCTCGATTATCGTAGTGTTAGTTTTGATTATAACCTCGAAATTTTTTTTTTACACGAAACCAATACTTACCATATAGAGCAAGTAAAAATTAAAATATTAATACTATAATGCTTTGAAATTGTGATTAAAAGTTAATCAGTTTTTTGACGTTGCCCTCCGAAACATATTTAAGTTTACAAAAATATCGTATTAATTGTTTAGGAGGTTCAAAATCTCACAGCCCAGCATCTTTAGACATTTGGAAGCCCTGGGCCTTTGAAGGTATGGGGCCCCTTAAGGAAATTTTTGTATACAAATTTTGTTTTGTTAAACTTTGGTTCATTTTTTTGTAACTTAGTGCTTGATAAGATGTTGGAGCAAAAGTCCACATTTATAAGCAGTATTTAAGTTTTTCTGAATATGCTGTTGTGCAAAAAATACTGGAAAAGTACGATTAAAACTAAAAAAAAAATACAGTTGTTATAATTTTAAACAAGATAAAATTTTAATCACAAGGTTATTACACTAAGAGGTATTTAAAATTAAATCTTAATCAGCTGGACCGATTTTAATGATTTTAATGATTGTTGGATTCTTCTCCGGCTCAAATAGCAGAATAACTTTACATTTTTCACATATCGGGAAAATTTACTTTGTTTGATGAAATGGGCTAAAATGAAAAAGACGTTTCTGATTAAAAAAAAACTCTACATGCGTTTAAAAGGTTATTCTTAGGAAAAGGCTTCAATGATGTTTTCTTTTAATTTTGAGATTTGTAGGGTAAAAATAGAAAATTGTCCGATTTCAAAAATTCTTTTTTGTTTGAAAGGTTTTTCTTAAGAAATGGTTCAAGGGATATTCCTTTTTAAATTTTGTTATTTGTAGAGTGAATAGGGTAAAAATTAGAAAAAAAAACCTTATTTAAGAAATTATTTTCATATTTGAAAGGTTTTTTGAGTGGATGGCTTGAGGGGTATTTTTTTTACTTTGGTATTTAAAGGGTGCAGTGGGGTAAAAACGAAAAGTGGTATTCTATTTTAATAATTCTTTGTGTTTGAAAGGTTATTTTTAGTTGGGACATTTAAAAAATATATGCACGACTCGGTCGCACGAGCTCGATCTTATGCGCGATCACATTGTGGTTCTACAGTCTGAAATAAATTAGCTATGGGAGTCTATATTTTATACATTTGCCAAAACTTAGTTTAGTTACAGGTGGTATTATGTGAGTATACAAAAATTAACAATATAGTCTAGTGTTGCACATATGCAATATGCATGAAAGGAAATTATATTATTTAAACTGGTAAATTGGTAAATTAAATCAACAAAATTAGAAAGAAATTGATTAAAATACTTTAAATCTGTTTTAACCCAACGCGATGTACACCATCTGATTTCTTATATAAATCTTAATTTATGAAAAAGCAATTTTGAAAATCGTAGGAGGGGTTTTAAATATAATTAATTTTTTATACATATATAAAATTTCGTTAACATTTTTGAGAAAAAAATTGTTACGCCAATTTTAAGTATTTGTTAATGTTAAGTTAAAAATTGAACTTTACAAAAAAATCTGCTACCCGTTTTCGAAATATCGAATTTTCAAAAAATAATTTTGAATTTTTTTTTAAATCCAAAAATTACTTTTTAGAAAATTTTACTACGCACTTTTATTTATATTTGTTACAAGCTTCTGTATAAAAAATCTAATTTTAATCGGTTGATCAGATATTAAGATAGTCGAAAATCAAAGAAACTGTTCTATTGGAGGTAATGTTAATTAACGTAAACTATAACATTTAAAAATTTTAAATGGTAGATCGTTCTAATTTTAATACACAAAAAACTTTTATCAAAATCGTTAGAGTTGTTTTGAGAAAAAAAATATTTTTCTTAACGGTTTTTTTTTAACATTTGTATGGGAGGCACCGTTATTTTTGGGTATTAGAATAATTTTTGTCAAAAATCTTCTTCATCAAATTAAAAAAACTGTTATTTACCAAGTTTAAACGTGAGTGGCTCTGCCCTTAGAAACTTAAAAATATACAAGGTAATTACATTCCTTTCAATTACTATTTATGGCAAGTTATGGATTTGTTAAAAATCCAACTCGAGATTTTGATCAAACTTAACATTACGACGAATGGACGAAATGTTTAAAACGAAAAAAGTGGGTCTCGCACAAACGTCCGTGTGCTACAGCCTAAATGACTTGTGTCAAATGAGCACTATACTTTTATCAAGTTAGCTTCAGAAAATAAAAATATTATTAACACAATTATTTGTACTTTTTTTGGTGTATTTATTACAATCGCCTAAACTATAATCACTTTATTGAACAATCGCTTTGTCTCAAGCGATACAGGTCCTGAGTGCCCCTCCCCGATTATTTCCTAGTCTTTTGCTAAAAGTGTTAGACCTTATAACCGAATTTAAAAGTCAATAAAGTTGGATTAAAAAAATCGTAGTTTTTGGATAAAATCGTAGTTTTTGGTGACCTTGGACACCGACGAGCTTATCTCAGCCTTGGCAAAAAACCATCAAAGTTTCTTGAAAAATTTCAAGAAATATTCAAAATTAAAACATTTTTGTCGTCTTCAAACTAAGTAATGGGTGATTTTTTAAGAGGTTTAGAACTTTTTAAAAAATAAAAACACACAAAATTCGAAAAAATGAATGAAATATTTATTTGAATCGATAGTTTGAACCTTGCAATTTAATGTTTAAAGATAATTTCATGCAAATGTTGACCGCGGCTGCGTTTCAGGTAGCCCATCCGCTGAGTCCAATTTTGGCATACTCTTTCACACATATCGGCCGGTATCTCACGAATGAATGCATGGATGTTGGCTTCCAGTGCGTCAATCGAAGCGGGCTTGTCCCTATAGACATTAGCCTTGACATACCCCCACAAAAAATAATCTAATGGTGTCAAATCGCACGATCTAGGCGGCCAATTGACCGGCCCGAAACGTGAAATTAACTGTTCACCAAACTCGCCTCGCAATTGCGGCATTGTTTCGCGTGCTGTGTGGCATGTGGCACCGTCTTGTTGAAACCACATATCATGCAAGTCAAGAACTTCCATTTCGGGCAAAAAAAAGTTTGTTATCATCGCTCAGTAGCGTTCACCATTGACAGTAACGCTGCGATTCGCATCATCTTTGAAGAAATAGGCCCAATAATGCCGCCAGCCCATAAACCGCACCAAACAGTGGCTTTTTCGGGATGCATTGGTAGCTGTTGCAATGCTTCTGGCTGATCTTCACTCCAAATGCGGCAATTTTGCTTATTTACGTACCCATTCAACCAAAAATGAGCCTCATCGCTGAACACAAGCAGCGCGCGATGAACATTTCGAACCGAGCACGAATTTTGATAGTATAATTCAATAATTTGCAAGCGTTGTTCATTTGTGAGACGATCCATGGTTAAATTGCAAACCAAACTGAAGCTGTTTGACAGTGACACAAGGTACTAAACACACGTCAGCTGTCAAAACCAGTGTTGCCAAAACCAAACCAGCTAAAAAATCACCCGTTACTATTATTTAATTATCAAAACAGCCGGCAGTGACGAAACTGTATCGCATCTTTTCATTCTCATTTTTTAACCTTAAAAAATTGCTTTCAATATTCAAAATTCAACAGTCGTTTGTACATTAAAAGTTCACATCCATCTTGTTTAAAGGAACCTGTGTATGTAATTTGAAAATCCTATAAGCCCACCACAGTTTTATTAATCTAGTTTCCAAAAAAAAAAATGAGTACGTTGCGAAAACAAACGTGACAATATCTCAAGCTAAACCTTATTATAATGAATTCCCCCATAGAGATTAAAAAGTCATAGGTGTTAACAACAGGAAGGCCTCCACAAAATTGTTCTTCCCATAATTTTTAAAGAATAATACTAATAATAATTGCCATCACAGAAATGAGAAATAAATTTTCCTATTAAAATTCCTTCTGGAAAAACAAATCAGGATTAAAACGATTATTTCCACCATAAAACACAGCTATTTGCATTAGCGCACACCCACAAAATGTCTTCCCGAGGCTCTAATGTCAAAATTCGTTTCCCTACCTAAAGAACAATTTATTTGACTATACACAATACCCGACATGGGACCATAAAATGTATTCGCCAAATATTAAGTGCAGCATTTAAAATGGATTAAGCTCTAAAAACCGCTTCCAAACCTAGCTGAAGTATACTATTTATATACCTACACCTATACTCACTCACAAATACACATAATCGTATAATGTATAATAACGTTTCGTTGGCAAAAATGGTGAGTGTAGGTACCTATAACGTTACACATATACAATTCTTTTGTCATTTTTTTTTGTAGCTTGATATAAATTATCATAAATTTAACAAAAAAAAAAAAAAAAAATAGCCATTCCCAAGATTAAAATATGACTCCAATTTGAAATTTCAATTCAGCCACTTGAGCCACCCAGTTAGTCAGCCATTCGGCCAGAAGCGGGACTCACTGCCAGATATCAAAGCTCTGAAGAATATTCTCTACAAAAAAAAAAAAAAAATATAAAAATGATAATTCCCTCAAACCAGGACGAAGGATGAGTGATGATACCACCTACCCCAATAAAAGCCTTGAAACTATGAGTAGGTTATGGTGGTGGATGTTGGCTGATGGGGTGGGTAGTAGCGCAAAAAACTCACATAAAAATAAAACAAAAATATACACTCATTCAAATGAGTGTGCTTCCGTCTAATTTATATGAATAAAAATGCTTCACTCGAATATTTTATGCGAAGACAATGAGAGCTCCAACGAAGCCCAACCCTTGACTTCTTTGGCCATAAAACATTCGAGTTCTCAGTTCACTTCGATTCTTTTCATTACTTGTTCAAGGACTTGGAATAAAATATGAAAAAAAAAAACAAAAGAAAGTATTTTCCTATACTTCCATCCCATATCAGTTTGTCCTCGATAAACTCCTTTCATTGCATCAGCTGTAGTCATCATGGTTGCCACTAGAACAAAACGTTTCTGCCTTCTGAATTCTTGGGCAATGTTTTTTTGCATAGATGCCATAAAGGGGGAAGTAGCACAAAAAGAAATTTAAAAAAAAAAAACCATTATGCAGGAAATGATTGAAAACAATCAAAACTTTAAGTTCCTTTATCTCTCTTTCGTCTACTTGAATAATGAATAACTTAGGCAAGACATTTTGACAGGGTTGGCAGCGTGATAGTCTGAGCAAGAACGTTAGGTGCAATTTCTAGGAGATATGTTTTCCGTTTGGCTACTAGCTCAGTCAAACTGAGGATTGACATCACAAACTTTTGCAACAAGCCGGACTTTGTGTTTTATTTTCCCACAAAGCCTTAAGCATAACAAACAAATCGGGGCTGTTCCCTCCCCAGCAAAGCGATTTGTTGTCTCTTTTATTTATTTTAAGGACGAGTCTAGAGATATTCCAATTTATAACAGTTATAATAGTTGAATGCCATTAAAAGTGCTTCGCTCGACAAAAAATTTCTAGGTGCCCGAAGTATGCTCAACGGTTGAGGGTAGTGGCACTCGGGGGGGCGCACAAATAGTATTTTTATAAAGCAAAGATTGATATTGAATATAGTAAAAGGAGCCTGATGGCAGTCGCTATAAATCCAGCCTTTAATATCTTTGGTGGCAGCTCCCTCAAATGGTTGTTGTTTCATTCAAAACCTTCAAAACTGATATAATTGGGCTGGTCACTTCCCTATTTTAAACGGAAGTGAACCTAGACATGCCAATTATATCAGTTTTGGTTTATAAAGGTATAGTCTTTGATGCCCTGCAGGGCCAGGGCCCTCCACCACCAATGGGGATACTCTGGGCACCCAAAAAAAAACAACAACAACAAAAATAAAACTGTTATAACTGTTATAAATTTGCATGTTTCTGGTCTCGTCCATTTTGAACGATTTATTTCAACTCCTTTATTGGTCGAAGAGAAAATACTTATATGATATACAGGGATGTACTTTTACATTTTAAAATGGACACTACTTAAAAAAAGTGAGACACTGTACATAAAGGTGGTTCAAGAACAAAATTAAACCACTAATGACCTGAATTTTGAAGCTTAGGTTGAAACTTAGAGAGAGGGAAAACAAAAAGATGATGGATTTTCAATTCTAAAGCCTAGTACGCTGCTGATGCGAAACGAAAAATTCCATACAAAAATGATACAACGAAATCATAAACGTAAAATTTCTTCCTCCTTTTCGTTTTGCAGTACGCTGTTCGATGAGCGAAATTGATAATTGTAGCAGATTATTTGGAGAGGTCTCCGCTCTTTTTTCGCGCTCAATTAATTGCCCGGACCATTAATTGTATGCGGAAAAGTGACATTTGAGGTTTGTTCGTGTTTGTAAAATTTGTTGTTTCTTTCAATACAACATCCCAGCAAACATTTTAATTCAAAATTGAATCATAAATAAATCACAAAATTGAAGAACCTGACCGGAAAAGAATTCACTTATGATGCAATTTGAATTCTTTTACCTGGGCACTTGGACACCGATATGAATCGCTTTTGTGAATGATTTATGATCTTCATTTAAACTTAATTTAAATGAATGTTTATAAGAGTCTATAAAATTATTTCTTTATCTTTTCTGAATCATAAATATGATTGCATTATGATTCATTTAAATGAAGGTATTTACTCATCATCCCTTCTCTTAAATGAACATTCACAATTAATTCACTTTATTGGAATCATTTTTGGTGAAGAAAATCTGAACCTTCAGAAAAATGTTTGCTGGGATGGCTTTCGATGATTTTTTGCGCTTGTGATTGTTTTTGTTTTCAATTGTGACGCTTTCAATTGTCATTTTTTTGCTGTGGTTTTCGTAAGCATTTCGCTGTCGTCTTGGAGGCCACCGAAAAATTTCGTTTCGCATCAGCAGCCTACTAGGCTTAAGTAATAAATATCAAATTTTAAGTGGTTTCAGATTACAAGTTGAACAAAATATGAATACAACTCATACATTACAAATGTCAGTAGGTATTATTGGAGCTGTCAATAGATCGTCAACGTGATCTCCTATAATAGCAAAGCGCCATCTGTTATGGAACATCGGAAACTGGAAGTGCTGAATAATATCTGTCCGTCCGTCGCGTCCGTCAGTCATCTGTCAAAACTGTTGTTTATTATTCAGTTACTGATGCCAAATCACCGATATTCGTGACTCGTGAGACTCCCGACATCACCATCAACGGAGAATGCTACCGATCGATTATAAACAATTTATTTTAGCCCAATTGGATGACATGCATGTGAATGACATGTGGTTCCAACTGAACGGTGCTACGTGAATCAATCAAAACAAATCAAACATTGATTTTTAGAAAAGGACGGGGAAGATTATTTGCTGGTAACGACAAATGGAACTATTAGGAACAAGAAGTTAATGTAGTGAAGGAATTCAAATTTCTTGTTACTCGAGTTTTTTTCGAGTAATTTAGGTATGTATGAAAAAACATGAGAACGCTAACCTCTATCACCCCTATTAATGAAAAAAAAAACTCATAATTAACCTCTATTCCGTGAGTTTTCAGTTTTACTTTGGTGGACACTTTGTGGCGTAATCGAAATATTTGGGTATCTAAATTTGCAGCTAATTAAGTGATTTTCAGTTTAGCAAACCTCGATTTTGGAGCTCAAATAGTTTATTAAATATCCAAGTTTCCGTTAAAAGAAGTAGGTATGAAGTTAGGAGACGAAAATAATAATTCTCTTGGTGCTCAAAATTTTAGCTTTTAAAATGCTAATTTTAATAATTACAATTTAAAAACTACAATTTATGGACAAAAAAAACTTCTGAAATTCAATTTTTTTGCAAAATTTTGTCCGTTACACACGGGCTAACGTCTTAATTTAGCGAAACTTTTATAGTAAAAAACGATGTGAGCTACAAAATCGGGATTTGCGGGTTATTTTTTGCTTAGGAAAACTTCGAATACGTGCAAAAAAATTTTGGATTATTAATTTTGTTTTTACATTTGGAAGATCATTTTTGAGCTAACTTAAAACTTGAATATCAAAAATAAAGAGTACGAGGATTCTAAAACATTACTCTTTTTCTTTTTAAAATGAGTTTGTTCTCTTCCATCTGTGAGTCTGTTTCTTCGTGGCTGAGGTGTGAGCTCACCGGTGTCCAGAATTCTTCCCAAAGAAGCAACAAAACTTGGGCTTGGACCGAATTAAATAGTTTTATTTCTTTTAATTAATTTAATTTTCAATAATTTTATTTATTCGGAATTAATAAAATGGGATTACATATAAACTTGGTTCACAGTGGTCTTTCTCTTAAGATAAAATAACACGGTATTTCTTCAAAATAACTAGCACGGTATTTCATTCCCACCATACAACCTGGGAAACAAAACGGTCGGAAACTCTCGGAGGAGAAACTTGTCCAGCGGTATCCTTGAGGAGGAACTTGTGGAGGAACTAAACGTTCAAAAATCCTTATCGGAAACCCTATATGTCCCTAGTAAACAATCTAGGGAACAAAGAGTTCGGAACTCTGTGAGGAGAACCTTTTTCAATGAGCAGCTTGAAGAGGAGCTCAGAGGAACAAAACGGTCGGGGTATCTTATAAATAAATACTAAATAATACCAAATAATAGGACGAGACTAGAGACATGGCAGTTGTTCGCCAATAAAATTGGGCGTGCGTTAACGCGCTTCGCGCTACTTGAAAATAAAACTCTGGCTGCCCACCGGCATTGTGTTCAACTCTCAGCTGGGAAAAAAATTGTGTTTTTGTTTTGGGATCTTTTAGCAGATTTTTTTTATAGATACCTTGATTGTGCAACCATGAGAAACAGCACGAGACAAAAATAAAAATATTTTTTTGGAAAAGCGTCATTTTCTTAATTTTTTTTTTTTGAATCAATCAAATTCTATTGCTCATATAACGAATTTATTCAGGTATAATTCAAATTTTGTTCCTTGTTCTACGATTTTTTGTTGCTTGAGTTATCTGATTTTCAATGAAAAAAGAGATTTTTGACTTTAGATCTCAAAAAAAAAAAGAAAATCTATTGGCAGTTTTGAAAATTTGAATAAATTTCCTACAAGGTCCTTTCAAATTTTTATTACAATTATTTTTTGACCCGTTGGAGTTAGTTTAAAAGACACAAAAGACTACTCTGTGGTTACTTTTGGTTAATCTTTTGCTGTTTCGCTTCTTTTTATTCTTACTATCAACGATATTGCAATGGTCATAACTCATTAAACATTCTCATAACTCAATGTTCTTTGACGATACAAATACCATGATTCTCGGCACTGACTCTCTTCCTTTGAGGAATGCATCTGCGGGATTACCCTATGTTGGAACAACCATAGTAAAGCCCCGAGTCAGACAGCAAAATGCTGAAACTTGTCTCAGAGCCATTTCGTCGCGTTTAGAAAAGAGTTTAAATATTAGATCCTCAGTTCGAAAAGTTCGTCAAGGTCGTCAAAGAAAGCCTTTCCAAGTGATTGTATCCTAAAACGGGCTAGGGCAGGGCATGTACAGAGAAAGTGAAATATGTAAGAAATACCTAGATCTTTTGTTCGGGATTTATTATAGGTGAGCCACATCTTTCTAGACATAACACAGTTGCTTAGACTGCTCCACCTACGATTGGATTCGATGAGAAAAATTTAATGTATATTGCCCTTCATAACTCCGAGGAATGAAAACTCTTTCCGCAAATGAGCCATGAAGGGCTGCTCCTTGCCTAGCTAGTTCGTCTGCCCGCTCGTTTCCCTCAAAGCCACAGTGAGCTTGCAAGCTCAATTCGTCATTGCTGGACCAATTTTGAGGATGATTTAGGTGCAGAAATGGCCTTAACAGCCGCCTGACTGTCTGTCAGAATTGCAGTATTTCGATTTTGGTTTGGGGTTTGTTTGAGTATTTTGCATGCTTCCCTTATAGCCAGTAATTCAACCTGAAACAGGGTAGCATAGTCGGGAAGTCGAAAAGATTTAGAGATATTTATGGACTCAGAGAAGATTCCTGAACCAACACCACACTCCATCTTTGAGCCGTCAGTGTAGATAGTTGTGTCGAAGTCTCTCGCCAATCCTCTCTAGATGGAATAATAACTTTAAATTCCCCCCCCCCCCCGGGAAACTCAAAGTAGGGGTGCAGTAGTCGGTATGAGTCGAAAACACTTCATTGGGAATCAAATTTGCGATATAGTGCCATGGCCATAGGGTTTGGCGAACCAGCAATGCGATTCTGTTAGTCTTATCGTGCTGTAAGATACCAGATATTAAATGTGTGAATCGAGTGGAAGAAGATGCAGAAAAATGCTTAAGGCATCCGTTGGGTAAGATTTTAAGGCCCCTGTGGTACCAAAACTAGCTGTTCTTTGAATCATTTTAAGCTTATTGATAATATAAAGGGTTTTCCAACAGGGACGCTACAAAAGTAGAGCAACAGGGACATCAAACGACGCCATATTTCTTGCCGCTCTTTTGACATTTATCTTCAGTAAAGTTTGCCATTTCATGATGGAAAGATATACGAGCCAACAACGAGTCGAAATTATTAAAATTTACTACCTAAATTCGGAGTCGGTGGCCTCAACGTTAAGAGACCTACGTCCAATTTATCTCTAGTGGAAAAATTTGAATCCACAGGCACAGTACAAAATGTTCCCGTGAGACTAAGAAGTGCCCGTAGTGTCGAGAATATTGCTGCCGCTGAGGCTTCAGTTGCAGAAAGCCCAAATGTGTCTCTCACACGTCATTCTCAAGCGTTGGGCATCTCTGTGACGTCGTTGTGGCGAATTTTGCGAAAAGATCTTGGCCTACATCCTTACAAGATTAAATTGACGCAAGAACTGAATGTTCGTGAATTGGGCTGAGCAACAACTTGAAAATGATTCGCATTTTCATCGAAAAACCATCATGGCTTCGTCAATAAACAAAATATGCGGTATTGGTCAGGCAGCAATCCACACGTACTCCATGAGTCATCATTGCATCCCGAAAAAATTATGCTTTGGTGTGGCTTATGGGCCTGCGGCGTCATTGGGCCGTACTTCTTCCATGATGATCAAGACCGGCACGTTACTGTGAATGGGGATCGCTACCGTACAATGATAACCGAATATTTTTGGCCCCAATGGGATGAAAAAATTACGGTTTGGTGTGGTTTATGGGCCGGCGGCGTCATTAGGCCGTACTTCTTCCGTGATGATCAAGACCGGCACGTTACTGTGAATGGGGATCGCTACCGTACAATGATAACCGAATATTTTTGGCCCTTGGGAAATGTGGTTCCAACAGGACGGCGCCACAAGTCACACAGCGAATGTCACAATCAATTTATTGGAAACCAAGTTTGGAGAACGTGTTATCTTACGAAATCGTATAGTCGCTTGGCCGCCTCGGTCGTGCGATTTGACGCCGTTAGACTATTCCCTGTGGGGCTACGTCAAGTCTATGGTCTATGCCAACAAGCCAGTGACGATTGATGAACTTCGTACGAATATCGAACGTGAAATTGCAGCAGTATCGGCCAATTTATGCTTGAAAACCGTCGAAAATTGGGTTCACCGTCTGGACTTCTGCAAGTGTGCCCGTGGTGGCCATGCAAAAGAAATTGAGTTCCATACATAATGGCATCCAACGTACTTTTACAGGAATAAAAAATTTAATTGATATCCAAAACCGTTTTTGTTTTATTTAAAAAAACTTTTGTAGCGCTCTTATTGAAAAACCCTTTATGTCTTGGTTAGAATGGGCCACCATACAATGGATTCATATGTGAGGATCGGTCGTACTGACTGACTGACTGTAGGTCCCATTTTTTACCAGAGATTTTGCTACAGACGTAGAATGCTATGCAGGACTTCATAACCCGTTCTTCAATATATAATTTTCAGTTTAATTTAGGGTTGAGAACTACGCCCAGATATCTTTCTCTGGAAGAAAGCGGCAGAGTTTGGCCGTTGAGTCTAGATAAAGTGAAAGGAGCTATTTTAATTTTGGTAGCAAAAAGCATCATTTCCGTTTTGCTTTGGTTAACACCTAGTCCATTACTAATGGTGCCATATTCTCAAAGCCATATCCGTGATTTCAGTTATCACGTGCGTGAACTTTCCTGACATCAATATTACCAAATATATATTACCAAATGATAAACATCTCTCCAACTTGACCAGAATTTTATTCATGACTAAAATCCATAAAAGAAGGGATAGGACACTACACTGTGTTGTTCCTCTACTGACATATTTAGTGGAGTTTGTATTACCTAACATCCTTTTATCGCTGAGCTTGGATATAATCCTTTATTCAACTGGATCCAACATTTTTAAACTCACTGCTTGACATAATATTCCCCATTATCATTCAAAATTGAATAACAAATTATAAAAAAATATATAATTGTGCTTCATTTGTGTGCATATTGCTGTCACTGTACATTTATATTATTCCGACTTATTGTGTCCAGCAGAACGAAACATTCTGGTCTGCCATTTTCATAGCCTTTCAGTCGATTCGAAGAATTTTGTCCTTTATATTTGTGACTTTTGTAGGTCTGTCTTTGTATTGTTTCATATTGATTTTCATGAATCGATTCCAATTTACCAAGCTTTATTTCATTTTCAACAAAATCTCTCTCTCTCTCTCTATCGCACAAGTGTATGTATATTGCTTCTTCGAGCTATTTATATTGCTTCGCAATTCAATATACGTTAATGATCATACTAACTTTACCAATCTGTAAGTAATTAAATATTGTTCATGTTTAACATTCTAACTAACATAGTGCTTATTCGTATTTAAATAGGAGTTGCATCGTTGTCACACTATAGTCCTGTAATGTATACACCGGAATGACTGCCCACGAAAACAATAGCCAAACTGCATCAGATCCTGATGTGGCCATTGTATAAGCACTTTGTTACATTTGCCCTCTCGGTTCGCTTCATATTTATTATACAATCACAAGAATCCTTCCTCTCTCCTATACTACTGATGTATTATACACTTCCATGTCCAATCCTCTCGCCCAGTCCTTTATTTCATCCATATCGATTCAACTCGGCATGTTAGTTATTTCGTTGTGTAAATATTACATACACGCCCCAAAGTATAGTACAATTTTATAGTTAACTACACTAACCTCAGGATGCACGAAACAAAATAACAATTCATCTAAAGTTATCGAGAGATATGTATAATGCAACCCAGTTAAGTGTTTTAAGCAGGGATGTTATAAAACAATTTGCATGTGTTTTTTCTTAGAAAAAATACAAATCGAAAATGTGTCAATTTTTAGGAAAATAATTCTGAGAGTGTGACGGTTCTCAAAAAACATCAATTCTGCAAAAAAAAAAAATACAATAAAAATGAAAGCGGTTCTGAAATTTTATCGAATTTAATTAATTTATTGAATGACATTGCTTTTAAGCACAGTAAACTCTGCAAATAAGAAAATAAATACAGTCGGTTCCGCTTATTTACACTCCGCTTTAATGAAAATTTCAGTTATATGTAACATGAAATTTATCACGTTTTTTTTTTAGGGCTTTTTTCACACGAATTAGTACGGATAACTGCACTCCAACTATTTGAAAACTCCCTTTAATTGAATCATTTTTCTTTCCTTCAAATAATTATTTCGTTCTGAAGCAACTCCGCTTAAGTGAAACACTGAACGCATCCATACATTTTTGAAGTTTAAACACACCAAAAAATGACATTTTAAGTTTCATTCCATTCTCATCGTTACAATCTTTCTGCATTTTTTGTGTTGCAAATAAGCGGAGTCAACTGAAAATACGTATAGCTTGTCACGACCGAGACGAGATCACACAAGATTTTTTGAAGTCTGGTCTTCATCTCGATTAAATCGAAAAGAAAATTAATATCGTCTCGTTTCGGTCTTGTCTCGGTAATGAATTGAAAAAAACCAAAGTGATTATCATGTTGTGTCGTGGACGAGCCCTAGAAATAAGTTAAAAATCCCTAATCATTGAATATTTAAAAAAAATGCTCCAAATGTTAGCTTCCAAGTGTAGAAATACATGCAACTTTACATATCCCCAAAGAAACAATTTAATGGCGTCGAATCGCGCAAACGGGTGGGGGTTTCTCGTTTGTCAAATGTCACTGTACCGCTCCGTGTCCATAGATACGATCAAAGAACTGAAATCAAAGACAGCAAACACAGAGAAACCAAGCGAAGCGAAGTGATATTAAATCTATTCAGCGATTGTATAAGGTCTGCGTTAAACTACTCGCTCAAAAGCATGTTTAAAAGTTTAAGACTAAAAGTTGTTTCTATCTATCAGGTCAGGATAACCTACGCTCAGATAGACGTAGGTGTTCCACAAGGGCGAGTCTTGGGTTCTATTCTTTTTTGTTAACTCGATTTGTATTCCTTTAGCAGCATTTGCTGATGCTGTTGCTCATATGTAATTGTAATCAAAATGTTCCAACATCTGTTACAATCTACTGGCCAGTGGCCACGTTCGGGGATCAATCCAAAGCTATCCGGATGGGTTTGTGTTGTTGTAATCCCCTGTGAAAAAACAGCTGAAGCAACAACAACAGAACGTATCTGAAAATTTTTGCATGGGTTGACACCCTCTCAGATAGATTCTTGAACGCAACGACTATGAGTAGATTTAAGCCAAAATAACGCTTGCGAGTCGGCATTACTGCCATAAGGTCCCAGCTGCTGGAGCCAGCCACAGCGATCTTTTGCTTATCTATTGCTGTTGAATATTAATATCATCATCATCGGCTCGACAACCGGGATCCGATCCTGGTCTCCTTCAACAAGTCTCTCCACCCATCCCGGTCTCGAGCCGCCGCCATCCAGTTGCGCACCCCAAGGCTCCGGGCGTTCTGGTCTACGCCATCTCTCCAGCGCAAGCATGGTCTACCACGCTGTCGTCTGCCATAGAATGTACCACAAAGAACTTTCCGAGCAGGTTCCTCTTCGCTCATGTGAGCTAGGTGCCCTGCCCACCGGAGTCTGCCGAGCAGGAGGCAGGCCAAACCATCCCCTTGTCGGAGTCCATTAAAGATGGTGATGGGTTTGGATATAGCAATCCGGCTATTTTTACTTGGCTTGTTACGTTGGTCATGGTCAACCTACATAGTCGTGTCAATTTATTTGGGATGCCGAATTCTCTCACGGCTTTGTAAAGTTCTACCCTGGCTATGCTATCATAGGCGGCCTTAAAATCTATAAACAGGTGGTATGTTGGGATGTTAAATTCTAGACATTTTTCCAACGCCTGCCTAAGGGTAAAGATCTGATCAGTTGTTGATTTGCCTGGAATGAAACCACACTGATATTGTCCGCTGATGGTTTTAGCATATGGGGTTATCCGGTCTTGTAGGATAGAGGAGTGTATCTTATAGGCGGTACTCAACAACGTGATACCTCTATAATTGCTGCACGTTGTGACATCTCCCTTCTAATGTATGGGGCAAATTATACCTTTTCGCCAGTCTTCTAGAATTTCTTCATGCTCCCACACGTGCACTATAATCTCATGAATTGCTTGACGTAAAGCTGGCCCACCGTGTTGAAATAGTTCGGCTGGTATTCCATCGGCTCCCGGGGCTTTGTTTTTCTTTAGCCGACCTGTAGCCTTCTCAACCTCTTCTATGCTTGGTGGCGGCAACATAGGGTACTCTTCTTGAAGTAGTGGAGCCTCCACTTCTGCAGTGAGCTGACCATTTAGCAATTCATTGAAGATTTCCCTCTCCGTCCTTGCAGTATGTGCAGCGTGGTGTGTACTGCGTCATGTTTCAGATGGATTGGTAGAACTTCCGCGCCTGGTGCGGACCTCGCTCTCGGCTTTTCTCTATTTCACAGATTATGTTCTTCTCCCAGGCTGATTTTTTCTGTCTGTGAAGCCGTTTTTCAATTCTTCTGAGCTCTTTATATTCGTCTTCGCGTGCCCGCGTTCTATGAGATTGTTGCATTGCTCGGTACGCAACATTCTTACGTTCAGTCGCTAGCTTGCATTCATCATCAAACCAGTCGTTCCGATTTCTACGACTGCTGCCTAAGATGGAGTTGGCAGTACTAATGACAGTATTCTTAAGGCGTGTCCACTTCTCATCTACGCCCAGCATACTGGCTCCAGGACTTACTCTACCCAGTTCTAGGGCGAGTCCTAACGCATTACATAAAGGTGTTACTGGTGTTTTCATTGCGCAGAGCAGCCGTGTTGATTCGTACCTGATCGGCGAATGCAATACGTCTTCGCAAGGCAATGCGCCCTCGGAAAACCATACCAACAAGATAGTGATCCGAGTCGATATTGGCACCTCGGTACGTTCGTACCGTCATCAAGTTTGAGTAGTGGCGACGGTCTATCAACACGTGGTTAAATTGGTTACGAGTGACTCCATCAGGTGATACCCAGGTGGCTTTGTAGATATCTTTACGCGGGAACCTGGTACTCGCAACGACTATGTTTTTTGATGCTGCCAATTCTAAGACTCGAAGTCAATTGTCATTAGTGTTCTCATGCAAACTAAGGGTGCCTGCGTAATGCCTGAATACCGGCTCCCGACCTATTTTTGCATTCAAATCTCCAAGGATGATTTTTACGTCATACCTTGGACAGGCATTGAGGGCCCTCTCGACTTGTTCGTAGTAAGTCTCTTTTTCTTCATCTGAGGAGTCCTCTTTAGTTCCGTGAACGTTGATGAGGCCGATGTTCTTAAATTTGCATCGTACGCGAAGGGTGTATGGGTGCATAGCCTTTCGCTTATAGCGTTAAAGCCGATGATGGCAGACTTCATTTTTTCGCTGACTAGGAAGCCTACCTGGAGCACATGGTTTTTTGTATGACAGCTGTAATATAAGTCATAATCTTTCTTCTGTAGAACACCATTCACTGTCCATCTAATTTCTTGTAGTGCTGTTATGTCAGCTTTATATTTTGACAGGGCATCGGCTAGCTGCTGAGCAGCTCGAGCTCTATAGAGCGATCGTACGTTCCATAAGAAAATTCGTAAATCGTTTTTCCGTTTTCTTTGCGTGAATATTAATATTTTTTTTTTGAAATATAATGGTGCGGAATATTTAAAAAAAATCAAACATATGCTTTGATAATTCTTTTTATTAAAATTGATTCGAAGACCTTTACTTTCACATTCGATATACAACTGTCCAACAATTTTCAAAGCAAAAATACATGCAAATTTTTGAGAAAATCTTAAAAAATTATCTTTAAAAAGATGCAATTTTGGTTTGTGCATTGGAATCAGACATCTATATAAACATTCTGACAGTTGTTGGCAGTTAAATTAAAAACAGCTTTTAAATAAGCATTACATTTATTCATTAAACTGTTTAAGTTCTGTTTAAATGCTCAATAACTATGATTTACGATGTTGGCAGCACTCACATAGCTGCTTGATAAACGCTGTTTGAAAACAACTGTTCTTACAACAACTCTCAGAATTCATATTAGGTGAGTTCGCGATCTAGTCCAAAACTACACACAAATACTTGTCATTACCAGCTTTATAATACGTTTCCGTGAAAATTTTAGTAAATTTATTATTATTTTAATGGATTTAAGGTTTACTGGATTTCTGCAATCAAAACATCCCTAAAAGGACGCCGTGCAAGTGGTGGATGTCTATATATGGAATAAAAATATCACAATTGAAATATTACGATTTTGCTGAATTTCAAGAAACTGTTATAGTAAAAGTAATTGAAAAAAATAATTTGTTTATCCTCCCGCTCTACATTAACTGTAATAACTGGTCTGAAGATATTGAAAAATTTAGTTGTAACCGGGCAACAAAAAAGGTTTTTAAAATAACCGATTTTCGTTTTTTTTTTTGTTTAAAGAAAAATAAATTTTTGATTAATTATTTCAAAAATTATAATTTAAAAAGTCTTAATACGTTCAAAGTTATATAGTAAAAGTGTTATACAGTATTTTTCTTTATATAAAACAAACGACCGTCTTTATGTATCTCCAAAATCAAACTCCACCTTGGTGCGTCATTGCATCGCGAACCTAAGGTTTAGCCGTGGATAAACGTCGAAACGTTTAAGGACTCAGCAAAATCAATTATTGTCTTTAATGCACTTCGGTTGACCCAAAACAATATCCGTAAGATGATACCGATTAGACAATTGAGATGCATTGAGTGCACAGTGCAACGCACGACTATTACTATTGTAAATATGGAAGTAGGTACCGTTATTTTTAGAAAATAAATCATTGCACTTTTTTTCTTTAGTGACCAGTGTTTTTCATCTAAGAGACAGTTTTTTTTTTAGAAAATAAATTTTTTTTGCACGAAGTGAAAAATGTAGTAAAAAACAGGTCATTTAGGACAACAAATATTTTTTTCGAAAAAATTTTCTGTACCTATGTATTTGAAAGTGTAAAAGTAAATCTTCGATTTTTTCACCCGGTTGTTGGGCATAAGAAGAAACACCTGTTTTAACCGAGTTAAAAATATCACCGAAAAAAACCGGTTAAACGAAACGAAATAACCGGTTTTAACCGGCTGGTTTTTCCCAATCCCTTCTAAAGACAATGTCAGCAACCAAAATGGAACGAATTTACTCGAACTGCTGCAAATGTATGACAGTATCGTCTTAAATGGCTGAACTGAAGGAGACACCGGGGGTCATTACACCTTTATTAGAGGACAGGAGAAATCCGTAATCGATGATTGTATTGTTAACAACAGTGGATAGATCTAATCGATAAGTGAAGAACTGAAACAGCAACACAACATAGAAATCTTAATTTGATTCCGCGCTTAAATTGGAAAAGTACAAATGTTGAAGCCTCCCAGCACTCTTTAGATGAACATCTTTCTAGAATAGGAACAATTCTTGAGACAACTGAAGCCTTTTCAGAGAAAATTAATGAATGCATTAGAAAATCTTCAAATAACCGGAATCAAAATAAAATTAATGCATGAATGCTAGATAAAAATCCTTCGATCTTCTAAATGCAATGCGGCGTATCTTTTATAGCAGTGAACTTCGTAAATGGAACATCCAATCAAATTACAGAGACAAGAAACTTTGTCTCTCAAAAAAAAAATCAACTTTGAAACAACTCAAGCCTTATCATTAGGAAAAACCAAAAATACAAAGGAATTCTGGAAAATAACAAGAGAAATAAATAAAAGTTTTGTTAAATACTTTGTATATAATACTTTAAATAATTTATTGAAAAACTATATTAATCTAAGTTTCTTTATATTTCAATCATTAATTAATTTGTAAAATATATTTTAGCCTTCAAGATAACTTCGTAGAATAAACTACTTATTTTATAATAAATAGAATATTTTTTCTTGATTATCAATTTGATCTCCACTTTTACATTCTGAAGTTTTTCGGTAGATGATCTTTCAGTTTACTTCAAGAACCTGTTACAAAAAAAAATCATGTTAACGTTTTCATATGCCGAACCGTTAATATGTTATGGTATTCCTATGATGAAATTCAGACAGTTCTTCGAAAAGCTAAAGATGGGAAAGCTCCAGAAGAAGATGTGATACTCTATGATTTTTTTCAAAAATTCTTCTTCAACTTTCTGTAACAATCTATTTTCACTTTTCAATAAAATTCTACGAAGGCAAGAGTTCCAGCTTTTTTTAAAACATCGGTTAGTTTTCCCATACACAAAAAGGGTACTTTGAATACTGTAGAAAACTACCGTGGCATTTCATTCATGAATTTCATCGGAAAAATATTCTGTGACGTACTAGTCATGAGATTGGAAAGGGTGGTGGACTAAGATAACATGATCCTGTCAGACCTTCAAGCTGGATTTGGGAAGAACTACTCCACTATCGATCATATTTTTTTAACAAATATCAATCTTTAAAACTGCGTTTGATCTGGTGAACCGGAGTGCTTTGATGTATAAGCTTTCGCGACTAGGTGTTTCAACAAGATTTCTGCATAAATAATACGCAACATGTATACAGACACGAAGGCAACCGTCTGGGATGTTGAAACGTATTTAGAATGGTTTGCAACGGAGACTTCTTCTTCTCAGTGTTCTCCTGTTTTTCCTGTTCATAAACAACATTGAAAAACATCTTCCCAGAAGTATTCGGATAGCAGGAGCCCGCATAAATGTACTGCTTTACGCCGATGACCTGGTTATTTTGTCAGACTCACCAGAAAATTTACAACTTACGATAAATCATCTTGCTGCGTACTGATCAAAATGGGGAATTGCTATAAATACTGAAAAATCAAAAACCATGGTTTTCTCGCGTTACAATCGGGGTGAAGTGAGATACAGTAATTGGATTTTCAATGAAAGTTTTCTGGATTTAACGGAAGAATATAAATATAAAAATATAAAGTCTCTTTCTGTAAAGTACCAAATCTTCGATTCCATTGTAAAATCTACACTTTGCTATGCTGCACAGGTTTGGTAGATAAAGGAGTATAAAAAAATAGAAAAACTACAAGGAAACTTTTTAAAAAAATTGTTTTATATTCCAATCAAAACGTCAATCTGTGCTATCTATTTAGAAACGGGATTACCAAAACTTTATACTAACACACTTAAGCTTGAAGCCGACTATTATATTAAGGTCTTGGGATATGAGGATTCTCGGTTCAGTATAGAAAACTGCAAGAAATAAAGACTGGTGGATAGAGAAGTGGCAACCTCTTGGCAATACTTGTGGTGAAGAAATATCGGATTTTTCAATAAGAGCGCTACAAACGTTTTTTTTTAAATAAAACAAAAACGGTTTTGGATATCAATTAAATTTTTTATTCATGTGAAAGTACGTTGGATGCCATTATGTATGGAACTCAATTTCTTTTGCATGGCCACCACGGGCACACTTGCAGAAGTCCAGACGCTGAACCCAATTTTCTACGGTTTTCAAGCATAAATTGGCCGATACTGCTGCAATTTCACGTTCGATATTCGTACGAAGTTCATCAATCGTCGCTGGCTTGTTGGTATAGACCATAGACTTGACGTAGTCTACATCGTCAAATCGCACGACCGAGGCGGCCAAGCGACTATAGCATTTCGTAAGATAACACGTTCTCCAAACTTGGTTTCCAATAAATTGATTGTGACATTCGCTGTGTGACTTGTGGCGCCGTCCTGTTGGAACCACATGTCCTCCAAGTCCATATCATCCAATTGGGGCCAAAAATATTCGGTTATCATTGAACGGTAGCGATCCCCATTCACAGTAACGTGCTGGTCTTAATCATCATGGAAGAAGTACGGCCCAATGACGCCGCCGGCCCATAAACCACACCAAACCGTAATTTTTTGGGGATGCAATGATGACTCATGGAGTACGTGTGGATTGCTGCCTGACCAATACCGCATATTTTGTTTATTGACCAAGCCATTCAGCCAGAAATGAGCCTCATCGCTGAAGATGATTTTTCGATGAAAATGCGAATCATTTTCAAGTTGTTACTCAGCCCAATTCACGAACATACGACGCTTGTGGTAGTCAAGCGGCTTCAGTTCTTGCGCCAATTTAATCTTGTAAGGATGTAGGCCAAGATCTTCTCTCAAAATTCGCCACACCGACGTCACAGAGATGCCCAACGCTTGAGAACGACGTGTGAGAGACACATTTGGGCTTTCTGCAACTGAAGCCTCAGCGGCAGCAATATTCTCGACACTACGGGCACTTCTTTGTCTCACTGGCACGAGAACATTCTGTACTTCCACTAGAGGCTCAATCGTTGATCTGCTAGGACGATTATGACGACCATAAATTGGACGTAGAGCTCTTAACGTTGAGGCCACTGACTCCGAATTTCTTTAGTAAATTTTAAAGATTTTGATTCGTTGTTGACTCGTATATCTTTCCATCATATAATGGCAAACCTTACTGAAGAAAAATGTCAAAAGAGCGGCAAGAAAAATGGCGTCGTTTGCTGTCCCTGTTGCTCTACTTTTGTAGCGTCCCTGTTGAAAAACCCTTTACATTTGGACCCAAACAACTTTCAACTCTTAAAAAATCAGCTTTAGAAAATTATACAAAAACAAGAAGACTTCGATAACGGAATCTCATGATGGAAAAGGCATGTCAATCGAAAAGCAGAATACTTTACAGTCAATTAGAATTTAAGATCTGTGATAAAAATTATTTTAACGATTCATTCAGCTGCAAGCAAATCTCGTCGATATTCAAAGTAAGATGTGAACTTTTAGGTCTTAATGGAAGGCCATATAATGGAAGTTTAAATGAGTTCTGCACTTTTTGTAATATGAAAGCCAAAGAAGATTGCGATCGACTTAGAGAAGATGCCGATTTTTCCAAAAAAATCAACTTTTCAGATGGAGCTAATTTTGATCTTGGCGGGTAGTAAACAAGCAAAATTGTCGCATTAAGGGCACAGAAAACCCGCACGCATACATTGAAAAGCCGATACACCCAAAACGAGTCACTGTTTGGTGCGGATTTTTGTCCACAGGCATAACTAAGCAATTTTTCGAAAATGAGCAAGGAGTGGCCGTTACAGTCAATGGCGATCGTTATCGGTCCATGTTGAACGAATTTTTGTTCACAAAAATTGAAGAGGAGGATATTGGCAACATTTGGTTTCAACAGGACGGCGCGGCGCTACGTGCCACACAGCCGAAGCTACACTCGATGTTTTGCGCCATTTTCAAAAAAAAAAGAAAAGTTATTTGGCGGACCCTTTAGTAGATTCGCCAATAGTTTTACAAATCGAACAAAGCTATTTTATGTCGCGGTGAACGCTTTCATTGGGAAATTCATTGAATACCATCGCAAGTCTCATTAATTCCATCAACAACAACTGTCTTCCCAAAAAGGCAAGAAAACTCTTAAGCATAATTTTTTGACACATATCATTTAACCTACGTGCACATTGGGTAGGTTCAGAAGACGTAGGGACTTGAAGGCAAGGGAAGTTTCTCGTCTTTGATTGGGCAGCTGTCATAAAATTGCTTTCCAATTAAGGCAACTTTTATTGGAAAATGACTGGAAAGCTAGTCAAGAAATATCTCCCTTCATTTCAAGTCAAGTGCATTTATGTCAAAATATCAGCTGATTATATTTGGTCATTAAACAGCAAGCTGAACTTCATTGTTCAGTGACTTCTTTTTTCAACGTTTGTTTTGGGTGGAAGAGTTCTTTATCAAAATTATAGAAATGATTTAATGAAAAAATGCATCATTAGTAAGAAGTATTGAAAAATTATAATTTACAATTCGTAAATGATTTGTGTGAGGTGTTTTTCAGATCAAAATATTATTATAAATACTATCTGCACTATAAACGGAAGGTAAAGGTTGGAACTAAAGTTCCAATTTTGGTATGAATGACATCACAAAAAATAACTAGATTCCTTTGTAAAATTTGCGTTCAATGAATGCACTTGACTACATATGTAGTCCCTTGTGTCTGCTGAACGTACCCATTGTAACATAAAAAGAACAATACCTTTCCAAATTCCCGTAGTTACTACATAGTATAACGTCACTGACAATTAAGTGCGATGAGCTTGCTCCGCTTATACAGATAGCTGCCTTCAAATTTTGCTCTATAGTTACATCACAATACAATTTGGATGCTAACAAGAATTTGGTGTTCTATACCAAAGCTCTAAATCTCCGCATCCATACACCGGAATCGTCCATCTCTAAACAAACTACGATCTAACAGTATATATACGAGGATATTATTTCATAGCGATTAATCACATGGAAGTGGACAGAGGAGAACCAAACCAACACGAGCAGCGAACAGCGACTACTCTATCTGGTATCTATATTGCCGATGACCTCGGCTTAGTTATCCTGTTTTGCTTTTCCTTCTCACTCTGCGAAAGTTTACACTTCAATAGACCAAAAGTTAGCCCCTCCCCTCCTCCCATCCTCCCATTCTCGTCGTTATATCCAGCTTAGATAGAGCGAACAGATATAGAATGGAGAATGGACTTTGGAGTTGCTTGTGGCTTAGAATTTAGTTCACATTTGATTAGAGTTACTATGTCAAAAGGCCATTCCGGGGTTAGTTAAGCCGGGACAGGAAAACTAATGGACCCTGTACGTATATATATGTATGTGTTTTCGCACAGCCATTTGTGTAGAATATGATGTTTTTTTTTCTTAGTTTTTAGTAATTTTTCTAAGGTTTTTTTTTTGCTTTTTTTTGCACCACCCAGCAGGGACTTTCAACTTTCCGTTGAAAAATTCTGAGGATAAAACAAAAAAAAAGGGATGGTTTTTCATCCCTGCCAAAAACACAAAAAAAAAAAAATGATGGAAAAAAGTTCGTGCTCTATTAATCTATTAGAATGTAGGTTCTCTGTAGAGTGTGTGTGTAGGTGTAAGTGTATATACGAAAAGGGGGAAAGTTACAAGCTTTGGACAGACATTATGAGGTCAATGTTGCTAACAAATGATTGTGGGGTGTGTTCGAACGTTTGAGAACTACGACTACGGCGACCGACATTGTATATTATGGTCTTAGGACATGCACTCCACACAGTGCACAGTGCACATGCAACAACTTCTTGACCATTATCATTTGTCCCAAGAATTGTTTACATCTTTTCTCGCCGTAGATATATATAATATCTATGGAATGTGGATGTGGTGGCTGATGGTGCTCCCTAAACTAGTCATATATTAGCAGTTGATTTTTTTTTTATTTTTTTTGCTAGAAAATCCAAGTGGTGATCAAGTAATTTGTGGCCTGAGGCGTTAGACGCGTGTTAAGTCCCATTGATAAGTTGACCTGGATGTTGTTTGCCAACGAGGACAATGTTTTTCATGTTACCAATTAGGTTATTTTTTTTTTGTTGTTGTAGGTATCCCAGCGAGACTTTTCAGATATTATTTGTTCAATGGAGTAATTCATGAATTATTTTTAAAAGGAAAAACCCAATTGATTTTTTTGTTCTTTTTTTTATTTTTGATCACGCGTTATAAAGAAGAATAGAAATTTCACTCGTTATCTAAACGCATGGTGGTAAATAAAATATTGTGTTTTTCTATTTGGTTATATAATGGACAGTTCTAATTATTTTCAAGCAAGTAAGCTATATATAGTGGGTGATTTTTTAAGAGGTTTAGAACTTTTTTTAAAAAAAAAACACAAAAAATTCGAAAAAATTAATGAAATATTTATTTGAATCGATAGTTTGAACCTTGCAATTTAATGTTTAAGGATAATTTCATGCAAATGTTGACCGCGGCTGCGTCTCAGGTAGCCCATCCGCTGAGTCCAATTTTGGCATACTCTTTCACACATATCGGCCGGTATCTCACGAATGAATGCATGGATGTTGGCTTCCAGTGCGTCAATCGAAGCGGGCTTGTCCCTATAGACATAAGCCTTGACATACCCCCACAAAAAATAATCTAATGGTGTCAAATCGCACGATCTAGGCGGCCAATTGACCGGCCCGAAACGTTCACCAAACTCGCCTCGCAATTCCGCCATTGTTTCGCGTGCTGTGTGGCATGTGGCACCGTCTTGTTGAAACCACATATCATGCAAGTCAAGAACTTCCATTTCGGGCAAAAAAAAGTTTGTTATCATCGCTCGGTAGCGTTCACCATTGACAGTAACGCTGCGATTCGCATCATCTTTGAAGAAATAGGCCCAATAATGCCGCCGGCCCATAAACCGCACCAAACAGTGGCTTTTTCGGGATGCATTGGTAGCTGTTGCAATGCTTCTGGCTGATCTTCACTCCAAATGCGGCAATTTTGCTTATTTACGTACCCATTCAACCAAAAATGAGCCTCATCGCTGAACACAAGCAGCGCGCGATGAACATTTCGAACCGAGCACGAATTTTGATAGTAAAATTCAATAATTTGCAAGCGTTGTTCATTTGTAAGACGATCCATGGTTAAATTGCAAACCAAACTGAAGCTGTTTGACAATGACACAAGGTACTAAACACACGTCAGCTGTCAAAACCAGTGTTGCCAAAACCAAACCAGCTTAAAAATCACCCGTTAGATACATAATTGATAGTGTCCGACCGAAGCTTCGGCTTCGGCCGAATTCGGCCAAAAAAACAACATTCGGCCAAACCTTCGGGTTCGGCCATTTTAGGCCGAAGTTTTGGCGGAAGCCGAAGAGTCTGTTTATTATATCGAGCATCGTACTAGGCGCCGAACAAAATTTCAATATTTGAATTTTGCCTGACACCTTTTGCGCATCGTTTGTGTTTGGTTTGTGTTGTTTATTAATTTAATTTGTTCAATTTTAAAATTAAAAAAAAACACTTAATAATTTAAAAAAATTCAAGTAAGTACATATAATGTACATATTCGTATTGCAAGAATATGAAACAATGCATTTACATGCATTTACTTATATTTATTTATCCGCTCTTAAATCTTTTTTGGGCGATTTGTGTATTTTTATTTTGTTTTGTTGTTTATATTTGTAGACATCAGGTATATATTTACATGATGACATCTTTGGGAAAAAATCCTATCTGGGAATATTTTTCTAAAAACAGCAATAAAGCAATTTGCAAAATATGTAAAAAAGCTTTTGTCTGTTGGAAGTGTTTTACCAAAAAATCAGACCACGACAAATATTAAGAACCATTTGGCAACCCATCATTTAAATGAATGAGAAACTTATTCGAAAATTAATGAACAAACAAAACAAGAAAAACAAACTTTGAAAAAAAAAAAACTGAGAGCGAGAGGTCAAACTTAAACCTCTCACAAGACAAAAATGAACTGAAACAATCCACATTATATGAAATAATTGAAAAGCTGCGCTGTACCCTGATGATCATCCGATATCCATAAGAATCGATAAAAATATAATGGATCTCATTATCGTCGACATGCTGCCGTATAACTTGGTTGAAGGAGACGCATTTCTAAGGCTCAACTTAACTGACCCTGACACTACATTTAGATACAGAAACAAGTCTGAAAAATACTTCAGAACGACTTTAATGCCAGCGACGTATTTAAAGGTAAAAGAAAAAGTCATACTTCTCTTGGAAAAGGCTGAATGGGTCAGCCTTACTACAGACATATGGAGTAATCCTGCGAAGACTTGTTCTTTGCTGAGTTGCACAGCTCATTTCATTCAAGCAACGAAAAGACAAAAAGTTATATTGGCAGGAAGTGCACTTGAAGACAATCATACTGGAAATCATATTCAGAAACGCTAATCAATATAATTGCTGAATTCCGATTGACCAACAAAGTTCACACGGTTATACGCGACAATGCTTATAATATGCAGTCTGCCATGCGTCTTGGAAATTTTGCATCCATTGGATGCGTTTCAGTTGGTAATTCAAGACATTATATTCAAAAGCGATCCCATGATCGATATAATAAAAAAAATGTCGAAAAATTGTTGGACATTTTAAACGAAGTGAGCAAGCTTGTCGATATTTAAAGCAATTCCAAGAAACTTGCGACTAACCCAGGCTCACTTTGATTCAAGATGTTGAAACACGCTGGAATAGCACGTATCTAATGTTGGAAAGTCTCATGGAACAAAAATCCGCTGTAAATTTGTACATGGCAGAAGGCGGTAGAAGTACCAGCAGCAGAAGAATGGGTGCAAATAAGAGATTTGATATCCGCATTGAAGTGCTTTTATCAAGCTACACTTGATATTTCAAGCGACTCTTCATCAATATCATTAATTATACCACTGGTTGTCATGCTGAATTCAAAACTAGCTCCAAAAGATGAAGATACTGAAAACTTAAACTTGCTTAAAATCCGGTTGTGCGAGTCTGTTAACAGACGAATTTCGTACGCAAAAAGTACTGCAAATTTATTAATTGCTACCCTTATAAATACCAAGGCAAAAATATTGGAATTTTTACAACAGAACTGGTCAAATCAAACGGTTCTGATGATTTTATAAGCCGATGATCCCCAGCCATCTTCTTCAACATCAGCATCAGGATTGCAACATGATGATGATGATTTATGGGAATCACATGATAAATTTGTTTTGCCAGTCGAGAGCGGAACTTGCTTAAATGAACCTCCTCCATTTGAGGGACAGCTGTTGTCTTTTTTGAAAGAACCTTTAGTCTTACGAAACGCTGATGTATATGCATATTGGGCGTCTAGCCTATACAATTATCTAAGGACCGTAGCTATAAAATTTTTGTCAGCGCCACCCACTAGTGTTCCTAGTGAACAACTGTTAAGTGCTGCCGGACAGATATATGCGGACAGAAGATCAAATTTGAGTGGTGAAAATCTTGACAAACTTTTGTTCTTAGCATACAACATTAGACTCTTTGATTTTAATTATTAATGTATTGAATTAATATTACTAAAAAATATTACTAAAAATGAATTATTTATTTCTTTTTTCTTTATAATTACTAATTAGTTATAAGTTATTTTTATTTTATTTGTCTTATGTTTTTTAAGCAATAAATTTTAATAAAAATAATATTTTTATCCAATTGGAAAGGGGAATTCTTGACTTTTTTCAACCTTAGGCTTCGGCTTCGGCCGAAGATTTTCTTTCAGCCTAATAATTCGGCTTCGGCTTCGGCTGAAAATCGACCTTTGGTCGGACACTAATAATTGACTTTGTGAAAATATGGAGTTTTTTTTAAATTTGTCTTATTCGAAATGATTGTCAATTGGGACGTTGCATTGCGGCGAAATCAGTAAATTTTCAGGGATATAATTTCGCACGAATTTACTACACACTTGTTATTATATTCTTCAATTTCATGTGTTTTAAATTCCCAGTTCCAAGATCATCATGCATACCTGTTTTATTCATCGTAGCCCAAGTTTGTATGTTAATTCGAATTCAAACAAATTCGATGCCCTATTCAATTCCGTCCATAGAATTGTTTCCCACTATCTGCACAGTGAAATTATTGTTACGGGTAATTTCAATGTATACAATTCTTCGTGGATGTGCTATTCTCGTCAGACAACAGCTGAAGGAAGATATGGCTAGTTCTTTGTTGAGTTAAACAACTTGTCTCAGCTTGTGGACCAACCTACTCAGATTTCTGACGTTGCAGGTCAATCCGCCAATACTCGAGACTTGTTTCTTACCTCTTCACTCTGACCCTGGCAAATATTAAAGGTATTAGTATATTATCGCCTCTAGGCACATCAGACCATTGAATCATATCTGCCAATTTCTCATGTCAACAAAGTCCAGTTAAAGAAAAAAAAAACAAAAACCCAAGAGAACCGTTTGCCAATACGAAAAAGCCAACTGGGTCGGTTTAAAGGATATTTTCAAAAACTTCAACTGGTGAACCCCACTAAGGAAAACCGGAATAAGTTCAAGCCAGCTTGAAAGACCTCTAATGGTCATATTCGACGAACCAATTTTTTTTCATGATTAAAGTTAAAGGCAAAAAATACTGGAATGTCCCAAAGGTAGTACAAAATGTTGGTCATTTGTAAAAAAACATACGAAATACTACTTCGTCTTCGGTTCCAATTCCTAGTCTCGTCTTCAATGACACCCCTGCTGTTACCTTGTTTGAGAAAGCCAATTTACTCGCAACACTGTTTGCTGTTAATTCGACGCTGTCAGAAAGTGATATGACTCATCCTGTACTTGAGAACGTAAATAATTTCATGGGACCAATATTCTTTCGTACTCATAAAGTTTCAAGAGTTCTGAAGGATCGCGAATTCTCGATATACACAAATCCGCTAGCCGGATAGTATCCCTTCTATTGTTCTCAAGAGGTGTTCTTCTACACTGCGTAAGCTTTCACACCTGTCCTACTTTACTCGTCGCTCTCTGAGCGGATGGAAAACAGTATTTGTCCAGCCCAATTTTTATGAGTCCAATCACCTCACCTGGATCGACAACAATATCCGAATGAACAGATATCATAGCAAGTGCGTTATAAATCTTGCATTGCTCATATGGCTTCGAGACACTGTTTTAATCGTTTTCATCGTTGAAAAGGTTCTTTCAAGACGCTGTTGTCACTGAAAGTGTGCCCAAAACCGTGAGCAAGAAGTTAATACCTCAAGTAAGTTAGATATTTTTGCATTTTCTTTTGCTCTCCGGTGTGGTTTTTTTATGATATTTTGGAAAATTATTTTGCAAGCGATGGCTTACACAGTGTACATAGTAAGCGCTTGGATACTATTTTCTAATCCAGCTTTGTACTCGACTTAAGTGACCTGCAGTATTTGGGGCTCCGGCATTGCCTTGGTCAATACAATTGCTCATATATATCAAGATGTAAAGGGTTTTTCAACCGGGACGCTACAAAAGTAGAGCAACAGGGACAGCAAACGACGCCATATTTCATGCCGCTCTTTTAACATTTCCCTTCAGTAAGGTTTGCCATTTCATAAGGGAAAGATATACGAGCCAACAACGAGTCGAAATTATTAAAATTTACCACCGAAATTCGGAGTCAGTGGCCTCAACTTTAAGAGCGCTACGTCCAATTTATGGTCGTCATAATCCTCCTAGCAGATCAACAATTGAGCGTCTAGTGAAAAAATTTGAATCCTCAGGCACAGTACAAAATGTTTCCGTGCCAGTGAGACAAAGAAGTGCCCGTAGTGTCGAGAATATTGTTGCCGCTGAGGCTTCAGTTGCAGAAAGCCCAAATGTGACTCTCACACGTCGTTCTCAAGCGTTGGGCATCTGTGTGACGTCGTTGTGGCGAATTTTGAGAAAAGATCTTGGCCTACATCCCTACAAGATTATAAATTGACGCATGAACTGAAGCCACTTGATCACCAGAAGCGTTGTATGTTCGTGAATTGGGCTGGGCAACAACTTGAAAATGATTCGGATTTTCATCGAAAAATCATCTTCAGCGATGAGGCTCATATCTGGCTGAATGGCTTCGTCAATAAACAAAATATGCGGTATTGGTCAGGCAGCAATCCACACGTACTCCATGAGTCATCATTGCATCCTGAAAAAATTACGGTTTGGTGTGGTTTATGGGCCGGCGGCGTCATTGGGCCGTACTTCTTCCGTGATGATCAAGACCGGCACGTTACTGTGAATGGGGATCGCTACCATTCAATGATAACCGAATATTTTTGGCCCCAATTGGATGATATAGACTTGGAGGACATGTGGTTCCAACAGGACTGCGCGCGCCACAAGCCACACAACGAATGTCACAATCAATTTATTGGAAACCAAGTTTGAAGAACGTGTTATCTCACGAAATGGTCCAGTCGCTTGGCCGCCTCGGTCGTGCGATTTGACGCCGTTAGACTATTTCCTGTGGGGCTAGGTCAAGTCTATGGTCTATTCCAACAAGCCAGTGACGATTGATGAACTTCGTACGAATATCGAACGAGAAATTGCAGCAGTATCGGCCGATTTATGCTTGAAAACCGTCGAAAATTGGGTTCAGCATCTGAGCTTCTGCAAGAGAGCCCGTGGTGGCAATGCCAAAGAAATCGAGTTCCATACATAATGGCATCAAACTTACTTTCACAGAAATAAAGAATTTCATTGATATTCAAAACCGTTTTTGTTTTATTAAAAAAACTTTTGTAGCGCTCTTATTGAAAAACCCGATAGTTCTTCACATCACTTCAGTACGGGTTCGGTCAGGTTTCTAGAAGTTTGGTCATCAACGAGAACAAAACCTATAAAACTTCCCGAAGCATACAACTTCTTGGGTGTGTTAAACAATAAACGGTCGACAAATCGAAGGTATATGGAAAGTTGTTCAGTGCCAGAAACATCCATTGTTTCGTCAGCGAGGACGTTGAAACTTCTTGAATGTATAGCCCATTTATTGTATATTTCGGTTGTGACAATATCATAAGAGCTAAAAAAAAATTCTGTGTTTTTAGAGCTGGTAATGACGTGATTCTTTAAATTGTTGTCCCCAGATTCAATTCTAAACTTCAGGAGAGCCTTTAGTTTTCCATCTTTTTTTGAGGGCCGAGTAAGATATATAGCTCCACTATCGTCGTCACCTGCTGTTCTGAACAAAATAAAATAGGTCTTATTACAGCTCTATTTTCAGCTATTGCTTTTGCATTGGGTAGCACCATCTTTTTGTTTTCCAGCAGAAACGTTTTCCAATCACCCATATCATTATTACTATTCATTTGTGGTTTTTATTATTCTGAGATCTTATAATTTTGGTTATTTTTATTTTGTAATATTTTGGCTTCTTCTTCTTAATATAAACAAAGATAATAATTGAAGTCCTTAACAAAGAAACTATACCTAGATAGTCTTCTTATTTTTATAAATTTGAATTGATATTAAAAATCTTTAGTTTTTACTAAATTTGTTTAGATACAAATCATTTTGGAAGGGGCTTCAAGCCAATAAACTAAATAATTTTGAAATTCACCACACATAATTGATTATTGTGAACTAACCGTCAAAATGAATTGCTAGTGACATTTTAAATGACACTTGATATAAGGTCTGTTTGGTATCTTTTTTTCAGCAAAATGTGTAAATCCTGTCAAAACATCAAGGTGAGAACGAATTTCTCAAAAATGGAAAAACTTACAATAAATTTAACATACATACGCATTGAAACACTTTTGTATACAAAGCGCCAGAATTTTATTACTCATATCAACATATGCCTGATCACAAATTCGCAAGTTATCCAATGGAGGGGAAATTTTTTTCTCTCTCGATGTGCTCTCTCGTTGCAACTTTTTCGAGTTAACAAACAGAAATTTGTGACAAATCGTGCAATTTTGTGAAAATTTGTGCCAATTCGCAAGAAATTTTACGTTACCAAACAGTCCTATTATATACTATTGTAATCAAATTTAAATTGTTAAGGTTATAAAGTTTAACCTTTATTCGAAAAAATGTCATTCCTGGTAGAACATTCCAACACGACACAATTAAATCGAAAATTAAGGATATTATAACGTTTAAAGTTGAGTTTATTAAATTTTTTTTGGAGATTAACTAGAAATTAAAAACTAAACAGCTTGACACGAAACAACTTCAAAAACGAACTCTACATTATTATATCTATGTAGAATTAACAAAAAAGACATTTCATTTGGAGAATTCATATATACCTACGTATTTAAAATTTTGGATGGACGCGCTTAGAGCTAACTTTGGATATCGATCAACATTCTTAAAAAAGGAGTAGATTTGTTTTGCTGCGCAGTAGATTTTCGTTTGAGACTAAGCGCAGTAGATCTACTGCTAAAGGAGTAGGGTGGCAGCACTGCTTTACGACATCAGTAACGCTTCCACTCTCTTCAAATTGTTCACAATTTTATTTTATTTTAGTAGTTTGGTCGATTATGACGACCATAATCATCGCTTAATGGGCGAAAAGTGGCTACGTTTGAATCACCACTTTTGTTTAGTAATGGCGAATTCCTTAAAAAAAAGAAATCGATTTTTTTCTAAACAGAATCGAATTTTTTCTGTCAATTGAAAGGAATTCGTATTTCGTAAAAGAATCGATTTTTTTTTGGTGTGATTGTGTTTGTATTATTTCATAGCTGCAATTGATGCAAAACGTCAAGAAATTATTCACAATACTATTAAGGTTGTTTGTTTTTGTTGTAAGAAAATTGTTTTACCAATAGAATTAAATTATAAATAAAAGATATTAGCCAGCTTATACGGTGCCAATTTGTTGGTACATTTTATTTGTTTGAACTTCTATTTGCACATACAATTTTTAAAGAAAATTGTTATTGAAAAGTTTTCACTTGCAAGTCACGTCTTTCACTCGCGAAAGCTATTTTTTTTTGCTGTCCAATTTGTGTTTGATAATGAACAACGCACAATAAATTATTTTTATACCTGTATTGACTGAATATATTGTTGAATATTTTGTTAAATTATGTAGAATTCGTTGCAACCAAAAAATAAACAACTCGTCTTCCAAAAATTCCGCGACTTTCAATTTGACGTATTAGAAATGTCAAGTCTTGTTTTGACAGAAAAGAATCGATTTTGTTTAGAAAAAATTCGATTCTGTTTAGAAAAAAATCGATTTCTTTGTTGTAAGGAATTCGCCATAAGTTATAATAATTTTAACGCGTTGTTCGATTGTTAAGCGATCCATTATCGTAAATGACAAACATTCAATTAATGACACTTCAAATAAAAGCTGAGTTTGACAGGTGTCAAATGCCATTGCTACCAACTAGACACCACGAAATGAATGACCCTGTTCTTTCGAGATGATTTTTAAATTTTAAATTTTTAATGGAATGTTCCATCTTCCATCATTTGGTATAGGTAATTGTTCTTGGAAAAATATACAATACAATATTTGATTTGTAAACGTCTACGTCTACCGACTTCGTAGAACTTTATGTCATTCAAAAGCTTTTCCCCTACTCTCACTTTTTTTTTCAAACATTAAAACACCAAACAAAATCGAACATTTTAAATTTATAGGCAGGTATGGCGTATCCCACAGAAAGGACCTACCTACCTTTTTTATTATGAGTGTCTCGTCGAAAATTATTTAATTAAAATTTTTGTTTGAATACATTTTATTTATTAATTTCGAGAATCGTGTTCTTGGAAATTGTGGTATTTTAATATTTGATGAATTAAAAAGCCTTACAAGGTTGTGGCTAACTGAAGGGCGAATGTGAAGTTTAATTAAATGCTTGTCATTTCTTTTTTCTTTCCCTAAATTTGTCTGAAATGTATTTGGTATTGGTGATGAAACAACAAGGAACTGATGGTTTATTTTAAATCAATTTATAAAAATAGATATATAATAGATAGATATCTACACGAATTGAATAGAAGTTTTTGGGAGGAGCAGGAGAAAAATAAAAAAACCTAAACCTCTGTAGTTTTGAGTAAACTTAAACTTTTTTTTCTTCAAACAAAAATAACTAAGTACACAATAATTGCGTCCGTGAACAGGTTTTAAATAAAAATAAAATTTCTAGGAAATTTGACGTTTTGCGCAGAACAGACCTGTTTGTTTGCAAATATTATTGTTTCTTGTTTAGCTTCAATTAATTAATTTCTTGTTACTGACTGTGTAAGTCAGGTGCAATGTCGATTATTTAACATATCCCTTCTAGTCGTAGACTTGAGTTGATTCACTAGGTACTTAAATGCGGTAACTTTTGTGGTATAGTTATCAATCATAAATTATTATTCATATCATAACGGCCGACTTTTGTGCTATGCATGAGCCAAGTAGATATAAACGCAATACGTGACCAAGAATAACTTCATCTCTTAATTAGTCATTACAAATAATGATTTTGAACGTTCATTTACATAAGTAAGCGAACAACTCCTAAAATAACTCTACCTTCTGCCAGTTAAAGTAGTTTGTCTTGTTCGTGTTTTTTTCCACATATTCGAACTTAAGGACTGCTAACTGGCACTTGACACACATAATCCTTGTACGAATACTCATACTTCATACTATCAACTGCCTAAGACACGAAGCACTACAAGATTTTCATCAATGCCATTCGCAACATTATAAACCAAACTAGAAAGTAGCTCTTGAAACAGTGTCGTTCGTAGGGCTATATACAGGGTGGTTCGTACAGCATATGAATGCCGCACAAGTCATATAATAGGAGCAACTTTAGTGATATTGAATAAAAGCATCATGCTAAGGTAAGAGCATGACATTGAGCCGATGTAAGCTTTTTTTGTTATTTGTTGATGTGTAAACACCTATGCTGGCGGTAGAGTGAAAAAAACGTGAACGTTCGTGTGCAACGTTACGTCTTGGACTTTACGTTGTTAACGTGCTACGTTACGAAATCTGATTTGCCCCGACCAAAACAAATTGATTTTAACGCGACCGATAATTAGATTATAAAGGATTTTCCAATAAGAGGTGTTATTTTGAATAGCCCGCTATTTCGGTAGCTGTCACTTTTAAAGCTGTCATTTTTTAACATTTGACAAGTAGAAACTACGCCATTAATAAAAATGGAACGATACACGCTTCAACAACGCATTGAAATTATTAAAATTCACTATACAAATGGTGAAAATTTGGCAGAGACGGTTCGTAAAACTAAAACATTTTTGGGTCGTCGTGAAGCACCTTGTCGGACCGCAATACAGAAATTGGTGGACAAATTCGAGCTGTTGGGACAAGTTATTGATTTGAAGAATAAAACCCGTGCACGTCGCTCAAGAACAACTGAGAATATTGCTGTTGTAGCCCAAAGTGTTGAAGAAAACCCAGGTTTGTCCATTCCTCGTCGTTCTTTCGAATTAGGCATTCCACAAACGTCATTACACCGTATTTTGCATAAAGACTTTGGTCTTAAGGCTTATAAAGTTCAGTTAACACAAGAACTCAAGCCGGCTGATCATCAATAACGTCGTGTCTTTGCTGATTGGGTCCTTGAAATGCATGAAAATGATCCGGAATTTCATCGAAAAATCATCTTGACTGATGAGGCCCATTTCCACTTCGGAGGCTACGTCAACAACCAAAACTGTCGCATCTGGGGCTCGCAAAACCCAAGAGTTATTGCTGAAAAGCCTCTCCATCTTCAACGCGTGACTGTTTGGTGCGGTTTATGGTCCGGCGGGGTCATTGGACCTTACTTTTTCGAAAATGAGGCTGGAGCAACAGTTACGGTCAATGGATTGCGCTATCGAGAGATGATTAATGATTTTTTATGGCCGGAATTGGATGGTATTGATCTGGACAACGTTTATTTTCAACAAGACGGCGCTACGTGCCACACAAGCAATGAAACCATCGATCTTTTACGGGAAAAGTTTCCGGACCGTGTTAT
The DNA here is from genome assembly GCA_932273885.2 of Leucozona laternaria. NCBI lineage: Eukaryota > Metazoa > Arthropoda > Insecta > Diptera > Syrphidae > Leucozona > Leucozona laternaria. Next base: position 195,672,965 of record OW026366.1, on the reverse strand, counting down.
CTCTCGAAGAGGTGATCACAATTGGCCACCGAGATCTTGTGATTTAACACCTTGCGACTTCTTCCTTTGGGGCCACGTGAAAGATAAGGTCTACGCCAACAGCCCAGCGTCGATTCAAGACCTCAAAGATGGAATTCGTGAGGCTATCGAGGAAATAGGGCAGCCACTTTGCGATTTGGCTATGGAAAATTTCATGAAAAGGATATGGTCCTGTAAGCGAGGTCGTGGCGGCCATTTGGCTGATGTTGTGTTCCATTATTAACGGCATACCTTTCTCTTTATAATGAAATAAACATCCGATCATTTATCTCAAAAAATGCCATTTTTCTTTGAATATCAAAATAACACCTCTTATTGGAAAACCCTTTACTTTATCGCGACCACTCAATTATTGTTTTTGCCAACGACGAAAGCAAATTGGTTTTTTGCGCGACCGACGATTTTATCATTTTAACACTTATATTTTTATATTTTTTTCTTTAATTTGTATTTATTCCCCGAACAAAATGGACGCGACACTAGTAATTAAAATGAAAACAAAATCAAAACAAAAAAAGTAATAGTGAGCTGTAGGAATTGACAATTGACTGTAGGTATGGTAGATCAATGGCTGTAGGTATGGTAGGATATCGGTTGCGTTCAGTGATACAAATCTGAACTTAAATTATACGTTTACATTATACTGCTTTTAAACGATGCAATTTCTTCTTGGAATTTATAGGCACGTAGGCGAGGGAAGTAGGTGGCTGGGATATACAAAATAGCTGAAGTTGAACAAATTGCAGAGTTATCGACTACCTTTGTACTTGCAGAAAGTTAACATTCATTGAAAATCACAGCGTCCAATTCCATAGGCGATTGATGGTGTCAATCGATTGAAACTGCGATTTTAGTGATTTCCACTGACAACAACTGCAACTAAATATTCTAAAAACTCAAGATATATAATTCGCCGGCTATCTCATAGTGACATTCATTTGAGGTTCGTTCAGTATAAAATTAAGACTGAACTTTTTGTAAGTTTTACTCGATGGAAAGATGGAGTTTCATAAGGGTTGCAAGTTCGTTGACAGTTCTAACTGGATATTTTAATTAGGCCCCTGTCAGTGAAACCATTAAGTTCCTTTGGAATTTGGGTATGGTGTCATTTAATTGAAACCACGATTTTAGTGCTCTCCGCTGACAGTTGTTGTTTGTCGATGCTCAGAGAGTGGTTACCATAAACAATAACTATGTGTAATGTGAAGTCATCTTAAAGTTGAGAGTGAACTACGAAGCAGGACCTTTCAGGACCGAACCTTCACCGTTCGTTGGACACTTCGCCACCAGCCTTTTAGTGCTTGGAAATTTCGTTACAGCGGTTCCCCCACTGGGTATTTCGCTGCCGTTCTTTCAACACTAAGCTTTTTAAGAACTGCCTACATATAGGTAATGTAGTGTTAATTATTCAATATGTTTCTTTTGATGACGTTCAATAATAAAAATCAGGCACTTGGACAAACGTTGATGTTTACACATATTTAACCGTGGGTCCCGGCACTCGCATATTTTTTGGAATGTAACTACAGCGATCCCAGTCGCTCGGCGCATAAGTAAATTTGACAAAAAGGAGAAACAAAACAACAAACAAAATCAAATCAAAACAAAAATGGAAGGAAATCAAAATCTTAGGATCCAAATAGGGATGAAATGATTTTCATGCATATTTTAATATTTTATGTCAACAGAATGAAATGCATAAAAGTCAGGCCCGGCAGTACAGCTTCAGCCCGAGTGGGTAGTTGGTGTAAGATGTAAAAGCATGAATTCACTAATAAAAATAGTCATACAATTTTTTCATTTTAAGTTTTGTAACTTTTGCAATTCGTTTGCGGTGTTTTGATTAAAATTTATCTTATAATTCATCCAAATTTAGATATTCCGTGTGGTCGGAATGAACATGCAATTTAGCAATATTGTTGAGCTGATCCTGCATCAGCTCCCACAAAGAACGGAGAAACTTCGTTCATTTGAGCAAGATGATCCTGGGATTGTGATTAGCAATCGGAGGAACCGTACAAACTCAGGGAATAATCCCTCGATTCCAGGATGTTTTTTGCAAAAAAATTAACTACTTCTCTCAAATTTGTTGCTTGCTCATTCTGTCTTTTCAAAAGCTGTACGAATACGTCCCTATCGCTAATAAGTCTTTGTTTAACAAAGTCATCTTTGTTGAACTTGAACTACATCATCGACATCTACTTTCTGACCTACAACGAATCGTTCCAGTAGTTTGAAGAGAAGAATCATTTATGAGCGGATAATTTACCCACTAGAAAAATCTCGAGTGGGTTTTACTACCCACACTCCCCATATTAACTGCCGGGTCTGTAAAAGTGTGGGATATCAAATGGCCAAAGAATGCAATAAATCAAATAAGTTTTTATTCATGAAAAAAGTGTATGTATGTACAAACGTTAAACAAATAGCTATGCGTGTATAAGAGCCTGTTAAGATTGGGAAGATTGAGTACGGACTGGTGAGTCTCATCGTGTTCACATAAGAAACTTTGAGGGGCCTCAAAATACATTGAAACAAAAACAATTTCAACATTTCGTTCATTCAAACAACAACAAATGAAACTCATGAGTCCGGTTTTTATGTTTTCTTCGTGCCTGACGAGATCCCTCACCACACTCTTCTCTTGCCTACAAACTGCCGTGATACCGGACTCAATCTTCCCAATCTAAACAGCGTCTTAGTCAGTTATGGCTATACGCGGTACTTTTGCAAACATAAGCAAATTTTCGTTGGGATTTTGACATTAGCTAAAGTTCGCTTATGCCTATTATATCGGGTTTTTCAATAAGAGTGCTACAAAAGTTTTTTTTAATAAAACAAAAACGGTTTTGGATATCAATGAAATTCTTTATTCGTGTGAAAGTACGTTTGATGCCATTATGTATGAAATTCGATTTCTTTTGCATGGCACGCTTGCAGAAGTCCAGACGCTGAACCCAATTTTCGACGGTTTTCAAGCATAAATCGGCCGATAGTGCTGCAATTTCACGTTCGATATTCGTACGAAGTTCATCAATCGTCGCTGGCTTGTTGGCATAGACCATAGACTTGACGTAGCCCCACAGGAAATAGTCTAACGGCGTCAAATCGCACGACCGAGGCGGCCAAGCGACTGGACCATTTCGTGAGATAACACGTTCTCCAAACTTGGTTTCCAATAAATTGATTGTGACATTCGCTGTGTGGCTTGTGGCGCCGTCCTGTTGGAACCACGTGCCGGTCTTGATCATCACGGAAGAAGTACGGCCCAATGACGCCGCTGGCCTATAAACCACACCAAACCGTAATTTTTTCGGGATGCAATGATGACTCATGGGGTACGTGTGGATTGCTGCCTGGCAAATACCGCATATTTTGTTTATTGACGAAGCCATTCAGCCAGAAATGAGCCTCATCGCTGAAGATGATTTTTCGATGAAAATCCGAATCATTTTCAAGTTGTTGCTCAGCCCAATTCACGAACATACGACGCTTCTGGTTATCAAGGGGCTTTAGTTCTTATGTCAATTTAATCTTGTATGGATGTAGGCCAAGATCTTTTCGCAAAATTCGCCACAACGACGTCACAGAGATGCCCAACGCTTGAGAACGACGTGTGAGAGACACTTTAGGTCTTTCTGCAACTGAAGCCTCAGCGGCAGCAATATTCTCGACACTACGGGCACTTCTTTGTCTTACTGGCACGGGAACATTTTGTACTGTGCCTGTGGATTCAAATTTTTCCACTAGACGCTCAATCCTTGATCTGCTAGGACGATTATGACGACCATAAATTGGACGTAGAGCTCTTAACGTTGAGGCCACTAACTCCGAATTTCGGTAGTAAATTTTAATAATTTCGACTCGTTGTTGGCTCGTATATCTTCCTATCATGAATTGGCAAACCTAACTAAAGAGAAATGTCAAAAGAACGGCAAGAAATAGGGCGTCGTTTGCTATCCCTGTTGCTCTACTTTTGTAGCGTCCCTGTTGAAAAACCCTTTATAACGACGAATAGATACCCTTCGGTTTCTGATAGTAATCATAAGAAAGTAAATCCTGATGGAACGAAAAATGGCTTTCCAAAAATGCACAACTCAAATATATTGCACAATTAATGTTGGAAGAAGACAAAACAAATGTTCCTGCGTTTTTAAAGTGTTGCTCGGTTTCGTACGACCACGTTCCTACGCTCCGATGCCCGGGAATGAATCTAAAGTAGTCTTATCTAATATTAACTCTGCAATACAACAATTTTAGGCCTGTGTCACATCGCACATGTTCTCAGAATCATAACAAAAAATGGCTGCTGAAGGGAGGCAATTATTATTCATAATTATTCTTCACTCTCTGCAACGAATGGAATTTTGACACTTCGTTTCCGTTTTTGAACATTCTGACTACAAATTAAGCTCGAACAAAAAGTTTCAACAAACATGGCTTATTTATTTAAAATTATTCAAAAGTTTTTTCTTTACACCAAAGTAAGAGTAAGAGAGAGAGAGAGAGTAAGAGAGAGTAAGAGAGAGAGAGATAGAAGAATACCTACTTAAATGTTGCTATATTTGACAATACCCGATGGATAAAGGATACACAATTATTATTAATTTATATATGCAATATCAACATCCATACACATTGTAATCAAGCACTTAACGGGAGTGAAATACGCCTATATACCTATGTACAACAAGGTATTTTTTTTTTGAAAAAAAAAAAAATCCGTTGACGTTCAATTATTAACAATCATTAAATTGGCGGGAGCAAGTGGCAACGGCATCGGTAAAGGCAGCAGAAGCAAAAGCAGAACATACGGAAGGATATGAATTACTGTAAATTTTTATGGTTAAAGTTATCTACGGCAGTGTGCATGTTATTGTCCTCAATTTGATTACACATATAAGCAGGTACGAGTATGTATGTATATCACGTCCTGGTTAACGGTATTGTTGTTTTCTCTTTCTCTTTTTTTTGTATTTTTATTATTTTATTATTATTTTTTTTTTGTCTTGTTGTTGTTGACTTTATGGGCTTAATGTGAAGAGCCACAAGATAAATCATAAAAATAAATAAAGCTGCTACACAATGAAATCCTTTATCAAAATGTTTTTATTAAATAGAGTTCCGATTCCGATATTTGTGTCCTTGCGGGTATCGTTTGGGTGGGAAATTGGTTATTTGTCCTCTCCCTGTGCCTTTGCCTCTTTATCTCAATCTTGCTCTATATCGGTCTGCCGATTGAGTAGAGGATAGGTATAATATTAAAAATAATGGTTGAGTAAGTATATCGTTGGCAATCTTTATTCTTATTGAATTGTCTCTGTGTACGTATATCAATGTGAAAGGATTCCTCCCTCACGTGTAGGTTAAATATATGTATGTTCTTAGAACAATATTACCTACTACATATGTATGTATGATTGTATATACCAATTGAATGTGTGCTTGACAGAGAACATGAATGGAATAATCAAAGGTTCAATCATGGTATTATTCTATATATCCTTTTATGTTACATAATTATTTTAATCTTTTGATGTGAAAGAATTTCAGCTAGGCACTTAATAATGGGCCTTTCTAATCTCGGTATCCTTATTTTTAATGGAATTGATAAGTTTTCTTACATTTTGTTATTTTATATTCCCTTATGGTTAGGTTCACTTGTATACAAGTATATATGTGTATATGTATGCATATCGAACATATAACACTTTTTTGGATCCATGCAAAACAAAACAAAAAAGGTTCAGCAAGGTTTTAACGAGGACCTTTATTGATCCGACATTTAATCTAGGTATTTCTTCTGAATTGTAAAATTATTAAATTTAATAATATTTATCAGATTTTGTGACCAAAACTTAAATTGGGTAAAATTAAGATTAAAAGATGTATTAAATATTATAGGTCAGAAATTAAAAGAATTTTTGAAAGAAAGAAAATGGATAGAACTTAAGGTATTAGCGCTTTCCAAGGTGAAAATCTTTGATTAAGACGAAAACAAACTATGTTATAAAAAAGCTAAGAGTTTCTCAAGTCGGAAAATATTTCTACTGTGTGTAGTAGTAGTAGTAAGTGTGATTTTATTGAACAAAAGAATTAAAAATCATATTTACAAAATGTCACAATATATAGCATTGGCTTTTGCCGTCAGCCAGAAGAAAAAAGAGAATTTTTCTCGATTGATTACAATTTTTACTTTGCTTTATAAATATTTAAGTAAACGTAACTACATATATATATGTACATATCTATGGAAAATTAATATTGAAAGATTAAAATTTTCTAGAGTTAACAAAATGCTTCATTTATAATTTGATTGCGATATCTTAAGGCGGCTTTCACATAACCGTATAACACAGTCCACTCTTGTCCATTTAGGGCTTCAACAGCTTATCACTCGAAGTTAAGGTAGGTTTTCCACAATAGGCATGTCTTATTTCTTTCAGAACGGGGCAGATGGCTAAGAAATGATATGTGTTTTCTGATGATCTGAGGTTGCACAGTGAACACTCTGCATTTCTCACTGGGCCATACGGTTGGTAATTCAGACGAAGTAGCTCCCCTCTGGTTTAAAATATTGTAGAGATTGCGTCAATCGAATATCGGTCATTGAAATAATTATTGACACCAAGGTTATATGCTGCAAACTTTTATACATGGTTCTAGGCTCACTCTCCGTAGTGCCATCTCTGCAAACTGTTCAAAACATGTTTCCTCGATCTTTGCCAGCAACACCTCAAAAGTTCTACTCCAGTCCTTCAACCTTCTCTCCACCAGTTCGACGTTATACTGGAGTTCTAACCGTGACCATTACGCAAAAAACTGAGATTTTCGCTGCAGCATATTCCTTGCAATTATGTTTGGTAGCCGATGATTTGGGAGGGCAAATATTTTTCTTACATAATTAAAATGCATTCTGAGTGAGAAAATGTAAAGCGGCGAGACACCAGTCTCCAGATAGGTGTATTTTCCGGTAACCGAAATATCTTTTTGAGAAAGTACCTTAACAATTTTTCTACTTCATCAAATTGTTGAAAACCCCAAACATGACCAGCGTAGCACATAATTGCTCGCATCACGGCTTCAAAAAGCTTGTATTTAGCGCTTGGGGCAACATTTTTGTTTTCCAAGGACTCCTTTCCAGTTGCAATTGATAGTCTTTTTTGCATCTATGAGTTTACTTTGTAGATGCTTTTGAAAAGAAAGTCGTGGCGTTATGAGTACTCCGAGATATTTATATTCCTTTACGATTTTGAACGGTTCATATTCCCAGGTCCAGTTTTCCTCTCTTGCATATCTGCCTGTTCCATTGCGGAAAATCAGTATTTTCGATTTGTTGGTGTTAACTGTGAGGCTCCACAAGCGAAGCGACAGCAGTCTTGCAATTTGTTAATCATCATTTGCATCATTTTCGGGAACTCAGTAAGTATGAAGATATCGTCAGCATACATTAGCACTTTGATGTTAACTCCAGCAAAATTAATTCCTCCAGTCAAAGCCGATGATAGGTCATCCAAAAATAGCGTATAGAGTGTGTATATAACCATTCAACTTGGACGAAGTAGAACACCAATTTCTGCAGCTGTTCCTAACTGCAGACGATGGCTAGGTTAGGAGTATACAATACATCACCAACTGATCTTGAAAATATGATCGGAGGAAAAAAGTGCCTGATGAATGAAATTTCAGCATCGTTTGACCGATTTCTAGAAAAAAAGAACTTAACTCTCAACTTAACTGTACAACACAAATTTACAAAATGTTGGCCCCTTGTGATACCACAGGATCAAGGAAAACTTTTCCCTACTCATTTAACCATATCCCATCTCTAACATCCGCCATTTTCATTGTGAAAAGCTGGTGAGTTGAAATTTTTTTTAAAGATGGCTGATTATGGTTATTTGCACATAAAAAATGGTCGATCTGGCAAAACAGAACAATCCCACCCCCATAGAGTACCTATATTACCTATAGAGAACCGACTTATTCGGTCGTTCTCTTCCACCCTACAAGCTGTACTGAGAGGAAAAAGTCCATTAATTTTTGTATGCAGTTGTTGTCCCATGCATTTTAAATGGGACCGAACCGACTTCGCTTCAATTGAAAAGACTTTGCTCAATTTGCTCAGTTTGCTCAATAAGGTGAATAAGACCGCCCGGGTATTTAAAACAAAAATCAGTTAAATTCAAAAATTGAGAAATGAATTAATTTCGTAGTCAAATTTCTTTTTTTTAACCCTTTGTCAAGACAAACTATGAAGAATATCGGTCATTGTTGCTCCCGGGCAATAAATTTAATAATATTTTTGAATATTTATGTTAAAAACAACAATAACACCTACCAAAAATTTGGAAGCGCACTCTAGTTTCCTAGCTCAAAAAGGTACGTGTGTACGATTTAAGTGTGCAAAGCGTAGACACACACCTTTTTGAGCTAATGCCACCATTTTGTGCGCACTTAAATCGTAGACACGTACCTTTTTGAGCTAATGACGCCAACTTGTTTTTATATCCACCATTCACACGGATTCACGAATAATGAAAAAAGAGTAAAATAAAATAAAATTTGCGGATGTTTACGGCAAGAGGGGTACCGGTCGGTTCACATCGAAATTACAAATACAACAATATAAACAAATGAGTTCTGGAGGGTGATACAAACGAAAGATTGGCATCTTCATATAGAGTGTTTTTGGTCGAAAGCTGTATGCATAAATTAAAGGGTCGGTTTCATGAAGAATGACTGCATTCAATGACAAAATTGAAAAATTATTTTATCTATTAGGATTATTTATTGAAGGATTTCTTTTTCGTAAAACCAAAAGTTCAGTAGATTTGATTTAAAGGCAGTAGATTTATTTTTCGAAAAAAGTGTAGTAGATCTACTGCAATTGGAGCAAAGTGACAACCCTGGTATTGTGACGAAAGTGGTGAAGATGGATTTAAAGGTCAATATGGGGTGAGGAGGAAGTACATATATCCAGCAAGAAAGAACATTCAACGCCGATGTCTTAAACAAATCTTCATCAAAGGCAAATGTATCTAACGAATACAAGTTTTCACTCGGACATTTTATCGTTCATTTAAATTTTATATTTATAAGTAAGCACGAATTTTAATGAATCGATGGACCTACAATTTTCTGAAAAATGCAAACTTATGCTATCTCATCACTTTTTCATTAAAAGAGATACCGGATATCGGATCTACCTATCTAAAGGGTTTTTCAACAGGGACGCTACAAAAGTAGAGTAACAAGGACAGCTAACAATGCCATATTTCTTGCCGCTCTTTTGACATTTCACCTTAGTAAGGTTTGCCATTTTATGATGGAAAGATATACGAGCCAACAACGAGTCAAAATTATTAAAATTTACTACCGAAATCCGGAGTCAGTGGCCTCAACGTTAAGAGCGCTACGTCCAATTTATGGTCGTCATAATCGTCCTAGCAGATCAACAATTGAGCGTCTAGTGGAAAAATTTGAATCCACAGGCACAGTACAAAATGTTCCCGTGCCAGTGAGACAAAGAAGTGCCCGTAGTGTCGGGAATATTGCTGCCGCTGAGGCTTCAGTTGCAGAAAGCCCAAATGTGTCTCTCACACGTCGTTATGAAGCGTTGGGCATCTCTGTGACGTCGTTGTGGCGAATTTTGCGAAAAGATCTTGGCCTACATCCTAAAAAGATTAAATTGACGCAAGAACTGAAGCCGCTTGACCACCAGAAGCGTCGTAAATATGTTCATGAATTGGGCTGAGCAACAACTTGAAAATGATTCGGGTTTTCATCGAAAAATCATCTTGAGCGATGAGGCTCATTTCTGGCTGAATGGCTTCGTCAATAAACAAAATATGCGGTATTGGTCAGGCAGTCATCCACACGTACTCCATGAATCATCATTGCATCCCGAAAAAATTACGGTTTGGTGTGGTTTATGGGCCGGCGGCGTCATTGGGCCGTACTTCTTCCGTGATGATACAATGATAACCGAATATTTTTGGCCCCAATTGGATGATATAGACTTGGAGGAACTGTGGTTTCAACAGGACGTCGCCACAAGCCACACAGCGAATTTCACAATCAATTTATTTGAAACCAAGTTTGGAGAAGGTGTTATCTCACGAAATGGTCCAGTCGCTTGGCCGCCTCGGTCGTGCGATTTGACGCCGTTAGACTATTCCCTGTGGGGCTACGTCAAGTCTATGGTCTATGCCAACAAGCCAGTGACGATTGATGAACTTCGTACGAATATCGAACGTGAAATTGCAGCAGTATCAGCCGATTTATGCTTGAAAACCGTCGAAAATTGGGTTCAGCGTCTGGACTTCTGCAAGCGTGCCCGTGGTGGCCATACAAAAGAAATCGAGTTTCATACATAATGGCATCGAACGTATTTCACAGGAATAAAGAATTTCATTGATATCCAAAACCGTTTTTGTTTTATTTAAAAAAACTTTTGTAGCGCTCTTATTGAAAAACCCGATACTTACTTAGACCTCTGGCGTGACAGTCCTAACGGAACTTACCATAACGTTAAGTGGTACTAAAAATTAATATTAACAAGGATATTAACGAATATATAGCGTTCAACAACACGCGTGCAAATGATAAAATTGTATTATCCGAATGGAAGTTCTGTTCGCCCATTTACGGTTATCTTCAGCAATGAGGAGAATTTCTGGATGAATGAGTGCGTCAACAAACAACATTGTCGAATTTGGGCAGATAGCAATCCACATGAGATGCAAGAGCGCGCAATTCATCCCGGAAAAGTCACTGTTTGGTGTGGATTTTGGGCTGGAGGCGTCATTGGTCCATATTTCTTTGAGAACCACGGTGGCCAGGCCATCACCGTCAACGGCTACCACTATAGGTCGATGATTTCCAATTTTGTTTGGCCTGAATTAGATGATATGGACACCAACGACATTTGATTTCATCAGGATGGCACTACGTGTGACACAGCTCACGCCACAATGGCAATTCGACACGAGCGATTTGAGGGTATATGGTCACGAGGAGGTGATGTGAACTGGCTACCGAGATCGCGGATTTGACCCCGTTAGACGTTATTTTTTTTAGGGTATTCTGATGTCGCAGGTCTATGCGAATAAGCCACAAACCAAAGCGGTCCTCAAAGCCAACATACAACTCATGCCATTGGTCAAATTCAGCCTGATTTATGTACCAGAGTCGAGTCATGGAAAATTGGACATTTCAAAGAAGCCGCGGCGGATATTTGAACGATGTTATATTCCATACATAATGTGGCATCAATAGGCCTTTCAAACGAATAAAAAATGTTGATGATATCTTACACACACTTTTTTTTATTTCAATTTAAAAAAAAGGCAACCGCTTAATGAGAGACCCTGTACATCTATTTTGAAAAGTTTTTTTTTTTTAAACAAAAAACCAAAAAGCATTAATTGTACTAAAAAAGTAAAAAAAAAAAAACATTTCTGTAAAATGAGTAAATGAGTAGGTATCTATAAGCATTTAGGCCCATTTGCTGAAACAAAACTTTTAAATATTTAAGTTAAAAAAAAGCACTTACGATATTCCAAATTTTTAGCACATCAACCGAATTAATTTTTGTTTATATTGAAAATTTTGTATTATTTATAGATTTATTATTAATTATAAAAATAATTCTTTTCTCCACAGCAAAATGAATCGCCGAAGCAAAAAACCTAAATATAATGTTAAATAATGTGTAAACAATAAATTATAATAATATTCTGTGCTAAATACACCTTACAAAAAAAATTAATTTAATTTATATAAAAAAATGTTGTTATAGTGTTTAATAAAAAAATTAATATAGAAAATTAAATATATTATAAAATTAAAATTATAGAATGTCGGATTGAATGCAAAATGGCCACGTTAAGCTAATAGTGGTCCGAGTGCGTGACGTACGAGAGCGTGTCAAAAGGGCGCGGACGAGGGCGAGAATACGACGACGGCGACGACGACGAAGACGTAATCGGGTTAGGCATCGGGTTCCGCGGACGACTAAGGTGAAATATCCGCCGAGCGAATAGTTTGCAAAATTAGAAAAAAAAAGTAAATCTTGTCCAAATTTAGATGCGTTTTCTTGTGTCCATTATCTCTTTGTCCATGAGTCTTCTGTCCATATAAATGCCTAACGCACCAAGAAATGGATCCAAATAAATTCTATTGTCGCAGCAATAATCTTAACATCAATAACAACAACAACAACAACAACAATAATAATGGCTCACAAACATCATCAATAGCTTCTTCCTCGTCGTCGGTCTCATCGTCTGCGGCCGCAGCAATAGCTGCAGCAGCTGCCACTGCGGCTGCAGCAACAGCCGCCTCATCTAATATCGGCCAAGATATTGTTTCGAAAGGCAAATCCCATCAGCAATTGAATCGGGGGACCAATACAGGAAATTACATAAATGTTGTGCCTGTTCCCATTGGAGTGCAATACCATCGAAGGAAATTAACGCCACAGGAATATCAGTAAGTATGATTTTATATGCGATACACACTACACATCAGTCCCTCATTCTTTTTTCCGAACAACCTATCCTGTTCCACCTTTTTCGTGTAATTATCCATCCAACTCATTAAATCATTGTATAAATTCCCGGCCTCATTATGTGATTTTTTTTTTTTTTTTTATTTCGTGACTCTCGGGAATATATTTTCATTAATAATAAAATCGCCATCCCTGTGTTCGTATAGCGTAGGCAATTTTTACTACCGCAACAAGCTCCAATAAATAATCATTTATTGTTAATTTTAATATTTCATTAAGTAATTTTTATTGAACATGCACACAGGGTGAATCGAACATTAAGCCCATTTGGGGGTCTGTTTTATGTGTGGCCCTTTTTTAAAAAAATCCTGCAATATTGCTTGAATTACATATAATATATTATCTAAATGTTTAAGGAGAACCATCTAGAAAAGACTTATTGTAAATTGGTCTCTTGCATAATTTTTATTACGAACATTCAGCAAGAATATTATTTTCAATTAATTAAAAGTTCCTGTAATTTCATTGGGTTAAGAATTATACATAGGTTTGGTTGGAAGAGGCAAGAGGAACAGGAAAGGTTATCACTTTTTAATTGAATTGTGGACTTACTCTTTTTATTTGCCTAACGAAAAATCCTGCCTGTGAAGATTCTCCCCTCTAAAATCACAAGCATTCAGTTCTCCAGAGCAAGCTTTTTGGCTTCCGCGATAGGTTGGTATTTAAATCCGAGGTTTGGACCTGATTTTTCGCCTTGAACATGAACATGTGGGCTTAGATTCAAAGATTCTCTGACTGATTGTTCGCAGAGGTTATCTTACAGTACCTTACCATATTATTAGGCCCAAGCGAAAAAATACAACTTTTTTGTTTACTTAGTTTAATCACTTTCATGATTTTGTGAAAAAAGTTAAAATTTTTTGCTTTCATATATTTATGCATATTATGGAGATTTTGCTGAAATACAAAAACTTAAAAGAAAATATAAATTTTATTATGAAAAAGAACATGGAGTAGAAGAATCCGCCTTTTAATACAGTCAAACTTCTTTATAACGTAATTCTCTCTATAGGGAATTTCATTCTGTTCCCCTTGCAGTATTTAAAAACAAAATAATTTCTATATAACGAATTTCGTATAAGGCTTCTTTATAAGGAAGCCATTTTGTGTTCCCTTGAAGGTTCGTTATAAAGAAGTTTGACTGTAATATTTTCTGTGTTGTCATTTTGCTATGAGCGCCTTTATTCTTCGAGGCATACTTTTAATACAAGATTGAATTGTATTGTTGAGCTTGTTATTATCCTGCCACTCAGTGATAAGCTTTTTCAATAGTTCCCTTTAGCTTGTTTTTGGGTTTTACGCAGCTTTTCCCTTAAGAAGCTCCCAAGCGTTCTCTATATGGGACTCATATCCGGAGAATTTCAAGGTTAGTCCAAAACTTAATTTTTTTTTTTATGGAGAAAGACCGTGACAGTCTTAGATTTATGGCAGGAACACCGGCGCGTCGTGTATGAATATTATGGGACCATCGCGCCTCGAAAACCACTTCTGGATTTGTGGCATCGATACGGTTTCAAGCACTTTTTTGTATTGGTCCTGCCTCATGGTGCTTTCCACAACATAAAGATGGCCTAATCTTTTCTCAAATCACTACGGATGGAGGGTGGTTGGTTGCTGAAATAATGAACTCTGGTTTGTTCTGCTTGCCTGGTCAAAACTTGGATATCCGGTTCATTTTGCTCAGGGTTGCTTCTCGTATGAATCGGGTTTCCAAGTTTTTACCAGGCGGCGAGCAGACCAAACCAAAGTGCATTATTAATGCAAAACTATGTAATGGCACTGAAACTGTTATGTTTCAGCAGCCCTTTTATAAAAAAAGCTTTTTAACCAATATACCGAGAACGACTCATCGTACTCAAAATTGTTGGTGATCTTTCTGATAGCAAATGAAATTAATCAGTTAAAGTAGCCAATCTACTCTGTTAAAGTAGCCCATATACTCAGTTAAAGTAGCTAATCTACTCGGTTGGAGTAACCTATCCACTCAGTTAAAGCAGCCAACCTACTCGATTTGAGCAGCCAATCTACTCGGTTGCATTGAACAACTTACTCAGTTAGATTAGCCAATCCAGTCAGTTACAGTTAGATTCGCCAATCTACTCGGTTGAAGTAAATAATGGCACTGCTAAGAGTTGTGCTCAGTGGCGGATCCAGGAATCGTCCACCGGGGGGGTCCAACTGCCCTCAACTTTTTTTTGACTGTTAAATAAAAGAAAAAAATAATTTTTGGAACGTTGTTCAATGCTGACACGGACGGTGTCACGGGAGATCGGGACCGAGTAAAAAAATTTGAATTCGATTCATTTTTCATTTTCAATTGCGATTTTATACGGAATCTTCAGTTGAGAATTTTCATGACAGTGAGCTTATCGGAAGTTTATTTAATTTCAGTTTGCAATTTAAATAAAAATAAGGACAGGTGAAACTAAAAGCTTAACGCGGATTGCTCGAAAAGTAAATAAATTATCATATTATAAAATAGTAATCAGCCTATACTGTAATAGGCCTATACAGTTACAGTGATCATCCTTATATAGTGTAAGCAAATGTAAAAATTTTGGGTTCCATGGGAGTACGTCGTTATCTCCTGTATCTCAAAATATCCTTTCTAGAGTTTTTCTTCCGGAAGAATTTAGTATTAGTACTCCTTTTTGGCTTTTCTTCTCAAGCTTGGCTCAATTGCTCAATAATATTGATATCGTCAGTTGAAGGTATTCCGCCTGCCTGAAGGTACTTATACCTGCCAGTTCAACTATTTACTGGGGAATTATTATTGAAGAAACTACATGATAGTGCATTTCATTGCCAAAAACCCTAATTTCACAGTTTTGTAGGAAACAGCTGGATCAATTGGATCAATGGATCAATGGATATGCAGCTTTGTGACCCATAAAAAAAATAGCAGACCTTTATTTGAAATTGAGTGTAAAGATTTGGGTACTCACAGTTCAGAGTTCAAGGTTTGGTATATGCAGTTATGCACCCTACCAATTACTTTTCTGTTTTGCTCCTCAAGCCCCGCTGCTGATAAGGCTCCAAACCCGATGGTCTACATTTTCCCTTTTTTATATCTTAACCAAAATCTTCTTATATAAATTGTTGTGGAACTGGATCTTCATCGACATGGAAATGGGTTCCTTTTTTGCCTTACTATACTCTCTCTTTATAATGTCTATTCAGTCCATTTAACCAAAAAGCTTCTTCCAAACAGCTTGGCTCCTCGCTATCTGTCTCCAGTTTCCCACACCAGGTTTGTTGGGGTCATACTTCAATTGTGTAAGCCACCAAAGCTGCAGTGTTCTGACAACTCTGTCGTTGACCGTTTACTTTTTGGCTTCGTTAGTGTCGCTTTACAGCAGATGTGTACATTTTTCAACTGACCGTCTAGCCGAGAAGCCCAATTTTCAACAGCTCCAATTGTTGCGCGATTTATCTTTTTTGCGTACCGAGATTAGTTTTTAAAAAAAGATTTTATTTATTGTGATATGAAAGAAAAGTCAAATAATAATTAATATAACCAAAGTGTGTTTTTATTTAAGTATTAAGACAGACAGAAGAACAAGTCTGCTTCTCGCAAATTACAAAGACGAACTCTCTGCTTAAAATCTATTTTTTTCCTATCATGGTCTTTGTATCTTTTGTCATAATTGATGGTCAGCATAATGACTGCCTTTTGTTTAAAGTGTATTTTGTTACACTGTCTGCTCCGTGAAGGAATGTGCAGAGTGCAATATATTCTGATGTGGGAACATCAATGCATTAAAGGTTTCCGATAACCGGATATCTAAATTAGATGGGAAAGAATGTGGCATATACATTACTTGTCCCCCCTTTAGATCAAAATTCTCCTGAATTTTATTATTAATTTTTACTTTAATTTTCTTTTGTAAAATAAAACTAAAATAAGTAATAAAGTAATTAACGTGAAGTTAATTCCATAAGATATATTCTTATGATAATGTAATTCTTCAATTTTTTTAATATTATTTTCGTTTTCAAATTTTATATCTTCTAACGTTGTTTTGTTACTAAAATTTGTAAAGCTTCTATTCATTGGGTAATAAAATCGATCTTGAAAAATTTCTTTTACATTTGTCCAATAATGGTTAAAAATTCTTATTTCACAATTATTAAAATTAATTAACAGATTTCCTGTTAAATTTAAATTTCTTTCATCACAATTTTGTGTTATGTTCATATTATTAGCATTTTTTACAATTATGGTTTCATCATCAATAGTTAAAATATCAGTTTGATCATTCTTTATAAGTTTACAATTTTCTTGGTAAATGCAGTGTTTACTTACTTGCATTTCGTTTAAATATTTGTTTTCTTCATATTTATATGTTATATTCTTATATTTAAATACAATTTCTTTGGGACTATCAATTTCTTTTTTCATAAGATTTGGAATAGGCAAAATTAATTTGAGTTGAATTTTTACAAAATCTTTGGGAATTTTAATTGCAAATAATAACAAATTTTCTCTAAATTTAATTACTCCCATTTTAATATGTGTCATTTTATTTAAATCAATTTCATATTTTTGTATTTCTATATCGGTTAACATGTTTGGATTTATGTGTCCGTATCTAGCCGAAGCTATATTACTTTGGATATTATCAATTTTTTCTTTCACAATTTGTAATTTAAAATGTTGGTCATAAAATAAATTTCTTTGAATAACACTACTTGTAACACTATTTAACTGATTTAAAATAATAGCTCTATCTTTTTTTAAAACTGTTTTTATCTGTTGCAAAGTTCTATTAAAATGATCATTTATAACGACCTGTTGGTTAAGATTGCCTATAGCGTTATGATTATTAATTTCGATATTTCTAAAATGGTTTTCTATGTTGATTCTATCTTCTTCATCCATGGTTCCGAATAACCATTTAGAAGCACTTCCTACAATATTTGCCAGACCTCTTCTTTGTCTTTTTTCCTTTGGGATTAACGTTTGTACTCTGTTTTTAAGATGTATTAATTCGTTTTGTATAATTTCTTGATGTTCTGTGTCCAGTTCTTTCATATTTGTTGCAATGTTGTCTATAATGTTTATAATCTCGATTGGGTTCACTACGTGAACAATTATGTCAGTTTTTGTAATTAAGTCAACGTCATTTAGTTTTATTTCGGTGAATCCGTTTTGTTCTTTTATTTCATCAAAAGTTAGTCTTCCTTCAACTGGTGTTAACAGTAGCATTAGGAATATTGTCATGAAGAGCTGAAAATTTTGGTTGTCGTTTTATATTTGTTACGTGTATGTTTGAGAGTTTATTCTTCCTAAACCTAGGCTGATGCTTATGTCTAACTGCTTTATAATTTTTTATGAATCCCGTAGATCTTGTTTCTGTATAAGATTCTCGTCTTTTGTTTGCTTTTTCTATGCTATTTTTCTTTACCGTCTGTAGGTTATTTCTAATTTTATCGAATTCTATTTTATGAAATTGTACTTTACTTGGACCTGTTTTTATAGTGGAATGAATTCTTTCATTATAATTTCTAATTGCCTGTTGAATAAGTCTTTTAACTGATACGTTTACTGCATTTAATTTTAATATTCTACATTTTTCTAACAAGGTACTGTGAAACCTTTCAACATCCGAATTTCCCGTATGCGAATTTGGTTTAGTGAAGTGAATATCAATATTTTCATTTTGTAAGAATTCTTTTATGTGAATTGAATTAAATTCATTGTCAGCAACTATCTTTTTAGGTTTTCCTGCTTTAGCAAAATGACTTTCTAGTTCTTCTACTATTGTTATATGATTTCTATCTGATAGATAATAAGCAAATCCAAATTTGGAGAATTTGTCAATAATTGTTAAAAAACTGCATTTTAAAATTACGAATGTATCAATGTGAATACATTCATTTAATTCGGAAGGCGTTTCACTCAAATTCAATTTTGGTTTTATTGGTCTGCGATCATATTTTACCTGTTGACAGACTTCGCATTGATTTATTACAATTTGAATTAATTCTAGTAAATTAGGATAGTATATTTTATATTTAATTTGGTTGAAAGTTTCTTGAATACCTGAATGCAAACTTTCCTTAACATGATAAAGTGAAATTTGTTTGATAGCTTCTGTTTCAATTTTTATATCTTGTGCTCTGTATGAACATTTTATGAATTTTATTTGACTATCATTAGAAAATAATTCTCTTAATTTTTCTTGTACTATGTTATACTTGCTATCGCTTAGTTCTGAATATATACCTGTCAATCCTTTTTTAATAAACCTTCTAAATTTATCATTTAAATTATTAAAGTCATACTCAGCTATATAAATTATTCTTTTTCCATGTATTATTTCTATTTCTTCTGTCTTATTATTAGTTAATATAATTTGTGTTTTGTATTTATTTACTATCTCTTCCTTAATGGCGATATGATCTAACAACTCTTCTTCCGCTGAATGAATTGTTGCCATTGTTGTTTCATTTTCATCATCTTCTAAGTTAAATAAAAAATTTATATCAGATACACTGTCATCATACATTTTAGAATAATTATTACACATACTATTCCCTTCCTCTTCTGATTTAACGTCCTCGTTAATTTCAATTCTGCTGAGAAAATCAGCGACTTTATTATCTTTTCCTTTTAGATACTCTATTTCGAAATTATACTCGCCTAATTTAAGTAGCCACCTTTGATGTCTAGCTGACATATCTTTTCCTTTGTACTTAGCATGCAAGTATTTTATTGGCTGGTGATCGGTATAAATTTTAAATTTATTACCATATAAATACGGTCGAAAATAACTGACTGACCACATTAAGGCCAAAAATTCTTTATCCGTTGCGGAATAATTAATTTCATGCTTATTTAGTGTTCTAGAAGCAAAACACACTGGGTGTCCTAACGCATATTTTAATGCGTCGGTTGTTAGTTGAAATAGTTTTTTGAAGTCTGGAAATCTTAGAATAAGATGTGAAGAAATAAGATTCTTTAGCTTCTCAAAAGCTACTATATAGTTCGGATCTGTAGTTCTTAACTTTGTATCTTTCTTTAGATACTTTGTCATGGGCTGTGCAATTTTTGCATAATCTTTAATGAATTTTCGATAAAATCCACTTAACCCTAAGAAACTTTTTATCTGTTTTTTTGTCTGAGGTAATTCTAGATTTTGAATTACTTTAATCTTGTCCGGATTTGGTTTAAAACCATATTCCGTAAGAACATGACCCAGAAACTGAGTTTCTTTTTTCATGAAGCTACGTTTATCGATCTGAATTTTTAATTCATTACTTTCCAGTACTTTAAATATAGCTGTAATAGCTTGTAAGTGCTCCTCGAGTGAGGTGCTAAAGATAAGTATATCGTCCAGATATACTACACAGGATATATTTATGAAATTTCTTAGAATTTCATTCATTAGCCTTTGGAATGTCGCTGGGGCATTCTTCAAGCCGAATGGCATTCTAATAAATTCATATAACCCTTGCGGTGTAACGAAGGCTGTCTTTTCGATATCTTGTTCTCTTACTAAAATTTGGTAATATCCTTTGGCTAAATCTAATGTCGTAAAGTAGTTCGACCTTCCCATCTTGTCTAATATGCCGTCCATATTAGGAAGTGGTTGCTTGTCATCTACAGTAATTTCGTTTAATTTCCTGTAGTCTATAACTATACGAAATTTTTGAATACCCGAATTATCGTTTTTTTTCGGTACGACTATTAAAGGACTTGAATATTTTGATTTACTTTTTCTAATAATTCCTTGTGCTTCCATTTCACAAATCTGTCGCCTCACTTCTTCCTCATGTTTTGGCGGATACCTATATAGTTTAGCGTTTACTTGAGAGTCAGTTGTTGTCTTTATCTCATGTTTAATTACCGGAGTGCTAGTTAGCTTATCTCCTTCTTTAAAAAATAATTTTTGATATTTATGTATTATTTTGGTTATGGCTCCATACTCTTCTTTATTCAAATAGTCAAGTTTTAGTCGATTAATTATGTCACTATCGTCTATAGTGTCTAACGTATAAATTTCGTCATATGTGTACGGTTTCCCTAATAATTTTATAGTCTGTTCATTGAGACATTATGGTTCCTGCTTCTAAGTCAATAAGTGTGTTTAGTTTGTTAAGTATGTCAATACCTAATATAAATTGGTAGCGTCTGTTGGGTAAGTTTTTAACTTTCCATCTAACACAAGCTCCTTTAGGAAACTTGAGCTCATCAGGTGCTGGTGTATGTGTTTCGTATTCAATAGCATCCTTACCGTTTATTGTGGTAAAATGAATTGGTTTTATTTTAACTGTCTTAAAGTCTTTAATTTTGTCATCAATAATGCTAAGGGTGGACCCTGTATCTATTAGAGCTAAATATTTTTTCTTATTTATAGTAATTTCTATGGTTGGTAGTTCGTCCGAGGCTAATTGATAAAAAACTCTGCATTATTTACCTCATCATTATTTTGTAAATTATTTGCTTCTATATTTCCTATAGACATAGGTTCTTCATACTTTTGACCATTCTGATTTTGAGGGCGGTTTTGACCCGAATTCCCATTATTATTTGAATTATAATTTCCCGAATTTCTGGGGTTTGCATTATAAAAATTACCTGTATTTCTAAAGTTTGCACCATTATAATTACCTGAATTTCTGGTATTAAAATTATTGGAATTACCTGAATTTCTATTATTGAAATTATTAAAGTTTTCAGTATTTCTACTATTTGAATTATTAAAGTTTCCTGAATTTCTGTTATGTGTGTTATTAAAGTTACCTGAATTTCTACTATTTGTGTTATTAAAGTTACCTGAATTTCTTCCATTATAGTTATTACTTTGATAGAACTGCCTGGTATTACTTAAATTACCTGATCTTCCACTATTTTGCTGATTGCTATTGTAATATGTATTATTTTGATTTCCTAAAAATCCTGATCTATTCTGATTTTTAATTGGTCGATTAGTTATTTTTTTTGCACTATTTTTTTTAAATTCATCTCTAATACAACTGTCCTCGTATCTTCTTCTTATCATTATTTCAAAGATTCTGTCTAAATCTTTTTCTTCGTAAATCTTATCTAGTAGTACACCCTGACTCATTTCTTTGATCATATTTACAAGCATCGTATTAACAGTATTTAAATCAATGGCCTTATCGCCTTTATAATATTCTTTAAGTTCATCACTTTTATATTTTATTTTTTGTGTTTCTAATAATAGCTCACTTACAGTATTAACTTTTAAACTGTTGATCGTCCTGTATATTTCGCTGGGCTCCACATCTGGTCTGTAATGCAATTTTAGCTGCCTTTTTATCTCGTCCCAATTCTCTGGATCTGGTACATTTATTAAAATCTCCTTAGCTCTTCCCTGGATTCTTTCGTTGAATATTGTCCTCACCATAAATTTGTTTAAGCAAATATTTTGCACATCTCCAATGTAGTACTCGATATTCCTTATGAAACTGTTGATAGTAACGTCACCTGACCCCGTGAAGGTGCTCATGTGCTTTACCTCTCGCAGCACTCTCTCCTTGTCTAATCTTGCTGCCTCTCTCGTCTGTAAATTCTGGAAGGCATTGTTAAGCAGTTCCAGCTGTTGTTCACGTGACCTTAGTTGTTGTTGGAGTTCGTTGATCTGTTCTTCCATCTCGGAGTTTTTTAAGTTTCTTCTTATGTCGAACTTATTAATTTTTCTTCCACTTCGCGTTATCATTAACTTCTTTACACTTTTCGTGTTTTTTTTTTTTTTTTTTATTATTTGGTCACAATTCAACCTTTATCGATTTTTAGTGTTAGTTTCGTATCACTGATTTTTAGTGGGAGATTCGTATCACTGGATTGTTTAGTAATTTTCACAACAATCCTACCGACTGCGCCATTTATCTTTTTTGCGTACCGAGATTAGTTTTTAAAAAAAGATTTTATTTATTGTGATATGAAAGAAAAGTCAAATAATAATTAATATAACCAAAGTGTGTTTTTATTTAAGTATTAAGACAGACAGAAGAACAAGTCTGCTTCTCGCAAATTACAAAGACGAACTCTCTGCTTAAAATCTATTTTTTTCCTATCATGGTCTTTGTATCTTTTGTCATAATTGATGGTCAGCATAATGACTGCCTTTTGTTTAAAGTGTATTTTGTTACACTGTCTGCTCCGTGAAGGAATGTGCAGAGTGCAATATATTCTGATGTGGGAACATCAATGCATTAAAGGTTTCCGATAACCGGATATCTAAATTAGATGGGAAAGAATGTGGCATATACATTACTCGCGCGATGGCGGATGGACTCATTCGGATCTTCTTCGATACTCCGCTCCACAGCAGCAATAGAGTCTTCGGTGCGAACTGTACAGAGTCTCTGAGGATGCGCATTATCCACTAGAGTAAATGTGGTGCGTAACCGATCCATGGTTGCTCGAATTTATGCAATTTTGCGATTATGTCGAATATTGGACGATTTGCAAACGTTTTTCAGGAGTAAGCCTATTATATATGAAATGGCAAACCAAATTGAGCATAAATCAAGTGACAGCTCTTAAAAAAAAAAACAACTTCGAAAATAGTATTGCCAGATTGAAAACCACACGTTTAAAAAAAACACCCTTTCAAAATTTGAAAATTAAACAAAAAAAAAAAAATATGTGATCAATATTTTTGTGAAAAATAAAAAAAATATTTTTTGGGTGGTAAAGAAAAGTTAAATGGTGGTCAATAATGTTCAGAAAGAGACTAATCGAAAGTATAATCGAATTAAGAGAAAATGATTTTTTGGGATCATTGTGGCCCACGCAAAATTGATTTTTCGATAGCTGTGAATGTGGGTGTTTAAAAGTATAAACAATTACTTTGGCCATCTTTTACAAAAAAAATAGAAAATTATAATTTTTTTTTTGCCCAAGTTATAAGAGTTTAAGACCTTGCAAGATTGCAGCCAGTTGCATGGCTATTTATACTCTGTTTAACAAAAATTGTCAGTACAGGGAATATAGGACGTTTGCCTCTCAGTCTGATTACATTAGCTGGCATAAACCTGTCCCTCTTTAAAGCTCTCACAGGGTTTCCGTAGTTCAAAAAGCTTCAAAAGCTTCAAAACCACAGAAATGAATTTGCTTACAATTGGGAATGGTAACTCTGTTTGGATGAGCACAATTTCTATACACAATTAAACATATCGTGGATGACAACGACGAGAGCACGATCATTCATGAGCATACCTTCCCTTCAGCATTGGGATACAACGGTCATCGTGGAGTGTACGACCTTTTCCGGAGAATTACAACAACAATTCGTATACGTAAGTCAGTGGCTAGCTAATGTATAAGTGGCATTTTCCCCATATCAGTGTCGTGAGCCTGCATCAAACGCCACTGCTTTGGAAAAACCTCGCCCTGTATTGATAATTTTTGTTGAACAGAGTATAGGATTTTCCATTTCCTTGAAATGGGGGAATGCAAATAAATACGTCCTCTTGCTTCTACAAAACATTTTGTTCTGCGGGATCGTCTTCCCTAGTTTCCCTTGTTTTGTACTGCTGCATTTTAGCATAATAATTTTCACCATTTCACCTTTCAACGAGCGTTTTTCTAAAGGTTAACCGATATATTTTACGAAAGCATCGGCAACCTCTGGGAAGAAGAAGCCAAACTTGGTGTTTGAATGGAAGAATGGAAAAATGAAGAGTTTCTCTCTCACTCCTATGAACTCGGTACCTCTACGACTTTTGCATATTTATCTCCAGATGTGCTAAGCTATCTAACCTCAAATTTCTCCAATAGGTATCAGAATTCAAGCTCAACAAATAAATGGTCAGATTCGATGTTTTCTCTTTAATAAAAGTTTTCAAAAGTCCACTTTAGACTTTAATCGTTTGTTTTCTCTTTCTCATATACATTAAGTTTTGACATTTCTATACGTCAATTTTGAACCTTATTTCATGCCATGAAATGAAATTAAATGATTTGAACTCGAATTTGTGAATTCGAATTTGCGAAACAACTGCGACAGTTTCTTTTGTTGGTGCCTGAAAATTTTAGTTACTCACATAAGTTCTACAAAATAAGTTATCCGTGGCTAAAGTCATCACTTTATCGGCAAATGATATAGGTTTTGCAAATGGCGGCAAATGACAATTCTACTTTGACATTTATGAAGCAAACAAATTCAAACATATTAAGACAAAAGCAAAGCCAAAGTTTTTCATTCATAAACAAAATTGCAGCCAAAGAACATCGGGTGGCAACTTTTGCGCCGGGTGATTAATTTTGCGCCACCTTGTAGATACTAAAAAAACATAATTTTGATTTTCAGAAAGTTTAAGAAAGTGAAAGACTTCAAAACAAAGTTATTTTCCAAGTTAATTAGTCTGCCTCTCACCTTTAAGTTTCCTTCTTTGTATTTATAGAATATACCTACCATTTATGTAATTAAAAGCATTTTACAGTAATATATCTACACGAATATTTTGTTTTTTTTTTGTAGGTCACGTCTGTATTACAATGGCACGGACTATCGATGTCGGGAGGATTACTATAACCTAGCAGCAACGAGTGGTCGGCTAAGTACGACATCTCCATCGCCTTCATTGCAACAGCAACAACAACAACAACAACCACAACAAAGTCATCAACAGCAGCAACAGCAGCAACTTCAAATTCAACAACAACAACAACAACAACAACAACAGCAACATCACCACCAACATCATCATGTCCACCAACAGCACCATCATCTACAACAGCAACAACAACAACAACAACAACAGCAACAACATCTACATCAACAACATTGCACGGATATTGTTGATGAGGTGTTGAACA
The DNA here is from genome assembly GCA_932273885.2 of Leucozona laternaria. Lineage (NCBI taxonomy): Eukaryota > Metazoa > Arthropoda > Insecta > Diptera > Syrphidae > Leucozona > Leucozona laternaria. The sequence continues at coordinate 195,647,556 of OW026366.1, read as the reverse complement.
GTAGTCGCGTTGTTGCCACTCAAACCAGTAACGGTAATTGTGAACAAATAGTGTCGACAGGTTTTGGTAGCACAAGTGGTGTGGGTGGTGGGGGTAGTAGTGCATCATCGCTGCCCCCACCGCCAGTGTTGTACACGGTGCATAGGGTAGTGACAACGGCCCAAATACAAACGGCCGGTGGTAATACGTTCGCCTCATCATCGAGCGTGTCGAGTGTTGTTAGTGCGGTGCGGGGGGGTGAAGCGGCCGATTGTTTAACGGCCGCAGTAAGTGGGGCCAGTGGTGTAGGAGGGGTTGGTGGTACATCAGCAGCAGCAGCAGCAGCAACAGCAGCAGCAATTGCCTCAGCGGGAGGACTCCGAAGTTCACCTGGTGAGTTAACATAATAATTTATTGATCCCTGTTGTTTTTCCATTTCTAGCTATATATTTTATAATCATGGCTGATGTACAGAACACACAAAAATCTGCACAATAATAATTATTGATTTAAAACGAAGTCCTTTTTTAAACAAAGTATAAATACACACTGAAGAAATTATTTTGTAGATCCACTTGAAATATTTAAATCGAACCACAACGATATTATTTGTGTGACATTATTTTTCTATAATAATAAACAAATTTAAACCAATATTAAAATTGTCCTGAGGTTTCAAAGTTATTTCGTGAAAGCTCTTGGCGATGCTTCGGTAGATCCAAATGAGTTAACATCGTACTATCTTCTCTTAAAGTCTTATTAAAGTCAAAATCACCAAATTCCTATTGTATCTTTTTAGTTTCATACTAAGATATGTCACTTTGACAATACAAAATTTGAAAAAAGGTATGTTTGTTTACTTTTTTTACATGAACTGTTACTGTTTTATTGATTCAAAATAGCTTTTAACGGCCTTTAGTCCATAAAAATTGGCGTTTCGTCCCGTTTTACTGTTTTAGGCATGTTCAGCTTGAGTTTATTAAGAAAATAGGTTTGGTATGATACTAGCTAAAAAGTGTTTAAGACTATAGAACATTTAAGTAGAGAACTTAAGAGTTAGAAAAGAGTTTTATGCTAATACCTTAACCTCAGACTGTTTGAAATTTTGCGCTATTTAACTTCGAAGATTAAACGAATCAGATAAGTTTTAATTTTGCTTGATTTAAAAAGAAATGGAGAAGCTTTTAAGATTTCCATTTAAAATAACAAATAGAGAAAAACCAGTCTGTTTCATTAAATACGAGTATATTAGTTAAGAAGTCTTAGGTGCTGGTTAAATAATTGTGATTTAGTAGTGATACCTCAGTTCTATTATTTGTTTCTCTATTATTTATTCTTTTATGCAAATGTCCCTAATTAAAAAGGCATTACTGTACTTTATAATTGCAAAAAACGAGGTCGCCATATCAGCAAAAGCTTGTCATGTCACATACCGTGCGTGCGGTGGGTTGGGTTTTAAACTTTGACAATGTAATTAGGTGGCCGGTATCAGTTACCAATATCTGCAATATACATTTTGTCCAGAGATTTAAATGCATGTCTTCGTGTCTGACCATTTTGTGGAATAACATGACAGCATTTGGGTTTCATAAGGCAACGTTACCATCACGTGGCAAAATTTAATGACCATGTTTGTAGTTAAGGTATACGGGCATGGCCAGGGGATAGGAAAAGGATGGACTGGAATAATAGGGTTCTACTTGGCACTCTGGTCTTTCAAAAGGACATCCATACATACATAATTACTTACATCTATATGTATAGACAAATAAATCCCCTAAAATTGTGCTGAAAATACGATCAAACAAACAAAGACATTGGGGTGGACCTATGGCCTTTTCTTTTATTTCGGTTTTTTTTTTTTGTCTTTTTGTTTTGTTATTGGTGTGGGTTGAATTTAAGAACAAAGCAAGTTGAACCCATCGACAGCGGTTTCAAATGAATGATGATGACAAAAGGTCGTCCTTGCTTATTTTTTATTATTTTTCTTTTTTATTATATTTATTGTAAGATAGAAGATAAGAACCATTTTAAATTGTTGTAGGTGTTCCCGGCGCATTTGGCCAATTTCGATCGAAAAATATGTAAAATAGGATAAAAAAGGTAAAAGATAAACATTTCATTTCACCACCACGACCACGCAGATGAGTATCTATACGGAAGAGAAATAAAAAAAAAATAAAAACAAAAATTATCTATTGTCTTTGTTTTATGATATTTGAAGTGGAAATAAATAAATTTCATATAATTATTATTGTTTATGCAATAAAACAAAATTAACGACTACGTCACACGTGCTTGCTTTTGTGACACAAGGTTATGAGTTGTTAACTTAACTTGTTTCCGATTTATATTAACTGAAGCCACTGGGAATATCAGTTCAATAAACTTGTCGACAGCTTATTTAAAGGGGACTTCAAAAATATTTTACTTATTGGTGATTTTAATACCAGAATTGGTTCTGAAGCAAGCGAAATAAAAATGTGGGGGAAAGATCGCAGATCAAGAGATTTAGTCGTCAACGCTGAAGGAAGGAAAATTTTAGATCTATTCAACTCTTTAGGTCTCACCATTTGCAACGGCTGCTCACCTGGGGACAAAGACGGCGACTTCACTATTATTGGACACCAAGGAAGTTAAACAATAGATTATGCGCTAGCTGGAGAAGATTGGTGCCATTTGATAGAGGACTTCAAAGTGAAATCGCAAATATTTTCCGATAACTTACCAATTGAAGTACAACTCAACAAAACAAATGCATCTTCGTTTTCAAGTACATCGTCTTCTGTGCCAAGTAAATATAAGTGGAAACCTGCACTAGCAGAGAGATACAACCTTGCCTTGACAGAAAACTTGAGTTCTCAAATTCTTGGCAGCAATAACCCGCCTAAAGTATAGAAGATTTAAATGAAGTTGTGATAAAATCAATACCTGCCATATGCAATCAAACAAACAAGAGTAGCAGTTCGAAGTTTAGGGCAAAATGGTTCGATAAGGAACTGGACCAAGCAAGAAAAAAGTCCTTTGTCTGGTTAAAGATTTTGCGAAAGAACCCACACAACGATTTCCTTAGGCGAAAATACAAAACAAAGATTACAAAGACTTAGCCAAAACCAAGCGTAAAACACACGCAGAAAACATTGCAAACAATATCTCTGGTTGCAGAAATGCGTCGGAATTCTGGAAGTTAGTGAGAGAAATTAACAAGAAGGACACCCAAAATTTAACAATTCCCATAGAGCTAAGAGATCTGAAGAAATATTTTCAAGAAATGACCACAAACCATCAAGCTAACTTATTCCAGTTCGCCGCCCCATTCTTTCAAAATGAAATACTGGACTCTCGATGTACAGCTTCTGAGATCAAATTGGCATTACAAGAGTCGAAAAATAACAAAGCACCGGGTTCGGATGGGATTTCAATGGAATTTTATAAGTTTAGCTCCCCTGAGTTCATTGAACAACTTGCAGCTTCATTCAACTGTATCTTAGACTAAGAATCAGTTCCGGAATTCTTCAACAGGGCAATATTAAAACCCATTCATAAGAAGGGAGATTCTACCGATCTCGTTAACTACAGAGGAATATCACTTCTTAATGTATCAATGAAAGTTCTTACAAAAGTACTCTATAACAGATTATATAGCTGGGTTCAAAACAATAACCTTTTAAGTGAAAGTCAGGCAGGATTTCGTAAACATTATTCAACAGTCGACCAAATCTATACCCTTACCAATATCGTTGAAACTTGTATGAATAAAAAAAAAAAATTATACGCATTTTTTATAGATTTTAGGGCAGCCTTTGATACGATAGATCGTCGAGCTTTGATGCTAAAACTATATAACAAAAGAATGTCTATGAAATTTGGGAAAGTAATCGAAAGCCTGTATACCCACACAACCTCAGCTATTTTAAACGGAAATGAACTATCTGAAGACTTTGAAGCAGAAATCGGCCTAAGACAGGGTTGCAATCTCAGCCCCTTGCTGTTCGCTCTGTATATAAAGGGTTTTCCAATAAGAGGTGTTATTTTGAATAGCCCGCTATTTCGGTAGCTGTCACTTTTGAAGCTGTCATTTTTGACATTTGACAAGTAGAAACTACGCCATTAATAAAAATGGAACGATACACGCTTCAACGCATTGAAATTATTAAAATTCACTATAAAAATGGTGAAAATTTGGCAGAGACGGTTCGTAAAACTAAAACATTTTTGGGTCGTCGTGAAGCACCTTGTCGGACCGCAATACAGAAATTGGTGGACAAATTCGAGCTGTTGGGACAAGTTAGTGATGTAAAGAATAAAACCCGTGCACGTCGCTCAATAACAACTGAGAATATTGCTGTTGTAGCCCAAAGTGTTAAAGAAAACCCAGGTTTGTCCATTCCTCGTCGTTCTTTGGAATTAGGCATTCCACAAACGTCATTAAACCGTATTTTGCATAAAGACTTGGGTCTTAAGGCTTATAAAGTTCAGTTAACACAAGAACTCAAGCCGGCTGATCATCAACAACGTCGTGTCTTCGCTGATTGGGTCCTTGAAATGCATGAAAATGATCCGGAATTTCATCGAAAAATCATCTTGACTGATGAGGCCCATTTCCACCTCGGAGGCTACGTCAACAAGCAAAACTGTCGCATCTGGGGCTCGGAAAACAGAAGAGTTATTGTTGAAAAGCCTCTCCATCCTCAACGCGTGACTGTTTGGTGCGGTTTATGGTCCGGCGGGGTCATTGGACCTTACTTTTTCGAAAATGAGGCTGGAGCAACAGTTACGGTCAATGGATTGTGCTATCGAGAGATGATTAATGATTTTTTATGGCCGGAATTGGATGGTATTGATCTGGACAACGTTTACTTTCAACAAGACGGCGCTACGTGCCACACAAGCAATGAAAACATCGATCTTTTACGGGAAAAGTTTCCGGACCGTGTTATCTCTCGAAGCGGTGATCACAATTGGCCACCGAGATCTTGTGATTTAACACCTTGCGATTTCTTCCTTTGGGGCCATGTGAAAGATAAGGTCTACTGCAACAGCCCAGCGTCGATTCAAGACCTCAAAGATGGAATTTGTGAGGCTATCGAGGACACAGGGCAGCCACTTTGCGATTTGGTTATGGAAAATTTCATGAAAAGGATATGGTCCCTTAAGCGTGGTCGTGGCGGCCATTTGGCTGATGTTGTGTTCCATTATTAACGGCATACCTTCTTCTTTATAATGAAATAAACATCCGATCATTTATCTCAAAAAATGCCATTTTTTTTGAATATCAAAATAACACCTCTTATTGGAAAACCCTTTAGATGACATCGAAGACATTTTTCGTACTGAAGGGATAAACGTAACCGACACGGTGAGAATAACCCATCTCATGTTTGCGGATGATATCGTAGCACTTGCAGAGACACCACAAGCACTTCAAAGAATGATAAACAGGCTGGCTGACTATTGTGAGAGGTGGAGGTTGCAGATTAATCTTACCAAGTCAAAAGTTATGATCTTTCGACAAGCAGGAGGGAGAAATAGTCGAAACGAAAAATGGAACTTATCAAGTCAGGATATTGAGGTTGTAAACGAATATAACTACTTAGGAATTGTTATTACCAGAAACCTAAACATGAGAAAACATATTGCTTTAAGACTAGCAAAATCGAAAAATGCCTTAAACGCAACCTGGAGGAGTGTTATGGTACATAAGCATGTGGATCCGGCTGTGAAGTATAGAGTGTTTCAAGCAACCTCACAAGCAATTATGTTCTATTCTGCGCAAATATGGGGCCATAAAGAGTTTGATGAGGTCAAACAACTTTTGCGATAGTTTCTGAAGAGGACTTTTAAGCTACCAAACACAACGCCAAACCACATACTTTTATTAGAAACTGGACTTTCTACGCTGTTTATCTCTACACTCAAGATGCAAGTAGACTATGTTCTAAAAACGCTTATGCTCAATGATAAAAGGTTATAAAAGATAATTAGTATGATGGTAATAAGGAAACAAAACTCATATGGATGGTAGAATGGAAACGCTTAGCAAATTATTGCAACTTATCACTTGATCTTCAAGTTAACGATTTGGGCTCATGGAAAGCTTAACTATACGGCCTCATAAATGCAGTCGAAGCAAAAAAGAGAGAGGAATTAGAAGTTAAATCAAGAGAATCGAGTCAAAGACTCATCTACGCAAAGCTTAACCACAACCTGTGCAACAACAATTATTTCAGTCCCACCTATCAAATAGCTTTGATTACTACAGTTTTTAAAACAAGAGCAGAGATACTTCCACTCAATTTTGTTCCAAATAAGTTGGATCTCCCAAATCTTTGTGGGCTATGCAACATGAGAGAGCAAGAGAGCAGTTTTGCAGTGGTAAGTTAAACCAAAGTTAGGTAACTCTAGAAGAAAATGAACCTCATGGTTAACTATAAAGAAGTATCTTTTCGGTAGAGATTGCATGTGGAACGACTAAACAAAATCGATGGATAATAATCCCGAGTTAACTATATACCAAGATTGATAAGTTAACTCGAGTTTAACTTTAATCTCGCACTGAAAAACTGGACCCTAGAAGCTCAAAAGATTTGAACAGCTTCGAGTCAGTAAACGAGTCATTAACGAAATAAATGGAAAAGAAAAACTAGCCTCAGTTTTAAATAAACGTTTGGACAAAATTTTAAGGATAGATTTGTTGTCAATATAGTTCATGTAGTTTAATGTATTTTTTAACTTTATTATATTACTTATTTGCTGGCCTATAGGTCTTCTTTATCTATTTTATACTTCAAAAGCAACATTCCAGTGTGTGAAATCATTGGACAAAAGGTGTAGGTTGGGCCGAGATAAGAAAAAAATCGTATATCTGGGGGAAATCTGTTTAAACGGAGATGCAATTAAAAAAAAAGAAACACTTGAAATAAAAAAAAAAAAAACAATCATTATAAAAAAACGGCAACACTTATAATTTTCTTAAGAATCTTAATCCTAATTTGTAGGAAAAAAATGTAAAAATAAACAAATTTTGTAAACATTTTTAAGAAAAAAAATTGGTGCGCTGATTTCGAGTACCTATACCTATTTATTAATGTGGAGTTGAAAATTAAATTTTACAAGAAAATCCTCCACTCGTTTTCAAAATATCGGATATAAAAAAAAAAATTATTTTGAAATGCAATATTATTTAAACTTATTACAAGCTTCTATTATAAAAAAATTGGTTTTAATGGGTCAATCAGATAATGAGATAGTCGCAAATCAAAAATACCGTTATATGAGAGGTACTGTTAATAATAGTTAAATATAAAATTTAATAATATTTAATGGTAGATCGAAAATATTTCGATACACAAAACATTTTGTATGAAAATCGTAGGAGTAATTTTTGAATAAAAAAAGATTTTCTTTAATGCTTTTTTAACATTTGTATGCGAGGTACCGTTATTTTTGGTTATAAGGATAACCTTTGTTTAAAATCTTCTAGATAATGATACAAAATTGCTTTTTACCAAGATGAATACAAACCTTTTTTAAAAATTAAAAAAATAATTTTTTGAAAATTTTGGTACACAATATTTTTAAAACGTATCAATCATTCTGCATGAAAAAATTAATCAAAATCATTTTAACAATTTTCGAGAAAAGCGAAAATAAAAAAATGGTTCCTTGTGAGGTTCCATTAATAACCATTTTTGTATTTAACTTTTAAATAACGGGTGATTTTTTAAGAGGTTTAGAACTTTTTTTTAAAAAAAAAACACAAAAAATTTGAAAAAATGAATGAAATATTTATTTGAATCGATAGTTTGAACCTTGCAATTTAATGTTTAAAGATAATTTCATGCAAATGTTGACCGCGGCTGCGTCTCAGGTAGCCCATCCGCTGAGTCCAATTTTGGCATACTCTTTCACACATATCGGCCGGTATCTCACGAATGAATGCATGGATGTTGGCTTCCAGTGCGTCAATCGAAGCGGGCTTGTCCCTATAGACATTAGCCTTGACACACCCCCACAAAAAATAATCTAATGGTGTCAAATCGCACGATCTAGGCGGCCAATTGACCGGCCCGAAACGTGAAATTAACTGTTCACCAAACTCGCCTCGCAATTGCGCCATTGTTTCGCGTGCTGTGTGGCATGTGGCACCGTCTTGTTGAAACCACATATCATGCAAGTCAAGAACTTCCATTTCGGGCAAAAAAAAGTTTGTTGTCATCGCTCGGTAGCGTTCACCATTGACAGTAACGCTGCGATTCGCATCATCTTTGAAGAAATAGGCCCAATAATGCCGCCGGCCCATAAACCGCACCAAACAGTGGCTTTTTCGGGATGCTTTGGTAGCTGTTGCCATGCTTCTGGCTGATCTTCACTCCAAATGCGGCAATTTTGCTTATTTACGTACCCATTCAACCAACCTGAACACAAGCAGCGCGCGATGAACATTTCGAACCGAGCACGAATTTTGATAGTAAAATTCAATAATTTGCAAGCGTTGTTCATTTGTAAGACGATCCATGGTTAAATTGCAAACCAAACTGAAGCTGTTTGACAGTGACACAAGGTACTAAACACACGTCAGCTGTCAAAACCAGTGTTGCCAAAACCAAACCAGCTTAAAAATCACCCTTTATTTCTTTTTCTATACTCTGCTATGGCATGTGTTTACATGCGTTGGGCGCCATTTAAGGTAATTTTGTCAAGTCATAAGCGATTCTTTGAACTGTGTAAAAAAAAGGCTGATTTTTTTGACATACTCTGCTATGGCTTTTATTATTGTTATATAATATACGGATAAATTAAACATTTTAGGTAATCAAATACTTCAAGCGTCCCAAATTTCATATGCGTAGGGCGCCATTTAATTTTGTTTGGTCAGGTCTTAAACTTTTCTTGGAACTGTTTAAAAATGGCTGCTTTTTGTACGGTAATTATATACTTTGAATGTCCTAAATCTCATGTGCAAACTTGCGTTGGGCGCCATTTAATTTTCTTAAACATCTATTGTGGTTTTCTAAATTATTATCTGGTTCTGATGCTTTCTTCATTTCTTCTATTTTTACCTTTAAATCATAAATAGTAAGCAAATTGAAGATTCTCTGACAATTTTTCTCACGCGTGTAGAAGCAAGCTAAGGCGATATTTTTGAAGATCACGCCTTACTCGTTTCAAAAATCTTCCGACTAAAAAACCCAATTGTATAAAAAAAATTATCTAGATTTATGGTATTTCTAAGTTGGCAATATTGAATTTAATCACACTAAACACCACCAATATTTCGTGTGCACATTACACCAATGAATCATCATTAGATGATGATGGCTTGAGCTTGATAGACCAATTTATAACAACATGTTAGTGTTGTTGCCACTGCCGTCAGTGCGCCGGCCGTCATCAAGAGTTTATCTGATTTTTCAGCAAATTGCATTGGCCTATTGTGTAACAATCACAAAAGTTTTACATACCATAGCTGAGTGAGTCTTATAGACACCCTCCGTCTATCAAAGGGCTCCACTTAAATTCTCAGACTAAGCCAAACTTATATAAGATAGGCTTAGTAAAGAAGTTCAGTTGGCAACCGAACCAACAAAGATTCAAAAAGGCCACTGTAGCGCTCTTCTCGTGAAAAAAGCCGTATGAAATAAATGGGATCTAAAACCCGCTGCTATACTCACTTCGGTTGTCAGAACGATTTTTACATACGATGTGACAGTATTGCGGACCGCTTAAGATAAAACGACAAATTGTGAAAAACTTAGCAAGGTCCAACGTACTGCCTCTCGTTGTATGGGAGGAGTACTTCGTACAACCCTTTCTGCTACATTGGATTTCGGATATTATGTTCTATCTAGCACCTCTTGAAATATATATTTGCTAAACAAACGGCTGCAAGCTCAGCCATTCCTATTTAAGCTTCATCACAGTGGACTTATAATGACATTGGTCACTCCATCATTCTTAACTCATTCGGAACAATTCCAAGTAACATTGACTACACAATCACACAGTTGCAGTTCGATAAAAAACTTCCAGGTCACCATACCCTCTAGATCAAAATGTGAGGATTTAGCATTCCTGGAAGATGAAACAATCTATTTCTATACTGACGGATCAAAGCTGATGACGGGGTTGGTGGTCGTGTGTTCTCAGACAGGGTGAATTTAAAAAAAGCTTCTTTTGTCTTCCCAATCCCTGTAGAGTGTTCCAGGCGGAACTCTTGGCGAAAAATGAAGTATTGGCTTGGTTAAAAGAAAATGTGATATCTAACACAGATATCAGCATCTTTTCAGACAGATAAGGCGGCATAAAATCCCTGGACTCGGTCATTACCAACTCTATAACAGGCCTTGTCTGTCAATCATCTCTCATTAAGATGGCACAGCAGTTGAATATTCACCTCTAGTGGGTGGTGGGCCAAAGGGACATTCCAGGATATTTCAGGGCTGACGAACTCACCAAAAGTGGAAAAATACTTCCTGTTTTGCCAAATAGGACAAAAATATACCTAGGTATACCAATTGCTATCCAAATTTAAGCTGACCAAAAGATGCAAAAGAGAAAACAAAGCTAAAGGTGGAACAACATCACCACCTGCGTAGCGACAAAACAAATATGGCCAAAGATGGATCTGAAGGGCTCCAAGAGTCATATATCTCTAAGCAGTCTGCACATTGGTTCAGTAGTAGGTGTCATTACCGGATACTGTTTAATTGGCAAAGGAGGTTTGGAGTATATTCAAATGATTTCTGCAGAAGGTGTATGGATGAAGAAGATGACGAATTGATTCCTCATCTCCTCTGTACTTGTCCTGCTCTATCCCAACGGAGACTATTATGAAGTGTTTTTTTTTAGACGTGTGGTTTTCAAGAAGAAATAAAAAGCATATAATTTAATGTTATGGCCAAGAATTAAGCTTAATTATAAAGATAAGAGTTTGCCATTATGTTTTAAGAATGATTTTGGGCAAGTCGCCGCCACGGATGGCTCGAATAAATTCCAGCCGAGAGGCCAAATTTTCGACCACTTTTTGCAGCAATTGGGGCCGTATGTCAGCCATAAGGCGCCGAATATTCTCTTGCAATCTTCTCGGGCTTATCTGCGTAGACAAGCGACTTCACATAACCCTACAAAAAATAGTGAAGCGGTGTTAAATCGCACGATCTTGCAGGTCACGCCACATGCCTACAACGCGAGATAATGCGCTCACCAAAAGTTTCCTTCAATAAATTGATTGTATGGCATTTAGCGCCGTCTTGTTGGAACCAAAGGTCGTCCACATTAACATCCTCCAATTCAAGCACGAAAAAGTCATTAATCATGGCCATATAGCGTTCCACATTGACTGTAACATTATGGCCGGCTTCATTTTTGAAGTAATAGAGCGCACACAATGGCTTGTGGATTATGATCACTCCAAATACAAAAATTTTACTTATTGACGTACCCATTCAACCAAAAATGAGTTTCATCGAATATTGGACGCAGCGCGTGAACCGAACCATTACTTTGATAATAAATTTGCACGATTTGCAAACGTTGTTTAGGAATAAGTCTATTCATTATGAAATGGCAAACCAAACTGAGCATAAATCAAGTGACAGCTGTCAAAAAGACCAACTCCGAAAAAAGTATTGCCAGATTGAAAACCACACGTCTAAAAAAACACCCTTTACTTGATTGAAATCCATGTATTCCTTTATAAAGTTGAACGTGGAGTTAATTCTTTGACTTAACGAAAACAAACTCTTTGAATCAACGAATGCATTTTAGGATATTTATGGCCGATTTCATAGAGCCCTTTTAACTATTTAACAGGCTTTTAAATCTTAAAATGACGTTTGTTCCATACAAAATACGTCATTATAAAAATGTAAAAGCCTGTTAAATATTTGTGAAACCGAACATTAGGGCTTATTTTTCAATAATCAGATAGATAACCAGTTAAAAGACTAAAAGTTAACAAAAAGAAATACTGAAGAATTCTTTGAAGCCTTTCAAAAGTTTCTGACATTCTTTGCATTCTTGAATTCTTTTGAATGTATTGAAAGTATTGCATTCGTGCTTGAATGCGCTGAAGCCTTTTTTTATTTCAAGCTGAGTTGTAACTGCAATTTATTGACTTCACGAAAAGTCTTTTTAAAGACTTCACCCAATTAAAGCAATCTTTATTACAATTTGTTTTACTTTTATTGTTTTAACTCCTTTAAACGATTGCATTCTTTTACAAATCTGATTGATAGCACAATAGAATTTGACCTAATAAAAGCTTCCAAGTGCTTCGAACTACCTTAGCGAAATCAAAAGCTCTTAAAACTGAATTCTAAGGAAATATTCAGAAATTTATAAATACTGTAAATCAATTTGTTTGTTATTATACCAAAAGACAAACCCAGAATCACCCACTCACTAAATCGATTTGTAAAACGATTTTAGAACTTTGTCAAGAAATTGTTCATTCATTTGGTCTGATTTTATTTTTGAGCTTTCAATACAGATTGATTTTTTATTGCAAAGTTTTTTTAGCTGCCTACGTGCTTAAAATAATTTTGTTCAATTTGTTTGTTCCAATATTACCATTTGCTAACAGAAAAAATTCAAAATGCGAGCCAGTCGTGCGTTTTATTTGTTTTGAAATTTATGTTAAATTTAATGTATTCCATTTGTTACAAAAAAAAAAAAAAATAAAAAATTAAAACTCAAAAGACAAATTCTAAGAATTTCCATTACAAAGATTGGCTAATTAACAATTTAATCCCAAAAAAAAAACAAAAGAAAGTCAACAAAATTTAAGTTTTATCGTTTCTATTTGACTTTATACATCGTTTTTGTATGAAATTCCCATTTTAAAATGGAACAGTTCTGCCATTGTTCATTCGTAATTATTTTAAATTCGTTTTTCATTTTTAGCAATACAACAAAAATGAGAATTAACTGCTCTTGTTTGCATCCCTTTTTCCGGTTAGCCAAGTTCAATACGGACAAAATAAATTTACACAAAACACATACACAATGCACTTCCATTTTATTATTGGTCCTGAATTCAATATTTCATACTTGTACGTACATAGAACTTCAACTTTCCCATAGTTCCCTTCCCACTAAATAAAAGGACGAAAGCTGTATTGTGTTGCTGTGGCAGTGTATAAATATTATAATGCACATCGAGTTTATTTATTATTTACTGATGCAAAACGGATTACGTGCGATGTTGTTATTTTTTTATTTATTAATTAAACAAATATTTATTTCAAAAATAAAATCAATTCAATTGTGAAAGCATTGAATGTTAGCTGAAAAGAGATTAGTTTATTTTGTTTTTGGTGTGTTGAATGTATGTATGTAGAATGCAAGGACTATGAATGGATTTTTAACATGGCCGGATTTGGTGCCAAGCAATACTTAGCCGTGGATATACGGGAAATCTAAAAAATTAAAATAAGTCCAAAGTCAGTTTTTAAAAAAGTATTAAAGAAAATTATATATAAAATATAAACTTATAATCAAAGGGTGTTTTTAAAAATCTATAGAACTTATTTTTTTTTATAGACGATGAGATTAGAGTTTTAATGAAAATCATTATTTTTGATAAAGAAAAGTACATGGGCGAAAATCGTTTCGAGAATCTTATTTCACAATCATCCAAATACATTATAATGGCATTGAATAAATACATATAGAAGGTGACACTCGACAACTAAAAGCGCTGTGACACAGCCGTGGTGGAAAGGAGAAACGAAATAGATGATGTAGGTTTTTTTATGTACACAAACCAATTTTCAAAGGGATATTATTTATAAATTTAATTGTTCCCTTTTCTATTGGTTTCCATGACGATGAGGCTTCAATATTTTGTTTTGTTTTGAAATTTGTTTTGTTTTGAAATTTGTTTTGTTTTGAAATTTGTTTACTATTTTCAATCCTGAGGAAAGAAACTGTATGTATGTATATTTCTTTATCGTTATAAGTTGTTTTTTAAATTTTTGTTAACATGAAGATTTGAAACTAACGCGAAGATTTGTTTTGCATATTGAAAAACAGAAAAAGCTACAAATTATGTATTTTATAGATTGTATTTCGTTGGAAATTTAGAGACTTATAATAATTTGTTGATTTTAATTATTTTTGTCAAGTAACGTTTCAATTTTGCTTTGTTTTTTGTAACATATAGATTTTTATGAACAATTCATTTTGGCGAAAAATTCAAACTCTAAGTCTAGATTCAGTTTTTTGCCTGTATCTCCAATTTTACATTTTATACAACTGAAACATGCTGAACTTACTGCGTTTAATTGTTCCTTACAGATTTTAGAGCAAAATATGTAGATGCACCTATATAGTTGGACACAATCTTCCTTCTTAATTTTTCGATTTAATTTTAAGTCATCTTATATAGATTTTTTCATTCTATGGGTTTGTTTCACAATGTCTGATTTAAGTTCTAAGCAAGCAACTTGAAACTTATTATTCAATTATAAACTACTTTTGCTTATAAACTACTCTAAATCGTCAAAGTTATAAGTAAAGTTCTAAGTATTTTAATGGCCAGATGAAGTGGCGATTATCAAATTTATATGGCAAACGAAAATAATAATAATTATTTTTTTTTTGATGTTTTTTATCAGAAAAAAACTATTTTGTCTGGAAAACTGGAATACTAATTGACACATTCATTTATTATTTAGGTAGATAAATTGTAAAACGCAATTTCTTTTAATGGGAAGATTTAGTTTTCGGATATTTTAAATGCCGAGTAAGTAATTATAACTTCCCTGGGACATTGTGAAACAAACCCTTATTCTTTTGTACGATTATTAATTAACTATAGCAGAATGGTGGTTTTTTTAATTTTGATTAAATAATCGTACACAAGAACCTTGAGTTAAATCTAGAAGTAAATTATCCTGCACGGTATGATAAAATTAAAAACAAAAATTAAAATAAAAAGGCACACATAATATGTATACGTCACAGTGTACCTAGCCCTTGTTTCACATAGTCTAATATTGTTCAAAATCTCGAATTTGAGCTACAAATAAGCATTTATAAAGCTGTAATTTTGGACATCAAGAGAATTATTATTTTCGTATTTTCGTCCGCTGGCGCTAACTTCAGACTTATTTTAGCGAAAACTTTAATAACTATTTATTAGAAACTATGCGAGCTACAAGTTTTTGGTTAGCTCAAGAAATTAGCATTTATCTATCTACAAATTCAGATATCAACATTTTTCAATTCCGCCAAAGTAATGGACGTAAATTGGTCTAGAATCCAAACTTTACTGTCTAAAAAAATGTTTTCAACTGCCTTGATTTTTAAAATGTTTCATTTATCAATTTGGTCAAATGAATAGGTCCATAAATTCTTTATTTGCAAAGGGTTAAATGAAAATACTTAATAATTGAAAAGAATCTATTTCATTCAAATTTTGCTAAGAATAGGTATGAGCGAATGTAGGTACTTAATCCCATTGGATTTTAAACTTATATATACCTAATCAAAATAAGCATTATTCTAAAAACCCATACATATAATTTAGCGAACTTAAACATTTTCTTCTTATCTATTTACTAAATTAAACCGGACATTATTGCAAGCCTGGCAGCTTTATAGTATTTTACTAGTTTTAAAGAATTGATAAATAATAATTTCGTAATACAAACTTTTTCTCTATACATCCAGTAAAATAGCGTTTTATAAAATATTGCACTTTTTTTAATTTCGCCTGCAGCCTACAGTTTGAAAAAAACTGTGTACCCCTCAATCCTCTACGTTTCCCAAGCTTAAATAAAGTGGTACTAGAACGTAGCTTGTTTCATTTCCTGCATTTTTATATCTTTACCTTAACAATCAAATCAGTAGAACTGAAATTATAATTGTATCTAAACAATACAGCTTTAATATCATGAAAAACTATAACCCCTTTTTTGATTTAAATAATTTGTACTTATTAACTGAAATCGTAACGAAAATATTTTCATCTACATTAATATATACATATGTTAATAGCTCATAAAAAAAATCTTAATTTCAAACAAAACACAAATACATTCGTTTCCATAGTAATACACACTTTCTGAATTTCATGCGAAAGAAACACAACAACCGTTTCCATAGTAATTGATTGAAATTACAAAAACAAAACTGAAAAAAATCCTTTTCAAATACACGACTCTATCCATAATTAAGGAAATATTTTAAATTGAATACACCGACCTATAATACTATTTTAGGCGACAGCAGCGCTGCCAGCCGATTTGGTATAGTTTTCCTCGAGTGTCACCTTCTATATATGTTTATTCAATGAAAATGGTTGTTTTTTAAGATTTTATTTTGTTAAAATTTATACTAAAGGGTGTTTTTTTTTTAGAGAAGTTGGCAACACTATTTTAACTGGCGGCCATTTTGTCAGGTGATTTATTTTTTGTTTGGTTTGGCATTTGAACGTGAATAGACTGACGCCTGAACAACGCTTCCAAATTGTGCCCAAATGACCCCAAAACAAGATTGCATTTGATCCCAATTTTCATAAGCTCACTTTTGGTTGAATGGATACGTCAATAAACAAAACTGCCGTATTTCGAGTGATGATAATTCTCAAGTGTATGTTGAGACATCGTTACATCCACAAAAACTGAATTTTGGTCAGCAATAACGCGCCAAATATTCTCTTGCAAGGCGTCAATCGTCTCAGGATTATCTGCGTAGACAAGCGACTTCTCATAACCCCACAAAAAATAGTGCAGCGGTGTTAAATCGCACGATCTTGGAGGGCAACTCACAGGTCCAAAACGCGAAACTATGCGTTTACCAAACGCTTCCTTCAACAAATCAATTGTGACAAGCGCTGTGTGACATGTTGCGCCGTTTTGTTGAAACCACAGTTCCCCCACATCAAGGCGATTCAATTCAGGACCGAAAAATTCATTAATCATGGCTCTATAACGGTCTTTATTAAATGTAACCCTCTGGCCGGCATCGTTTTTAAAGAAGTAAGGACTAATGATCCCACCAGCCCATAAATAACACCAAACTGTCAGTTTTTCTTAATGTAATGGCGTCTCCACACTAACTTGAGGATTATCTACATTCCAAATGCGGTAGTTTTGCTTATTGACGTATAGCAATTCAACCAAAAATGAGCTTCATTGCTGAAAAAATTTTCTTGTGAAAATCGGGACCAACAACGATCTCGTTTCGAGCCTCTTTTCCACAATTTGCATGCGTTGTTCAGGCGTCAGTCTATTCATTATAAAATGGCAAACAAACTCCGCATAAATAAAGTGACAGATGTCAAAAATACCAACTCCGAATAAAGGATTTCCAGATTGAAAACCACACATCAAAAAGAAAACATCCGTTATAAGGCAAGTTATGGAGTGGTAAAAATAAATTGAACTCGCTATTTTGATCAAACTGGACATTACGATGATAGGAAAGACGAAAAAGTGTGTTTTGAAAAAACGCCCGGTTGTCTGTTCAGCTACAGGCTAAATGGATGAATCCTTTTTCTTTAAACTTTTATTCTTAGGAAAAAATACATATATTGGCACCTGTCATTTAAAATGTTTTGGCAAAAAAGGAAAGTTTTATATTTGTTTAGAGCAAATTTAAGGATTAGGAGGACTTGGGTAGAGAAAAAGATCAATTGAAAAAACACGACAGCACTTACAATGTCATGGTGAACCTTTCTTTTAATCCTAAGATCCTGAAATCCATTAATTCATTTTGTTTTAAAATATAATTGGCGAAAAATTGTAGGTCCTCTCCATTCCTCCAAAGAAACAACATGCAAACTGGAATAGTTGAGAATTGTTAGTCACTAGGCCTCTCCACTACTATAGGCTACTCTGACTATAGGCATATAGGGCCCCCTTGGAGTTAAAAGGTTCGACCTGCGAAAGAAAAATGACTTGAATCCAGCACAGTGATTGTGGTTTATATTATATGTATGATGTTTGTATACGGCGGGAAATATTGTGCCCTGCATCCCGAATAGCACATACGGGTTTTCATTTGGTAGATATAACTCCAGTAAAACAATCAAGTTGTTGTCCATTTATTTCAGAAACATATTCTGGTACAGTTGTGTAACCCAAATAGCCGCATTTCTCCTCCTATTTGCAACGAACTTATGGTAATTGGGTTCTATAGAAGATAAATTTTGTCGTTTCTTAGTTTTATAAGTGTTATTTGAACTAAGAAATGTTAAATGTAACTTAATCTTACAATTGTGCAACTTTGATTGAACTCTACTAATATTGCAAAAATGTTTATGCAAGAATACTTTGTGTTTAAACCAAATTACAATAACTTGAATAAAGTTTCATCGAAGTTGCTATTACTATTACTTTAACTTTTTCTGTTCTATTTTGTTATAATATAATGAGAAATAATGTTTCCGAAAACATTATAAAAGTCTCTGTAAAGTTATTGCTCAAATTCTTTTTAAATGTATAATACCTTTGAGATGTTATAAAAAAGATAAACTTCAAAGTATTGAATAAAGTCAAAACGTCTAATATTGTGATTAAAAATGCGATTTTCAGTTATTTATGAACGGAAAATCTAATACAAACCCCATTTTTATCATTAAGATTGAACTTTTACTTTCAGAAAATTCTCGGGCCACCTACAAAATTAACATTGGGCGGAAATTTAAAAAATACAAAAATAATCATGTTTGTATTTAGGCATTCAAGATGCAAAAGTATTTATAATTTACATTTTTAAACGAAACTTTCAGCCGTTTCCTTTGAAATTTACTATGGAAAACGTGATACTAACTGGAAAAATTAGTTTAAAAATTTCGCATATAAGATCAAATTCTAATAAAAAGTCATTAGATTGTGAACAATATGGCGCTTGTTGGAGGAAATATCAATAAAACATTGTCTCTTAAAATTATAACTTACATGTTATTAAACCAAAGATACAATAAAGAAGAAACTTAAGGCAATTAAATTCTCATTTTAACCAATTTACACTGTTTATAAAACAGAGAAATATTCTTCTTAATCATATTTTCAAATCCCCGTTACTGAAACTAGAATTCTAATGTTAAAAAAACCATCATTTTTTCCAGGCGGGAAAAAAATTAAGCAACAACTTGCATTTTACTTTGGTCTATGCTTACCAGAGTTGCCGCACTTCACTTTTTGTTTTTATTTTTGAAACATAAATTTTGTATCAGAAATAACGTTAAATGTCAAAATATCAATTTTCTCTTTTTTCCATGAAATGTCAAATTCTAGAAATTAAATTTATAATATAAAGATAGATTAAAAAGAAACCCAAAAACATCAATTTATGTGCACTTTTCTTAATCCTTCATAAAAACTCGATTTCTAGCCAGCCTGTTGACATTTACAACGAAATATACATGAAACGTCAAAATTTGGTTTGTCTTCTATATTTCAAGATGTCCAAAGCGAATTCCATCCAAGGATGGCTACGATAATAAATTTTGTTGCCCTTTTCTTAATGCTTCATAAAATCTCGATTTCTAGGCAGCCTGTTGACATTTGGAACGAAATATTTATGAAACGTAAAAATGTGTTCATATGACAAGACATGCAATATAATTTTTGTATTTTTATGTATGTGTATTATGGTCATCTTAAAATCTACAATTTGTTTAATCTGAATTGTGACAATTTTTTAATCCAGCGGCAACTCTGCCATGTATAGTAACTCGCTTCATGTAAATATAAGCAATAATTTTTGTTTGTTTACTTTTCATGGTTGATTTAAATAAAGTAAATAAAAATATACGATTAACATTTATAGAACATCTCTACTCAACTACAACATCACTTGAATCTTAAGAAATGTTGAAGTTTTGTGTCAAATACAAACCAAATGTTTTTTTTTTCAATTCTAGTACTTTTGTTACCTATTTGTTTTAATGTCGTTGCAATCTTTGTTCCATGTTTACAAATAAGAAACCAAAATAAAACAAAGTTTGCACCCATAAAAAGTACAAGGACTTATGTTTCAACTTAGTTTCATCGATGTGTATTCAAACATGTTGTTCGTTGCTTTCTTGTTATGCCAAATATAACGAAACGACAACATAACAAAACACATTTAGAGTTTCATTTTTGTTCTGATGTTGTTACTAGTAACAAGAAGTTTGAAATGTAATTAAAAAAACAATGGTGGAGATTTATGCATACTTTTTTGAAAAAAAAAACCATTCGCTATTCAAGGAATGATGTTTTTCATTATAATATATACATTTTTTTCGTATTGTGAATAGACAACTACGATTGACTTATTGTTATATATATAATTGTAAACTTGTTCATTGAAATTCTATTAAAATAAACATTTAAAGAGGAAAAACGTTACAAAAATGTTTTTGTTAGTTGTTTCCCCCTTCTTAATTATAAATTATATTAAAGTTACCCAAATGATTTTACAGATTGTCACAAGAAAGTTATTTTAACATTTAATTTAGAAGATAACGAAACAGAAATTCAATAGATGTAATAAAAACTTTTTATCAACTTTCAAATGTTGGACTTGCTTATAACCCTTTAAGAACAACTTCAGTTTTTCGGGAACAAGTTCAAACTTTTACGAAACCGATTTGTAGCATTTTAATTCACAAAGTTACCACTGTTTTTCGATGAACAATTGAGAAACTAAGTTGCAATAAATAATGTTGCAGATTACTTCAACAAAACACAAATACAACCAAATTCTAGTTATAAATCGAATTCTGTGCTATTCGGGATATTAATTAGAATGTTATTTTTTTTTACGTTCATTGTTTTATTTTTCCCAAAAACTTTTTCTATTTGATAGAAAATAACTGCGACATAAGCTGAAATCGATTAATAAAGTTTCTGAATATTGAAATTTTATATTAGATTTTAAGTGAAACTAAGTTAAAAGTCGATATAGGAATTTTTTTTGTGTAACAGAAAAATACATGTATGCAACTTTTAATAATAAATATTCAATGAAATGCAATTATCAAAGTTTTTTGTTATTACATAATATTAATAAAAGTTTTGTGTTATGATTTTAGTAATTTTAATACAAGAAGAAAACAACAGTACTTCAGTTAATTATTGGTGAACAAGAGTTATTTATTATATAAATTACCCAAGCAATACAAAGGGTTCTCGAAGAGTTCTTGAAACAACAAATTTACCAGCTCTTAATGGCATCTTAGTTCAGTCTACTTGATACAATTGCACTTAATAAGCACTTTATGAATTCTTCAAAAGATAATTTAAGGCCAATACTTTAAAAAAAAATCTAAAAGACATCTTATAGACCTCTTTGCCAAGTTAATTTTTCATATCTCTCTATGCAACTTCTATAAATCCTCTTTAACCCCTATAGATAAGAGTATTTTAAGAGTTTATTAACTTGCTCTCTCAAAGACATCTTGAAGAAGTCTCCCAGTTATGCCGGAGCAGCAAATATTGTTTTGAAACTATAAAGGATTGCAATTTTCGGTGACATAGGAAATAAAAACTGCACTAAAACAAAAAAAAGTACGCTTTTTTGTAGCGCAGAAATCAGTGTCGGATCAGAAAATTTAATTTTTTTTTTGATTTCATGCAAAGAAATCAAAATATACTGCCTTTAATTTATTCTTGGAAGCAAACTTAGTGAAATCAAATTTCCTGCACTGTCTTAAAGGCACCATAATCAGTTCAGTTGATAAAGCTGCACTTTTTTGCTTAGTATAGTCAGTGCACTTGTTGAACACAGGTTTGACATTTCGATTTTTTTAAGACCTAAAAGTAATTAATGCCCACTTAAGCATGATTTGGCTTTGGGAAAGAGTGACCATATCAAAGATGGTTTTAAGAGTTTTTCAAGAACTCTTTAAAAGGTTTTGAGATTTGGAAAAAATATTAATTTACTCATGTATATTTTTTACAGGGCGTCATTAAAATTAAAAAAAAAATTAAATTAAAACGTATTTATTTAAATTTTTAATTAATATCTGTATGTTTTTGAGTTTGTTTGTCTATCTGCTACGCATATGTTAGGTTATATTTTCAGACCAAATGGCTGCATTGTTTTGCTAAGCCATATTTTATAATGTCCTTCGATCAGGTCATATCTGGATAATAAACCAACCGTGATCACATTTACACTATTTTTCCTTAATTGTTCAGAAAAGGCGATGAGAATGTCTTGGCTGCTGTTGTAATACGTGTCTTTTCACTACAAATCCATTCCTAATCTGATCACTGGGATAGTTAAATACGACTTTTGTTACTTAAAACCACAGTGTGATAAAAAAATCGCAAATTTCATCATTTTGACATTTCCATCATGACAATTCCTTGAGCTGGCTCATAAATATTTTTATTAATTTTCATTAAACTTTGTATGTAAATCCTAACGATCTAACTCTTAACTTAAACATTGATGTAGCAAAAATAGTCTTCTGTGTGTTTTGGATAACAACCCTGATTAGTTAGGTGTGTTAGGGTGTTTTTTTTAGAAGTGTGGTTTTCAAGAAGAAATAAAACGCATATAATTTGATTTTATGGTCAATAATTTAGCTTTATTATAAAGATAGGGGTTTGCCATTACGTTTTAAGAATGATTTCGGGCAAGTGGCAGCCACGGATGGCTCGAATAAATTCCAGCCGAGAGGCCCAATTTTCGACCACTTTTTGCAGCAATTGGGGCCGTATGTCAGCCATAACGCGCCGAATATTCTCTTGCAAGGCGTCAATCTTCTCGGGCTTATCTGCGTAGACAAGCCACTTCACATAACCCCTCAAAAAATGGTCCTGCGGTGTTAAATCGCACGAGCTTTGGAGGCCACGCAACAGGCCCACGACGCGAGATAATGCGCTCAGCAAAAAATTCCTCCAATAAATTGATTGTTTCGTTGGCTGTATAGCATGTAGCACCGTCTTGTTGGAACCAAAGGTCGTCCACATCAACATTCTTCAATTCAGGCACGAAAAAGTCATTAATCATGGCGCGTGATGGCGGATGGAGTCAATCAGGTCTTCTTCGATACTCCGCTCTACGGCAGCAATAGCGTCTTCGGTGCGCACTGTACGGCGTCTCTGAGGATGCGCATTATCCACTAGAGTGATAACCGAAACCGAAGCATGGTTGCTGAAATTACCGACTCTGCTGTGCGATTATGTCGACTGAATATTGGACGAAGCGCGCGATGCGTTGCGTGAGCCGAACCATTATTTTGGACATAAATTTGCACGATTTGCAAACGTTGTTCAGGAATAAGTCTATTCATTATGATATGTCAAACCAAATTGAGCATAAATCAAGTGACAGCTGTCAAAAAGGCCTACTCCGAAAAAAATTGCCAGATTGAAAACCACACATCTAAAAAAACTGTTGATGCAAAGGGGGCCAAGATCTTCTAGTTAACTGATGATTTTGACTGCAGAGTTCTAAATGGAAGCTGTCAAGGAGACTCTCGTGGTGAATTCAAATTTAAACGGAGATCAGCGTGTTCCGTTATCGACTTCTGTTTTTTGTCTGGAAATTGGTTTAATAATTTTAGTGATTTTCGAGAAGCTACGAAAACTTTCTCTGATGACATGCCCTAAGAGGTACTGTTTAAGATTTCTGGAAGTCAAGAAGAAAGATCTACGGAACAACTATATATATATAGTTATCTTGAGATATTTCAACGAAATATCAATAACGAACTTAATCTTTTAGATGTTCATAGTATCATAGTGGGTTTTCGGAGGGATCGAGTGGTTTTCCCGACAATCAGTATCCCGAGTAACGTTTGCCGGCCGATGATGAGCTACTACTTCTTCGACGGCGGGATTGGCAATACTTTTATTAATACTTTTTAAGGTATTATTTGATATTTTGGAAAAAATATTATATATATTGTTCGACGAAAAGTATTTAACCAGGAGTTGGAAGCCAGGGATCTTCAGTTCTTGTCAGAAGTCCGTGGAGGTAACGGGTTGGTTACGAAATCCCGCATCACAAAATCCCGTATCACGAAATCCCGCAGCACGAAATCCCGCAGCACAAAACCCCGCAGGATTTACTACAATGCGACAGCGCATCAAATTTTTCTTTCCATAGGAACTGGTGCCTCGATTGAATGAGAAGCACGGAGAACGAAGTTTCCTACTATTTTATTTTTTTCGCAGTACATAAAAGACCGCCCTGGATTAAGCCACTCCCCCTTTCAGTATGTTTTATATCACACTAAATCGTGGAATCAACAAAAATGACGAAAACAAATTCGCCGACCAAAAAAAGTATTTAAGCAGTTTTGGTTCGGGAATTAATTTCAGTTCTTATTAGAACTTCAACTTGGTAGAGGCTAGTCCTCGAGGTAAAAAAGAGATTTTGAATCATTATTCATTTTAGGGGTTGGACGGACGACCATGGCCTGGTGTCCAGATCTGATTGGTCGACGGCATGGGGTGGGTCTGACTGAGGAGGTTCTGGAGGTGGGTCTGGAACTGGGACTTAGGTTCTGGCGCTGGAACTGGGTCGGTTGCTCTGGATCTGGCACGGAGATTCTGGAGGTGGATCTGGAATCGGGACAAAAGTTCTGGAGGTGGGTCTGGAACTGGGATGGAGATTCTGGGGGTGTATCTGGAACCGGGATAAAAGTTCTGGAGGTGGGTCTGGAACTTGGACAAAGGACGAATTTGTTTTTTTGGAACTGTCCCGGTTCCAGATTCACCAACAGAACCTTGCTTCAAAAAAAAAAGTCCTTTGTCCAAGTTCCTCCCCCATCTCCAGGACTTCTTTTTAATTTTGTAAAAAAAATGTGTCAGAAAATTGCTTTTTTGCCAGATATTGGTAAAGATCTAGATCTGGGACACAAGTTCTGGAGTCGGATCAGGAACCTGGACAAATTTTTTTTTTGAAACAACTTTTTGTTTGTAAAAAAACTAAATAAAAATTTTTAAAAATAAATTATGGAAAAAGTTTTTTCAAAAATCATGTGGAACGCCATTTAAAGGTGGCATTCCCTATATCACGAATATGTAATTTTTAATTCTCTAAGGTGTCTAGTTTAGCAAAAAATTACGTTTGATGATGTAAACTTTGGGGGGTCTACGAAGCTCCGTTTAGCCGCAAATCGCGTTTAAAGATAAAAATTGCTTTTTCTTATAAAGTATTTTGTCAATTGGTGTGCTTGCAGTTTATGTTTAATTAACAGTACCTTGGGTGGCCCGCTCCGCGGTCTTAAGGATTTTAGCTTCCTTTTTCGGGGACACACCCGCTCAAGCGACTCCGTCGCTCCGCTTAGGGTATGTTCAGTCGCCAGGCAGGCGCCTGTACCAAAAGTTTTCTTGTTAAACAGTACCTTGGGTGGCCCGCTGAGCGGGTTCTCAGGATTTTAACTCCTTTTTTCGGGGGCATACCCTCTCACGCAACTCCGTTGGGCCGCTTAGGGTATACTCAGTCGTCAGGCAGGCGCCTATGACAACAGTTTTCTTGGTGCCATGAAGGTGCTGTGAAATAGGGCCAAATTCTATTTTTTTTTTTCAAAAAAAAGATTGCAAAAAAAGGTTTTATTTTTAATTTTTCAAAAAAAAAGTTAATTTTTTTAATATTTTATTCAAAAAAAAAAATATTTATCTACGTCCAGGTCCAGACCCACCTTTGTCCAGGTCCTGACCCATCTTTGTCCTGATCTAGACCCACCTCCGTCCAGATCCGGACCTACCACCGTCCAGATCAAGAGCCACCTCCGTCCCAATGCAGACCCACCTAATCCTAAACAATGAAATAAATAATCTCTTTACCTCGAGGTGGTGTGGCCTCTACTGCGAGTTCTTACAAGAACTGAAGATTATTTTGCAAGCACTTCTGCTTAAATACTCTCCTCCATTGATAAATGTACCAAACCAAATTTCAATTCTGTTGAAAAATATAGGTACTTAATTCTAAAATAGTATTTTAAATAATATTTTATTCGACATATTGGAAATCACAAACAATATTCTACCAATTGTATTATTTTATTCCAAATCACCAACAATATTGTCAAATTGTATTGTTTAAAAAAGTATTGAAAATCCCGCAGCGTACTTTCCTGCGGGAATTTGTTGTATTTGTAATCTGCGGGATTTCGTGCTGCGGGATTATGTGCTGCGGGATTTCGTAACGATCCCGTCCTGATCAGATACGTCATTGCTTTCACCACACGCCTTCTTATGGCATATCCCATGTCTGAAATGAAAAAGTTTACGTAGACAAATTTCCAATTTGTTCACTGGTATCACTGGGTGATTTTTTAGCTGGTTTGGTTTTGGCAACACTGGTTTTGACAGCTGACGTGTGTTTAGTACCTTGTGTCACTGTCAAACAGCTTCAATTTGGTTTGCAATTTAACCATGGATCGTCTTACAAATGAACAACGCTTGCAAATCCTTGAATTTTACTATCAAAATTCGTGCTCGGTTCGAAATGTTCATCGCGCGCTGCTTCCATTTTATGATCGGCATTCTCGACCTTCTGAGCAGTCTATTCGGAAGATTGTGACCAAATTTCGCACCAAATTTACTTTGTTGGACATCAAACCACCAACACGTTTACGTACTGTGCGTAGTGAAGAAAATATTGCGGCCGTATCAGCTAGTGTGACAGAAGACCGCGAAATGTCGATTCGGCGCCGTTCCCAGCAGTTAGGCCTTTGTTACAGCACTACGTGGAAAATTTTGCGGAAGGATTTGGGCGTAAAGCCTTTTAAGATACAGCTGGTGCAAGAACTAAAGCCAGCCGACCTACCACAACGCCGAATTTTTGGTGAATGGGCTCTTGGAAAGCTGGCCGAGGATCCGCTTTTTTATCGAAAAATTGTGTTCAGCGATGAGGCTCATTTTTGGTTGAAGTGGTACGTAAATAAGCAAAATTGCCGCATTTGGAGTGAAGATCAGCCAGAAGCTTTGCAACAGCTACCAATGCATCCCGAAAAAGCCACTGTTTGGTGCGGTTTATGGGCCGGCGGCATTATTGGGCCATATTGGGCGAATCGCAGCGTTACTGTCAATGGTGAACGCTACCGAGCGATGATAACAAACTTTTTTTTGCCCGAAATGGAAGTTCTTGACTTGCATGATATGTGGTTTCAACAAGACGGTGCCACATGCCACACAGCACGCGAAACAATGGCGCAATTGCGAGGCGAGTTTGGTGAACAGTTAATTTCACGTTTCGGGCCGGTCAATTGGCCGCCTAGATCGTGCGATTTGACACCATTAGATTATTTTTTGTGGGGGTATGTCAAGGCTAATGTCTATAGGGACAAGCCCGCTTCGATTGACGCACTGGAAGCCAACATCCATGCATTCATTCGTGAGATACCGGCCGATATGTGTGAAAGAGTATGCCAAAATTGGACTCAGCGGATGGGCTACCTGAGACGCAGCCGCGGTCAACATTTGCATGAAATTATCTTTAAACATTAAATTGCAAGGTTCAAACTATCGATTCAAATAAATATTTCATTCATTTTTTCGAATTTTTTGTGTTTTTTTTTTTTTAAAAAGTTCTAAGCCTCTTAAAAAATCACCTATTACCTTTCTTTTCCAATTATCAAGCCAACCAGTACTTGCTTTAAAATCTGGTAAATTTAGTCGCCTTTCAAATTCCAGAACCTTTTCCTTTATAAATCCTCCAAATAGGTATAGGCATGTTCTGATGTCTAGCCGCTGTAAACCAATCAATACAGCCCTATCAGCACTTTCAAAAACTGGTTTCTTAATTCTTTTGCTTCCACCTAATGATGGTGGATACCGTATTGGGTGGTACTCCATACATACCTTTATTTTTTGAAGCGCGTGAATTTTTAGGGGGCCAGCTTCTATGACTTTTAAGTAAATATGATCGCGCATGTCAAAACGTTACATCACACAAATATAATTTGTTTGATTTAGTAAGTTATTCAGACTACAAGGAATTCATTACATCTTTCGATTTATAAGACCAAACCCTGAGAACTCAAACCAAAACAATAGTAAATACGTCAATCTTCATAATACTCGTTTGATTAGAATGCAACAATTTACTATTACTTTGCTTTGAAAAATTCCATTTTGCAAATTTAAGCTTGAAGTTACCTTGAGGGAATCGTAAATATGTACATATATTATATATGGCATTTAGTGAATTAAACCCCCCAAAAAAAAAATAAACATATTTGCAAAGCAGTCTGGCCATCAAAATAACATCTGAAGTACTATGATAAACAATTATGTAAATTTTCTCTAAGACTCCCATGTTTTCGAACTTATACTGAAAAGCATCACATCAGGTAGGTACCTATATCTGTTTCTGTAGAAGGTGGTAGGTTTATTTGTTTCCTTGTGGCTTCTGCTAACTTAAACTGCTGTAGGAATTATTCAAAATTCTCTCAGTCAGAACATCCGTTAAGCCTTATGCTCTCCACTTCCGTTCACGTTGCTTGATTATTTCTCTTTGATTGTGTATCGGTGTGCACATACAGTACACTGACGTTGTTAAACGTAACTGCACAGCCCAAAGGCATCCTTCGATCCAAAGTCCTTCCACATGAACTGCAACAAATACGTACAACAAACCACAGGAAACAACTAACAGCATTCCAGTTCATATTCTCTCTCTCTCTATCTCTGTCGCTCTTGTGAACAAAGGCATTCCTTATTTCCTACCGAACAAGCAATTCCTTTCGAATTCACTGAATAAATTTACAATCTTCATCTAAATCCTAAAAACCAAAGTTTGGTTATGTGGACTGCAATAATAAAAATAAAAGAAAACAGAAAACCGAGGGAGAAAAAAATTATCAAAATCGATTTCGCCAGACGTGACATCAAATATTGACCACTTCCTGCAGATCCTCCTCCCTTCAATGACTAATTGCTCCCTCCCCCCCGACACACACCATAAAAGCCAATTAATATGCACACATGAATCGGAACGTAAAAGAAAATCGAATAAATCGAAGAAAATAACTCGCAAAAGACTCAATTAAGATAGACTTCGAAAACAAATTCGATATCCAATTTTCTCCATACAGACGATTGGGCGTGGCCATTCTAGTTAAACCAAGAACATCAGCACAGTTGACTTTTTATTTCTTATCCAAAATCGTCAAACAAAACCCCAAGCCTTTCAAGAGGAAATTCCCAAAAAATAGACGAACAAAAAAAAAAAGAAAAAAAATATCTTGGAACATTCTAGCACGCATATACACTCTCAATACTTCCAAACTATACCAAACTCTAAAGCGGGTAGTTTAAGGCGTTCATTTAGCAAGCCCTCCAACATTATTCCTTAACCAAACTGTCCCATGTGCGGTGATGGCATATAACATCGAATTCCTATTCCTATAGTTTTTCCTTCATGTTCTCTTTCGTGATGGTGGTCTTGGTCTGTTTTCGTGTTAGCGTTATATTGGAACTGAGCGGTATTTATTTACGATGTACAAGTACATATATAACAAGTCGTGCAGCAGTTTTTTTTTTGGAGAATTGGAGAATCTATGGCATGTTGCGCTTTCCCTTTTCGTTCGCCAAAAGGGTTCAATTTGGAAATGACGATTAGACAAAGGACAAAGGACGTTATTCTCACTTCCGCAACTATTGCATTGAACTAAGTTGGATATAGACAGTTTGTATTTTAACAGGGACGGATTAGATTTACTGATGGGGACAAAATCAACTGGGAAATGTTTTACCAACATCATTGAAAGGCTTATGTTCTGTCGAATAAGTAGGTAGTTATGTTGAACTTAAATATTTAAATATTGTTTCAAAAAAAGGGCCTAATTAGAACAACTTCAAAATTATAATGATCTAAGAGAACTCTAAGGTCTCTGTCACCCACTATACGCAACTTTAACTTGCTCACCCCAGCAACTTTTAGTTGCTTCCGATTCAATTACATTATTGGCTTATAGGGCCCACTTATAGCACCCACAGGGAAACTTTAAGTTGCTTGCCCGCAACACCGAGCAACTTTATGTTGTTGGCTCCGAGAAAACTTCCAGCAACATTAGAGCAACTTCCATTTGACGTTTCTGCTTTCAGTCCATTGAAATTTTACATTGATTTTGCATTTTAGACAGGTCAAGAGTCACAAATGTAAGTTTCACATTAATTCTCAAAAGTTGTTCAGATGTTCCTCGGGCAAGCAACTTTAGTTGGTCGGAGTTGTCGGCAACACCGAGCAACAAAAAGTTGCCAGCAACCAACTTTCAATACAATTTATTTCTTCGGTTGGCTGCCCTTGATTTACATTTCCCTTGAAAATCTCTAGGGACATCACTTAAATGTATGTATATGTAAAATTCTAGCTTATGGTTGGCTCTTCAAGTGTTTTTTGAGAATTTAAAAGATATCGATTTAGGACTTTTTCCGTTACGGACATTTTTTGATACTCACCGAGCACCGACTTTGATTAGACATTTTTTTAGTGATTTCGACTGAGCTTTTAGCCTTTGAACTCTATTTACTCTTGGAGATAATAATTCTTGATCGACTAACAACTCTTTGTTTGGGTATTTATTCATATGATATATTGTATAGCTCTTTGGTATGTTTTAGACTTTCAATACTGTCAAATAGACTGGATCTCAAAACTCGTCAAATAACTACATAACTAGCGTGAGCTACTGATTGTTCAGTTGCATTGGATATTAGATAGCCACTTGTGATTGTGGAGTGTAAAAGTGCAGTATTTAATTTTGTCTATGAGTCAGAATACATATTTTGACAGACAATGGTGCTCTTATACAGACTTTTCAACAACTCAATAAGGTGATTTAATACATACACTCTTCCAAATGCTATGATTGCATATCATTGCCTTGGACTAGAGCTGTGTAAATCGTTCATTTCAAATGATCGAATCGTTCAAGAATCGATTACCAAAATGATTCGATCATTTTAATCAATCGATCATTTTCATTCCACTCAATTCATTATTTTATAATGTTCCGATTCGATTTTTGATGTGTTAACATCTATATGTCGGCGGTAGAGTGAAATAAAAACGTGGAATTTCTTCTGTGCGACGTTACGATGTACAAAGTTACGTAGCGCGTATTCTCGGAAATGAATTGACATTTGGACACCTGTCAAATTAAAAGTGTTCTAAAGGACCTAGAGAACTGGCGTGACTTCAGGTAATTTCCACCTCCTTAATTGACGTACTCCGTTTTTTTTCCGCTGTAATAAAAATTTAAGTATATTTTGACACTTGTCAAACTGAGTGTTCTAGTGGTCCCAGAACGTCGGCCGTGAGACAAGGGTTATACCCACCTCCTAAATCGATTTGCGTACTCCGTTTTTCGATCCGCCGTACCAAAAATGTTGGCATATTTTGACACCTGTCAAACTAAGACAATTTTTTTATTTCGGTTTCGATGAAATTCAATCTCCGAAGTTAACGAATACTGTACCGATTTGATCGACCCCATTCTGACCCATATTACTTTTCTCCGATAAAATATATTAATAATTCAAAAGATATTGATATCGAAAATCGAGATTCATTGAAATGATTGCAATTGGGTTTGAAAATCGAGAATAATCGAAATGATTGGATCGATTGAAACGAAAATTTGTGATTTCAATCATCAATACTTTTCGATGATCGGGTCAAAAAAATCGAATCGTTCCTGATTGACACAGCCCTACCTTGGACTATAAAGAACGCCAGTGACTGTTATATAGTATACAATGGGGCCACACATGTCAGGGGTTGGCAACACTCTCAATACCATGTTTACTAGTTTACTATCGCTCGCCGTCAGTCCGTACTCACAGAAAGTGGATCTAATCGTCGGCGTCTTCGAGTCAAGTAGGCCAATCTTATTGGAATTCATAACTTCCATGATTAAAAATTATGCACTTTTGCTACCAGTAACCTTGTCGTCTCATAAAAGGGATACGTTGTGTCAAATTCGATAGTTCCAATTTTTCGCTGAGATTTTGTATTGTACCTTGTATTTCCTTATTAGAGAATAAATTTTGCTTATTTTTGCTTCGGAAATAAAATGCACGATATAAATATTATTATAAATTATTATATTTTAATATTTTTGAGATTCAAAAAATCGGTTAAGCTGTTAACGTGAAAATCGAAATTAAAAAAGCGTTTCTATGGCAGTTACCTACTGGTATAACAGTTTATTTGAAATTTTCTTTTGCATCTAAATGCAGACGCAGAGCATACGTAAAATTATAGTACATACACCATTTTCTATCAAAATCGTTAAAACCATTTCCGAGATAAATAACCTCTTTCATAAAGGTTGGATCTTTTTCGAAAAGTACTGTTATTTTTGGAGCTAACAAAAATTCAATTTTCAACCTTAAGTTCAAAATTACAAGAAAATCGCTTCAGTTGACTCAGGGTGAAGGTGTGAAGGTCAAGGTACAGACACACAGAGGAAATGGCGAGATCAATTTTTTTCGACTTCTCTATTATCGTAATGTCAGGTTTTATAAAATGAATCCGCAGTTCAATCTTTTACGAAACCTAAAAATGGCCTATTTCAAGTAAAAATTATAAACAATTTAGTTAAAATTTTTAAAAATCTTTGAATTCGTGCGCCATAAATTATATAGACAAATTTTTTTTTTCGACAAAAAGTTGTATGATTTAAATTGTCAAATTGTGGTTACAATATTGAAAAGTGACCAGTGTGACCATACTCTCCTATCCGAATTTAGCAGCATTTTGTTGTGTATGTAAGTATTTTTATAAAATGAAAACAGAATTTTCTTTTGCGACCTTTAGTCCAAATGCGTTTCGCCAGGTAAGACAGTTGGATTCATCAGCTAAATGTTGCCGTACCCTTTCAAGACGCAATATTTAAGTCGCTGGTTATCGACACAATTTAATTAAGCAGCAGTGATACGATGTAAACTATATTTTTCTATGGGAATTTGCTTAAATTCAGACACCTAGAAATGATATTGCCCGTGGTCCGGCTTTTCATTACATTCCATTACTATTCTTGCATTTCTTCTGTTGCATTTCTATTATTTTCGTTTTTCTTCTTCTTCTTCGTATAAAATGAAATCCCTTAAACCAAATTTTTCCTTACTAGCATATCCAGGGCCCTATGTAGTGTCTACACTTTACTATTACTATTAATTTCCAATCTAAGTAATTATTTCCTAGGCAATACTTTATTCTGTCAGATTGTATAAAATATTTTGATCATTAATAAATTAGATTTCAAACTTAAAGGTTGTTCAAATAAATATAATTAAACCTGTATACTACATTTTTGGCGACGAGGAAGAAAAATTTAAAAAACAAACTCAAGATAAGAAAAACTCAAAAAGAAATTTTCAAGAAAAGAAAATAAACTATATTCATCTTTAAATAGAAAGAAAAGTAAGTTACGATTTGAAAAGAAAATTTTGTTTTCAGTTAAGGAAAAAGATTTATGGATTAAAATTTTTTTTTATTCGTGTTGATTAAATTCGTATTGATTAAATTCGTATTGATTAAATTAGTAATGATTAAATTCATGTGCATTGATTAAATTCGTATTGATTAAATTCGTATATATTGATTAAATTATTATTGATCGAATTCCTATTGGTTTAATTCATTTTGATTACAATAAAATTTGATTTGATTGACAGGAATCAATCTGAAGAAATGGAAAATATACCCAAATTGGGAAAATTTGATTGTTTCGGCGATTCTCAATCATTGGGAGTAAGTTGAGCAAAATGGAAACGGTCTTTTGAAATATATCTTGATATTTCTGGAGCCACTGAACCTCCTAAAAAGAGGGCAACTCTTCTTCATTGTGGAGGGCAAGATTTACAAGACATTTATTACAATTTGCCAGGAGCAAATGTTGATCCAACCTTAGAAGCTAACAAGAACACTGATGTCTACGATGTTTGTGTTAAGAAACTGGATGAGTATTTCAATCCGCGACAGAATAAAACATTTGAAAGACATGTTTTTAGACAAATGTTTCAAGGAAAAGATGAAAAATTTGAAGCTTTTATTATTCGCTTAAGACGTCAAGCATCTAATTGTAAATTTGAAAACCCAGATGAACACATCAAAGACCAAGTGGTTGAGAAATGTTTTTCTGAAAAGCTTAGACGGAAAATATTAGAGATGGATGATACTAAGTGTTTGAATGATGTTATTTTTCTGGCGAATTCGTTAGAGACGGTTAATACCCAAATGGAAAATTTTAACAGCAAACAGAATAATAACACCATGGAGATAAATAAAATTTTTAAATTTCCTTCTCGAAAATTTGAGTGCTTTCGATGTGGTTCGAAAGAACATTTAGCTCAAGACTCAAAATGTCCTGCAAAAATGAAGAACTGCCGCAAATGCGGATTAAGAGGTCATTTGGAATCCAAATGTCACACTAAATCAAAGCAAGACTTTCCTGACAGCGCAATACAACATAAAAGGTTCAAAAAAAATCAATACGGTCTGTTGACGAGGTAAAAAACGAAGAATTTATTTTTCATTTCTCAAACCAAAA
The DNA here is from genome assembly GCA_932273885.2 of Leucozona laternaria. NCBI lineage: Eukaryota > Metazoa > Arthropoda > Insecta > Diptera > Syrphidae > Leucozona > Leucozona laternaria. Next base: position 195,613,112 of record OW026366.1, on the reverse strand, counting down.
GGAAGACGAAGTCACTTGTTTGATTGGAGGGATTTCCATTCAAATGATAATTGACTCTGACAGTGCATCAAACATTATTTCTGAGAGATCTTGGGTGGAAATGAAACGGAAAGGAGTTTTGGTTAGAAACCAAATCAAGAAGCCAAAGAAAACGTTTTTAGCCTACGGGTCCAAGAAACCACTTGACGTTCTAGGATCTTTCGAGGCCGATATCCAGGTAGGAAATAAAAGTCATAGTGCTATTTTTTATGTTGTGAAAAATGGCCAAAAGTGTTTATTGGGAAAAGAAACCGCTGAAGAAATTGGAGTTCTGAAAATAGATTTAACACATTTAAATTCAATTGAGAAAAGCACATTTCCCAAAATAAAAGATTTGATAGTAGAGATTCCGATCGACAAATCAATTCGTCCTGTAATACAGCCATGTCGAAAGCTACCAATACCTTTAAAGGAAAAAATAAAAACTAAATTGAATGAACTACTCGAATTAGATATAATTGAACCGGTAGATGGGCATTCACCATGGATATCTCCAATAGTTCCTATTTTGAAAAAAGATGGTGATCTTCGTTTATGCGTAGTTATGAGAAGAGCCAACGCAGCGATATTAAGAGAAAACTATCCACTACCTACGATGAATATTATCCTGCCTAAGCTTCGAATGTCTTCAAAATTTTCTCGGTTGGATATAAAGAATGCTTTTCATCAAGTGGAAATTTGTTCTAGTTCACGGTACATAACTACATTTATAACTAACAGCGGATTGTTCAGGTATAAAAGGCTTATGTTCGCAATGAATTGCGCTCCAGAAATTTTTCAAAAAATAATAGAGAGAATCTTATCTAAATGTGAAGGTAATAATGCTTATGTTATGCAATGATATAATTTATAATAAATAACTTATTAAAATTTTAAGGTGTAGTTAACTATATTGATGATATAATTGTTTTTGGTCAAAATGAAATAGAACATAACACTCGTTTAAAAAAACTTTTGGATGTTATCAGAGAAAATAATATTTTACTTAATGATGCTAAGTGCATTTACAACGTTAACCAAATAGAATTTTTAGGTCATGTTCTTTCCGCAAAAGGCATAAAACCATTACCTTCAAAGATAGATGCTGTTAAGAAATTTCGAGAACCTAAGACTGTTGAAGAGCTAGAAAGTTTCTTAGGACTCATAAACTATGTTGGGAAATTTATAGCAAACCTGGGAACATTAACAGATCCATTACGTGACACTTTAAAAATTCAGACTCATAGTCGCAAATCAGAAATCTACTTTAAAGAAAAAGAACGGCATTCATTTCAGAATTGAAAAATGTTCTACAAAATGATAAGTATTTAGGTTACTACGACCCTTTTGACAGAACCCAATTGATTGTGGATGCAAGCCCAGTGGCATTAGGCGCGGTTTTGATACAGTTTAATAAAGATATGAAGCCTCGAATAATTGCATATGGAAACAAATGTTTATCAGAATGTGAGAAAAGATACTGTCAGACAGAAAAAGAGGCTTTAGCATTAGTTTGGGGAGTGGAACACTTTCATATATATTTGTATGGATTAGACTTTGAACTTGTGACCGATCACAAACCTTTAGAAACAATTTTTGGTCCAAAGTCTAAGCCATGTGCACGAATTGAGAGATGGGTTCTTCGATTGCAATCATACAGATACAAGATAATATATAAACCCGGCAAATCGAACATTGCTGATCCACTTTCCAGTCTTTGCGTCGCTGATCCTACTAATAATAATAATTTTGATTCCGAAGAACATGTTCATCATATTGCCGGTAATAGCGTTCCAAAAGCTTTCACTTTAAATGAAATTGACAAGATTTCTGCAAATGATCAAGAAATTCTTAGTGTTAAAAAGGGGATCTATGAGCAAAATTGGAACAAAGATGTACTCATCTCCAAAGTGTTTGAAAATGAACTCTGTTTTTATGGAAACATACTGCTACGACAAAACAAAATTGTACTTCCACAAAAGCTTCGTAAAATCGTGATTGAATTCGCTCATTAAGGACATCCAGGAATAGTTGGAACAAAAAGGCGGTTGCGAACTAAAGACTGGTGGCCAAAAATTGACCAAGATGCCGAAAATATTGTAAAAAACTGCAAGGGTTATCTCCTGGTTTCTGCGCCAACTGATCCTGAACCGATGAAACGACGAACAATTCCAACAGCTCCATGGATAGACGTTGCAATTGATTTGATGGGGCCACTTCCAAGTGAGGAACATCTATTTGTTGTCATAGACTACTTCGGCCGTTATAAGGAAGTCGTTATTTTAAAAAACATAACTTCAACATCAATTATAAGTTCTTTAAGAAAAATGTTTACTAGATTAGGATATCCCCAATCAATAACTGCAGATAATGGAAAACAATTCTCTAGTAAAGAATTCAAAGGGTTTTGCGAAGTATTCAACATAAAACTATATAATACAATCCCATATTGGCCGCAGCAAAACGGTGAAGTTGAACGACAAAATCGAGACATACTTAAAAGAATAAAAATTAGCCAGGCTACAGGCTCAAATTGGAAAGAAGATTTTCTAGACTATTTGCTTATGTATCACAATACTCCACATACAACTACAGGAAAGGCTCCGGCTGAACTATTCTACGGAAGGCTTCTCAAGGATAAAATTCCATCAATTACCATCAATCAAGATCAAGGCCTCAATCAAGAAATTATGGACAAGGATGCAATTGAAAAGGAAAAGGGGAAAGTGTATGCTGACAAAAAACGACGAGCTGCTCAAAGTGAACTTACTATTGGTGACCAAGTGTTGGTCAAGAAACTTCGAAAAGAAAATAAGTTGGATACCAATTTTAGTGAAATACCGCACGAAGTTATCAAAAACAAGGGAGGCGATGTTTTAGTGAAGAATTCTACAACTGGCAAAATAACAAGACGAAATGTTGTTCATTTAAAGAAAGTTAATCATGATTGGGCAGTTCAACCTAAAGACAAATATTCGTCGGATGAATTAGACTAAATTGCATTTAATTTTATTATATTTTGAGTTTCGTTTTATTTTATTTAATTTCATTTATTTGCTTAAAAAAAAGGAGAGAATGTAGTGTCTACACTTTACTATTACTATTAATTTCCAATCTAAGTAATTATTTCCTAGGCAATACTTTATTCTGTCAGATTGTATAAAATATTTTGATCATTAATAAATTAGATTTCAAACTGAAAGGTTGTTCAAATAAATATAATTAAACCTGTATGCTACACCCTATATCATAATTATTGACAGGATATACAATTCTACAAATTTGGAAAATGTTTGAAAGGTGACATAATTTTCAGATAAATACAATCACATTTTGTCATGACGATTTTTTCATTTTCAGATTATGACAAATTTGTCATTGAAAAATATCCATAGTCTAATAGGAACTCAGTTCAGTTTCATATTAAGAGCGAACTGAGTTTCAAAAGTATTTACTTCCGATAATTGAACAACGAATTTTAAACTTAACTTGTCATTCATTAACGGGTCATTCATTTCGTGGTTTGGAATTTGACACCTGTCAAACTCAGCTGTCATTTGAAGTGTCATAATCTTAGTTGAATGTTTCTTAAAATTATTAAAACTTACTACAAAAGTAATGATTCAAGCGTAGCCACTTTATGCACACTACTCGATGATTATGGTCGTCGCAATTGACCGACTACGCAAGCAAAAATATAATAGACCTTAAAGGCAAAAATGTTTATATTAGTGATTTATTTAAAATACATAAATGACAAATAGGGTTAAGTCTTTAAAAAATGCAGGAAACTTTAAGATTACATTTCAAAAACTGATATCTACTTTTACATTGAACTCTAGGTATAGTTGTTATTCCCTCGACAACAGTTGTTTCTTGTTTTGGCAACAATCCACAAATTTGGTTTAACGAAACAATATTTTTGTTACTTTCGGTAATTTGAAACATTGTTTTCGATGAACCCATACTTATGGTGCCGAGCACTTGAATATTATCTTCCTCCTCGAGCAGTGGCGATTTCTGGTCTTCAGTTCTGGGTTGGCTACAAAATATCCTTTGATTTAATTTTCATTTTTTTTTTATTAAAAACTTATTTTTCTATACATAAAATCAAGTCGTCGCTCTATTTTGAAAATTTTTTCGAGAACTTATTCATAAAAACTGTCACATTTTCTTATCTCTGACAACATTTCTTTTCCTATTGAGATAAGAGATAAATTGCTCAATCTTTGCTGGCCTTGCGTATACTTCTAAGATAAGTCTTAATTCTTTTCAACGGAGAAAAAGTACGCTCAACTGAAGCGGTTGTAGCTGGGATGGTACAGATTAGTTTTGAAAGTGCATAAACTTGTTCAAAACTTCCAGAAATATTTTTAGACTCCAACCAGAGAGCAACGTCATATGGAGTCAAAGTTTTCGCTGTTTTTGATGTTTTTTCCTGCAGCTTAATTTCGTTAGTGTTGGCATATAACACGATCAATCTGAACTCAAATATTTCAGGTTAGTATTCAATCAGTTGTTTTATCAAATCATCAGGAAAATTTTGTTTTTGGCGATATTCTAATATTTTTATGCCGTTCAACACGTCATGGAATTTTTGAATTTGACCAGCACAAAAAACTATGTCTAGATTTGAATTCTGCAACACGTTAAAAATAATATCGGAATGAGAGTAAAGTTTTGAAAAAACATTCAATAAGAAAACAGTTTCAAATTTGTTCATGAATTTTATATATTTTATATATCCGAAAGCAGCCATTTTGTCATTTGGTTAACAAGTGTTTTTCTCATCTTCATATGTATTGTAAAAATATTCTAAGATATTTTGCCTATAAGTATGCACGACGTTGACAAGTCTAAAGCTAAAACACCACCTGGTTGTGGCTAAAGAAGGAATTTTCCTTTTTAAAAATTCTTTGAGTGCAAATGTTCTTTTTGAGGAATGGGAATGGGATGCAAAAGTTGCAATCCCATTAAGGGTGCTAAAGAATATTCTACATTCCCTTATGTTGTTTAAGCCTAGCAGCATAGCAGTGAACAAATAAAGCCCTTGGACAAATTTCTTTGACCTTAACTTGAAGTCCATTTATGCCCACTCATTACTGACGCCCCATCATATGTCGGGCTACTAACTTATTTTTGATGTCGTACTTTTCAAGAAGGATTTTTACCAATCTAATAAATCATCCGCAATTCGTCCAGTGCTGGCATCAATAAAGTCAACAAAAACTTCATTAATTTTGCCATTTACGAAATACCGAAAAACCACAGACAATTGTGACTTCATTTGGATGTCAGATGTCTCGTCGAGCATTATGGAGACAAATGTAGCTTGTTTTAATTGTTTGGAAATATTTGAGCTGAGTACCTCTCCAATCGCTTTGATTAAATCATTCTGGATCGCCATTGATGTTCCTTTGAAACCTGTAGCAGTTTCAAAGTGTTGAGCTATGATAGGGTCGTAACGTTTCAACAGGTTCAGAATTTCAACATAGTTTCCTTGATTTAAAGAAGAGCTACTATCGTCGTGCCTTCTAAATGGTAGCTCTTGGTTTGCAAGAAAACAAGTGATGTCAATTAGACGCTTCAGAACATCAAGATTTTTCTTAACTTGAAGATTATGTTGGCTGTTTAAGTTTCTAACCTGAGAGCTAAGAGCTTCATCAATCCTGCTTTCACCAAAACTCGCTATAGCTTAAGCACACATTCCAAATGGGAGTTTTTCAATTTGTGCTTTTTTTTTTAAGTGATTGCAAGGTGTTGAGATTTCTCAAACCTGTTGTGCTCCACACAGAATTAATCCGAGAGAAAAGTAGACAAGCCCAACAGAATAGTGCCATATTTTATTTTCACACCCTGCTAATCACGGATAAAGTGAATATTGAGTACCATTAAAACTTCGTATATATTCTCTTTTAGAATCTTTATGTGTTGATTTTAAATTGCCCAATTCAGGACAAGGACGCCCATTTTTAATTAACAATAATTTTTCGGAAAAAGTTCTCATCGAAAATGATTTTTCTAATAGTTCTTCCTTCTATTACAGATTTGGTTTTGTTGTTAGTTGAAGCTAAATCCATTTTTTTATATACTTCCTATAGAAATGATTTAGATATTTAAAAAAAGTTGACGATAACTAATTTAAAAGAATCTTTAAAATCCAAATTTTAAATTTAATTACCAAATTTAGGTTTTTTTTGCCCTTTTGACACATTATTAAGAACTTTTGAACAACAAACTATCAAAATAATTGAAAAAAAATCAAGCTAGGTACCTTTTTTTGTTATTCAATGCTTGTAAATACTAACAAATGTACCACTCGTTATTATTATAATTATTATTTTAATTTAGAATAAGGTTTAGTTCAAACAAAAGCAATTAAAAGGTTTCTTTAATTAATTTCGCCACAAAAAGAAAACTTAAAGTCTTGAAAAATTCAATTTTTAAACATCGCGACAAACGACCGGGCACATATAGTTTTATTCTCGCAATTTTATTTGTGCCAACTTCTTGTTTATTTTCCAAACAAACCATATCCCAATCCCACTGAAACTGTCTGGCTGCAAACGACGAAGCACACACATTTTTTCGCATTTTTGTACCCAGGTTGGCTCTTTTTTTTCAGAGCCAATTCTTGTGAATATTTTTTCGGTCTGTTCTTCTGATAGAATGAGACAGCACATCGGGAATAATAGTGTAGTTTGTATGAGATCTGTTGGCGCAAATTTTGTAGCCAACCTAGGACCGAAATTGAAATCAAAATAATATTGAGCGAGATAGTTTGCATGGGATTAATAAAGCACGTAAGGGTTGCTGTAAATGGTTCGATTAAACGCATTGAGATGTTATGTTTTTTGTATTTTAAAGAATATTATGTATCCAGGACCCATGTTCTGTAACTCTCTCATCGATAAAATCAGTCGAGAAACGATGGAAAATGGAACAAAATTCATATGATTTGTTTCAATTTTCACCGTTTCTCGACTGCTTTTAACCATGCGAGAGTTACAGAACATGGGTCCAGGGTTTTGATATAAACAAATTTATTTGTAGAACGTATATTTTGGCTGAAATTTTAGGGTTGGCGCAGCCAATTTCGCCAACTGAGAGGAATCGCCACTGTCCTCCAGGTCTTTTGAAACAATACAAACGTACTTATACGTAGAAGCAAGCCGTTTTCCACCCTTGAAGTTCACAGAGAAAAAAATTCAAGCTGTTGATTCGATCAATGTCCAGTCCACGCATTCAATTTTCTCTGCTTCTTATATGGCTAGAGTGGCCATCGTAGAAAAGAGTAGCAGTTTGGTCTAATTGACGTTTTACGTTATGAACTTTTTGCACGAGAGGAATGAATCCTTTTCAAATCCAATGGAAAAACTGATGCACTTCCATCCAGCCTTCCTTTGAAGTAGCATAAAGAGTTCCTTGGAAGGAATCTGTTGAGGTCCATCGTGCTTGAACAGCCCCGCTTTTGAAAATAATTAACGATGGTAGATCAGCAGGCGATGATAGTTTATTTCGACTAACAGGTGCTCAAGCTAAGACTGTTGTTGACTCTCTGAAAGAACCACCAGAAACCCGGCTAAAGGATACACTTTTTTCTCCCTGCTCTGAGGCGAAACCACTTTCATCTGCGTTTAGAACAAAAGCTGCATTGTCGGGGCCTACATAACAAGACAAAGTCGAATATGATGTTAGCTTTTCGAGCATCTTGACGTGTTATTTGTAAGTCCCCTGGTTTTTTTAGTGAAAATGACAGTGCAGGTATTCTGCTTTGAGATATAAAGGCAGTAGGATTCGGTTATAATGGGTGGTTTTTTAAGAGGTTTAGAACTTTTAAAAAAAAAAAAAACACAAAAAATTCGAAAAAATGAATGAAATATTTATTTGAATCGATAGTTTGAACTTTGCAATTTAATGTTTAAAGATAATTTCATGCAAATGTTGACCGTGGCTGCGTCTCAGGTAGCCCATCCGCTGAGTCCAATTTTGGCATACTCTTTCACACATATCGGCCGGTATCTCACGAATGAATGCATGGATGTTGGCTTCCAGTGCGTCAATCGAAGCGGGCTTGTCCCTATAGACATTAGCCTTGACATACCCCCACAAAAAATAATCTAATGGTGTCAAATCGCACGATCTAGGCGGCCAATTGACCGGCCCGAAACGTGATATTAACTGTTCACCAAACTCGCCTCGCAATTGCGCCATTGTTTCGCGTGCTGTGTGGCATGTGGCACCGTCTTGTTGAAACCACATATCATGCAAGTCAAGAACTTCCATTTCGGGCAAAAAAAAGTTTGTTATCATCGCTCGGTAGCGATTCGCATCATCTTTGAAGAAATATGGCCCAATAATGCCGCCGGCCCATAAACCGCACCAAACAGTGGCTTTTTCGGGATGCATTGGTAGCTGTTGCAATGCTTCTGGCTGATCTTCACTCCAAATGCGGCAATTTTGCTTATTTACGTACCCATTCAACCAAAAATGAGCCTCATCGCTGAACACAAGCAGCGCGCGATGAACATTTCGAACCGAGCACGAATTTTGATAGTAAAATTCAATAATTTGCAAGCGTTGTTCATTTGTAAGACGATCCATGGTTAAATTGCAAACCAAACTGAAGCTGTTTGACAATGACACAAGGTACTAAACACACGTCAGCTGTCAAAACCAGTGTTGCCAAAACCAAACCAGCCAAAAAATCACCCGTTAAATAACCGACATCGACATGGGAACACCGTTTACACTTCAGCGGCTTGTGAATAAGTTTTCTTTTTGTTGCACACGTATTCTTTTGCATTCTAGATATCTTTTGACACGACATCTTTTTAAAAAATGTTTACTTTTACCCGATTTCAGTGTTTACATTTACCCATGGTATGAAAAAAGGGGTAATTGTAAACAGCGAATAACTTTCTTTGATCACCCTTATTTGTATTTAAACAATTTTTGTAAGCAACAATGAAAAGCTTAAAAACCCCAGAAAAATTAATCCCTCAAGCCAACGAACAAAATGAAAATAACTCTGACAGATTTATGCCTTTCGCAAGTCAGCATACTGAAAATATAATTGGTTTTCAAACAATGTTATGGAATGCTTCATAGAATAAACGGTTTTTTGAGAATAAAGCTTGTTTACAACTACCCCTGTTCACAATTGCCCATTGGCCATGACCCTGGCAGGTCCTGTTATTATGTTACGTCTGCCTAATCTATAACCGAGTTTTGGTGAGAGTTGTATAGTATATCCCATCTCAGCAATAATTTTACATGCCAACAAAAACAAGAATCTCTTAAACCGAAATCCCTAAATTCAAAATACCGAATACCCAAAATATAGAAAGACCAAAATCCCAAAAACTCGAAATCCAGAAAACCCAAAATCCCGAAATCTAGAAAAAAACCAAAATCCCGAAGACCCAAAATCCCGAAAACCCAAAATCCGGAAAACTTTAAATCCAGAAAATAAAGGAGAATACTATAACAGAATTTCAAATGGTGGAGGGTCGTACTTTTGTTCTTCCTATTTAATAACCTTCCCCTTTTTGTAAAACTGGCAGAGTCAGACCTGTGACATTAATTGTTCAAAATGTCAAGGTGAACATTTAGCTATTAAACTTTTCTCACCCATCAATAGAAATGTGGGAAAACGCTGCGCTGCGCCACATTTGAGTGTAGGTTCTATTAGTAGCTATAAGTCGCACCCCCAACTGCGGCCCTGACTCGCATTGTTTCCATACCCGACCTCGATCTCTATCGAAACAGATAAAATTTCTTAAAAAAAATTAAAAACCATTGTGTTTCATTTCATTTGGATTTGCATGTGTATGCTCCTGTGCTCACTAGAGCCAGGACGAGGATGAACAGAGAAGAGAAACGAAATTGATTACAGTTCATTGGTGCATAAATATAGAAAATTGTAGCAGAGCTCCTCCGGGGAGGAGAAACGTGAACCTGAACACATTCGAATATGTATACTTTCGTATCGGTTGCTCATCTAAGTCGGCAGCATTGGTCGGATTGGTTCAAACAAAATGAAATGCCATTCTAACGATAAATAGTTCACTAGATGAATTTTTACCATCAAGTCAGCTGAAAGGACAATGGATGATGATCAAACAAGGACATCTCTTCTATCTATCTAATGTCTATTGTCTTACGAAATGATTATTTCTAGTTTTTACTTTCTCAACTCAAGCCCATATCTTTAGTCCCTGATGCTCTTCGAGTTCTTGTTCTTATTTCTCTGTGTGTGGGGAGTTTCTGGGTGTGGTTGTGTGTGTATGTGTCGGTAAAGTATCTTTCTTTTCTAATTTACTGGTGTGTAGCCTCTTTTCAAATAATTCTGACATCGACTAAGGATTAAGCCTACATTATGTCCTTGATGTCATTATTGATGCTTACCATGCCATGAACATCAAGTGATATTCTCCTCTTCAAAAAACAATGCATTTTCAATGCTGTGATGAACTTGGATGTAATTTTCGGATTTCAAAGGAGAAGATTTTGTTTAACAAAGTTTTAGTGTGGTCTCTCTTTATGGTCATATATATCTACTCGACTGTGTTTCTACATAAATATGTATGAGAATGGACAATTTTGCCCAAAATACAGTCGATTCACTCGAAGTCGAATTTTCACGGGATATCAAAATAAGTGCGAGTTATAGGGATATAAACCGAATGTGCAACAACCAGCCTGAATGTTTCTAATAAAAATGCTTGTTGATTCAAATGTATTCAATGGTCAAACAATAAAACCTACATTGGATTGGACCTGATCATATGACTTCGGTAGAGCAGTGCGTAGTACATATGTCTCTGAAGACGCTTGGGCTATGTTCAACTCCCAGCTGGGCAAACAGTTTTTAAATTAAAATTGAACGTAAAAGACTAAAGCTACGATTAGATGGTCAACAAAAATGGCCAACGCGTTGACTCTCTGACTTCAAAATGATGTCAAATTCCGTCCCAAATTTGTCTTGTTGAGTGATCGTCAACGCAGAATACTGTCCATGCGTTGACACTGACGTTGACATTGTTATTAATAACGCATTGTTCGTTCGTTGAACGTTTAATCACCCTGAGCAAATGTTTGTACACATTGACGCAAGGCTTTGACCATAGTCCCAACGTAGAAATAGCATACTTTTCTGCCACGTCAACGTAGTCTGCGTTGACTTCCGTGTGACATTGACGGATTAGCGTCATTTGTGTGAACGTCAATGAGTCATGCGTTGACATGGTCAACGTTGACGGTCTATTGGCAGTGTGTTTATGACTTTTTTGGTGACGTCAGAGCGTTAACCATTTACATTGACCGTCTAATCATAACTTAAGCGTCTGGTGATCGGCCTGTCAACCGTGAAATAGCTATTAACTCCAGACTATAATGACTTGGTAGTAGCTCACTCAAGTTTAAAAGAATTTATTGAATTTGTTACCTTACAAAAATTAAATAAAGAAATTAAAGGAATAAAAAGAAGCTTCTTGCTTTCGTGCTCATTGGTTCATTATTTACTAATCAAAATAGAGTTTAAGCAAAATTACTTTTAAAAATTGGTAATTTTTGATTGAGTCATCACAGTAGCCGCAGTGTTCGCCCGTTTTATGCATGCGATACCACAGAGAGAGTCAGAGTATGCGGGTATGTGTGTTTGATGTTTATATATAACAATAAGATATACAAGTTGCGAGAGGGTGATTTTTGTATTTTGGTTTCCGCAAAAGAAACAAATTTCGACTTAGAGGGATTGAAAATAGGCCAAGAATCAAAAAAATATATTCGAGTTAGAGATATTTTAACATAGAGGATGTTTTTTGTACGGAAAATCGATTGGAATGCCAAAATATGGCGATCAAATTCGAGTTCGAGAGGGAAATTCGACTTAAAGGAAATTCGACTTAGAGGGAGTAGACTGTAGACTGTATGTATATTTGTTGACGATAATGTCTTCGACGTTTGAGGGCTTTTAACTTTAGTAAATTTAAACGTTTCAATGCAGGCTTTTAAGGGTCTTGTCGATTTTATGATTTTAGGAAATAAAGATCTGTGTACAAAAAGGATTCAATAGGATTTTCAACATATTGGGTTTCTCATAAAATTTGTATTAAAGACAGATACTTTATTCATATCGAATTGAAGTCTCAGTTTTAGTATAAAAAGGGGGAAATTACTTTTGGCTTAAAGTTTATGTTAAAATTAAAATGACTGTAATGTCATTATAAATAATTTTAAAGAAAGTCTTTAAGCTTTTACTTAATACTTTTAATTAATACTTAACGTGTAAAACAAAATTCGAGGTTGTAATCGACAAGTCCAAAAAAAGTGGTTTCTTCATGCCGTCCGTCGGTCTGTGCGTCCGCTGCTATTTGAGCTAGAGCCTAAAGGGCTGGACCGATTTGCTTCAAAGGAGAATGCCCAAAAATCTATTGGCGAAAAACCAAAGCGGATCAAAATAAATCATATCTATGTGGATTGATAGGGCTTTAATTGTATTAGATAACAAATATGAAATTGCTTTCTTTAAAAATTCTTAACCACAATAGCAAGTGCATGTTTTTTAATATGCTTGCACGTTGACTTCGATCGTCTTTCAGTGGCGAACTTACCGTTCACGCTCATTTGCTGAATAAAAAAGAGGATTTAATTTTATTAAATTAATTGTATCTTAAGTAATAGTTATTCGATTTTTATGATTACAGTGTCATAAGAAAGGTTAAAAGACAAAAAAAAAAAAAAATTATACATAGTGTTCACATACAACAAAAAATTGTTGTAGCTGTAAGAACAATTGATTGGGCCTTACTAAGCAAATTACAAATTTAGTGTTAAGGTTAAAAGAAAATCTCCAGTTTAGTCGTTAGCAATATATCAAAATTTAATACATAGAATCCCATGTGAAAAATTCTTCACATATTCTAATTAAAATCGTAGAAATATAATTTTTTTATAATGTTTAGATACTAAAATCTGCTTTTGAATTGCTAAAATAAGATTTATTTGAGATAACAAGGTGGCCGCCACGAATTGAAATCTGATTGTTACGAATTTACGAAAAATTACGTTCCACATACGATCCACACTTCAACGAACAAATTGTTCACTCGCAACTAACCTCAAAATCCATCTTGTTTTTGTTTTCTTGGTGGTCATCATTCGCGAGAAATAAAAAAAAGCCATGTGAAAGAAATGTCAAAATGGACGAATATTCGTTCATTCATTGGTCGTTAGTTGCTCTCACGTGAATAGTCCTTTACTGTTTAACAATAGGAAACATAAAAAAAAAAAAAACAATTAAAAATACTCACACAAAATATGCCAGTTCACTAATTTTTATTTTAAATATGAAAAATATTAAAATAAAAAAATAAGAAATATGTTTCCTTGTTGAAAAATATGGTCTTATGAATTAAAAAAAAAAAAAAAACAATTGAAAAGTCACTACGACACTTCAAATCAATTGACGTACTATTAGTACTATAATTACGGTGACCATATTTTTCAATTCCAAATAATGAACAAAAAGAAAAAAAATTTAAACGGTTTTTAATTATTACTTTTTTATTTAAAAAAAAATAACTCAATAAAAAAATTCAACACCAAGATTCAGTCTTTGCTTAAGTTAATTAAAATTAATATTACAGAAGGAACTCTTAGGTAATATGTACCTATTTAAGGCAAAATAAATAATATAAGGTTTGTTTCTTCCTTTCAAAAACCAGTGGTACCAAGGACCTTCGTATAAAACTACAAGGACTTCCGGTATCAAAAAGAAAAAGATAAGACTTAGTCTCAGTGCACTTATATCGTTGATCAAGGAAAGCAACACTTACCATTTGAAACGCCTTCATCTTCTCAACTTCTTCTTCAATTCTGTTGTCTTCTGGATAGCAATCATCTTTCTCTTCCTTACTTTTGTTAACACCAGCAGTAGTGGACTTCTTTTTTAGACAGTTTTGGTGAAAATGTCCAATTTCATGACATAAAAAGCAGGAACTTGGTGGACGTTTTGGCTTTGGACACTGAGTCTGATAATGGCCATACTGTGAGCAATTGAAACATCGAATTTGCTCAAGAGAAGCACTTTGTAATTTGTTTGTATAAGCAGGAACATAAGTTTTCTTTGACGTAGTAGCAGTTAAAGCACCAGCGGCCAGAGCGGCAGGAACAGAAATGTTCATACTTGATCGCACTCGTCTCTTCTCATATCCGTCCAATAGCAGCTTAAATTGTCGAAGAGAAGTCGCACTCATCATCAATATAGCAACATTACTGCTGCGATCGTTCAAACCTTCAATAATGCATTCTATTACTTCTGCTCCGGGAATATTAGCTTTTGAAGCAATTTCTTGCATTTCAATTACATATCTTCTGACAGATTCTTTGACTTCAGAGTACGGGATTTTAACTGTTGAAATACTTCATTTATTGTATATACTCGACCAAATTCTTCTATTAATGCATTCTTAAGATATCTTCACATGTATGAAGAGCAATTGTTCGTAAGAATAATTTTGCTGTACCATTAAGTATTTGTCGTACACTCACGAATTTATCACATTCATTACATCCAAACTCCCGAAAGCGTCTTCAATGTCTTCAAACCACTTACGAATGTCGTATGTGTCATCACCGTTGAAAGGATGTACCATAGCTTCAATAGCAAAAAAATCAAATTTCTTTGTAGTAATCGTACCAAACTCGTTCCTTAACTCTTGTAACTCCTTTCGTTTACGCAGTAACTCTATTTCTTTATTAACGCGAGTTATCTCTTGATCAAGCTCTTGGTCTTCAGGTGTTCTCTGTAAATCTTCATTTTCTGAAAACAAATTATTTCCATGACATCGGTTTTCTTGTGGACATAAGGAATTTTCTCCGCATCTTTCATCTGGGCATAAGTTATCATCAGGACATCGGTTTTCATATGGACCTAAGTTTTCTTCTGCGTTTTGATTTACATCTGGACATCGGGCATCTGTATTTAAATCGAGGTTGGGTCGTCTATCGATCAGTAATTGATCGTATAGTGGCCTTAATTCAGCAACTGTTGCCGTTTTTTCAAACAGTACATTGGCTGAAGTCAAGGCTTCAATTAAAACTTGACGCTGAATATAAGCCATTTAAATCGTTAATTTTTGTCTTCAAATTGCCTTTTAAATCCGTATCCCACTTCTGATATTATAAAGTCCAAATAAATGAAAATCCAGACAATATTTAAAATTGATAAATAATAGTTTTATTTAAATACAACAATCTATGTATGTTGCTGTTTGATTTGATAATAAATAATTTTCAGAAATTTTCCAAAACAATATTTTCAAAAGCTATTATGTATGATATAATTTCATACAAGTAATTAAAACTATACAGTAGGTATTAAGTTATGTTAAGTTAAGGTTATAACATAACAAACATTTTTTTGTTCAAAATACAAAGTATTCTAGCAACATGATGAAAAATAAAAATATTGAAAAGTATTTTCGCTTTTGTACTTTGGATAAGAAATGAATCTTGCTGTCGGAATTGGACACTTCAAGTACTCCAAAGTTGTATGTTGTATTGTCCTTGCTTTCATATTGCACCCACAGAAATGGTGTATCTATACTTTAAGTATATTCTTCTGATCATTCATTTCTTTTCCAATTTAAATATTTTTGATCTTGCACGAAAACAAAAAATTGAACTTCGACAGAGTTTGGTGGAAATTCTGACAGTTCATTCAATTTGTTTTCTCATTTGTTGTAGATTTTGTAATAGATTCAAGGAAAGTCTGGAGACTAGTTAGTGAAAGGGTTAAATTGGTTATTGGTAGCATTTTGTTAAAGCTCAGCACTTTGTTTTAACCTTCCAGTTAACTAATAGTCGACATTAGCGTTTGATTATTAGTAAGGATGCCTTGTTCATTTTTAACCTGGAAATAGATAATTTTATTAAATTCACTGGAGCCAGTTGCTCGGTGGCGGAATTTTGGCTGTCATCACCATCAAGCAACTGGTTAAAGTAGTAAATATTTCCAGATGTTAAGCATCGACCGCCACTGCGTATCTATTATACGGTACTGGCAGGTACTTGGCATAGTCTCTGGTGCAGCTCGTGAATCCTGTTGTAGTTTGCTTCACTCTTCTATAAAAGTTTTGTACCTCATTTCTGCTGTATAATTTCTGTATCTCCTCGACTCCACGTTTATGATATTCCTTTCTCCTCAGCAAGCGTTTCATATCCTTCCTTCGGTTGACATAGAGCTGGTGGGAAGTTATAATCTTCTTCTGAAGCCATAATCTGTATGCTTGCATTTTTGAGTCGAAACATTGATTTCTGGGCGGTCGTGGTTGTGAGAATCAAAACACTTCTTGACATCATTGCCATTGATCCTACGGGCTCATGTCAACAGTAGCCGTGAGGTTTCACGCGAGCTAAAGGGTTACGCGGTCGGCATAAGCTATAGCGGTTGTTTCTGATTGAAGCAACAACGCAACTTTGAATTTTCTCTGGGAATCTATTGCTCGTCTATGAGCTTCGTTGGATATTGTTCATACGCAGTTTGGCCCAAACAAGATGTTTGCTCCTCGAAAGGTAGGTACTGACATCCAAGATGCTCATTTTTTAAGAGGTTTAGAACTTTTTTAAAAAAAAAACACAAAAAATTCGAAAAAATGAATGAAATATTTATTTGAATCGATAGTTTGAACCTTGCAATTTAATGTTTAAAGATAATTTCATGCAAATGTTGACCGCGGCTGCGTCTCAGGTAGCCCATCCGCTGAGTCCAATTTTGGCATACTCTTTCACACATATCGGCCGGTATCTCACGAATGAATGCATGGATGTTGGCTTCCAGTGCGTCAATCGAAGCGGGCTTGTCCCTATAGACATAAGCCTTGATATACCCCCACAAAAAATAATCTAATGGTGTCAAATCGCACGATCTAGGCGGCCAATTGACCGGCCCGAAACGTGAAATTAACTGTTCACCAAACTCGCCTCGCAATTGCGCCATTGTTTCGCGTGCTGTGTGGCATGTGGCACCGTCTTGTTGAAACCACATATCATGCAAGTCAAGAACTTCCATTTCGGGCAAAAAAAGTTTGTTATCATCGCTCGGTAGCGTTCACCATTGACAGTAACGCTGCGATTCGCATCATCTTTGAAGAAATAGGCCCAATAATGCCGCCGGCCCATAAACCGCACCAAACAGTGGCTTTTTCGGGATGCATTGGTAGCTGTTGCAATGCTTCTGGCTGATCTTCACTCCAAATGCGGCAATTTTGCTTATTTACGTACCCATTCAACCAAAAATGAGCCTCATCGCTGAACACAATTTTTCGATAAAAAAGCGGATCCTCGGCCAGCTTTCCAAGAGCCCATTCACCAAAAATTCGGCGTTGTGGTAGGTCAGCTGGCTTTAGTTCTTGCACCAGCTGTATCTTAAAAGGCTTTACGCCCAAATCCTTCCGCAAAATTTTCCACGTAGTGCTGTAACAAAGGCCTAACTGCTGGGAACGGCGCCGAATCGACATTTCGCGGTCTTCTGTCACACTAGCTGATACGGCCGCAATATTTTCTTCACTACGCACAGTACGTAAACGTGTTGGTGGTTTAATGTCCAACAAAGTAAATTTGGTGCGAAATTTGGTCACAATCTTCCGAATAGACTGTTCAGAAGGTCGAGAATGCCGATCATAAAATGGAAGCAGCGCGCGATGAACATTTCGAACCGAGCAAGAATTTTGATAGTAAAATTCAATAATTTGCAAGCGTTGTTCATTTGTAAGACCATCCATGGTTAAATTGCAAACCAAACTGAAGCTGTTTGACAGTGACACAAGGTACTAAACACACGTCAGCTGTCAAAACCAGTGTTGCCAAAACCAAACCAGCTAAAAAATCACCCATTAGTTACAAGTTCGACCATCTGGTGACCGGCAAGTGCCTTTGTGGATATCTATTGAAATTGTGGAATCACGTGTTGCTTATCGCAATATTCTTACCCGCTACAAAATCGATGAGCCTGAGCAGGGTTACAACCTCAGTAGTCAAATTTCGGAGCAGATTTGTAAAAAAAGTGGAGTAAATTGGAAATTTCTCTAGTAGATTTGAAAACTAAAGAAAAAACCTTCAAAAATTGTGTTTTTAACAAAAACAAAATAAATCACATACACAAATTCAATTTCAGAACTGAATAGAATTTCAAATTTAAACGCTCAGAGCAGAGTTGGTAATAAAACTGAACAACACAGCCCTTTTATATAGTTTGGCTAAAAAGAATTTGTGATTTTTTAAGTGTGGGAAAAAAGGAGTAGATCTAAAAAAAAAAATATGCACGACTGGGTCGCACGAACTTGCTCTTATGCGCGATCACATTGTGGTTCTATAGTTTGAAATAAATTAGCTATAGGAGTATATATTTTATCCATTTGCCAAATCTTAGTTTAGTTTCAGGTAGTATTACGTGAGTATACGTATACAAAAATTAACAATATAGCCTAGTGTTGCACATATGCAATATGCATAAAAGGAAATTATACTATTTAAACTGGTAAATTGTTTTAAATCAACAAAATTAGAAAGAAATTGATTAAAATACTTTGAATCCGTTTTAACCCAACGCGATGTACACCATCTGATTTCTTATATAAATCTTTATTTATGAGAAAAAAATTTTGAAAATCGTAGGAGGGGTTTTAAAAATAATAAATTTTGTATATATAAAACTTCGTTAACATTTTTGAGAAAATTAATTGGTACGCCAATTTAAAGCATTTATTAACGTTGCGTTAAAAATTGAATTTCACAAAAAAATCTGCTACCAGTTTTCGAAATATCGAATTTTCAAAAAATAATTTTGATTTTTTTTTAAAAAATCCAAAAATCATTGTTTAGAAAATTTTGATACGTACTTTTATTCATATTTGTTACAAGCTTCTGTATAAAAAATCTAATTTGATTCGGTTGATCAGATGTTGAGATAGTCGAAAATCAAAGAAACCGTTCTTTGAGAGGTACTGTTAATAAACGTAAAATATAAACTTTAAAAATTTTAAATGGTAGATCGTACTAATTTTAACACACAAAAAAACTTTTATGAAAATCGTAGGAGTCGTTTTTGAGAAACAAAATATTTTTCTTAACGGTTTTTTAACATTTGTATGGGAGGCACCGTTATTTTTGGGTATTAGAATAATTGTTGTCAAAAATCTTCTAGATTAAGTTAAAAAACTGCTATATACCAAGTTTAATAAAAATCGACCAAGTCGTTTTTGAAATATTGAGTTTTCAAAAAAATATTAAAACTTTTTTTAAAAATCTAAAAAAATATTTTTTTTGAAAATTTTGGTACACAATATTATTTAGAATGTGTCAATGCTTCGTCATAAAAAAAATGATCAGAATCAGTTTAACCGTTTTCGAGAAAAGCGAAAATCAAAAAAAATGGTTCTTTGGGAGGTACCATTAATAACTATTTTTCGGAACCATTTTTTTTATTAAACGGCAACTTATAACTATTTAAATTTATTGAGTTCTTAAAAACAAATTCGGTAGCGCTGGATTTGAGAAAAATAAGTTTTTCCTTTTTGGCCAAGAAATTTTGTATGACAGCTACTGTTAATTTTGATCCTAAAAAAAAAAGAAAAAAACGGGTGGGTAAAGAAAAACGACTCATCCGTTTAGGCTGTAGTCGAACCGACAGACAGACAGACAGACAGACGGACGTTTTTGCGAGACCCACTTTTCTTGACTTCTCTATCATCGTAATGTAAAGTTTGATCAAAATCTCGAGTTCGATTTTTTGTACGAATCCATAACTTCCCATATATTTAGTACCTATATCGCAAGTAAAAACAAATTGGTGGAGTAGATTTATTTTCTTTCTCAAAATTGGAGTAAATTTACTCCGATTGGAGTAAGGTTCTACCGCTGAGCCTGAGTCGCAGTTTTCCGTGTTTCTCTGCCCGTATCTCATGGAGAGCTGTTATATCAGCTTTGAAACAAGCAAGGTCTCGGCTAACTGCTCAATTTCCTGCAGAAATCTCTTACATTATGTAAAACATTTTCCCAATCCTTCATTATAAATCATATTCATCCATTTTAAAGTTGTTTGTATTGACAGGGGATTGAACCAGCAACTTTTTAGATATACCTACACGCTGCCGTAAGTAATTGCCAAACACACATGCCCCTTAGATCACTCAACCTTTTCAAATGCTGGAAGTAGGTAATTGCTTATTCTGTTCAATACTTTGTGCAAAAACATTTTCCGCCAAATTGCATACCAACAAGAGTTGTCCCGGTGTCCCGTGACATGATAAAAACGCCGAGGTAATTTCCTTGCCAAATTCATCGTATTTAGGTACATCTACCAACCTATGCGAAAAAATAACTACATCAAGCTAAAAACACATATGTACCTGTGTGTACTAGGTACCTATTCATAAACTAAACAACAACAACAACAACAACAATATAACAAAATTCTATAAAAAAAAAACCCACCGAGGCTGAGGCTTAACAATCCAGAAAATTTGCAAATATTTCCCCAGGAAATTGACTGAAGTTGATTTTGCGGTAGTGTTTAGAGAGTAGCAGCAGTATCCGCTTCAAGTACAACATGGTTCACAAACGCAAAAAAAAAAAAAAAACAAAACAAAAACGCCACAAGGGGCGCCCTGCGTTATTGCCAGCCACGTAAATTCATTTCCCTTCACAATAGAGAGATAGTTAGTTACCTCACTCATTTCGTATTTGAATAAGAGCCACCCAATATAGAGGGCTCGATGATGCGCATCCTTACAACGTTAAAAGTCGAAGGTTAAAGTCCTTGTCACTGTGTCGTCTTTATCGTCGTCATTCTTGTTGTATGTCGTATGTTGCTGTGCTTTTTTGTTGGTTGTTGTTGTTGTCAGAGTCTAGCTTAACGAGCTAACGAGAGCACAAGAAATACCAAACAAAACTAAATAAAAAAAAAAACACAAGATAAATTGTGTTGCGAAAAGTAAATGTATCGAAAAGGTCCTACATAAAAGGAGAGCAAACCAGGACGACAGGATTCAGATTCAGGACATCCATGAAATTTTCTTTGTGTTTGCGTAGCATTTCGTTGAGCAGAGCACGGAAGAGTTGCATGGAATTTATTGCAAGAATATACATATATTGGTATATACTCGGAGAACGTGTGACTTAACAGTGAAATGTGTCATGGTATGTGTGTTCGTTTTATATGCGATAAAATACAGGATAATTGGAATGCGACAGCTACGTATTCATGTCGTCTGGCATAGTTCCATTTTTGTGTATCATTTTTATTTAGGTAAAGGGTCCGCCATCTAACGTTTTTTGATGTGTAAACATCTATGCTGTCGGTAGAGTGAAAAAAAGTGAACGTTCGTGTGCAACGTTACGTCGTGCTACGTTACGATCTGCATACTAGGATGGGTGCGTTCAGTGAAAAAAATATTAAGATTCCCTTCAAGCAAAAACAAGTCCGTTTTGGATCCGCGCATGTTGATTTTTACACATATTAACCGTGAGTCCCGGCACTCACACAATTTTTTTTTCAACTAGTGCTTATTTCGTAAATGGTAACACTTAGGTCATGTCTGATTGACAGATAATTAGTTTTATCCTTCCGCTGAACGAATATGGTTGTGCGATCGACTTAGAGAAGATGCTGATTTTGCCGAAAAAATCATCTTTTCAGATGAAGCTCATTTTGATCTTGGCGGGTAGTAAACAAGGAAAATTGTCGCATTTGGGGCACAGAAAACCCGCACGCATACATTGAAAAGCCGATACACCCAAAACGAGTCACTGTTTGGTGTGGATTTTGGTCCAGAGGCATAATTGGGCCATTTTTCGAAAATGAGCAAGGAGTGGCCGTTACAGTCAATGGCGATCGTTATCGGGCCATGTTGAACGAATTTTTGTGTTTTTTTGAAGAGGAGGATGTTGGCAACATTTGGTTTCAACAGGACGGCGCTACGTGCCACACAGCCGAAGCTACACTCGATGTTTTGCGCCATTTTCAAAAAAAAAAAGAAAGTTATTTGGCGGACCCTTTATAAATAAATTTTTGTTCTATCGCTGCTATTTTATAGAGGGTGCAGCTTTATTGTTTTGCTGTCCTTCCATTATTAGAAAAATTTCGAAAACCTATAAAAATAGAACGGGATTTGCTGTTTCTCGGCTGCGTTGATGGTCGTCTGGAATTGACTTAAAGAATCATCATCAATTTTTATTTGACTTTTCAATTTTAGAAAACATTTTCTTAAAATAGAGAAATACGGTTTTTATATAATTTTCAGTAGAGCAGTCACCTCCTCACCTTCTTACTAGAAAGTTTGAATAGTGGTTCAGGTTGCTCGTGAGTTTCTTTTTGGCAGCAATGGTCATGACTCATGAATTTATCCAGATGCGTGATTTCTGATTCCTCAGAGAGCCTTCGGTTGCTGTAGTGCTTCTGTCGTTATCGCCTTGTCGGTCGAAATGAAGGCCTGTACAGATGCTCAGAATTATCCACTCAAACGCTCCTAGCTTGTGCGTGCTGGATTTAAAAACGATAGATCTGACGGGAAGAGGTATGTTATGATGGACCTGATAAGTTGCTTCGAAAGAAAGAAGAAACCTTTCCTTCTGGCTGAGGCCGTTCCTTTTTGCACATTAACGGGCGGGTGAGTTTGAAAGTTTAATTCCCCTTTTTGAGGACGGCCGTTGCTAGTGGGTTGAAACCTATTAGCTCCTCGAAGTCGATACCCAGGTATTTCATTTTTGACTTTGCTGTCAGTTGGATGATGCTTATGGCAGTTTGCAGCTGAGCTCGTGTTTCGACGTCTTGCGGGACTTCTGGAACAAGCCAATTCGGATTAGGCTGAGCTGGTGCCCCTTTGCATCTTTCGAATATTATTCCAAATGTCATTCAACTTATT
This sequence comes from Leucozona laternaria, assembly GCA_932273885.2. Lineage (NCBI taxonomy): Eukaryota > Metazoa > Arthropoda > Insecta > Diptera > Syrphidae > Leucozona > Leucozona laternaria. Next base: position 195,590,166 of record OW026366.1, on the reverse strand, counting down.
CTTCTAATCTATGGGCCAGGAACTAAGCGTATGCTAATGAAACATCAGCATAGAGCAAATTCATCGCATTGTTGGTTTACGGTCCTAGCTTTGGTCCTCAACCAACTCCCGCTCTGATGGTATTGGTTGTCGAATTGTTGTGTTCAATCTGGACGAAGATAAATCTGGAATTGATGGAACTGCAAATAATTTTAATAAGTGAGGAGGCGTTACCCGCATGGATTAGTTTAGCTAACGGGTGCTTTTGTTTAGACGTGTGGTTTTCAATCTGGCAATACTTTTTTCGGAGTTAGTTTTTTTGACAGCTGTCACTTGATTTATGCTCAGTTTGGTTTGCCATTTGATAATAGAATAGACTTACTCCTTAACAACGCATGCAAATTGTGCAAAATTGGCTCGAAACGAGATCGTTGTTGATCCCGATTTTCAGAAGAAATTTTTTTCCGCGATGAAGCTCATTTTTGGATGAATGGTCAACAAGCAAAACTACCGCATTTGGAATGCAGAGAATCCTTAAGCCATTGTTGAAACGCCGTTACATTCTCAAAAAGTCAAAAGTGTGCTCTTTGGGCAGAGGGAATCATTGATCCATATCTCTTCAAAAATGAAGCCTGCCATAATGTTACAGTCAATGGGGAACGGTACAGAGACATGATTAATGACTTTTTCATTCCTGAATTGGAGGATGTTGATGTGGACGACCTTTGATTCCTACAAATTGGCGCTACATGCCATACAGCCAACGAAACAATCAATTTATTGAAGGAAACTTCTGGTGAGCGCATTATCTCGCGTCATGGGCCTGTGGCGTGGCCTCCAAGATCGTGCGATTTAACACCGCTAGACTATTTTTTTGTGGGGTTATATGAGATCGCTTGTCTACGCAGATAAGCCGTAGACGATTGACGTCTTGGAAGAGAATATTCGGCGCGTTATGGCTGACATACGGCCCCAATTGCTGCAAAAAGTGGTCGAAAATTGGGCCTCTCGGCTGGAATTTATTCGAGCCAGCCGCGGCGGCCACTTGCCCAAAGTCATTTTTTAAACATAATGACAAAAGTCTTATCTTTATAATAAAGCTAAATACTTGGCCATAAAATTAAATAATATGCGTTTTATTTCTTCTTGAAAACCACACGTCTAAAAAAAAACACCTTTTATAAAGCGTATATTCGTCCCAAGCTCGAGTACAATTCTCACATTTGATCTGGGCAGGTGCTCCCATTACCTACTTGAGTTTCTTGGATAGAATACAAAATCGAGCTTTAAAAATGATAGGTGATAGATTCATAACAGTAATGATCACGCCTCTTGAGCACCGACGAAATGTTTCGTGTCTCTCCTTGGTCTATCGCTATTTTTACAAACAATGTTCAGATTCCTCCCCTTAAACAATTACACCGTAATACTAGCGCTTCTAGGAACGCTCATCAGTTTACTCTTGAGTCCAACTTCAGACGTAGGTACCATCAAATACAGAGATTCTTTCTTTAGCCCCAACACACGAATGTGGAACGCATTGCATGTTCATCAAAGTCAGCAGGGTGTTCTGAAGAAAATCATTAAATACTACTGGAAATAATAGGGGTAATAGTAAACAACCTTGTAGAACCCCACTTAGAATTTCTAAGTCTTGTGATACCTTCCTGTTGTATCTTGGCTAGTTACACTCTCATAAACAGCCTTAATGATTAAAAGTTTACGTTACAGGAAAAACCTGTGGTGCATTGTATTTTTCTAAAGGAATTTATTTCAATATTTTTTCTTCTAAGAAGTCGATGTTCCTTCCTTTTCTTAGTTGCCAGACGAGAAGAGCTTGCGGGAGTAATTATCTTAGAATCAGCTCTGTTGATGTGTAATCTCAATCTACAGACCTGTCTAGAATACCTCGTTCTTGGGTTAAGGAGCTAAACTGCACTCTCCTTCTAAACTGGTGCTTTGTTTTGGACAGTTAGTGAAACTCAGCAGCACATAATCAGTGTTGAAATTTCGGAAGGGAAATTGGGAGTGTTGCTACTATTCCTCTTTACTTGGTGATAATTTTGGAAATGCTAAGAAGTAAGGCTGAAAACACACGGGATGCGACAAAATGTTTATGTTTCATAAAGCAAGAAAACGTGTTAATTGTTTCACTTTTCTGTTTCGTTTGTTGTGTGTTTAGATAAAACAAAGTTAAATTTTTTATAATTGGCATGTCTAGAGCACAGATTAGCCATAAGAAGATGAGAATGGCTGAGTTCAACGCACATCCGAATATTCAGAATTCTGAATTTTTGAAGCTCTTGATTGGCCAGCTGTCAGAAAAAGTTCTGAAAATTCAGATGACTTCTGACAGCTGGCCAATCAAGAGCTTCAAAAATTCAGAATTCTGAATATTCAGATGTGCGTTGAACTCGGCCAATGTTTCGTACGTTTCACCCTCCAAAACTCATTTGATTACATTGTTGTATTTGTAATTTCTTCCCGCGTCGATGAATAGATGTGAATTGCAACAACAATTTAACCAGGTGTGTGAAGATCCCAACTGCCTATGTGTGAGGTTTTTAAACACACATTTTAATTTTTATCTGAAATCTGACAGCTCAAGCTTGTTGGCAAATTAAAATGGCTGCCGGGGATTCTCATCTTCATATGGGTAATCTGTGGTCTAGAGTCACTTCCATTTTAATGACAGCTTCTGCTAGAGCGATTCTTTGAGCTGCAGCTGCATCCTATTGTGTTTAAGAAGTTAAGAGCGAGACAGTTAAAAAGGCGCTGGCCTGTAGCGATTGTGGAACAATATAAGTTTGTCTTGATTGTGCTGCATCTCACCTTATTTTCAGATTACAAATAAATTGGTGGTGGAACAGCTCGTTGAGAAACAAGGCCTAGTATTTCTCAAACTTTTAATCTTTTTTGTTAATTGGCGAGAATGGAGAGGTTCTCCAATTTTCTGCCGAATCCAAATGGAAAAGACCATGGGCATTTTTAAAGGATTTTTTCCCAGGCGTCTGACATGGCGGTTCAACGCACTAACCCCTTCGGCAAGTTTATTTAACCATTAATCGACGTGCCATACTTTGGCGAACTCTTTATGGCAGAATCAAAACATTTTGATATCTGAATTAATAGATAATTTGTTGCACAGCGCAGGCCCGAAATTTGTAAAATGTATTTCTGAGTTTGGTTCGTCCATTTTATTTGCTTAATCCACAATAAATATCGTCCACACCGTTTTATCTTAGACATATTTAGGTACTGTTTCTGTTTATCCCTATACCAGATTTCAGAACTTTTGTAAATCCCTGCTATCTCTTACATACTTGTATTCCTCTTTAAAAAAAAATTAAAACAGCCATGACATGACCCATCTCTATAGACACACCAACTGATAAAACTTTCAAAGGTATCCCTATTATGAGGTTCTTTTACTATGTTTCCTAAGAGTATCTATAAATAATTTTTTCATAATCTAAAACAACATATTTTTATTTATTTCACTGTTTAAGGTTAAAACACTTTACGCAACATGATATTATGTTAATGTTGCGGCAAAACTACTTAAACTTTATAACTCAACTAAGTTTTACAACCAAATTTACCGATATAATAAAAAAAAAAAATTTAATGTTCTTAACAAAAAAAAAAAAAAGAAAAAAAAGTGCAACATCATCGAAAAAGTAAACTTATGAAAATCTCTTTATCACATTGCCAACAACGCAGCGTAGACAAACTTGCAACTCTCATTCTCTATATATCTCTCGTTCCTGCTTCTTTTATGCTTTCAAAAAAAAAAAAAGTATTCCCATTATCCTCGCATCGTTGGTATAGTAATTTTTATGCACCAGAACTTTCAGATTATCACCTGACACACTTGTGCAGCGGTGATGGTTGTTTTGTGTTTCTTTCCCTTCCGCTTGCACCTAAAACTGACAAACATTATGCCACCACCACCCGAAAAGAAGGATTTTCGTTTTGCTGAATATATCCCTATCCTTGATGTAGACAAAGAGATTCGGTGACCGTATATTTTTTGTGAAGTATCAATTTAATAAACAACAAAGGCTTCACGTAGCACACGGCTTTTCAACTCGCAAAGCTTTGTAGGGTCTAAGAACTATATTTTGAGTTAAAATTTAAAAAGTTTTAAGGAGATAGTTTTTTATTTAAAAACGAATAAATATTAGCAATTTTATTTGTGAAAACTTTAAAAATTCAACTCAGCTGATAAAAAAAAGGTCGTCTGGTCACTCTGAGTATACGAAATTCCACACGAACATAGAAGGGCGTTGAAAATGCAATTCTTATATCCGCTTGCTTTATGGTGCTCCAGGATATCTTGAACTTTTTCCTCTAAAACCATTTGTGCAACTGGGAGACCTCATTTTTATTTATTAACCTCTGTGTGCATGTGTACATCTACACAAGAATCCAACTTTTAAAAAAAAACCTCGAGTGGATGAGAAAGGAGAAGAGTCAGTAGTAAGTAAAAGCTGAATTTGGCGGAAGAAAAAGGCTCCTTGTTTGCTTCCTTATATCGGATTAACGGTACCTAAATTTTGTATTTCTACTAAAAAATTCATATGATATCTCAATTTTAGTTAAATTCTTTTATCTAAATATATCTATTGGGGAGGGAAGCGAAACTTGTAAATACTTATTTATATTTTTTCAGGTGTAGTGTGGGAGGCAACCATAAGATTACCTATTTCATAGCTACTTTTAAAAAAGTGAACAACAACAGCTAATAGCTTAATAACAGATATACACAGAGACTAAACGCATTTAATTTAATGTTATGGCCAAGAATTTGGCTATATTATAAAGATAAGGGTTTGCCATTATGTTTAAAAAATGATTTCGGGCAATTGGCTACCGCGGCTGGCTCGAATAAATTCCAGCCGAGAGGCCCAATTTTCGACCACTTTTTGCAGCAATTGGGCGGTATGTCAGCAATAACACGCCGAATATTCTCTTGCAAGGCGTCAATTGTCTCGGGCTTATCTGCGTAGACAAGCCACTTCACATAACCCCTCAAAAAATGGTCCTGCGGTGTTAAATCGCACGATCTTTGGAGGCCACGCCACAGGCCCACGACGCGAGATAATGCGCTCAGCAAAAGTTTCCTTCAATAAATTGATTGTTTTGTTGGCTGTATAGCATGTAGCACCGTCTTGTTGGAACCAAAGGTTGTCCACATCAACATCCTCCAATTCAGGAATGAAAAAGTCATTAATCATGTCTCTGTATAGCGTTCCCCATTAATTGTAACATTATGGCCGGCTTCAATTTTGAAGAAATATGGACCAATGATTCCCTCTGCCCATAGAGCATACCAAACAGTGACTTTTTGAGGATGTAATGGCGCGGTGTTTCAACAATGGCTTGTGGATTATGATCACTTCAAATACGACAATTTTGCTTATTAACGTACCCATTCAACCAAAAATGAGCTTCAGCGCTGAACAAAATTTTCTTGTGAAAATCAGGATCGGTGGCCATCTCGTTTAAATAACAAATTGGCACGATTTTCAAACGTTGTTTAGGAGTAAATCTATTCATTGTAAAATGGCAAACCAAACTGAGCATAAATCAAGTGACAGCTGTCAAAAAGACCAACTCCGAAAAAAGTATTGCCAGATTGAAAACCACACGTCTAAAAAAACACCCTGTACAAAGCTCCTCGTATGACGTTTTTTAATTTTGCTATCAGTCGAAGGAAATGCAAAGGAATGTAAAAATGCAAAAGAATTCATTCAATTGATTGCTGTTTGAATGAATAGTTGAAACAATGATTGCAATTTTTTCAATGCCAAATGGTGATTGCATAATATTTTTTAGAGTCGAAGTCCAAAGTGAAGTCAATGAGTGCATTCTTTTTATTGAAGTCATTCTTTTTATTGCAATCATTAAAGATTGCCTTCAAAAAAGATTGTATTCTTTTACAACCCTGGTGACATAGGATTATTTTGTAATATCACAACTGTGAATGATCAATTCCGCTTGAACAGACGTTACTTAAACTTGAACATACGAAATAAAACTGGCTTCGTAATGACGTAAGAAATTGAATATTTTCAAATTTTATTGTTGAACTAGCTAGTTCTGCATTGTAGCAATGATTTATTGTTAATATATTTAAATCAATGAGGATTGATTTCCATGAAAATTTAATTTGAATATGTTTGAATGAATTTTATAGTCATATCAAAGTGAAAGCGATGTTTTAATCTTATCATTTACCTATAACTAATTTATGCGAAAGATAGGTATTCAATTTATTTTCCCCTCAGCAATCAATTACGTCTACGTGTACATGACGTAAAGGGTTTTAACGAAGACTTACCTCGTCTGGGGTGGAGCTAACAACAATCCTAAGAGATTTAATCAAGTTTTGTTTCCAAAGAGTCCTGTTGATTAATAAATTGTTTTTTTTTTCTTTATTTAATTTGTCCTTCCATCAAAATCTATAATCTAAATGAAAGTCTATATCTAAATAATTTATGTATGTGTATCTATTTCTTTGTGTGTCTGATACTTGGAAAATGGATTTTTGTATTTCCAAGTCAAACGCAGTTGAATATTTTTTCATTAAAACATAAAATGCACGACTGAGAGTATTATGTACTTTTAAAGCTGAAGTTGTAGACAGGAAAATCTAAAAATTTGTTGTTTTTTTCGGGATAAATGTAAACGACTGCAGTGGAACAAATAATACGCTCGAAATTAAGAACAGACGTCGATGTATTTGCTGAACTTTTAGTTCATAAACCAACAAAATAGAAGGTTTAGGTTTACTCTAACGCCCAGCTGTCGTATTACTGGGCGTTTTTCTTTTTTAGTCCAGAGTAGAGCTCTGAATAGAGTCTGAACTCTGAACACTCCGAGCATACTCTGAGCGTGCTCTGAACTGAGCGTGCTCTGCTCTGAGAGTTCTTCCTTCCTTCTTTTTCCACTTGTCAAGTTTGTGTTCAACTCCGTCTGCTCTATCAATTTATTCTGAGCTCATAGAGCGCGCTCTGCAACATCATAACATGCTCTGAGCTAAAAAAGAAACACGTTTTTTTTTTGACAGTTCAGGCTCTGCTCGGAACTAAAAAAGAAAAACGCCCACTATTATGTACAAGGTCGATTTGGGTGACAGTTCAATTGCATATACCTAAGCAAAAACACTCAATTGGCGTTTTCTTTTTTCGTTCCGAACAGAGTCTGAACTGTCAAAAAAAATATTGTGTTTCTTTTTTTGCTCAGTGCGTTCAGAGCCTCAAAGTTGTGTATTTTTTTTTTCGTTCAGAAAATGATCAGAGCTTGTTCAGATTATTCTGAGTAAAAAGCTGAAAACTAAACGTCATGTGCAAATAGAGAAAAAAAAAAAGGAAAACAAATGCCCATGCCCAAACAAATTAAAATGGCGGCTGAAGCGGTCGGCCTCGGCACCTGCGCAGAAGGTAAGTTTTATTAATAAATTACATAGAAATATTTTAGTTATTAATGCATAAAAACTTCAAAAGTGTTCAATTTGATAAATGCCAATTTTTGACAGCTTGGTTCTCAAATGTGTTTCAAAAATATATCTGAGTGCTTAGAACACGTTCAGTTCAGAGTATGTTCAGAGCTTGTTCAACATGCTCGAGCTCTGTTCAGAGCTTTCTTCTGAACGAAAAAAACATAATTATATATGTAGGTGCGAATGTTTCGCACATTTAACCCTCGATAAGCCATTTTTTTTGCAATTTCATCTCATGTCCATGAAAAGATGTTAATTCCAACAGCACACCGTTAAGTGTATGGAGATCCACACTGTCTATGTTCTTACACATACATTCTCATTTTGTATCCAAACTGACATTTCACAAGGCAAATTGGTTTGGCTGGTTAGCGAACGTACAAAAAACCAAACTTTAATTTATATAAAGGGTTTTTCAAAAGGGACGCTACAAAAGTAGAGCAATAGGGACAGCAAACGACGCCATATTTCTTGCCGCTCTTTTGACATTTCCAGTAAGGTTTGCCATTTCATGGTGGAAGGATATACGAGCCAACAACGAGTCAAAATTATTAAAATTTACTACCGAAATTCGGAGTCAGTGGCCCCAAAGTTAAGAGCGCTAGAAATCGAAAAATCATCTTCAGCGATGAGGTTCATTTCTGGCTGAATGGCTTCGTCAATAAACAAAATATGCGGTATTGGTCAAGCAGCAATCCACACGTACTTCAAGAGTCATCATTGCATCCCGAAAAAAATTACGGTTTGGTGAGGTTTATGGGCCGGCGGCGTCATTGGGCCGTACTTCTTCCCTGATGATCAAGACCGGCACGTAACTGTGAATGGGGATCGCTACCGTTCAATGATAACCGAATATTTTTGGCCCCAATTCGATGATATGGACTTGGAGGACATGTGGTTCCAACAGGAAGGCGCCACAAGCCACACAGCGAATGTCACAATAAATTTATTGGAAACCAAGTTTGGAGAACGTGTTATCTCACGAAATGGTCCAGTCGCTTGGCCGCCTCGGTCGTGCGATTTGACGCCGTTAGACTATTTCCCGTAGGGCTACGTCAAGTCTATGGTCTATTCCAACAAGCCAGTGACGATTGATGAACTTCGTACGAATATCGAACGTGAAATTGCAGCAGTATCAGCCGATTTATGCTTGAAAACCGTCGAAAATTGGGTTCAGCGTCTGGACTTCTGCAAGCGTGCCCGTGGTGGCCATGCAAAAGAAATCGAGTTCCATACATAATGGCATCAAACGTACTTTTACAGGAATAAAGAATTTCATTGATATCTAAAACCGTTTTTGTTTTTTTCAAAAAAACTTTTGTAGCGCTCTTATTGAAAACCCGATATATGGATAAACACAAATAACTACTCAATTCTTATTTCCTCTGTTAAACACTCGGAATATGAATTGATTGGTGGATAAGTATGTCACAAGGCATTGGTTCTTCATGACCTGTCACCCACAAATTTTTTTTATTTTTTTTTTTTGTTTCACTACAGACTAAACCAAGTTTAAATCTTCATCCGAGGATGAACCACGTTTGTACATATTACTTTTAATCAGAGAAAAAGAAGAAGAGAAGCAATTCTCAATTTAAGTTAATATAAAGAGAATCCTAACTTATTGTAATAGGTTTTCCTTTAATAAACGTTAATCAACCATTCCACGAACATTTTGTTTTTATTAATAAGACACTTAAACCCTCGAGATAACTCTTAATCCACGGTATATCGACCTAAGGAGATATAGGTGAGTTATGGTTGTGTTTGCATTATTAATAGGACTCTTAGTCTCACTCTCATGAACCCTTTGTCGATAATTTTTCTGTGCGTTTGTGCTTTTAATCTTTTTCTACCTATAATTATCATAAAGAACAACCAAACCCTCTGTTAAAATTGCTCAGCTCAGCTCAGCTTCTTTTCAATTAATTCAAAGGCAACGTGTTCAGAACATCAAATGGTTGCTTTTTTTTCACCCAAACCACTCTTTCTTGTGATTCTATTTATAAAAGGTTTTTTGTTCTCCTTTCGATTCCTTTGTTTTGGTATCTTGCTTTTTGTTTTTTTTTGTTTCTTTTTTTTTTGAAAAAAAGGTGAAATATGTGCTCTTTGTCACTATCGTGCTCGTCTCTTGTTCTATATATTTGCAATTAGAAGCGAATCAATGAGCTTTAGGCGCCTACTTGACCTCATAAATCTATCAAAGAAGACTTATATTTGAAGAGCGAGGCAGGTATTATACTAAGACGGCTATCCGTATCCAAAGCTTATAGTATATTAGCTATAACTATAGATAGATAGGTAGGTAGGTATATATTCTTGAAACGCACATTTATTACCAATAGAATAAAGAAACCTGTCTATGTCCTTTAGCACATATTGAAAAAAAAAAAAAAATAAGAAAAGAAAAAAAATGTTGAACTATTTATCGCCGTTTCAAGGACCATCTATTTTTTTATATGCGAACATGAGGTACATTGAAAGATTTAATGTTTCCAGAGAGAACAGATGTTTTTGTTGGCATTTCACTTAAATCTCCTTATACTGTGCTTATATTCATGCTTCATTGAATCCTGAATCCAATGTACAAACATATACCTACCATACCATACTATACAGACATATAATCGGAAAATAAATATTAATTAAAACAGATTCATTTGATTCGTCTTCGTATTCGCCTTCGTCTTCTCTGTGTTTATGTTTATTCTTTCTTTGGAAGCTTTAGCTGTTGGCTGGCAATGAGAATGAGAATCACATTTGGCCCGAACCCGTTCCAGCATCATCAAGTTCCATTTCCGGTCTTTTATTGGAAATCTCCTTTAAAGACACTCATCACTCCCACCGTGCTGAAGCTGTTATAGCTGAGCATATATTGCTCGAACACACGCATCAATGAACTCGTGTACTTAATGATATCAGAATAATCCGTAATTTTCACAATCCACCCAACCGTCATGACATCCGTACTTATGCGCTCTTATTTCAAAAGGATATCTAGGGATATGATTATGGCGTAGTGGTACACCTACACAGTACACACATAGTGTTCTTACGCAGCGGCAGCTTCCGTTTCTAGGTCGAACGGAGAAAAAAAAAGAAGAGAAAAGCGGAAAAGTGAAAGCATTAAAGCTTGCATATAGACGTAGAGGATATAGTTATGGGTGATGGTTGGTATTTTGTATTCGGCTTAGAATTGTACCATTTTGGACCGTAAAATATGCTATCAAAGGGTGTTTCGTTAAGAATAAAGGATTTTCCAACAGGGATAACTCTCAAAACGTGATGTCAATTATTACAGATGTTTGATATTTTTATGCTGAGTATTATTTGTCAAATCAACATCTAAGGATTTGCTTGCATCTGGGAGTTTGCAAACTATGGCTATATAGCCGGTTGAAGTCAGCCCTAAATGAGAAATGACATTGAAAAGTCGTGTATAGAGACAAGGCTTGCTTTGGGATCATGCCACATTTCAAAAGAGAAAAGAGACTCATGACTCATGACTTAATAACACACCAGGGTTGCCAGTTTAGGGGTTTTCCCCCTAGATTTAGGGGCTTTTTTTGTCGTTGGGGGGACAAGATGTTTGGGGGGAAATCTGGGGGGATTCATTTGGAGCTAAAAGGTTGAGGAATCGTATGGGTATTGAAACAGCTGACATTATTCTACGAGCAAGACATTCCTTACATTCTGGATGTCAGAATCTTACACCAACAGAAGAAATGCTTAAAACTTTCACAAGTTAGAATATGAGAATATGTATCAAACCGAAACGACAGCCAAAACGAAGATCACGATAGTGAATGAGAACTTTTTTAAAGAAGTGCAAAAAAAAATTTTAATTCGTTCATATTTAAATTTTCATATTTAGGTATCTATTTCTCGTGAGTTAAATCAGAGTTAGCTAGCTCTAGAAGTAAATTAACCCAAAATGAATGAGGAAGCAGTTTTTCGGTGGAGAATGAAACATCAAAAGCATCTATTCAGTTAACCCTGAGTTAACACACCAAATTTTATGATTTAACTCGCGTTTAACTATTTATAATAGCGACCTGAGGGCTTGTTTCACAATGTCTGATTAAAGTTCTAAATAAGCAACTTGGAAATTATAAGTCAATTATCAACCTCCCTTATGTTTCCCAATATCTGAATACTACATATAACTTATAATTAAAGTTCAAAGTATTTTAATGGCCAAATGAAGTGTCGATTAGCGAATTTACTTGGCAATTTAAATATTATTAATTGATTTTCTCAAGTTTTCATTAGTCAAAACTATTTTGTCTGGAAAACTGGAACATCTAATTGACACATACATTTATTATTTGGAAAAATTGTGAAACACTTTTTTTTAAAGTTTTTTACTGGGAGGATTTAATTTGCGGATAATTTAAATGTCGAATAAATAATCAAAACCTTACTCAGACATTGTGAAGCAACCCTATACAAACTTTCTTTTACTACCTAGTACCTTTTTAACAAATTTGTTTACTGTAGCTACTCAACTATATTGTGAATTACTTAAATATAAAATAAAAAATAAATTTAGGAGCTGTGAATAAAAATTAAAGTTGAAATAATATTTAGGGGTTTTTGTTGATAAAATGTGGTAATCTGGGGGTTTCTAAATTTTTCTGGGGGGAAATTTTATTTCCATCTGGCAACACTGTAACACACACCAAAGTGCACTGTATAATGTCTAAATCCAGTTTGTTATTCATCGTGCATGATTTATAAAGGGTCCGCCAAATAAATTCTTTTTTTTTGTTGTGAAAATGGCGCAAAACATCGAGTGCAGCTTCGGCTGTATGGCACGTAGTGCCGTCCTGTTGAAACCAAATGTGGCCAATATCCTCCTCTTCAATTTTTGTGAACAAAAATTCGTTCAACATGGCCCGATAACGATCGCCATTGACTGTAACGGCCACTCCTTGCTCATTTTCGAAAAATGGGCCAATTATGCCTCTGGACCAAAATCCGCACCAAACAGTTACTCGTTTTGGGTGTATCTCGGCTTTTCAATGTATGCGTGCGGGTTTTCTGTGCCCCAAATGCGACAATTTTGCTTGTTTACTACCCGCCAAGATCAAAATGAGCTTCATCTGAAAAGATGACTTTTTTTTGGAAAAATCGGAATCTTCTCTAAGTCGATCGCAGGCCCACTTATCGAATCGTATACACAACCATATTTGTTCAGCGGAAGGATAAAACTAATTATCTGTCAAATCAGACATGAGCTAAGTGTTACCATTCACGAAATAAGCACTTGTTGGATAAAAACGTTAGATGGCGGTTAATTTATATGATTTTCTTTATTTGACTTCTTTGAAATAGAGCTTTACCTTTTCGGTTATTTCCCTTCGTGTTGCAGATTTTCCAGAACTACCTCCGATAAATTTACCACTGCTATCAGTATTATTGTAACGCATGTACTGGATAAAGTCTAAAGTATTTTATTGGAGTCTTGAGTCTTGAGAGTTGAATTTGATTTTATTTTTTTAAGTGAATGTGATTTACGTATTTCCATTTCTTCCTGGAATTAAAACATCTTAAGAAATAGGAATTAAAACCCGCAGCTTTTGTTGTCATTTCAAAAAAGAAAAAGAGTCCGGAGCGTTATTTAATTTCAATTTGGGACATAAAACCCACGGGCTTTATTTCCCCAGGTGTTATTGCACTGCACCAATATAAATATCAAGAAGGCTTATTTTGAGAATCTTAAGACTCGATGGCAAGTTGTCTTTGATGTTAAGTTCGTTCATTATTCACGGTAATACGATCTACCAGCGGTGGCATTTAGCTACCCAAGGGAAACTTCGGGGCCTAGTTTTGGGGCCCTCAGAGTGTTAAATAAAAAAATGTTTAACTATAGTTTTTGGAACATGTTTTTATTTAATTCTTAATATAACAAACGATCCAGCCCGACAATTCTAAAAGGAAAACAACAATATTTGATAATTTATAGTTTAGAAAATTCCTTTATAAAAAACTGTGATGTTTTTTTTCTATAGCTGAAATAGTTCAGCGGATCCAGTTTCAGACTGGAGAAAGTAAGGAAAACTCGGTTTTTTTGAAGAATTCAGAAATTCAACTATTGGTCAACTTTTTGTTGACCTTTGAGTCTTACAATCTAATTTTACTTAAAATAATCTAACAAGGTATTTCATATAATTTTACAATAGACCTACCTAAATAACTAACACGGTACTTCATATAATTGGGATAGAGTCCCCGTCCCCGGCCCGGGTTGAAACCAAGCGTGCAAATTCTACGGTGGGATAGAGTCCCCGGCCCTGGTCGAAAAGAAATGTGCAAAAACTACTGTGGGATAGTCCCCGGCCCTGGTCTTAACCAAAGGCTCAAATACTACGGTGGGATAGAGTCCCCGGCCCTGGTCAAAACAAAAGCACAAATTCTACGGTGGGATAGAGTCCCCGGCCCTAGTCGAAACCAAATGTGCAAATACTACTGTGGAATAGTCCCCGGCCCTGGTCGAAACCAAAGGCACAAATACTACGGTGGGATAGAGTCCCCGGCTCTAAATTCACAGCCCGAAAGCCAAAAACTTCGAAACTACTATCTAGTGCACCACGCACTCAGCTGAGTGTTTTAGACATGGGTAACTCAGCAAAATTTTCTGTGCTGATATATTAACTCAAGTGCAATTTACTGTATCAGCGTAACTCACTTACTCAATAGCGCAATTTTTTTTAATTGCTTCGTTTGATACACAATAACCCACTAACTCATTTGCGCACTGCGCAGTGCGCAGGTTGTCTGTAAATTTTTTTGAGTTACAGAGAGAGTTTTGTGTGGCGTCAGATTTCAGATAGATAGATAATTTCGCTTTCTGTGTATATTATAATGGGTGATTTTTTAAGAGGTTTAGAACTTTAAAAAAAAAAAAAACACAAAAAATTCGAAAAAATGAATGAAATATTTATTTGAATCGATAGTTTGAACCTTGCAATTTAATGTTTAAAGATAATTTCATGCAAATGTTGACCGCGGCTGCGTCTCAGGTAGCCCATCCGCTGAGTCCAATTTTGGCATACTCTTTCACACATATCGGCCGGTATCTCACGAATGAATGCATGGATGTTGGCTTCCAGTGCGTCAATCGAAGCGGGTTTGTCCCTATAGACATTAGCCTTGACATACCCCCACAAAAAATAATCTAATGGTGTCAAATCGCACGATCTAGGCGGCCAATTGACCGGCCCGAAACGTGAAATTAACTGTTCACCAAACTCGCCTCGCAATTGCGCCATTGTTTCGCGTGCTGTGTGGCATGTGGCATCGTCTTGTTGAAACCACATATCATGCAAGTCAAGAACTTCCATTTCGGGCAAAAAAAAGTTTGTTATCATCGCTCGGTAGCGTTCACCATTGACAGTAACGCTGCGATTCGCATCATCTTTGAAGAAATAGGCCCAATAATGCCGCCGGCCCATAAACCGCACCAAACAGTGGCTTTTTCGGGATGCATTGGTAGCTGTTGCAATGCTTCTGGCTGATTTTCACTCCAAATGCGGCAATTTTGCTTATTTACGTACCCATTCAACCAAAAATGAGCCTCATCGCTGAACACAAGCAGCGCGCGATAAACATTTCGAACCGAGCACGAATTTTGATAGTAAAATTCAATAATTTGCAAGCGTTGTTCATTTGTAAGACGATCCATGGTTAAATTGCAAACCAAACTGAAGCTGTTTGACAGTGACACAAGGTACTAAACACACGTCAGCTGTCAAAACCAGTGTTGCCAAAACCAAACCAGCTTAAAAATCACCCGTTATTTTAAGAGTTCCTCTGGCCGATGCAGCCCTGCTTTGTTTCGATTTGGTTGGAAGATTGTGGTTGATGTGTATGTATGTGTTATGGCTATGAAATATAATCCCATAAAATGTCAACATTTTTTTTTTTTTTTTTTTTGGTTGCGTTTATTCGATTTGTTTATGAGATTTGCTTACATGATTCAGCAAAATTCTTCTCACTTCATAATGTTGTCAGCAAATCCAGCAGAATGTGTGTTTACTTGCAAACAGAATATCTGGATTATGGCGATAAACAGAATTTTTTATAAATATATCTACATATATAGGTATATAACCCAGAATAGCCAGTGTTGTTATGCATGAATATATGTGTTTATGTACATACATAGTGTGGGTGGAAGGTGGAGGGGGTGGTAGGTGAGGTTAGCAATTTCTACTTTCATAACTTGCGAACATAATCCCCAAATGGCCACATGGGGAACTCGTTCTATTTCATTTGAATATATCTGTGTGACTTATGCAAGATACCAGAACCGGAGGTTTAACATCATTTTGGGTACCTTTTTCTCAGTTGATATCCGTTATTCACTTTAATCATGCAATACATACCGACCCCAACTCCGAAGCACCAAACGACCGACCCCGAGTCTAATGTTTTTGTAGATATCCTTTGGAGCGTCTTCCTTTTTTTTATCATTTTATATTTAACATGGCGGGGCCGGCCTTAGCCCATATAATTTTTTTCTTTTTCATATTTTTTTTTGTTTGTATATATGTACATATGCATACATATTTTAGTTTTGTTTGTTTTTGGTGTGTTTTTCCTACTTTCTGTGTCTGTCATTGGGAAATCCCTTTGCATATACGAAACAAAGGATTTTCCATTCCGTTCTGTGATGAGGTTTTGAGAGTGAACTTATAAAAAAAAAAAAAATAAATACAAACAACTAAATATGTATATAAGCAAAAATAAAAACAACACTTATGCACGAATGAAACTTAAAAAAAAAAAAGAAGAAGAATTTCGAAAGGAAAAGCAATGGAATCGTTTTGCATTTCCAGATAGCTCTTAACAAGACTTAAAAGTTTTTTTTTTTCGTATTTTTCTTTAAAAAAATAAAAAGGACTTCGAACAGTGTAGAGAAGTGTATAGGTAGGTATTTATTTTTGTGTGTATTTTCATGTTAATTTCTGTTTTCTTATTCGAGATTCATTACTGCTTGATGTCGAACATGCCTTTGAGATTTACTTTAGTAAGTTTTTCTTTTTTTTTTTTGAGGACACTTAAAAGAGAAAAAAAATACGCAAAAATGTAGAGTAATCCTTTTAAAAAAATTACTTTTTGCCTTATCTGAATGGATATCTACTTATGGAATGGTTTTCTGCCAAAGAAAAAGAAGGCGAAGTGGAAATTTCAGATTTAAAAAAAAGTTGTATGGCTTTTGGGAGATGTATCTATACCTTCTATACCTACCTCGCTATTATACAATAAAGCCGGTCTGGCAACATTTTATAGAAAGGCAAAATCCATGTAATGAATACTTTATTTATTTTGGAATGAGGCTTGGTTCAATATTCAATAAATATTCATATATTGGGTTTTTCAATAAGAGCGCTACAAAAAGTTTTTTAAATAAAACAAAAACGGTTTTGGATATCAATGAAATTCTTTTTTCCTGTAAAAGTACGTTTGATGCCATTATGTATGGAACTCGATTTCTTTTGCATGACCACCACGGGCACGCTTGCAGAAATCCAGACGCTGAACCCAATTTTCCACGGTTTTCAAGCATAAATCTTTCGCAAGCAAATCTTTCACGTTCGATATTCGTACGAAGTTCATCAATCGTCTCTGGCTTGTTGGCATAAACCATAGACTTGACGTAGCCCCACAGGAAATAGTCTAACGGCGTCAAATCGCACGACCGAGGCGGCCAAGCGACTGGACCATTTCGTGAGATAACACGTTCTCCAAACTTGGTTTCCAATAAATTGATTGTGACATTAGCTGTGTGGTTTGTGGCGCCGTCCTGTTGGAACCACGTGTCCTCCAAATCTATATCATCCAATTGGGGCCAAAAATATTCGGTTATCATTGAAAGGTAGCGATCCCCATTCACAGTAACGTGCCGGTCTTGATCATCACGGAAGAAGTACGGCCCAATGACGCCGCCGGCCCATAAACTACACCAAACCGTAATTTTTCGGGATGCAATGATGACTCATGGAGTACGTGTGGATTGCTGCCTGACCAATACCGCATATTTTGACGAAGCCATTCAGCCAGAAATGAGCCTCATCGCTGAAGATGATTTTTCGATGAAAATGCGAATCATTTTCAAGTTGTTGCTCAGCCCAATTCACGAACTTACGACGCTTCTGGTGGTCAAGCGGCTTCAGTTCTTGTGTCAAATTAATCTTGTAAGGACGTAGGCCAAGATCTTTTCGCAAAATTCGCCACAACGACGTCACAGAGATGCCCAACGCTTGAGAACGACGTGTGAGAGACACATTTGGGCTTTCTGCAACTGAAGCCTCAGCGGCAGCAATATTCTCGACACTACAAGCACTTCTTTGTCTCACTGGCACGGGAACATTTTGTACTGTGCCTGTGGATTCAAATTTTTCCACTAGACGCTCAATTGTTGATCTGCTAGGACGATTATGACGACCATAAATTGGACGTAGCGCTCTTAACGTTGAGGCCACTGACTCCGAATGTCGGTAGTAAATTTTAATAATTTCGACTCGTTGTTGGCTCGTAGATCTTCTATCTCATCATGCAATGGCAAACCTTACTGAAGAGAAATGTCAAAAGAGCAGCAAGAAATATGGCGTCGTTTGCTGTCCTTGTTGCTCTTTTTTTTGTAGCGTCCCTGTTGAATAACCCTTTACAAAATCATTCATTTCCGATTTCCACATAAAATATGCATGTGAGGGAGGAGAAAGAGCGAGGTTAAATGATAACACACTCATTCTTTTATGTTTTAATTAAGAATTTAACTAAAAAAATTCCATAAAGCTTAGCACAGCTAGAAATGTTTCCTTCTTTAATTTAAGTTTAAATATAAATATATAAGTATTAAGATAGTTTAATGTTATGACAAAAAATGATTCCAATAAAGACTTAACAAATTTCTACTAATCCCATTTAAAACAAAAACTTGGGGTGCATGCAATAGATAATAGTAAGGAGTGTATAGATTGAAGCGTGCATTCGCTTAACGTTTTTCATTTCAAATGTATGGAATAGGAGAAATTACTTTATATTTTTTTTGGCGTTTTATAAACGTGTTATAGTAATATAATAATGATAATATTTCAGGTCAGTTGTAACGGATATTATATTTTTATTTGATAATCAGCCCTATCACGAATTCCATCGTAATCGGATTTGTTTAAGAATCCCGAAAAACACTATCACTATATCAATTCCAATTTGCGTGAAGTTTTGCACTACGAAGGATTATGTGATTTTTTTTTTCGGGATTCGTAAAAAGTGTCCGACTACGATGAAGTAGTGTTAGTAAAACATCGATAGTTTTATCGATTAATCGATTGTTTTGAACTATCGATAGTTTAGAAAAAAATATCGATAGTCTTTCAGTTGATATGTTTATTTTGTTGGAAAAAAAAATTAAGAAATGAGTTGTCAACTAAGAACTACTGTCCTTGAATGACAAAAATCTAAACTCAGCTAAAGTTCAGTTGGTTCTTGAACGTACACTACTCAATTCACTGTTCTGTTTTTGAAAGTTCAGTTCACCTAACCTTCACTGCTTTTTTTTTTAACAAAAAAGGGCAATTTTGCACATGCAATATTTGTGGCCAGGAGTATAAACACTCTGGAAATACCTCCAATTAACATGGTGATAATATAAATATGAAAGTAGAAAATTCATCCCCTGGTGCAGATGGAAATCAACTTACGCCAGTGCCAATGCAAAAAAAAAATATTTGATAAATCTTAAATTTTTTTTAATTTGAAAATGATTTAAAAAAAAATTGAAATTTTGCTGTTTCTTATAATTATTATTTATATTAATACCACTATCGATTGATCGATTGTTTTTTTTTTAAACAATCGATACTATCGAAAACTCCACCAATCGATGTTTTATTAACACTACGATAAAGTTCGTGTTAGTAAACATTTAAATTTTGTATACAAATAAAAAGTGAAAAATTTCAAAGAATTTCGAAACTTTTTTTTTTGAAACTGTCCTTGCGTGTCTTTGGCTTTTCGAAAATTTTTTCCTTTTATAAAATTACAGTTTTCTTTCTTATTTGAATGGTTCGTGAATGGATCATCAATAGTTCTCGCATGATAAATTCGGAACGAACGATATTTTATAGATCCACATCCTAATGGTTCGATCGCGAAAAATAAGAATCGCTATCGAATCAAATATAAAATTCCCTTTTGAATTTTCACAAGAGAACGAATGATATTTTATCGTTCAAGAACTTTTTTTTTTGTATACAAAAACTTCCAAAAAAAATTCCATGAGCTTAAATAAGTAATTACGGTCTACTATTAAATATAAAATATTTTTACACAAGACAACTATTAACATAGAACGTAATTTAAGATTTTTTCATTATTGGCTTAGTGCAATTAAATTAAATTATTTATAGAAACTTCCAAAAAGCTCAAATTATATTGCATGTTATTTTAATACACATTGTTTGTTCTCGAAAATTCGATATCTCCAAATTGGGTTTGTGTGCCCCCCCCTGGACAAAATCCTGCGGGCGCCTTTGTTCATTTAGGCCACTTTTTGATGTGATCTGAGGTAGATGTTGTTAATACCGTTAATTTACCATAGAATTGTTCTCTCCATGGCAAGTAAGTGTTAAAATTTTGTTGTTTGAGATGGGCTTAAGAGTTAGAGTTTTTAAATTCGAATCCTAAATACAAGGATCCTTTTATGTGAAATAAAAAATACGCACGACTGGATCGCGCGAACTTGCTCTTGTGGTTCAAGTTGCTTAGAATTTAGAAGTTTTTAAATTATATTTTTGTAAAGCTGGGAATCTCTTCTTTTATTTTATTTTATTTTATTTTATTTTATTTTATTTTATTTTATTTTATTTTATTTTATTTTATTTTATTTTATTTTAATTTATTTTTCTCGTCCAGTGGTGGGTGCCAATCTAGAGCATAGTATCTTAGGCACGGCAACTGAGACGCTACTCAAGAAGCCAATCGAATTTTTGTAAATATTTTTAGTAAGGCTGTTAGGTTATTTAGTTAGGCTTATTGTTCGCTGGGGACAAAGTATCTTAATTTTAATATTAATTAATTAATATTATAAATGTGAAAATGTGTTCCACTATACCGTCTAAAATACTAAAGAAATTTTCACGAAACTTGGTTAAAAGATTTCTTGGATCATAACAATGAACATAGCTGGGCTACTATTTTTTCTTTTTTTGAAGTTAAATCTATTTGTAGGATGAAAAAAACGTATTCGATTAAAAAAAAACTCTACCTGCGTTTAAAAGGTTATTTAGCTATTTGTAGGGTGAAACGGGGTAAAAATAAAAAGAATGTCCGATCTTAGAATTTTTGTTTTTGAATGGTGATTCTTAGGAAATGGGATTTTCTTTTTAAAAATGTTGTTATTTGTAGGGTGACATGGAGTAATAATTAAAAAAAAAAAAATTATAGGGTGAAAACAAAAAAAGGGATATCCGATTTTAAAAATTCTGTTTGTGTTTAAAAGGATATCTTTAAGATATTGTTATTTATAGAGTGAAATGGGATATACTGAAAAAAAAGTTGTTTTGGGAAAGTAATAAAGTTGTTACTTTTAGACCATATTTTTTCCAGAATTTGTGCATTCATAACGTGAAGTGGGTTAAAAGCCAGAAAGTATAGTATTCGATTGCGAAAATAAGTTTGAATATTTATTTATATTTTCTTTTGTAATTTTTTACGCACACGAAGCATTTGATCTTGCCAGTTCAGATTGACTTGACACATCAACAACATATTTTTCGCACAAAAAAAAAAGCCTTCAATGGCTTAACTACATTGAAGAAAAAAGTTAAAAAGTGAAAAACATGCGCTAGAAGTGACTGTCTGCAGAAAATTTTACAAAAAATTGTGTTTGATCTGTCATTTCAGATTGACTTCGAAGATCAAACCCAATTTGTTTGCACACAGGTATCTCTGGAGCATTTTTTTATTTTTCACTTTTTGTCACTTTCTTGCAAAAAAGTCTTGAATGTAGTTGACTTAATTCTTAATTAATTGGTTTAACAACAAAAGAGTTCCCATTTTTTGTGTAATAAACCAAACAAAGACCCTGTTTGCTCAGAAATATTGAGTTTGGACTGGTGGCTCTTATCGTGTTTACATTTAAGTCCAGTTTTTATGTTTTTTTAAGAGATTCTTCACACAGAACTTCTCTTACCCATAAACTGCCGTGATACAGGACTTAATCATTGAAAGCTAAATTGTGTGCGTCTAGCATCTAGGTCGTATAGTTTTCATAATTTTAGCCCGATTTTGCCTTTCTCGTTAAGGACTTGTTGGTTTGTGTTGTCTATTTTGGGACTAGGCAGTTGGAGTAGAGTCCTTGTCCTATCGAACTTAAACGTTAAATTGAAAAAAAAAACATTGTAAATAAAGGTGAGTTACAAAAAATCATTTCCAAGTTTTCCAACATTAAATATTCTCTCATTGGTTGGCACTTTTAAACAAACGATTCTGCTTGCCAGATTGGGTTTTTAAGATACATGAATCCATCATCAAAAAAATCGTATATCAATCACTTAAGTTATAGACTAGATACCAAATTTGTCCTCCAACATTCCACGTCCACTGGGCATGCATGAAGCCCAATATCACCACCACCATCGAATCAACAATCTTATCAAAGTCGCTACACTATATCACAAAAGACAATTGATAGTTTTTAAAAAGCTTCTTTAAAACGACTTTTACAAATTTGAGCCCCTTTAGTAATAAAACTGACAAGCCTTAGCCAATTGTTCGATATAACTTCTAGAAAATTGTAATAGAAGCCATTTACAAACTAAATGACAGCAACTTCTATAAAATAACTTATACAATCCTTATACAACTAAAGCTTCATTTAGCTTCTCTTATTTCATTTAAAGAGGTCTAATCGAAAAAACAGGTACAAGCCTCTATAGAGTTTCCTTATCTAGCTTTCAAACAATTTAAAAGAAGCATTTACGAAAATCTATGACTATTCCGCTGAATTAAAACGATAATTTTTAGAGTCAAACTCTGAGTATAAAATAATATGCCTCTGTAAACAAAGTTGAGTTTCAGAACAAGCAAGCTCGTTCTTTAGGATTTACTAAAAACTCAAAAGATTTTTGGAAAATAGCTGCCGAATTGAATGGATCCAAATTTGTTATAGGTGCAAACATCTCAGCAGATGATCTATCTATGCACTTCCAGCAGTTACTTTCGAACAACTCAAATCTGTCATTTGCATACGCTGAACCACTGTTTATCGACACAACATAGGATTCTGAAATAAACCTTCAGGAAATCCAAGTTGTCATCAATAAAGCCAAAAATGGAAGAGCACCTGGTGAAGATTGCATATCATACGAGTTCTTTAAAATATGCCCTGTTAACTTTAATAAACCAACTAAAAAAACTTTTTGATGACATACCTACTGATAACAGCTTTAATTCCAATATCGTTTAAAAAATCAGTTATATTCCCAATTCACAAGAAAGGTGACGCAAATTACCGCGGAATATCTTTTATGAACACAATAGCAAAAATATTTTGTGGCGTAAGCAGGCTAGAAAAATGGGTGGACGATAATAAAATCCTAACAGATTTTCAAGAGGGCTTCAGAAGGAACAACTCAACAGTTTATCAAATATTCGGCTTAACATCAGTAATCAAGGCTTTTCACGCTAGGAAAAGCAAGGTTTACTCCTTCTTTGTAGATTTTAAAGCTGCGTTTGATTTAGTCAATCGCAATGCACTAATGTATAAGCTTTCTCGAATAGTAATGTATAAGCTTTCTATCATCCAGATTCATTAAACTTCTGAAATAAATATATACACCAAAGTGGTTGTATGGAATGGATCAGATTACTCGAAATGATTTAGCACCGATTCTGGAGTGAAGCAAGGTTGCTTGCTAAGTGCACTACTATTTTCATTGACATACCTAGTATCTTGCATACCCGGTGGCGCCCGAATCATACTGATATCAATGTCAATATTCTTATATACGCAGACAACATAGTTCTTCTAGCCGAATCACCTGAAAGTTTAAAGCTAATGATTAACCGCCTTTCCGACTATTGTGAAACATGGGGACATACCGTTAAGGTGGAGAAATTGAAAATTATGATTTTCCACCAAAATTCACAACGTGCAGCGCGACACAATTGGAAGCATAATTGACGTTGTTAAAGAATTAAAGTATTTATGAGTTAAAATAAATTTTACCTGCAACTTCAAAAAACATATAAATATTTAGAAGAAAGAACCATCAGCACTAGACAGAGCCTGATCAACATGACGTGGCGCAAGATTTTAACCAATGAAAACGTCACACTATCAACCAAATACAAAGTTTTTGATAGTGTCGTGAGATCAACGTTGTGTTATGCTGCCTAAATATGGGGAATAGATGAATTTGAAGAAGTAGAGAAATTTCAAATAAACCTTCTTAAGAAACTTTTTAACCTGCCAAGAAATACGTCAAATTAGGCTATCAATTTGGAAACTGGTTTGCCGAAAATGCGTATACTTACACCCTAAAGCTTCAAGCAGATTATATACTAAAAATCACCTCACATTCCGATAATCGAATGACGAAAAAAATTCTGATGTATGAAAAAAGAAACCGAGATTGGTGGATGATGAAATGGCAGGACATAGCTTTAACCCATGGAGTAAACCTCCAATGGAAATTTCAAAACATGGAGCAATTTATGGGGTTTTCCATTGGTAAATT
Source organism: Leucozona laternaria (assembly GCA_932273885.2). Taxonomy (NCBI): domain Eukaryota; kingdom Metazoa; phylum Arthropoda; class Insecta; order Diptera; family Syrphidae; genus Leucozona; species Leucozona laternaria. The sequence goes on along the minus strand of OW026366.1, from coordinate 195,565,929 downwards.
CAGATTTCAAATTAAAAATCGATCTTTTTTGTGTCGAATGGAACACGATTTCGAATTGATTTATTTTTGTCATTGTATTTGTGTAGCTTCGTTTCTCTGTCAATACTTCAATCCAAATTTCGTCCCTTTTAGAAGAGAAAGATGAGCTTGATGAAGTTATTCGTTCATTTTAAACTTTTCCATTTATAATCAAATATTTCTCATATATTTTCAACACAACTTTTTCCTACATTAATCCAATCAAACAACACACTTGCCAACTGACAGCTGTAAAATATTTTGGTGTAAGTACATGGATTGCTAAATCTGGCGAAAAAAATTTAGATCTGCAAAATTGATTTTAAATCAAAAATACATCAATTTACTTTGCCAATGGAACGCAAAAATGGTCAAAATCGGCTTTTTGACAGATGCAAATCAAAAATAAATTGATTTATTTTACCAATGGAAAACCCCATTAAAAAAGAGCTATATACATACCGTTATACAACTTCAAGAAGATAAAATTCGAAATAATCTAGTTGTTGAATCCCGTGAATCTCAAAGCAGATTTATCTACTCGCAACTCAATCACAACCTTTCAAATACAAATTACTTTTGTGATGATTTAAGCTATAAGAAAATCTCGCTAATATTCAAAACAAGATGTGAGGTTCTCTATTTAAATGGCATCCCATACAACGGCAGGCTCAATCAATTTTGATCTGTCTGTAATATGAACGTCGCGAAGGATGATGTATTTCACTTCATAAGCATTTGCCCATTTTTAAAACTACAAAGACTTCAACACCTTGGTAAAAAAAAAAAAACTTAGAATGTGTGAAACCATCGATATTTTGAATGAAACAAATTGGAAATCCTTTTGTTGTTATGTACTGAGTATTCAGTAAATAATTTTGTATAAACATAAATATTTTGCCACTCAAGCTGACAGCCTAGCTATAAAGCGTAATAATAAATTCTTTACCAATAAATCAATTATTATATTTAAATCATGACTTCTATAAGATTTCTTTTAAGAATTCCCTATAGAAGCCTTATATCACAGATTATAGCCACATGAAGATGAGAATCCCCAGCAGAAATTTTAATTTGTCTACAAGCTTGAACTGTCAGATATCAAATAAACAATGAGAATGTATGTATAAAAACCTCACACATAGACAGAAGGGATCTTCACACACCAGTTAAATTGTCGTTGCAATTCACATCTATTCATCGAAGAAGGAAGAAATTACAAATACAAAAATGTAAGCAAATGGGTTTTGGAGGGTGAAACGTACGAAACATTCTCATCTTCATATGGCTAATCTGTGACTTATACATGTTAAGACTTGTAGCATATCAAGATTTCTATAAGCTTAAAGAAACTGAAATGTTAGTTGGGTTACCTCAGCCACGAAGAAAAAGCACCACATCGTTATGTCATGTTTGATTATTTTTACGAATCCTAAGCTTGCCTTATGGTTGGTTCCAGCAGGTCGGCCGGCGCTTAGTGCGGATGCCACGATGACAAATAGAAAACGCTACAAAAAGAGCCAGACCAGCCTAAAGCCTTAGTCATAAATATTAAAGTAATTTGTATATGCAAATTGGAAGGCAACGACGCGTGTTTCAATTAATTTATTTTATTTTTTCTAGTAAACCGTCGTAGTTTAAGTATGAAGTACAGTTGTATATTGTTTGCTTATACTTAAAACTTTATTTCAATTTACAACGCCAACTGATTACTTAAATATATGCAGAACCTCTATATTGATAAATACATTTTCAAAATATTGAATAACAAATTTGAAGAATTTTAACATTCAATATTATGTAAATTAAAGCTTCATAAATATTTTCTTCCAAATACCTACATAAAGAACAACAGCCACACAAATAATATCAACTCCCCTCTATTTGACGTTTTTAAATATAAGAGGTAGATATAGCTACATTTTTGGGAAGCATTCAAAATCACAGTTTAAGTTTATATCTAGTTCTTAGTGTAAATATAGTCATTTGGAATACAATGCACGTTTTTGGCCTATTTAACTTTAGAACAACTCAAAATCCTTTTCTTTTGGATTTGAACATGGCAACTTATACAATATACACATCCCTCCCTTCTTATGATGAACATTATTTCTGCACACTTTGATGATATTGTCGTTCTAACTTGCTGCTTTGCCAAATAAAGGCGCATATCGTACGCAAAATTGCCCATACTGACACCATTATGCCCATACTGACACCATTAACCTTCTAGAGACTGATTAAAAACAGTTGTACGACACGCTGTCTTCTTAAAAATAAAAAAAAAAAAAAAATAGAAAATGTTATACTTTTTGATGACGTGTGCCCTTGAAACATTATATTTTAACCCCGAAATTTAAGAATGGAAACAGAAAAAAAAACATTGTACGCACGTTTAACACATGAAAACACCACCCCAAACCTTATAACCCATCAGCTTCTTCACTAACACACCCATATATAAAACAGCACACATCATTGTCTGGGCAAAAACTGCAAAATTCAGTGTTGTTCATGAAGAAAATACAAATGAAGGGGCTTTCTTATAAACGAAGCCAGCCAGCGTGTGTTTATTTGCGTAATAATGTCATTACACAGGAATAATAAATCCACCTGCCTCATGCCAGGGCACGACATAACAATTTTAAGAAAGACCCTAAACCCCTAAACCATCCATAGACACGATACACGAACCTTCTATACCTACCCCACTATACCCAGCCCCAGCCCCAAGCCCATCGTTACATGTTTGTAATGTATGCCAATGGAGGTGGTTCATAGTGAACACAACAAAAAAGAGGTCCTTCACCGTGTAGTCCTACGTATTATAGTCGTCGTATTCTTAGTCGTCGTAGTCGTCGTCGTCGTAGTCTTAGTCGTTGTCGTCGCGTCGTTCTCGTCCTCATCTTCGTAGGGTTATATTTAATGGAGAATGGTTTTATGCCGATGCCGTTCTTTCTAAATATTGTTGAACATAATTTCGTCTTACTCTTTTTTCACACCTATTCACTTACCTTGGCAACCGACTTTCTCGTTCCTTTGCAATTTGTTTCATATTCGTTTGGAGAGAACCACCCTTAGCTAGCTGGCTTTTCAAGAGAAATCTTCATTGCCATTTTGATGATTTCAACTTGAAGAATTAAATTATTTCTACCAAGTTGAGTTTCAGTTACTAATTACGAATTTGAAACCTGACAGGATGCACATTAAACACACACATATTATACACTACACATACACTCAACATCACTTGATTTAAATCACCTTGATATGTACAGAAAAAAGTCTAGTGATAGTGAATGAGTAAGAAACATATAAAGGGTGTTTTTTTTTAGACGTGTGGCTTTCAAGAAGAAATAAAACACATATAATTTAATTTTATGGCCAAGAATTTAACTTTATTATAAAGATGTTTCAACTCTGACCAGATTAAGATTTGATAGTGACCATAGAATGATACGCTCAAAAATTAAAATCAATCACACTACATTGAATAGAAACAATCATCATCATCATCATCGTCGGCTCGACAACCGGGGTCCGGTCCTGGCCTCCTTCAACAAGTCTCTCCACCCATCCCGGTCTCGAGCCGCCGCCATCCAGTTGCGCACCCCAATGCTCCGGGCGTCCTTGTCTACGCCATCTCTCCAGCGCAAGCATGGTCCACCACGCTGTCGTCTACCATAGAATGTACCACAAAGAACTTTCCGAGCAGGTTCCTCTTCGCTCATGCGAGCTAGGTGCCCTGCCCACCGGAGTCTACCGAGCTTAATTTTTGTCACGATATCTGCTTCAAGATAGATTGCGTACAATTCATGATTGTACCGTCTCCGGAATCGTCGGAATAGAAACAATCAGCAACATTTAATTCCAAAACAAATCATCCCAGAACAGAAAAGATCATATAATGAACAACTTGACAACAAAATAAGAGAGGGTATTGACACAACTTTCACTGCGGAGAATATTCAAGGCATTTACGACACCCTTGAAAACATTATAAAAAGTATAGCGAAAAACACAATAGCGAAACAAAAAAGCCAAAAACCCAACAAAATCTCACATGACACAAAAACACTAATAGACAGAAGAGAATAGTTAAGAGTTAGAGAAGATTTGACAGAAACCGAGAAACAGGAACTAAGAGAACTGAGAAAAGCAATCAAAATTAAAGCAAAAAAAGATATACAGGCGTACAATGAGACGAAGATTAAAGTTATAATAAAAAAAAACAAATTCAATTAAAAAAGCAAAACAACACGAAACGGAAAACAAGAAGAATGGACATCAAAAAAACAGCAACTGACTTTTTTGAATCACTGTTTTCAACAACCAACAATACAGTTGATAGCAACAATTTAGACTATTTTTCCATTGACGATTTGATTATTTTTAACGAAAATGACATTGCATCCAGTATCGACAGCTTGGGACAGGAGAAAAGCGCAGGAAATGACGGAATAAAAGCAGAAACTCTGAAATTTGGAAAAGATACACTTGCCCCAACACTAACTAGACTTTATAATGCTATAATAAGGACACAACAGATACCAACGAACGCAATGGACACAAAGTAAAGGGTCCGCCAAATAACTTCTTTTTTTTTTTTTGAAAATGGCGCAAAACATCGAGTGTAGATTGGGCTGTGTGGCACGTAGCGCCGTCCTGTTGAAACCAAATGTTGCCAATATCCTCCTCTTCAATTTTTGTGAACAAAAATTAGTTCAACATGGCCCGATAACGATCGCCATTGACTGTAACGGCCACCTCCTTGCTCATTTTCGAAAAATGGCCCAATTATGCCTTTGGACCAAAATCCACACCAAACAGTGACTCGTTTTGGGTGTATCGGCTTTTCAATGTATGCGTGCGGGTTTTCTGTGCCCCAAATGCGACAATTTTGCTTATTTACTACCCGCCAAGATCAAAATGAGCTTCATCTGAAAAGATTATTTTTTTTGGCAAAATCGGAATCTTCTCTAAGTCGATCGCAGGCCCATACGCGAAGCGTATACACAACCATATTCATTCAGCGGAAGTATAAAACTAATTATCTGTCAAATCAGACATGAGCTAAGTGTTACCATTCACGAAATAAACACTAGTTGAAAAAAAAAAACGTTAGATGGCGGACCCTTTATAGTAATATTGTTGCATAAGAAAGGAGACAAAAAATATAAACAACTACAGACCATTCAGCTTAATATCGACATTGTATAAACTTTTTTCAAGAGCGTTATAAATATAATAAATTCAAATCACTACTCAATGACAAACAGCCTAGGGAACAAGCTGGTTTCAGAGAAGGATTTTCGACAACTGATCACCTACAGACTGTTAATCAACTTATAGAAAAATTTAATGAATAGAAAAAACCGCTCTATCTAGTATTCATTGACTTCAGTAAAGCTTTTGACACTGTTGAATATAAAAGCATATGGACAGCACTGACAAATCAAAATATCAATCCGATATTCATACAGACCCTGAAAAGCATTTGCCACAATAACACCGCCAAGGTAAAAACCGATAAAATTGGACGAGAGTTAAAGTTAAAAAGAGGATTGCGACAGTTCCAGCAGTTCTGGAAGAAATCTTTCCGAATCGGAATTAAGATATGGGGAGAGAAATTGAGCTACCTTAGATTTGCGGATGATATAATTTTGCTTTCAGATACACTGGAAGAGATAGAAGAGAACAAATGGTAAACGAACTTTCAACGGAATGCAAAATACATGGACTAACACTAAACTTGAACGAAACCAAAGTAATGCCGAACCACATACAGAAAGACATCTTACTTGGAAATGATAAAATAGACTACACTGATGACTACGTTTACCTAGGACAGCTAAAATCATTCAAAAACCAAGAAGAAAAGGAAATAAACAGACGAATAACAAAAAGCTGGAAGCAATTCTGGAACACCAAAACAGATTTTGGACTCAAAAGTAAAGTAAAGAAACACAAAAATACATCTTAGACTCCAACATACTTCCGTTAATGACATATGGACTACAAACAATGGGACTTACATCAAATTTACTTGAAAGACTCAGAATATATCAAGTCAAGATAGAAAGAAGACTTTAAAATATAAGGACTGTTCAAAAAATTAAAAACAAGGACATAAGAAGAAGAACAAACATAATAGACCAAATCGAAAGAATTGAACAACTAAAATGGAGCTGGGCTGGTCACATCTCAAGAATAGGAGACAACCGATGGACAAAAATAGTGACAAAATTTAACCCACCAAACGACCAAAGTAAAGATGGATAGACGATCTTGCACAATTCAACAGTAACTGGTACAATGACGCGAAAAACAGAGTTCTATGGACAGCAATGGGGGGGGCTTATGCCAGAATGACTTAATTTGACAACAATATTACATTTAAAACTTAAGAAAAAAAATTAATAAAAAGTAAAGATCAAAGATAAAACTCCAAAAAAGAACTAAATTTTGTATTAATAAAAAGAAAAAAAAAAAAACGAATTCTGTATTTAAAAATATTTATGAAAATAGCTTATTATGTGAATGTAGGTAACTATATAGGTTAATAAAGCTTTAAATAATAATAATATTATAATAATAAAGATAAGAATTTGCCATTTTGTTTTCAAAATGATTAAGGGCAAGTGGCCGCTGCTGCTGGCTCGAATTAATTTCAGCCGAGAGGCAAAATTTTCGACCACTTTTTGCAGCAATTGGGGCCGTATTTCAGCAATAACGCTGGGTCAAAAATGGAAGAAGGAACAGGAGCTGGGGTGTTCTGTAAAGCTCTTAATATAAGATAATCATATAAACTCCCAGATTAATGTAGTGCCTTACCCTTACAAGATGTGATATACGCTATTGAAAAAGCGACTCAAATAGTTCACAAGAACACCAACCAAGTCAAACTCTGCTGGGTTCCTGGACATAGCAATATAGAAAGGAATGACATAGCAGATGAACTGGCAATAGGGTTACCAGATTGAAAATAACGAAAAGGGGGAGATCGAGAGTTTTCTACGTGGGATAAGTGTTCAAAAACGGGGACAAAACATATTTTTTGAAAAAATATAACACCAGAGTATAAAAAAGTGAAGTGAGATGTAGTTCATTGAGTTAATGCGTTTATAGCTTTGATAGGATTATGAACTTCAAATGGATGTGCTCACAGAAATATTTAATGAAAATATTTTTAGAGTTTTCAATTGAATCTTTTCTCTGTTTAATAAGGGAGGCAGAGGTTTGTAAAGATGGGACAAATAATATTTTGGTGTGAAAAAGGAGGACGTCTGGTAACCCTAACTGGCAAGGAAGGGGTCAGTATCAAATAGGGAATATAGTAGCCAAGAAGATATGGGACCAGACATCCCGATTGGCATTATTAAAAGGAAGATAGACATAACAACGGAAGAGCAAATCAATAACTCCTGGATATCCAGGAACGATTGCGTTATCTCTAGAAGCTAATGGCCTAGAATTAATGAAAAGAAAACTCAGTATATTCTATCGCTGAATAAAAAGAATATTAGAACCTTGATAGGTGTACTAACGGGACATTGTGCCATTGGCACAATGGCCACCAGACTGGGTGTATTCAAATCCGATATCTGTAGGAGCTGTCAGGATGTCGAAGAAATAGGAACCATAAAACACCTGCTCTGTGATTGTCCGAACCTCCAAACAAATCGCCTCCGTTACTTTTATTAGTTTATGAGCATCTTTGCCTTCTTTTTTAAAGGTACCGAACTTGTTCGTTTGCGTTATTCCCTACACGCCGAACACATTTGACGATCATTAATTTCGTTCTGGTTCTTCAAAGAATAAACATCGGTAAAATCGCGGCTGACTGTGGCCATTGTGTTAAATCCGTGATATGCACTCAACGGCGTTCACAGCAAAAATGAGGTTTGCCCGCGAACATGAACCTACACGGTGAACATCGAAGTTAACGAACACGACAAAATAGAAATTTTTCGCCAACAGCGAACCGTTGCGTTGGCGAACCAGCCCCTACACGACGAAAATACAGCGAGCACGAACAAGTTCGGCGAGCATGTTCTTCGTTTAGGGCTACTTTTAAGGGGATCACAATGAACGAATAGGCCCCCGTGTACGCCCCATAACCTAACCTAACCTATGCCGCGCCGAAGGTATGGTGAAATAAAAACGTGGACTTTCTTCTGTGCGACGACGGCGACGTTACGTGGTACCAAGTTACGATGTAGCACGTTACGTAACGAAAATATGCATATTGTTGTGTAATTTGTTTTTTTTTTTTTTTTTTATCAGCCACAGAAAGAAATTGTTTTTAACGCGACCAATGATTAGATTCATATTTTATGTCAACCACTTGGTATTTATTAATTATTATGTATTTACCGACACATTTTAACACTTATTTTTATATTTTATTCTTCTATTGCCCGAGTAAAATGGACGCCACACTTGAAAATAGAATGTAAAAAAATCAAAACAAAAATAATAACAATAATAATAATAATAGTCAGCTGTTGGCATTGACATATGTCAATTACTGTAGGTCTGAAATTTAATTCTACGTTTACATAATACATATATATAGCTTTTAATCGCTCCAATTTCTTCTTGCACAAAATTGCTGAGGTTGAACAAATTGCAGAGTTATTTATCGCTCTTCTTTCTACTTTTCGTTATTGTTTTAGTTTGTTTACTTTTCATTCGTATTCCACTCAGATAACTTCGCTTAATCAAGCGGAGTTAAGAGCCCATAGATTGATGTGTAAACATCTATGCTGGCGGTAGAGTGAAAAAAAAGTGAACGATCGTGTGCAACGTTACGTCGTGCTACGTTACGGTAAGCAAAGTTATGATCTGCATACTAGGATGGGTGCGTTTAGTGAAAAAACCCTTCACCCCTTCAAGCAAAAACAAGTCCGTTTTGGATCCACGCACGTTGATGTTTACACATATTAACCGTGAGCCCCGGAACTCACACAATCTTTTTTTTGTAAAGCCCTCAGGAAATTGTTCGAAAGAATGACGTCGGGGCTAGGCGATTCACATGTCAAATGCAAAAATAACTAATCTCCTTCGGGCTTAGCTAAGCACGGAGGAAAACTGTGTCATCGGCGTGAATTGCATAGGTACTTGTTATCGATAGTTTGTATAGAAACTCCATTTCGTTTCTATAATGGCGTCCCTAATTCGCGAACGCAGACATCGGCGTTTCAACCAAATTCCTCCGGGCTTGCAAAAACACACTACACTCTTTTCCACTTGCACAAAGTTAACTTTCATTAAAAATCGCAGCGTCAAATTGCATAGGCGGTTGGCTGCGGCATCAATCGATTGAAACCGCGATTTTAGTGATTTCCATACTGACAATTGCAACTAAATATTCCAGCCTTCTGGTGCTTGGAAATTTCGTTACAGCGGTTCCGCCATTTGGTATTTCTTTATCGTTCTTTCAACATTAGACATTTAAGCACTGTCTATAGATAGGTAATGCAGTGTTAATTATGCAATATGGCCATGGAGTACGTTCAGTAACAAAAATTAGGCGCTTGGATAAACGTTGATGTTTACACATGCTAACCGTGAGTCCCGGCACTCACACATTTTTTTTTTTTAAATAACATCATAACATTGAGACCACATGGGCAATATTTTATTTATATTTTTTTCCAACGGCATAGGACGATAACTCGTGAAAATTTCTTACACAGAGGATTTACGCTTTGTCTCTAAAATCTTAAATTTAAGCTGAAGAATGACCGGAATCTCCAGATATAATAGTTTAATTCCTTTTTGGAGATCTCGGATTGTATGACAAGCCAGATCTTAATAATGCAACCCAAATCAAGTGAAGTTGAGTGTAAAATAAACAGCATACACATCACATGACGACCGACGTAAAGGTTATTGTATGCATGTTCCTGTTTCCCGGATAATTTTTGTAAGAAAGAATGTTTAAAACAAGCAAAAAAGGGCACGTTTTCAGGTTCACAAGAATAATGCTATAGGATGATTGGAAAAAAGAGTATATATGTATTTGTGGTGGATTGAAACGACTTTATAGGATTCATCATTACATAAAAAAAGAAAAATTTGGGTATCCTAATTTTTTTTTTTTTTTTTATTTCCTCTCAATTTCGAACATTGAATATAAGTAAATTAAGTTGAATTTGCTTCTGAAGAGTGTGCCTTCCAAATAACACGCAGTTCATTATTATGTAAAGAAATTTCAAGTTGTACCGAAAAAGGCATTCCTACATATGTAGGTATATGTACATATATCCATACTCAAAGGACAATGAAATGTTGAAGCATCAGTGTCGCCGGAAGGCAGCTAATTTTTTTAAAACTTGAGTTTTCTTAATAATGTAGATGTACCTACTTAAATTGCGAGTATATGTACCAACATACATATATTATGCATTATTATTTTTCAGCACGGATAGATAGCAAACGGGATTATACCTACGTGACATTTTAACAACTTGAATTAAAAGGTATTTTGTGATGATATATCTACGTTAAGTCAAGTACAAGGAAGTAGTAAGTATCCTTTAACTTTTGAACCATTATTAATCTAACACATTCAACTTAATTTTTTATTTGAACTAACTAAAGGGTCTTTCAAGAAGGACGCTTGATTTTTTAATGTACATACAAGTTTTGTGTGGGCGTGTGGCGGCATGAACTTATTTTCATATGAATGTCAAGTTTGAGAAGCAACATTCACCGATCGGAAAGTAGTTAGGTGGATATAGTTTGCAGTTAATTTATCGTTAATAAGTTGTGATAATTTGCAATTTGTCATTGTTTTCTTTGATTCTTATATTTTGAGCACCCCCTCGAAAATGGTCAAAAACATGTTTTATTGAGTAGATTTCTGGCTAATAATACAATTTGTCATTAATTATTCGTTAACTATAGTTCTGACAGTTATTATTTTTGAAGGCTTGAATGAAGCAACAACCACTTGAGTGAGCTACCACCCCACCACGTCATTATAGGCTGGAGTTATAGCTATTTCACGGCTTCCAGACTGATCATCAGACTCCTTGGTACGAGTACGATAACTTTGGCGCCAAAAATTGATAACGGTTTGTTTTAGAGGGGTCGAAAACAAGCACTTTTTACTATGGGAGGGGGGGGGGGGGGGTTCCATCTCGCCCCCGTTTAGGAGGTAGAGGCAATTTTAGAAAAAAATGACTTAAAATGAAAAAATAATTATTAAAAAACAACGGCAACAGTTACAGTAAATTAATATACCGTTTTTGAAAGCTAGGAATCTATAATTTAAATTAAATTATTTTAGCTGATAGTTTTTAAAAAATTCGCATGCAAACTCAAAATTTTGATAAAAAAAAATGGAAAAAAAAGCTTAGACTGAATTTTCTCAAAATTGTGAAACGATGCGCTGAATTGGCTTTTTTTGGTCAATGCAAATATCAATTTTGAATCGACCACAAAAAACCGAATTGATTTATGTCTTCTAGTTTTTGAGAAAATTGATGATTACTAAAACTACTTTTGTATGAGATTTTAGTTTTTTTTTGTTGCTTACATATATACAATGCTAGCACTCAGCATTACGGCGTATGCCGTAAGCACACTATAGGATTTGGTGTATGTGCGAGGTTGGGTGTATGCAAAGTTTCTTTTGCATTTAAAGGATCTGGATTTAAACTTTCAATTTGTCTTATATATATCCAAGTCAACAGCTGATTTCTAAATATACATATACGTGGCCCAAAGTTGCACATTTAAAATTTTCAGACATGAAAATGTATTGCATTATAAAAAATTCACATTAGATAATACTCTACGACTGCAGCATATATATAATTTTCTTAATAATGTATGTTTGTGTCTTACATACCTATATAATGCAATTGTAATGTTCAAAAAAGCACCATCACGACAGTAAAAGTGAGCAGGTGCATCAAGTTAGCAGGACACTTTTCAATTTTCAGAATAAAGAGTATGTAGTAATTAGCTGCTATTTAGTTGCTGATTAGTTACGCAAAAAAAAAATTAATCGCTCTGTTGGATTTCGAGAAAGAAGTTTTCGTCAAGTTAGCAGGACACCCAATTTTTCGGAATCCGAAAGTGCAATAAATTTTTTTTTTGCTTAACTATAATTAGCGATTAATTCATTTTCAACAAATATCCACTTCCGGACCGTTTATATGTATTTTTGGGAAAGGTGTCCTGCTAGCTTGATGCACTTTAAGTGAGCTTAGTAAATCTACTATAGTAGATAACTTTAACTACTGTCGTGAAATAGCCGAAATAATAGCGTCGTTAACATTGGCGGCGAAGAAAACAAGCTTCTAAAAAAAACTATTTTATTTTATGCCGGAAAACAACGCACCACCTTCACCAATATATGGCACAGTAACAGTAACACCAGTACGGACGATGACTTCATTGACGTGACTTACATACCTCTTTAATAATTGAACATTGACTTTACTATTTTTAACTAACTCCTGACTTACTCACAAACTGACCGACTGGGAAGCGGAATGCAATGCAATTCTACCTCCTCGTGGTGCATTCTCGGTAACGCTAAATGAATTGCTGTACTTAACTTACAAAGATGAACCTAATCAACGTAAATGCCAAAAAACAAAAATCTCATAAGAAAGTAGTTTTAGTAATTTTCAATTTTCTCAAAAACTGGAAGACATAAATCGTTTCGGTTTTTTGTGTTCGATTTAGAATTAATATTTTCATTAACTTTTATTAGCTAATGTAGCGCATCATTTCAAAATTTTGAGAAAAATTGGTCTAAACTTTTTTTTCCATTTTTTTTTATTAAAATTTTGAGTTTGCCTGCGAATTTTTTAAAAAACTATCGGCTAAGATAATTTAATTTAAATGCAGGATTAAATTATAGATTCCTAGCTTTCAAAAACAATATATTAATTTACTGTAAGTGTTGCCGTTGTTTTTTAATTATTATTTTTTAATTTTAAGCAATTTTTTATAAAATTGCCCCTACCTCCTAAACGGGGTGAGGTAGACCCCCCCCACCAATAGTAAAAAATGCTTATTTTTGACCCTTCTACAAGAAACCATTATCAATTTTTGGCGCCAAAGTTATCGTACTCTCCCCGACTCCTTTTAGTGGTGTAGTCTGTTTACGTTCAATTTTAATTTGAAAAAAAAAAACTTTTTCCCCCGCTGAGAGTTGAACATAGACCAAGCGTAAGCTTTGCAGCCTTAATGCGAGTGTGTTATCACACAAAAACCAACTTTCAGTTATTATTCTTGTCGTGCGATATTTTCTATGTTTTTATTAAATTCATGAATTCCCGAAGGGAGGTTCGCATAAATCTGACTATGGTGAATGAATTTCGTTATAAATGTTGTTTTTTTTGTAGAGGTAAGGAACTTTGAAATGGAATAAAACAAAGATGACTTTTTTTTTTTAATTGACATGAAATTTACTTTATTCGAAAGATAATCTTCTGGCATTATAATTTAAATATGATTTCTGGCATATGACCGCCACGGCTGGCTCGGACGTAGTCTAATCTGGGGGTCCAATTTTCGATGAGCTTTTCCAACATTTGTGGCCGTATATCGGCAATAAAGCGCCGAATGTTGCCTTCCAATTGGTCAATCACATATCCCCACAGAAAATAGTCAAACGGTGTTTAATCGCACGATTTAAGAGGCTAAGTCACATGTACACGAAATTATGCGTTCACCAAACGCTTCCTTCGACAAATCAATTGTGGCACGCGTGGTGTGACATTTTGCGCCGTATATTTGAAACCACTGCTCCCCCACATCAAGGCGATTCAATTCAGGAACGAAAACTTCAAAATTTCATTAATCATGGCTCTATAACGGTCTCTGGCTGGCAAAGTTTTTAAAGAAGTACGGACCAATGAGCCCACCAGCCCATAAAGCACACCAAACTGTCAGTGATGTAACGGCGCCGGCGCGCGGCGTCTCAACAATGGCATGAGGATTATCTACACTCCAAATGCAGCAGTTTTGCTTATTGGCGGAACCATTCAACCAAAAATGAGCTTCATCGCTGATGAAAAATTTTCTTGTGAAAATCGGGATCAACAACGATCTCTTTTCAAGCCCATATTTTGCACAATTCGCATCCGTTGTTCAGGCATCAGTCTATTCATGTTGAAATGCCAAAGGCATCAATTGTTAACGGTTTATTTGCATAATCCTGTGATTTGAAAAAGTGCCTAATGTCACATGTGACAATCATATATTTGTGACTTTTTCTTGTGATAGCTATTTTGGTGTCATTTTCATGTAAAATTGACAAGGTTTCAAGAAAAATGAATTTATTTGAAACTATACAATAATTTTTAAGACCTGAGAATGTGGAAAATGAAAATCGCATACATAATAGCTACATAAGTCCGGCCTAAGAAACAAATATGATATTTTCGACCTACCAGATCCAAAGTCCTAACACACTAATTCCTCCTTTTTATAATTGGAAATTACAAAATCAATAGAATCTTAAAAAAAAATCTTAAAAATGACGAAAGATACATCATCCATTTATGTATATTCTTCGGCTTTTGGATTTGCCAGCTCGGGTGGGGTCAACCCACATTCCTCCTATCCTCGAGCTGGTACTAATTTTGAATTTTCTTGGGGGTTGTGGCTATAAAAGGCAAGTTGGTGCGGACTGGTCAGCTCCAATAGGTCAAAGCACGGTGTGTGAGGTGACTTCCTCAACTTTTAAGCAATTTGAAACAAAATTGTGCCTCTTGAAAATAAAATGTACCCCATAAATAAATCAAAAATCGTATTTATGACAACTGTCAGTAGGTACTTGTCTCTCAAAGTAATCCTAAGTTTTGAATAATTTTTGGTGATCACTTTACGCAGGCGGAAAAATTAATTTGATCATATTTGATTATCATAAATGTGACAATCACCGATCACATTAGCCGATTCCACCCCTGTTCTATGGCAGGTGCCGTTAATAAAAGTTTTTGGTAATGTTTTTTTACCAAAATGCATAACAATAACCTACAATAGTGCACGCATTTTTTTTTGTATAGAAATTGTTAATGTCGTTTTCGATATAAATTACATTTTCCATAACCGTTGTATGGCAGGTACCGTTATTTCGTCACCGCCATTGTTTTCTGCCGTCCTGGAGAATATTTTCGAAAGACTGAAATGGAAAAATAAATACGGTATAAAAGTTCGGATGGAATATTTAAACAATTTGAGGTTTGCAGACGACGTTGTTCTGCTGTCAAACTCAGCAACACAGATACAGACCACGGTTAAATCAACTCTCATCAACTTGAAAGAAAGATGGAATATGTTTAAATTTGACAAAACCAAAAGTAATGATTATAGTCATACACAAGAGGATATATTGTTAGAAAATAATAAAATAGATTATGTTTGAAGATTACGTTTAATTAGGGCAGATAAAATCTTTCGTAGACCGTGAAGAAATAGAAATAAATTAACGCGTAACTAACTAATGGAAACAATACTGGAGCTTAAACGAAATTATGAACTCGAACTTACAAGCAATGACACAAGAAAATAAGTATTCGACTCGAAAATTCTGCCAGTTTTGACGTACGGGCTACAAACCCAAGGAATAACTTCAAATCAACAGGATAAATTGAGTATCTGCCAAGCAAAAATGTAACGTAAACTTACGACAGATACAAAGAATTACTAACGATGAAATAAGAAGTAGAACAAGCATACATAGTTGACGTGATACAACGAATAAAACGATTTAAATGGAGCTGGGCGGGCCGCATATATCTAGAATTGAAGACCAGAGGTGGAACAAATTATGACTAACTGGACTTTTACTGACGAGAGAAGACCAAAAGTACGTCAAAAAAAGATGGATAGATGACCTTAACCAATTTAACCAAAACAAGTACAATAATGCCAAAAAACGAAATATATGGACTACTATGGGGGATAAAATAAATCGAAACGAGTCGCATTTAATTTACTGAGTTAAATTGTTTATGGCAAGAATTAAAACATTGAGAAATTAATCAAAATAATTGTTTAATAGAGGGTCCGCCATCTAACGTTTTTTGTTCAACAAGTGCTTATTTCGTAAATGGTAACACTTAGCTCATGTCTGATTTGACAGATAATTAGTTTTATCCTTCCGCTGAACGAATATGGTTGTGTATACGCTTCGCTAAGTAGGCCTGCGATTCCGATTTTGCCAAAAAATCATCTTTTCAGATGAAGCTCATTTTGATCTTGGCGGGTATGTAAACAAGCAAAATTGTCGCATTTGGGGCACAGAAAACCCGTACGCATACATTGAAAAGCCGATACACCCAAAACGAGTCACTTTTTGGTGCGGCTTTTGGTCCAGAGGCATAATTGGGCCATTTTTCGAAAATGAGCAAGGAGTGGCCGTTACAGTCAATGACGATCGTTATCGGGCCATGTTGAACGAATTTTTGTTCACAAAAATTGAAGAGGAGGATATTGGCAACATTTGGTTTCAACAGGACGGCGGCGCTACGTGCCACACAGCCGAAGCTACACTCGATGTTTTGCGCCATTTTCAAAAAAAAAAATAAAGTTATTTGGCGGACCCTTTAGTTAGTTTAATAAGAAATTATGTTTATAACTCTTTCATTTAATTAATTGCTTTATATATATTTGTAAAAACTTCATATTGGCGAATAAAGCTTTAAATAATAAAACTACTAATACCATTCATAGGTACACAAAAAGCAAAAGCGTCTTAAACAAAAAATTAAAAATATTTTTCCTTGACGATTGAAATAGTTTCAGGAAACGGCTTATAACCTTGACAATTCTCTATTAATCTTCATTAATGAGATACGAAATGATAGCTTATATAATAGAAATATTTAATATACAATAAAAAAACATTTATAAATAACAAGAAATCATAATAAGGGCAGCAAATTTTGAGGCAGTTGAGGAAGTTAAGCTGGTTATAGCTTAACTATTTAATTTGTAGAAATTTGGGAATTGAAGAAAACTGTCAGCGGTGTTATGAATTCTTACGAATTTTGAATTTTCCACTAAGGCTTTGCCTAGATTTGAAATCATTATTTATAATAATGCTCTTAACAATAGAGTATAACTCTCTTAAAGTGTGCGCAATGGAATGTTGATATTGAAGATTCATGCAATTACTGCCTGTAAAATCATATGTTTCAGCCGTCAATCTTTTATTTAGATTCTGTTTTTGACAGCTGGGTTGTTAAAAAAAGCAATGTTTTGTATATGCAATATTTTACGAATTCAATAAAAAAGAGATTGCTCTCATTAAATTAATTTCAAGACTTCGACTTCAAATTATGCAATCGACATTCATTTGACATAGAAAAGATTGCAATTATGTTTTCCTCATTAGTTTTACAACAGTCATTTGATTACAATCTTTTAGGATTGCATGCATTCTTTGGACTACTTTGCATTCTTTGCATAAAACATAATTCAGATAGCAAGAAACACTAGGCATAGAGGTGAGATGTTGTCATGTAATTGGGGTAAAAGCTTAATGTGGCTAGAGCACTTAAGGTTTATGGAGGGTTAAAAACAATGGAAAAAATGCACAATACTACCAAGAATACATATGCATTCCTAAAAGATTGCATCCAATCAATTGCTGTAAGAATGAATGAGGTTAAAATGATTTCAATCTTTTCGATGTCAAATGACACCATTCGCTAAAAATTTGAGATCGAAGTCTCAAACGAAAGTGAATGAATGCAATCTTTTGCATTCATAAAAGATTGCATTCTTCTACAAACCCTGGTTAACCGTAACATATAGATAAATTTCATAACTAAGAGAGTTTTTTTTAGTTTAAAAAGGGATATGTAAGCTGAAATTAATATAAAATCTTTTTGTAAAACCTTGGCATATACTATATATATATCCAATATATATATATATATCTATATATATATCCAATGTGAGTTTTCCCTGCCGAAAAAGAGGAAAACTTTCGAAAATTGTTAAATAGTTGCTTAACGAAGCAGTAAAATTTCGCAAAATAGCATTGCCTACTTTATCGAGCATCTATAAGGCTCCATTTTTCTGTCCTCAAAAATGTCTGTGATGACAGAGGTCTTAAGAAAGTAAAATAACTTGGTTAACGTACCGAGATGATTTGCAAAAGGACACCTCAAAGTTTCAGCATAGGTTATATATTGTTTGCATTGCGCCTGAATTTAAGAATCTAAATTGTGAGTAGATGTTCATGTTGATACGGAATTTAAGAACACAAAATAACGACGAACTCCTCTAAGCTTTGTTTGTTCAATAAAATACAAAACCAGGTAGGTGCAACCTTAAAATATTTGTTTTGGCTTTTTCATCTTGCTCTTGTAGTGCTAAAAGAAACATACAAAAATGAGCAAACTCAATTTACCCTAGTAGCAACTTTTGTACATAATATCCGAGAAATAAGATTACGCATACGCCACAGTGTCCCAAATCGATCAGCCGAAGCCATTCATAAAACATTAGTGTGGGTTGTCGTCGTCATCGTTTCGTTGTGTGTCACAGCAGCAAAGTTTGCAGACAAAAACCGAAATCGAGAAAATATCCACGCTGCAATGAATACGGAATAATAATTGAGGCTGAAGCTCTGTGGGAGTAGAAACGCGGGCAGGTTTCTGTCAATGTGGTCCCTAATTTCCACCACCAGGCAACGTAAATCACACAGAGAGCTGATGGGGGAGCCGAGAGCCGAGAGCCTACGTGACTTTGCTTGCTAATTTTCCATAGTTTTCCTCTATGAAATCCATTCAATTTGGGTTGTTGTTTTTATGACTGTAGGTAGAAGTGAGTACGGCAGTGGGTGCAAATGCGGGTGTGTGTGTGAGTGGGTATTATAGAGGGTGATAAAGTAGTATCTCTGCCAGCGTTGAGTCCTTTGAATTTGTTTGCAAACACATACACACTTGCAAATTTTAACTCCGTTTAGTCATAAAAGAGTCGTAGTGTACAGTGTATAGTCGTTTTAGCCATGCTCTATTTTTGAGTTGTATCCAGATCAAGGACTAAATTGGAAGATTATGAATTTGTCAGCACAATACCAGTGACACTCGGTTAATGTGGTTGAGGAAGCCATAGCAGCAGTGGCAGCAGCAGTTGCCGTTGCCGAGGGCGAGGACGATGGCGAAGGCGATGGCGAGGGGATCTTGCGAGGGAATACTCTGGCTCTCTGTTGGCACTTAAATGTACAAAACTACACATAGATACAAGCCCACAGAAATATTATACTTGTGTATCTATTTAAATTTTTCTATGTTTTTTTTTTTTTTTTTTTGTTATATCTGTTGTTGTGTTATCTTCTTTATATCTTTCGTTCCAGCAACATCCAAATGTATTTCGGTTGACGACATCAGAACGTTGAAGAGTGGTTTTGCCTCTTGGTCCATTTGCCATGTAAAACCATTGACCCGAAATGATTGTTAACTCAACCATTTGAATGTTCATTGTTTGCATTGAAAATTTAATTTTTCACTTTGTTACTGCAATGTTTGTTCGAATTTGAAGTGTTCTAGTGCTAGTATTTTTGTTTGTTTATTCGTGTAACAAATGCAGGATATGGTCTTTTGCTATATATGGCAAAGGGATATATCCAAGGAGATAGTAGGTATATATAAGAGTCATTGCAACTACTGGTTGCGTTCTAATTTCGGTCTGGTTCATGGAATATTTATGACAAATGAGAGATTTGGTTCTGCATATAAAATAGAAGAAGTTGACTCAAAACGAAGAGATAAAATTAAAGTTAAATTGTGAAGGATTTGTGAAGTTGACAATGTGCTGCCTCAAGAAAATAAATTTTTAATGAAATGTGGTGTCATAAAATTGCAAAGAAAATTGTATTTTACCAAAACGAATTTGTAAGATTAAGATGAATTCCATGAATGTGAGAACAGAATTGGTACGAAGCAGCATTTTTTTCAAGGAACATTCTCAAGGTATCATATTCAGGGAAGAGAATTCAGTGCTTTTGGAATTAGCTAGCTCAAAATCGAATAAACATATTCTTAAAAGATCTTAAGCTCTATCGGTTTTAAGATTGAATTGCGAATATCGAGCACAATTCTTTCCTTCTTTAATTTTTTTATTGGTCAAAGGTCAGTCGTTCAAAATGATAGGCATCTGTCGGTACTCTTCAAACGCTTTGTGCTACTCCTGAGACTTCTCTTCAGCCTTTTCCTACAATAGTTAGTCAATCCTCTGAATTTGGTCCATAAACATAAAAACTTTTTTTTCAATAACTCTTGCATTGTTAAAATTAAGATGCAATTCAGAATTCGACTGATTCAACTACTTCCTGTCTATGCTAGAGTTTTTCAGCAGAATTACTGGCTATAAGAGAAGCATGCAAAATACTCAAACAAAACCCAAACGAAAATCGAAATACTGCAAATTCTGACAGACAGTCAGCCAGCTGTTAACGCAATTGCTGCGGCTACAGCATGCTTAAAATTGGTCCAGCAATGCCGAGATAAGCTTCCAAGATGAGTTTTTAAGCCTGAACGCCAATCTTAGTGTCACTCTTATCAGGGTACCTCGTCACTATGGCATTAAGGAAAATGATCCGGCAGACGAACTAGCTAGGAAATGATCAGCCCTTGATAGAGCTCTCTATCGGAAGAATTTACATTCCTCTCGGAGTTCGGAAGGGCAATATACTTTAAATATTTCTCACCAAATCCAATCGTAGATCAAATAATGTTCATTTCAAGACATATTGTAGTTGAAAAAACAATTTCTCACAAGCAGCTCTACGTCCACCGTTTCTAAAAATAACAATTTCGGATTTGCCCAGATTGACTTCAAGATTCCACTTAATACAGTATGTTTTAAAACTTTCTATGAGTTCATGCAGCTTTATTTATTATAATCAATCCAGAGATCAGATTGACGTGGAGGTTATCTAAATAAAGAACGAAGAGAAGAACACTCAAAACCCATCCCTGTTTTACTACTTTTTTGGTGAAGAAGAAGTCAGACAAGGCTTTGCCATCCCAAACAGCAGCAGACGTATCCATGTAAAATGCTTTGACAATATTAACCATATTCGGAGAGATTGCCATTGCAGAAAGTTTGTAAAATAATGCGTTTTGGTTAACATTATCGAAAGCATCTTTAAGATAAAAACGCATAGAAATTCTTTCTTTGATTGAGTTAAATTTGTACAAGAAAAAATAGATTATATATTTGATCAACTGTAGAATAGTTAGATCTATAAACAGCTTAAAATTAATTGATTTTGTTATTTTCTTCTAACCATGCCGTTAGCTTATTGAGAAAAACGATTTTAAATAATTTATAGAGCGTATGTCAGGGAAGGACAGTCCTCTATAATTTGACAACACTTTGGCATCTCCTTTCTTAAAGAGTGGGTAAGTAACTAACGACTTTTGAACGTTGCAATTTCAATAATTTCAACAAATAAATTTGTGAATTTCAATGACTAGCGACGGACTTGCGTTTTTATAGAATTCGAAAGGTATTCCATTCATACCCGGGGCCTTAAGATCTATTGAAGACGATATTGCAAAAAAAGCTTCATCAAGCTCCATTATGCGGTCCAACTGAGGCGATATGATTTGCCAAACTAACATTTCAGATTTGGTAAGGTCTTACTGAATAGCCTTTCTGATTTCGTTAAAACCTTTGTAAAGTGTCGATAAGCATAAGAAGGAGAAAGAGACTTATTTAACCTTCTATAAACTTCTATAATGATTTCGATAAAGCTTTTTGCAAGTAAATACCATACGCAGATTTTTTAAAAGTTTCAGCTTAGGAAATATTTCTATAAAATTTTACCACATGTACCTACTATCGAAGTTTGAACTTTCCAGTAGGGTTTTTATTATAATGGGTGATTTTTTAAGAGGTTTAGAACTTTTTTTTAAAAAAAAACACAAAAAATTCGAAAAAATGAATGAAATATTTATTTGAATCGATAGTTTGAACCTTGCAATTTAATGTTTAAAGATAATTTCATGCAAATGTTGACCGCGGCTGCGTCTCAGGTAGCCCATCCGCTGAGTCCAATTTTGGCATACTCTTTCACACATATCGGCCGGTATCTCACGAATGAATGCATGGATGTTGGCTTCCAGTGCGTCAATCGAAGCGGGCTTGTCCCTATAGACATTAGCCTTGACATACCCCCACAAAAAATAATCTAATGGTGTCAAATCGCACGATCTAGGCGGCCAATTGACCGGCCCGAAACGTGAAATTAACTGTTCACCAAACTCGCCTCGCAATTGCGCCATTGTTTCGCGTGCTGTGTGGCATGTGGCATTGTCTTGTTGAAACCACATATCATGCAAGTCAAGAACTTTCAATTCCGGCAAAAAAAAGTTTGTTATCATCGCTCGGTAGCGTTCACCATTGACAGTAACGCTGCGATTCGCATCATCTTTGAAGAAATATGGCCCAATAATGCCGCCGGCCCATAAACCGCACCAAACAGTGGCTTTTTCGGGATGCATTGGTAGCTGTTGCAATGCTTCTGGCTGATCTTCACTCCAAATGCGGCAATTTTGCTTATTTACGTACCCATTCAACCAAAAATGAGCCTCATCGCTGAACACAAGCAGCGCGCGATGAACATTTCGAACCGAGGACGAATTTTGATAGTAAAATTCAATAATTTGCAAGCGTTGTTTATTTGTAAGACGATCCATGGTTAAATTGCAAACCAAACTGAAGCTGTTTGACAGTGACACAAGGTACTAAACACACGTCAGCTGTCAAAACCAGTGTTGCCAAAACCAAACCAGCTAAAAAATCACCCGTTACCTATCCGAAGCAGATAATACAAATAAATACAAGTCTTGAAGAAAATAGGAAAAAAAAAAGTTTTTATTTTCAATTTTTTTTGAAGTGATTTTGATTGCATTTATTCCATTTTTAATCTAAAAACATTTATCACATTCGATTAGCTGTTCATCTAATGTCTTGGAAATAATTTTAAAACACAAATGTTTTTCTTACCTTTTAAGGGATCGAACTCAGAACTCCTGTGTAATAGTCCACTATACTCTACCCACTCTGCCATCTAAAAGATTATCTGGAAGATGCAAAAACTTAATCAGCCTCTTCATTTTATAGAACTTCAAAATGATTATTTACACAAACCCAAGCTTCTATAAACAAAAATAAAGACTTTTTGCAAAATGTGGGATAGAGAAAAAAAATATGCGCTAGACGTGCCTATGTGCGAAAAAGGGTACGAACATTTTGTTTGATCTTGCCAGTTCCGATTTATTTGACAGAACGAACACAATTTTTCGCACAAGAAATAAGCCTTTAAAGGCTTGACTAGATTGAAGCAAAAAGAAGTGAATAACAAAAACGAGTGATAGATGCCTGTGTGCAAAAAATCTTTAAAAAAATTGTGTTTGATCACAATTTTAATCCAGTTTATTGTATGTTTTCTTGACGCCTGAAGAGATTTTTTCACATAGCACTTCTCTTGCCCATAAACTGCCGTGACACCGGACTCAATCACCCCAATATAAATTGAGTCGAAGTATGTAGAGTGTAAGCACATGTCACATAAAAAAAGTCAAGTGCTGCAAATTCGCTTTTCCTTATTGTTCGAGTGTGTTTTATTTTCATTCATCGTCCACTCAGATAACTTCGCTTAATCAAATGGAGTAAGGAATGTAGAGAGATGATATTTCTTCACTTGCACAAAGTTAACTTTACATTAAAAATCGCAGCATTTAAAAGGTATTTGCAATTAGAAGTGTTTCGATAGATCTTTGTGGATTATTATTGTTATTTTTGTTCCTGGACTGTATTTTTACCTTTTTTTAAATTAATCTATATTTAGGTATCTAAATGAAAAAAATGTATTTGTTTCCTTAAGAATAGTTTTTTAATTAATTAATAAATAAATATTAACACAGAAAAATATAATAAAAACAAAACTAAATTAATTAAACAAATTGAAAAAAGAATCAAGTAGATTTTTCCTTTTAAATTAATCTGACCTTCTTATGAGAGTCCTTATTATTTGTTCTTGTTTCGTTACTGTTCATAACGGAATAGTTCTTTTTGTTGCTGCTGGTGGCAACAAGAAGGAAACCAAAAAGAGAAACGAAGGTTAAAAATCGCTCTTGTGTAAAAGCAGTCTTACATTTACTTTGACATAATCATATAATTTTCGTGTAATAAAAAAGCTTATCAAAAACGACTTATACAAGTTTGAGCCTCTTTAGGATAAAATCTGACAGTCCTAACTAATTGTTCGATAAAGCTTCTAAAAAATTGTAACAGGAGCCTTTTAAAGATTTAATGACAGCAACTTGTATAAAATAACTTATAAATACAATCCTTATAAAAACTACAGCTTCATTTAGCTTCTCTTACTTCATTTAAAGAGGTCTAACTGAAAAACAGGTACTACCTTCGATTGAGTTTCCTTATCTACCTTACAAACAATTTAAAAGAAGCAGTTAACGAAATCATAACTTCTAAGAAAGCTCTATAGAAGCTTTATACATACTATGACTTGTAGCATATCAATATTTATAAGTTTAAAGAAGCTGAAATGTAAGTTGGGTGGGGTGAAAACGATAGAATCATAGTTTCGTGATGATGACAATAAGTTTTGAAATTATATTTTGAGTTCTTTGGCTGATAATAAAGTTGGCGTATTAAACGTGACTCCGTGTATCTCTCTGGCAATCTTCCACCACCATCTGTCAATCCTCCTTTTTGACTCTTCACAAATTCCGGTGTTTCTTGTTATCAGCATTGTTATTATTTCTGCATGTATCAAGGTTGAGTTTTCTAAAGGCTTTGAGATGTTTAAACGCAGTTATCCTGGCCATATAGCAAGCTCAGTCAAGCCAAGGCTGTGTATCTTTATTTATATATATATATATTTTTTTTTGTCATCTAAATGAGTTTATAATTCTCAGACTGATGAAATAAATAAATAATATAATAATAAATATGAGCGCCTCTAACAATTTAAAGAGAGAAAAAGGCCCGGAATAGCGCAGCCAAGCAGAAAGGTTGTCACACTTAGACCATAGTTGGTCCATTGTGATACAACAAGAATCTAGGAACTTTCCTTCCTATTCATTGAACCACTTAGAGCTCCTTGCGAAGCGTGTGAAATGCCCTACCGAAATGCCTTACCGTTTGTCGGTTACAGTTTAACCGATTTGTTTCGAACTAAAGGGTTTTCCAATAAGAGGTGTTATTTTGATATTCAAAGATAATGGCATTTTTTGAGATAAATGGTCGGATGTTTATTTCATTATAAAGAAGAAGATATGCCGTTAATAATGGCACACAACATCAGCCAAATGGCCGCCACGACCACGCTTACAGGACCATATCCTTTTCATGAAATTTTCCATAGCCAAATCGAAAAGTGGCTGCCCTATGTCCTCGATAGCCTCACGAATTCCATCTTTGAGGTCTTGAATCGACGCTGGGCTGTTGGCGTAGACCTTATCTTTCACGTGGCCCCTAAGGAAGAAGTCGCAAGGTGTTAAATCACAAGATCTCGGTGGCCAATTGTGATCACCTCTTCGAGAGATAACACGGTCCGGAAACTTTTCCCGTAAAAGATCGATGGTTTCATTGCTTGTGTGGCACGTAGCGCCGTCTTGTTGAAAGTAAACGTTGTCCAGATCAATACCATCCAATTCCGGCCATACAAAATCATTAATCATCTCTCGATAGCGCAATCCATTGACCGTAACTGTTGCTCCAGCCTCATTTTCGAAAAAGTAAGGTCCAATGACCCCGCCGGACCATAAACCGCACCAAACAGTCACGCGTTGAGGATGGAGAGGCTTTTCAACAATAACTCTGGGGTTTTCCGAGCCCCAGATGCGACAGTTTTGCTTGTTGACGTAGCCTCCGAGGTGGAAATGGGCCTCATCAGTCAAGATGATTTTTCGATGAAATTCCGGATCATTTTCATGCATTTCAAGGACCCAATCAGCAAAGACACGACGTTGTTGCTGATCAGCCGGCTTGAGTTCTTGTGTTAACTGAACTTTATAAGCCTTAAGACCCAAGTCTTAATGCAAAATACGGTGTAATGACGTTTGTGGAATGCCTAATTCTAAAGAACGACGAGGAATGGTCAAACCTGGGTTTTCTTCAACACTTTGGGCTCCAACAGCAATATTCACAGTTGTTCTTGAGCGACGTGCACGGGTTTTATTCTTCACATCACTAACTTGTCCTAACTGGTCGAATTTGTCCACCAATTTCTGTATTGCGGTCCGACAAGGTGCTTCACGACGACCCAAAAATGTTTAAGTTTTACGAACCGTCTCTGCCAAATTTTCACCATTTTTATAGTGAATTTTAATAATTTCAATGCGTTGTTGAAGCGTGTATCGTTCCATTTTTATTAATGGCGTAGTTTCTACTTGTCAAATGTCAAAAAATGACAGCTTCAAAAGTGACAGCTACCGAAATAGCGGGCTATTCAAAATAACACCTCTTATTGGAAAACCCTTTATATTTCAAGATCTAGTGCTCAATAGTTATTGTAGGAAATTTTTTGAAGCCGAATTTGTAGTTTATGACTTGGTAGGTATACTAAAATTAGAGAACGGTACAAACCACATGAGTTGGTTACAATAAAAAGGGTTTAGTGCCTTGCTTGGTAACTTAACTGGGCCTTTGATATCAATACAATAAAAATTTAAATTTTATCGAAAATCGGAAATATCTATAAAAATCAGGAGAAACACGATGGATTAATATTTCTGGTCCTAAAACACAGTGTATATTTTTTTGTACAGATGCCATTCTGAAAATTTCAATAAATGCTGAAAGTGTTTTTGTATAGATTATAATCTCATCACAGATATTCAACTTTTGTAAGATCTGCACACCTTTAGAAATCGATTCAATTGTCTCAACTACCACCAACAATAAGAACTTTTCGTAAAACTTACATTGGTAATGTGACAAAGTTCAAATTCAGCTAGGCAATGACCTAAATCCCAAAAATAATTGGGAGTACCTGCATATGTATAAAATAAAGTTATGAAGAGTTTTTGAAAAATTAATTTTCAAATTCACAATTTTGAAAACATTTTTTTTTTTAATTTTGTTAAGTAGTATTTTTATTTTTAATATTCAATGACCTTGTTAATTCTTATTCAAACACCTCTTTTAGTTCTTTAGAAAATTGAAAATAACAAAAATTAAATTCCCTTGAATTGATTCAAATCCGTTGCTTAAGCTGCTATAAAGATCCTTTTTCCACTACGTAGGTACATAGTAAAGTAGATTTAGTTATTTTCAATTTTCTCAAAAAGTACAAGACATTTTAGCATCCGATTTTCTGTGTTTGACTTAAAATGTATAAGAGCATTGAATTTTGAAATCAAAAATAGTACTTAATTACGTATGTTTTTGAAAAAGTTGGTTAGTAGAAATTTTTTAAAATTTTTTTTTTAAATTTTGTGTTTGAAAATTAATTTTTCAAAAAATATTTACTAAAACAACTTTGTTTGAAAAGAAAATTAAAGAAGAGATTTCTGGCTTAACAAAAAAGTTAAGCATGGCATTGTAAGTTTTACCGTTGTTTTTGAATGTTGTTTTCAGTTTTAAGTCAATATTTTTTAGAAAATTAACCCTCTTGGCTGAACGGGGGAATACGATTTTTTCCTTATCTCAACCCAACCTACACGCTCTACCTTCTAGTCACACCTTTTGCGAATCACCCTGTAGGCATATCTATTCCGACTTAATCTATCTAACAAATACCATTTGAAAAACAAGAAAGGGAAGAGAGAGTACCTGGAAAAGATGTGATTAAGAAAACGATGTGCAGCTTGTAACTGACTCTGAATTATTTCGAAAGCGGTTACTTTTATGAAAAAAAATCAAAAAAGTTTTTTGTAAAAATTTTCTAAGCTAACAAAGAAGTCTTGAACGTTTTTTTTTTCTGTTAAGGTAACTTTTAGGGAGATTCTGTAGCTGAGAATGCCTTTAAATAATGCAGCACACATTTTTCTTCTAAATCGTTTTCAATCACATTTCCTTCCATTCTATCCGACAAATACCAAATTCATTGTGTGTTGTGGCCTATTTCCACTTTTTGAATCGAAATTCTTAAATTTGCAATGTATACTCAAAAAAAAAACGGACTATACCCAACTCCATATACCACAGTGAACTCTTTGTTTAGCTATTGTTGTTTTTAAAATGTTTGACTAGCCAAACCGACGACGCAAGACTATACGATATATCTTGATGAAATCAGTTCCTCAATTTCCATTACACGTTCTGAAATTGTATACCAATAGCAATTTAAAGTTTTCAATTAACTTTTCTACTCGCATTTTCCTTCTCCAAGGCACTTTTGAAATTTGAAATTTGAAATGAAAGACGCCATCATGATGATAAGGACGAACGAAGTCTCACACCCTCATCTTTTATCGGTGTTTTGGAGTGTGTAACAAAATCGGACCAAATTTTCAAGTTTACGAGTAGAATCATACTCCATCTCCATCTCCATGGTGGTTGGTGGTAGACTCGGAGAGTACCTGAACTTTGATTGAAGTGAATTTCATAGGGTGTGTTCGTTTTATTGTTCTTGCTTGATTTTTCGTTTTTAATTTAATTTCTCAGTGAAGAAATTTTCATTGAATTCAAATCGAAAGCAAATGGAAATTAATTGAAAATTGAGTCAGCCTCCTCTGATATATATGCCTTATGATGGTGTAATAATTCATAAAATTTGATGATGATGAAAACTTCTCAATTTAAAATTTTTGTTCAAGAAAGAATGATTGTTTTGGTGTAACCCGGAGGCCACACGAGCCAGTACTGGCAAGCAAGTTGCAATACATTCACATTTTTTCACTAACACATATAAACCCAAGCAACTTGCTCGTCAACTGGCTTGCCTTTTTTGAAGCCAGTTGAGCAGCCAGTAGAGAAGCAAGTAGGGCGTTCATTTTTTACACTATAGTCAACAATCATCGTTCCTTTTATTTAAAGTTCTGAATTAATTAGATTTTGTGCAAAAAATAAGTTAAAATAAATTTAGTGTGGAATTTGATTGCATTTTAAAAATGTTAAAATTCACTTTCGTACGAAGCTTGACATTGCTTGACAGAATATTTGACATTTGCGAATATTTCGTTACAAATTACCAAAAAGCTCTAAAATTGCCCTTTTCAAAAATAAAATTTCAAATTATTCGGATATTTAGAGGTTTTTTAATCCATTGACATCGTAGACATCCTTTAATGGAATTTTAAAGTTTATGGCTTGACAGATAGAGGACAAATTATATTTGATCCTATCGTGAATATTTCGTTCCAAATGTCAACCGATTGCCCTAAAAATGAATTTTTCCGGAGCAGAAAAAAAATGGAAAAAATTTTGGATTTTCAGAGGTTTTTTAATCCATTGACATCGTAGACGGAATTTGAAAGTTTGTGTCTTGACAGATAGGGGAAAAATTATATTTGATTCTATCGAGAATATTTCGTTCCAAATGTCAACCGATTGCCCTAAAAATCCATTTTTCCAGAGCGGAAAATAAAATGGAAAAAAATTCGGATTTTTAAGAAGTTTTTTTATCCATTGACATCGTATACAACCTTCAATGGAATTTGAAAGTTTTGTGCTTAACAGACAGATAGCTAACAAAATGTATTTTGACATCTGTAGTTTTTTTATTTGTTACATGAATTTTAGTTAAAGTATATGTTATTCCCTCTTATGTTTCGTTGTCCATAATTTCAATTATTAAAGTTTGTTAACCATTTTTGCATTTTTCTTTAATATTCTTTCCAAATGTATTTTGATTTTTTAGATCCATTTTGTTTGAAAGATCAACCAAAATTGTTTACTATAGTAGAGAAAAAGAACGACCTACTTGCAAGCAACTTGCTTGGCAAGTGGAGTGCCAACTACGTCACAGCCAGTACACAGATACGAATTTGGCAGGCAATGTATGAACCCAACTTGCTTGCCAGTACTTGCTCGTGTGGCCTCAGGGTAAAAAATAGGGTTTTAATTTTTGCTGCTAGTTTAGAAAAATATTATTCAAAATGCGATTTCTTCACTCTATTTAGGGCCTCTTTCACAATGTCTGATTAAAAAACTAAGTTAGCAACTTGGAACTTATTACTCATAATTATAAACTTCACTTGCGTTTCACAATTTCTGAATAGCCAATCTCATATGTACGTAAAGTTCTAAGTATTTCAATGGCCAGATGAAGTGTCGATTATAAAATGTACATGAAATCGAAAATATATTAATATTTTTTTTGAATTTTTCACCAGTAAAAACTATTTTGTCTGGAAAACTAACTGACACATACAATATTTACTACGAAGATAAATTGTGAAACGCAAAGTTTTTCACTGGAAGGATTTAAGTTTCGGATAATTTAAATGTCGAGTAAATAATCAGAATTTTACTGAGACATTGGGTGGTATGAATAAAATGGAGCACCTGCTCAAAACTCAACTTTTAAGAGGAGGTGCTCCATTTGGTATGAATAAAACACTCGAGAAGGTGCTCAAGGATTGACCATCTAAGTGTTTGATGAGCACCTTCTCCATTAAAAGGTATGAATAAGGCATAGCACGTACTCCATCGAGAGGAATGACTGACCTGCTCCGATTTGTAAGTTAGCTCATTTGATTGCTTAACGTGGAAGTAAATAACTCTTTTAAAAATTTGTTTTCCATATATTGCAGAGATCATGCCAATTTTGAACCGCAAGGTTTCATTATCTCGTTCTATACAGATTCAACAAAGAAAATGTGGATATCTTGGCGAATCATTTTATTGTGATTAGTTCAGAAACAGGGGGTGGTGTCTTAACAAGCATTGAAAAAATAAGAATTTTCCTCCGCTACATAGGTGATCCGGGTTTTCTAACTGGAGTTCGAGAAGACATTGGAGTACACCAGTCAACGATCTTTAAAACTGTTTCCCTTGTAAGTGCGGCAGTAATCCAGAAGTCAACTGAAATAGTGCAGAATGCAAAACGCGAATGGCAAGAAAAATACAATTTTCCCTCAGCAATTTGATCGTACTCATGTTCCTATCATCAAACCAGTTGTTCATGGGGACGAGTGCGTTAACTGAAAATTATTCCACAGCATTAATAATCAGGCAACAGGCAATTCCAGAGATGAATTTGCGAGTATTGACCTTTCATGGCCATCAGGATCGGTGCATGATTCACTAGTTGGTGCAGGAATCTTCTCGGAAACTCTGGGACTAGCTAGCTCCTTCAGACTTCCAGACTTTTGCAGCGTCTTCCAAGCTGAGGTCTTGGCAGTGACCAAAGCAGCTACGCAAATATCAATGATGGCGATACCACGAGCTGACATCACCCTCTTTATTGATAGCCAAGCAGCAATTAAAGCAATTTCCGCCACCGAAATACATTCGAAGCTTGTAAATTGCTGTCGCGAAGAGCTTAGGGTTCTTGGCATGCAGCATAACATTAGACTCTGCTGGGTTCCTGGTCACAGCAATGTACAGGGAAACGAAAGAGATGATGAGCCGGCGAGAACGGGATCGTCACTTGATTCAAGTCAAGCCGAACGACATATTAAAGTACCAAACTGTAACATCAAACAGGATATTGGTAACAAAATATCAGAAAAAAACAATGAAAGATGGAACCTGCTTGAAACATGCGCCACAACTAGAAAATTGTGGCCCAATTTCAATAAGCAGAGGACAGACAAAATTATGCAAATGAACAAAAAACATCTTCGTTCCCTTGTCAGCACAATCACCGGACACAACCTACTGGGATACCACAAAAATAAAATGAGGCTCAGTACTGACGACCTTTGCAGAGGGTGCAGCGATGAAGAAGCACCTGAGTATACCCTATATTTCCTTTGTCACTGTCCAGCACTCTGTCACTTAAGAAAGAAACACTTAGGTAATCATTTATTTGATGACTTAGAGGATCTTTCTAGAACTTCGGCGAACAGTCTTCTGAACTTCGTCAATGCCTCTAAATGGCTTGATTGCTAACAGAACACATAGGTGTTTACATTAAGTGGGATACAACTTCCTAGGGTATCACAACGGATCTACATAGATCTAAGTGTGACGGTAACAAGATCAACTGTCAGCCCTTCTACCTAACCTAACCTATGATTCACGAATTTGGAAAAATACTCGCGTATTTAAAGTCATTCAATGGAATGAAGCTTGTTCCATTTTTATGAGTATAATTTTATTCATACGAAACGGCAGCAGGTACTTTTTTTTGAGCACCTTGTCTGATTTTTATGGACCACCTGCTTTCAGTACGTGCTCCATTTTATTGATTTCACTCATTGTGAAAGAAACCCTTAAAGTCGAAAATATTCGAAACAATCATTTGACAATGGAATGAGTTTCAGCTTTGGATTCGAAACCTTTAAAACCTCTTTAGAAAATAACATTGCTATGTGCAGGATAGTTATTGTTTATTAATATAAGAATCTAGAATTTTGAAGGCTAGACTTATTTTCCGCTAGATTTCTGAGGTCTGCGGAGTGAGAATTACTAATTTACCTAAAAAGTCTTTTAAATTCCGTGTATTTTTTTATCATATAGGGATGCGTTCAGTGTTTCACTTAAGCGTGGTTGTTTCAGAACAAAATAATTATTTGGCGAAAAGAAAAATGTTTCAATTAAAAGGAGTTTTCAAATAAGCGAATGAGAACATTTCTTTGTACTTATTTGTGTGATAAAGCCCTGAAAAAAAACCGTGATAAATTTCTTATTACATATTATCGAAAGTTTCATTTAAGCGAAGTGCATATAGGCGGAGTCGACTGTACTCAGAAAATTCGTTTGTACTATTCTTTGGAGATTTCAAACTGACAAATTTGACCTGGCAATTAGATGAAGATAACAAAATAACTTATAATGCAATTTTGCAGGGTCAAATATTTGAATGAAATTTTGTTGAAACCGTGCTGTGGGTTGGACTTAATCAAATTAATGGATTGCCGAATGAATTTCTGCGCTATCTCGATCTTGTGTTTACTGATTGTCCTGTTTCTTGTGATGGCCTGGATTTTAATGACTGGCTTCAACCAAAAGTTCCACACCACAATTCGATTCAATGCTGTATCCCATTATGTGCTGATGAAAAGCCAAATGTTTTTAATGCTTCCACACTATCGAACTTCAATTTAACAAAAATTTAATTTGAAAAGAATGGAACAGTTTTTTGGGAACATTAGACAGCTATGCAGCTCTATAAAGATGATCAAAATTGATACCCCTATAGTCCCTGAATTCGTATAACTCTAAAGATGGGTGCGCAAAAAATACAATATTATACGTGAAAAAATAAGTTGTATTCACTATTTCATGGCCGACAGAAGCTACATGTTCGCGGAACGATGTACTTCAACAAGGAGGTTATTATTGAAATCACCGCAAATGATGATGTCTTAATATTGGGTGCAAATATTAGTGAGATCATTAAACAACCAGCTCAAATCAAACCTCCGATGGGGGTTATAGACGCAACCAACTACGCATTTTTGAGACGAGTCACTAAACTCAATAAACAAATACTCTACATTATAGACCCAAGAGATTTTAAAATAATTTTAGAACTAATGTAGGATTTTTAATAAATACCAACCCCTCCACCTCGTATTCCAATTCTGTCATTCCGAATAAATGTATAACCGTCTATGGCAACAGATTGATCGGAGATGTTTTCATTCAACCAAGTCTCAGAGATACACAATACGTCACACCGCTTATCAGAAACCATATCAACGAACTCATCAAAACTCGCTCTCAAACTACCGACATTTAAATGACAAATCTTAAAACCGACAGATTGGTTACAAATAACATTGAAAAGGGTTCGTGGGCTTATAATATTTGGCCTAGGCATATAAGTTAGGTTGCTCAGGACAACGTCCTGCAATGAAATCCCATAACCTAACCGAGTACAACACTCGCAAGACGAACCAATTCCACCATGTATGTATTAAAGTGATCAAAAAAGTTAACAAAGCCACAGAAATTCAGTTTAATAGGAAAGTAGTAAATATGTAAGAGAGAAGGTTGAAATAAAAGAGGAAAATGTGTAAGAGAAAGAAGGATGATAAGAAATAATTGAAATATAAGAGTGAAAAGATTAATATTTTAAACATATATACATAATTAAAGTAAACAAAATGCATAATTCAGGTACAAAATACAGATTATTTGAATACAATCTAAGATAATATAAAGGGTCCGCCAAATAACTTCTTTTTTTTTTTGATAATGACGCAAAACATCGAGTGTAGCTTCGGCTGCGTGGCACGTAGCGCCGCACAGTGGTTCGGTTTGTATGGGAGAGCGGAAAAAAGTCTGTTTTATCTGAACCGTTCAACGGATTTAAATGAAATTTGGCAAACATGTTAAGATTAGTCTTATACTTATTTGGTCAAAATTTGGTTGAAAAAAAATAATTAAAAACAAAGTTATTGACATTTTTCTAAAATTTGAGGGTTTTGATGATTGTATATGTGAGAGGGGAAAAAAAATCTGTAACATCTGAACTGTTTAACGGATTAAGATGAAATTTGATTCGCATTTTAAAATTAGTCTTATACACATTTTTTCAAAATTTGGCTAAGAAAAAATCATTAGTAAAAAAGTTATTGACTTTTTTTCTAAAATTTGAGTGTTTTGGTGTTTGTATGGGAGAGCGGAAAAAAGTCTGTAAAATCTGAACTATTAAACGAATTTTAATGAAATTTTACACACATGTTAAAATTAGTCTTATACATGCTTGGTCTAAATTTGGTCAAGAAAAAATTATTAGAAAAAAAGTTATTGACATTTTTATAAAATTTGAGGGTTTTGATGTTCTTCATATTGGCGTTTCGACAATTCTGCTTGTATAAATAATGCAAGAGCTTTATCCGGATCTTATACCTTTTAGCTCGATCACAGCATTCGTCAAAATTCTGTCGTGGTCTTCCCATATTAGTTGACGTTTCGGGCAATACACTTTGGGTTAGTTCTACTTCAAAAACTCCTTCGAGCCAATGAGTCGACTTTAAAAATGAGACATAAAACGTTTCTTTAATTCTGACAGCATAGTTTCTATTTGCTCAGAGATTAGGTTGGGGTATTCCCTTACAAAATATGGTCGCAGATGTTGAACATCATGACCATTAGTAATAAGTTCACTACACAACACCGAATAAGGAATTTCGATTGAATCCATTTTAATGTTAATTATATTTCACTTCACTTTCACTTATTGGTTGATCAAAGAGTAAACATTTTTCTTACACACCTTGCACAAATGCTCAATAACTCAATACTGATTTAAGTAAGAGATTTAATTCTAATAAGCCATTACTAATCCTTACAGGTAGTAAAAAATTACGCAATACACAACAAAAACAAAGCAATAAAACTTTAAAAAAAAAACACCTTTTTTTATTTTTACCTGCCCTACTTTTAGCGAAAAATAAAAAAAAAAATAAAGGATTATCCCTAATCCTTTTCTTTATTTTGTATTAAGCTCTATCATATAATTCAAAATATCATAAAACTATATTATTTTTCGTGTGTTGTTTTCAAGAAAATTGAGTTGAAAGTTGAAAAATTTTCCAGGCAGAAATAAATGGTTTCGCAAAAATCGAAATTCTCAGACCTGGGTCAATGTATTAATTTTGTTTTATTTTTAAAATAAAGGTTGACATTTTTTCTTAAAATAATGGGCTTAACCAGTTCATTCTGACAATTGATACCGAAGAAATCAAACTTTTTGGTAAACACCACCGTCAAGACGGAGTTTTTTGAAATCCGATTTAGTGAAACATTTTTGAGCATAACTTCCACATCTGCAAGCATCTGCAGCTGATTTTTTCTGTGCTTTAACATGAATGTATGGAGCATATGCTGGCATACTTAGTTTCTTGGTATCTTTTGGCGCTTTTTTTTTTTAAATCAAAAAGTTTAAAAAAAAGCATTTTTTCTTAGTACTAAAGCTTCAGCCTACTTATAGAAGGTTTCTTTTATAAATAATCAATATTTTTTTTTTATTTTTAGATAATCGAAAATAGACTTATTAAATTATTTAAGAAGCAAGAGAATTTATTTAAAGGAACTTCGGAAAAAAACGTCTCAAAATTTGTTGAAAATACGGTTCGCGATTTGAGTAAAATTATTTTTCAACTATATTGAGAACATACAATATATATGTTAAAAAATACTTTTAAATCATACGCTCGGGTTATCTAAGAGTACTTAAACATACAAATTAAAAAGATAGATATTACTTTTTCAAAAGACTTTTTTCCGCTCTCGCACCACTGTGCGCCGTCCTGTTGAAACCAAATGTTGCCAATATCCTCCTCTTCAATTTTTGCGAACAAAAATTCGTTCAACATGGCCCGGTAACGATCGCCATTGACTGTACCGGCCACTCCTTGCTCATTTTCAAAAAATGGCCCAATTATGCCTCTGGACCAGAATCCGCACCAAGCAGTGACTCGTTTTGGATGTATCGGCTTTTTAATGTATGCGTGCGGGTTTTCTGTGGTCCAAATGCGACAATTTTGCTTGTTTACATACCCACCAAGATTAAAATGAGGTTCATCTGAAAAGATGATTTTTTCGGCAAAATCGGCATCTTCTCTGAGTCGATCGCACAACCATATTCGTTCAGCGGAAGAATAAAACTAATTATCTGTCAAATCAGACATTAGCTAAGTGTTACCATTCACGAAATAAGCACTAGTTGAAAAAAAAAAAACGTTAGATGGCGGACCCTTTATAAAAGATTAAATCTTGTTGTGTCATTGTTATTTATATTTTTTGAAATAAATAAAAAATTATTGGACTGCTTTTATTATTACTTTTTATTAATGATATTGGCATGGACATTCTTTATTCAAATATCTTAATATTTGCCGATGATTTTAAGCTTTTTTATGGCTACACGACTCCAAGTGGATATTTATTTCTACAAAATGATATTGGCAAAGCCTCTTAATGGTACATTTCAAATGGAATGGATCTCAATACAAATAAATGCAAAGTGATGATATATACTCTAGAAAGAGAAAACATTTTGTATCTCCTTACTTCATTGCTGAAAGCCTAGTTGATCGTGTAGACGTCAAACTGTCATTAAACTCCAACATCGACGTTATAATAAGCAAGGCTAGAAGCGGCCTTAGATTAATTAAGCGGTTTTCTAAGGAATTTAATGATCCTCATATTTCAAAAATCCTCTATTTTGCACTAGTCCGTCCTGTCCTAGAAAATTGTAGTTCTGTAGGGCGTCCTGTCTATACTGTTTCCATAAATAAATTGGAAAGTTTACAAAAACAGTTATTGTTATTCGTCCTTCATCATCTGCCATGAAACCCAAATGAACATCTTCCACCTTATATGAACATCGTTTGAACCTACTGAGTCTATAAACGATTAAGAAAAGAAGAGAAGTCAATAATTGCCTTTTCCTCTTTCAACTTCTTTTTGGATCAATTTATTCTGCCTACATCCTGAGTATTCTGAAAATACCTAAGCTTTCGATCTAGATCAACCCGCGATCCTGAATTTTTGTATGCATCAATTGCTACATCTAACTATGGATTAAATGAACCTATTAATATAATGTGTAAACATTTTAATTGTTTCTAAAGGGTGTTTTTTTTAGAGGCATAGCACTTTGAAATGGAATAAAACAAAGATGATTTCTCTACATTAACATAAAATTTACTTTATTCGAAAGATAATTTTCTGGCATTATAATTTAAATATAATTACTGGCATATGACCGCCACGGCTGCTGGCTCGGCCGTAGTCTAATCTGGTGTCCAATTTTCGATGACTTTTTCCAACATTTGTGGCGGTGTATCGGCAATAACGCGGCGACTGTTGCCCTCCAAGTGGTCAATCGTTTTGGGCTTATCGGCGTAGACCAGGGACTTCACATATCCCTACAGAAAATAGTCAAGCGGCGTTAAATCGCACGATCTTGGAGGCCAATTCACGGGTCCGTAACGTGAAACTATGCGGTTACCAAACGTTTCCTTCAATAAATCAATTGTGGTACGAGCTGTGTAACATGTTACCCCCTCTTGTTGAAACCAAAGCTCCAGTAATCATGGCTTCATAGCAGCCACCCTCATAATTGACTGTAACGTTCTGGCCAGCATCTTTTTTAAAGAAGTACGGACCAATTCTTCCACCAAACCATAAAGCACACCAAACAGTCAGTTTTTGTGGATGTAACGGTGTCTCAACATACACTTGAGGATTATCATCACTCCAAATACGGCAGTTTTGTTTATTGACGTATCCATTCAACCAAAAGTGAGCTTCATCGCTAAACAAAATTTGCTTTTGGAAATTGCCCAACTAACAAACTCCCGGAGTTAAGCTCTTCAAATCTGAAAAAAAAACTCCCATAAGATTCTTTTATATCCTATTGCTATACTTAAGAATTAATCATTTGTTATGAAACTCAAATTCGTCTCATAGAGTTTTTATTGTAAGAGCTAAGCATTTTTTAAATTTGAAAGTACTTAAATCCTATACATATCTAAATCTATTTAAGTCTCATAAGTATCTCGTTATGAAATTAAAAACTCTAAACGTCATTTTTAGTCTTTATATAATCCCATAATAATACTTCAATGAGACTATTCATAAATAAGTTTTTTTTTTTCAAGATTCTAATAGGAGCTACGACGCCAGCTTTGAATATCAAACGAACAGATGTTATAGTTGAATTGTACAGTGCGTTCTTTTTGTTCACAATTCTGTTCATGTTTCTATCGGATTGGTTATTTGGTTGGTGGGCGGATGTAATTTTAGATTTCAAAGAAAAGTTTGATTGTTTTCTTTGCGAGCAAGTTTCCTTGGTCGATTTTTTGTTCTGTTTGTTTACCTAATTTCGGGGTAGTAGTGAATTTGATTATAAATATTATAACAACAATTTTTAGCACTGCGAAATACACTAAACAAAAAGCACACATTTCAAACTTAAGATAGTTAATATTTATTAGTGTTATTAAAAAGAGGAAACAATCTGCTGAAAAATCGATCTCAAAAGCATTATTTTGATAGAATTGATCGAAACAACCTTATTAATTGTACTAATGGAAATTACCATGAGTATCACATTATGTTTATGGTATATCTTATACTGTTGTTGCATCGGCTGCCATCAGCTTTGGAGTGATTTAAATAACACCAAGCTATATCCAGTTAACTTTGATTGTTACTTTATTCGAAAAATTATTAGGTTATAATTTTGTTCCATTGTTTCAAAATGTTAATCTAACACAATTATCGATTTTTTGCTTTCTCATTTAAATTTCTTAATAAAAGTTGGCAATTGCAATAAAAAGGAACGCCCCACAGACAAATTTGTTGCGTTTGAAAGTTAAATGTCAAATTTAAGTCCCATAAGAGCATTTTAGCTCCCATAAGAAGTACTGTCTCTCAGAGAAAATTATATTTACTGAGAGCGACACTTCTTACGGGAGCTCAAACGTTCTAATGGGACTACAATTTGACGTTTAACTTTCAAACGAAACACATTTATCTGTGTTGCTTTCCGTTTCATCATCATCCAAAGATCTCATAGAGATGTTAAAACAAGAGCTAAAGTATCAATGCACAGCAGCCATGTTGCAAAATGAACAAAATGTTTTCATTATATTTTGAGGGTTACCGTAGCTTAAAAAAAAAATATTCTAAATAAATTATCTTATTTGGTTTTCTATTCTGACCAAAACTTGTAAAAAGTTTTATAGGTCATATTCATCTTGTTTTCTCTTATTTTCTGTCGATATTAGTTGAATAAAAAATGGATTTTTATAACTTAGTATACAGCTACTATACCAGAGAAGAATGAGCGTGGACATTCTTTTTTGTGTAATGTCATTATTTAAAATTTGTGACAGCACTATATTAACACGACACAAGTAAAATGGCATCTTTAAAAATCAGTTGTTTTTTTTTCAGTTTTTAATGACAAATATATTGGAAGATTTCAGAAAATCTTAATAATGAAAAAGCGTCATATTTTGTGCTACTCGCTAGATCCAATTTTTGTCATTAAAGCACTCATTATCGTGCAATAATTGGAAAAAAAAATGGTATGAATGATCGCATTTTGTGAATTGTATAATGATGTGATCTTTGCATCTAAAAAAATATTAATGGTAACCCTTTTTCTTATTATAATTAATAACAAAATATTTTAAATATGCATAGTTTTGGAAGCGCGTTGTTATTTTTCGAAGCAAAATGTGGAAATTAGTAGATGTAATTTTAATTGCACCAAGAATTTAGCCTACATATGCCATGATTTTTGCAAATATAATACGTAAATTAACTTGTGAGATAAATACTCGCACATTATTTTTTGACATGAGAGAATCACGAACACGCATAAAAACTATTCGCCTACCTTCTTCTAAAAGAAATTAAAAATACGACAGATACCTATATGTTTTTCTTTTAAGTTTACACACACTCGTTCTCATTTTAACAACTTCTGTACTAAGAGACGCACTCCCATAGGAAGAGTTCAGAGAGCTTTACTATATTTACAAAGCGGCGTCTATAATCGCATAAGAAGAATAAAACTCTTGCTATAGGATCAAGAGGCTCCCATAACTAGGCCATTTAAGACTTTTAACAATCTTATAAGAATCTAGAAGAACTCCTCAAGAGTTCATTTAGCTCCCTAAAATAAGTCTTGTAGCGCTTTCGGAGCATCTTATGAAAGGAAAACTGTGGGCTCATTTGGGCACAATTTGGAAGCGTTGTCCAGGCGTCAGTCTGTTTATATTGAAATGCCAAACCAAACTAAAAATAAATCACTTGACAGCTGACAAAATGGCCGCCAGTTAAATTAGTGTTGCCAACTTAAAGTTCTATAATTCTGTTCGATATCGATTGTCACTTCAAGATGGTCTTTCATTTGCTTCCGAACAATTAAAGCTTAACAAACATTACTTCTTACACTCACCGGATGTTGGACTATAAAGAAATTAAAAAATGTCATTTTCATTATTTTGAATATCAATTCCGTGCGACTCAATAGGAGCATTTAAGTTTCATCTCATTTCCTTCCACAGTGATGAGCATGCGAGCATCATCGTTTTGGGAAATGAGGACCATCAAGTCAAGGTTATTGGGAAAACGATAAAGTTTCAATTTGACCAAGCAAGAGATTGCTTATGTTTGCTTGACCTCATTTTCTTAAAACACATAAGATATACCTGAAGTGAAATCACAGAAAATTGTCGTCCTCTATACAAAAAAAAAAGTTAATTAATTATGAAAGAAATAGGACGAACCGAGAAGCAGGAGAAAAGCACCAACTATATATTTATAAGACTCTGAAATAAATTCCTATACAGCAAGTGCTTAATCATGCTTCCATGCACCTTAACCCAAACTCC
Organism: Leucozona laternaria; assembly: GCA_932273885.2. Taxonomy (NCBI): domain Eukaryota; kingdom Metazoa; phylum Arthropoda; class Insecta; order Diptera; family Syrphidae; genus Leucozona; species Leucozona laternaria. Next base: position 195,524,464 of record OW026366.1, on the reverse strand, counting down.
TTATAGGTATTTGACCAACAAGAAGCTTATCAAACTGAAACTTTTAATTATATTAATCTGCTGACATTTCCTTTCGTTCGACCTTCAAAATCTTATTTCGTCAGTTTTATGTTTCGTCGTATTAACTCGCCTGACACACACAACAACAACAACTGTTAAGCAAATAAAATTTCTTTATTTTTGTATTTAAGGCTTTTCGGAAAAGGTGGGCGGTTGGAGTTAGTAGAGTTGAATTGGGGAACATTTTCGGCCATTTTGACCATTAATTGGACGACTTTAGTGTTGTTTTTGTCTTTCATTGTCGTATGGTCGCATATAGAGTTCCTATGATAGCCCAACTTGTAAAGGGGTTTTGTGTACTTTGTGTGACCCTACAATGGAACTTTATACCTAAATCGTTGTATTTTATGATATGAATGTATGGTATGCGGTTGTTTAACGAATTTTAGGTTCGTTTTGTTAATTATGACTTTTTATTCATATGAATTCCTTGAACCATAAAGAGTAAAGGTATTTGAACTTTCTAAATGACATTTGTGGTGTGTTGATAAATATGTATGTTTTTAATGCTAAAAGTTTAGGTTTGTAAAAGGCTTCAATTTTAGATCCAAGAGAAACACAGCTATTTATGATATTTAAAATTTTTGTTTTTTTCTTTTTGCAAAAGAAGAGTATTAAAAATGTGTATGAATTTTAAATAAAAATGTGACGGAAGTGACTGCAAGAAAAAGGATTGGAAGTTGGACCCAAGGATTAGAGCATTGTCCTTCCTTTCAACTGCCATAAAATAGCACTTTATCAACAAGAGGTCAAGTCCAAAAGTTGTGAAATATGTACTTTTAACCTTTTTGCGTGAGTGCTAAGTGCCATAGTACCCGTATTATTTTAGATCTTTTTCTTATAACACTTTGTTTATAGCAGTTATTTTATCGATACACAAGCTAACCACCTTTTTATCTCTCTTCTCGTTTTAGGTAAGCTTTAATAAATTTGTTATATTTGCTGCTTTCTACCTTAAAAGTCGAATTTCTATAACAATTTGGTGGTAAGTATATTATGTAGAATAAAGGGTGGTTTTAGTGTGTAAGGCTGTAAGGCTGCAAAACTTACGCAACATCATATTTATATTGAAGGTTTGAATGAAACAACAACCACTTGAGTGAGCTACCACCAAGTCATGATAGGCTGGAGTTAAGTCTTTTACACAATCTCCCTCCTTATGTGCCCAACGAATTGTTGGCTTATAAATCGAGTATACGAAGAAAAAAGAAAGAAACCCAATGTACAACAACCAGCCTTTGTGTAGCTAAGAAAAATGCTAGTTGATTCAAATGCAATGGTCAAACAATAAAACCTGCATTGGATTGAACCTGATCACGTGACTTCGGTAGCGCAATGCGTAGTGTAATTGGCTCTGAAGACCCTTGGGCTTTGTTCAACTCCCAGCTTGGCAAACATTTTTTTCAAATTAAAACTGAACGTAATAGACTTAGCACCAGTAAAAGGAGTCTGATGATTGGTCTGGCAGCCGTGAAATAGCTATAACTCCAACCTATACATGTGGGATCTTTTCTCCAAAAATAAAACATTTATTATTCTATATTTATTTAAAGTTTAATTAATATTAAGAATAATTCAAAATCACACGCTTATAATTATGTAAATAGACTTCATCCACGGTATACTAAGGTATATTAAGACTGATTCGTCATCAGTCATTTCCACTCCAATTGGAGAAAATTTGCTAAAATTTTGAGAAAGAAAATAAATCTACTCCACCACTCCGATTTTTTTAGACCTACTCCTTTTTTAACACTGAAAAATTCAAAAATTCTTTAGCCGAAGACAGCACTGTGTTATTCCATTTTCCAACCAACTCTGACACTGAACTGAATGTAATGTCGTTTTCGAGTGGACGTTCGGAGCTACTCCTTTTTCACTCCTTTTACTCCAAATTTTCCAGTTACGATAGGAACGGAACAGTTCCGAAATCCAACCGAAAACGACATAAAATTCTATACTGTTCTGTGCCTACGTTAAAATTGGTAGAGAAACGAGGAAAAAGGGAACAAAACTCATACGATTTGTTTATATTTTCATCGTTTCTCGACTGATTTTATCGATGCGAGAGTTACGTCGTTTTCGTTTGGATCTCGGAACTGTTCCATTCCTATTGAAAATGGAAAATTTGGAGTAAAAGGAGTGAAAAAGGACTAGCTCCGAACGTCCACTCGAAAACGACATTACAGAACGTAGGCACTGAATGAAATCATTTTTTCTTACTTCGTTTCTTCTTGTTCATTTCGTTCTTATTGGTATGATATACAAATACATACTTATGTGTGAGAGATCTTGTGACAGGGTTGTCACTTTGCTGCAATTGCATTAAATCTACTGCACTTTTTTCGAAAAATAAATCTACTGCACTTTTGGCATTACGAAAAAAAAAATAACGAATAAAAATTCAATAAATAGTCCATAAAATAATTTTTCAATTCTGTCATTGAATGCATTCAGTCTCATTCTTAATGAATTCTTTGTTTTCATTGTGAGAAAAGGGGAAAGAATGGATAAATTTATAATTAAATCTGCAAGCAAAAGGTAATATTTTTTATGTGCTTGAAAATTGATATAAATACGTATGTATATGTAATTTTATTTGTATTTATTTAGTAGTGACTTACAAAAAAAAATGGGCTGCAGAATAGGAAAATCAATTTGTTGATCAAGTTGCTGGTCCAGCAGAAGTTTGTAAGTTTATATATCTAAGTTCTTTGATACTTTTAACCACAGATTAGCCACATGAAGATGAGAATCTTTCGTTCGTTTCACCCTCGAAAACCCATTTGTTTACATTGTTGTATATGTAATTACATCCCGCGTCGATGAATAGGTGTGAATTGCAACAACAATTTAACCAGGTGTGTGAAGATCCCTACTGTATATGTGTGAGGTTTTTATACACACATTCTCATTTTTTATCTGATAATCTGTGCTTTTAACAGGGAGGCAGATTTTCTTGGTTAGATTTTTAAAACTAAGCGTTTTTTTTTAATGACAGAGTCGACGACATTGAGAAGAAATTTCAAGACATAACCCATCAAAATTTTTTTCTTGAAAATATAAATCTACTACAAAAACATTGATTCTACTGCACTTTTTTTGCAAATCTACTTCCGAAATTTTTTTTTTAAAAGGTGGCAACACTGGTTTGTGAAACTGAACAACAACTGTAAACATTTTGAAAAAAATTGTCGTACCTGGGCGAAACGCCTTTTGGACTAAAGGTCGCAAAAAAAAAAAAAATTCCAATTGAATGTAAACATTTTGTTTTGTTGTGGTTTTATGTTCTTGTTTTGGTTAAATAATAACAGTTTATTTTGGACTTCTGGCGATTTGTACCGTTTTTCACGAATGCTTATGGAAAAGCTGCTAAAATATGGATAAATACCTAATAAAAAAGAAAGTACCTATATTTACAAACATTAATGTATATTATTCACATTCAGCGAGTGTTATATGTGGTTATGTGGTTATATGGTTTTAGGAAAAATAATTCAAAGGTTAATGATGAGAATAAAGAAACTGCAACTGTTGCTGTGGACAAAACTCCCAGGAGGCCAGACCCCGAGTAAGCAGTCTGAAGCTCTGAAGAATTGAATTAAGTTTTGATTTTAATCAATATTGTGTTTTGATATTATAGAAAAGCACAAATGGTCTGTGAAGTTAAAAATGCCTCAGCCTCAGATATAATTGAAGACGAATCCGACAATAATAAAAGTCTTCCAAAATACAAACAAAAATATGAAACAGAATGGGAATCTAGCAAAAAGTGGTTAAAAAAAGAAGAAAATTACCAAAACTCTTACTGCAAGTTGTGTAAGAAAACTTTGACTAACAACATCACCAATTTGGAACGACACACCAAGTCACAAATTCACAAAAAGAAGGAGGTTGAAACTAAAAGCCAAACTCACATATAAATATACCAAAAATCGTGGAAAAGTTGGCCAACAAAGAAGCAGGAAGGGACACAAATTTAAAGAACGAAATTATACCATGTTAATGTACTGTGTATCAAATTATTTGCCATTTACCATTATGGATTCGCTGCCAGGGTTGTTTAATGCTCTTTCCAATCCAACGTCAAACAAATAAAGTGTCGCTCAACAAAACAAAGGCAAAAGAATAAGTTGCGCTTATTTCCAACTATGGCAAAAAATATTTAGCAGAGAAATTGCTTTTCGCTCATAATTGACGAAAGCACTGACATTAGCTGCAAAAAGTGTTTGGTTCTTGTTGCACGGCACCTTGAAATCAATACAATCAAGGACTCATTTTTTGATTTAATCGAGTTAGGAGAGTCATCGGCTATTTCAATAGCAAATGCTATAAAAAGAATATTTAAAAGAATTAAATATTCCGTGTACAAATTTAATGGGATTAGGGACTGATAATGCGGCAGTTATGAATGGGTAACTCAATGGAGTGAAAACTCATCTAAAATCCTTGAACCCAAATAAATGTTTGATGTGGGCTGTACTTGCCATTCCCTTAATCTTTGTGCCAAAGCGGCGGCAAAACAGATATTTGTAGAAACTGAATTATTAATAAAGGCAATTTGCAATTTTTTTTTCCAAAAGTTCCAACTTTCCAGGAGTATTTCCAAACACCTGAACATAAAATTTTGAATACATGTTCCACTCGATGGCTATCGGTTCAGGCAGCTGAAGATAGGATGTTTGAGCAATGGACAGTTCTGAAACACCTTTTCTTACTATTATCTTTCGAAGAAAGGAAAGAGAATAATGTAGAAACAGTAGCAGAAAAGTTAAATGATTTTCAATAGATTGAATTTATTGATTTTAGCGTATACTTTTAACTAGCTGAACCGCCCGACTTTGCACGGATAGACAAACCTAAGCTTGACATAAAAATTACAAATGAAAATATAGATAAATATTTAAGCTCCTTTTTGTAATTGAATACTACATACGGATTTTTGACCCTGTTCACGTTATGAATGGCGAAATTCGTTCAAATATTATCATCTGAGTACAACCTTTATTACTTTTCTACCGAATAAAGAATTTTTGTATTCAAAAACAACTTTTTTGTGTTGATCCAATTTCACTCTATAAATATCAAATTTTTAAAAATAACCTCTTTAACACGAACAGAATTTTTCGATATCGGATACCATTTTTCGTTTGTTCTCCCTTTTACCCTATAAATACCAAATTTTTGAGAAAAATATTCCTAAAGGCCATCAACTCAAAATAATAACCTTTCAAACACAAAAAGAATTTCTTTAATCGGAATTTTTTTTTATTTTTACCGCATTTCATCACTCATATTGCAAATTAAAAATAATACTTTAAGCCATTTTGTAAGAATAACCTATCAAACGCAGGTAGAGTTTTTTTTAATCGAATACTTCTTTTCCATTTTACCCTACACAGTGATTTTTTTTTTATTTTAATAGTTATTCTGCTATTCGGGGCGGAGTAGGATGCCCCGCAAGTGTCCCGTCAATATATTCTGCCCCGCAAAGTAATTTTGTCCAACCTTTATTGCTTTCCCAACACAGAAACAATTTTTGTATTCGAAAACCACCATTTTGTTTTGGCCCATTTCACTCTATAAATAGCATCTTTTTAAAATAAACTTTCAAACACAAAAAGAATTTCTTAAATCGGACGATTTTTCATTTTTAACCCATTTCACCCTACAAATGAAAAAATTGAAAAAGAATATTCCTAAATCGATTTCCTGAAAAAACCTTTTTCAAATAAAAAAAGAATTTCTTAAATCGGACATTTTTTTTATTTTTACCCCATTTTACCCTATAAATAAGAAATTGAAAAGGAATATCTTTCATTTCCTAAAAAAAAAACCTTTCAAATAAAAAAGAATTTCTTAAATCCGGCATTTTTTTTAATTTTTACTCCATTTCACCCTACAAATTTAAAATTAAAAAAAAATACCCTTGAAGCCATTTCCTAAGAATAAACTTTGAAACGCAAGTCGAGTTTTTTTAATCACATACGTCTTTTTCGTTTTATCCTATTTCACCCTACAAAGTGACGAAACCAACAAATCAAAGATCATTAAAATCGGTCCGGAGGTTCTTGAGTTATAAGTGTTGTAACTAAAACGACTTTGTTTTTATATTAAGATATCATAAATGAAATGAATAGGATTTTTCAATCAGAATAGACAATAATTCATCTTCTTTTACCAGTTATTAAACAAAATGTTTCCAAATTATTGAGTAATTTTATAAAAATTGAATTTTTAAGTACCGAAGTAGATTTTGAAAGTCCAGATTTCCAGGTATTTTCTGAAACAATATTTTATGGAATTGAATTTGAAAAAAAATGTTTCGAAAGTGTTTTTGAAATCAAATAGAATATTTTAAAATATCATATCAGTCTTTGTAACCAAATAAATTCAAGATTTTCATTTGAAGATAATAAAATAAATTTGGCACAGTATTTGAACCCAAAAAAAAAAAATTCAAGAAGGGAATTTACCATCAATTTTGAAACTCATCGAGGCATTTCCTTTTAATAAAACATCAATTGAGGTGTTAAATGATGAATGGAGATCATTCATTATTCATAATATAAGCAACTTAGATCAGCAAGATTTAGTTACATTTTGATATCTATTAAAGACAACCTCAAATAACATGGAAGAACTTATCGTCGCCTGAGAATTGTTTTGTCCCATACGCCACTTTTGTGGTTTTTGAGTTAGGGACGGATTCTATGGTATTTTTGTGTGCTCTTTCTAAATCTGTGATCCACTTTGCGCTATGTTATGCCAATCCAGAGATATCCAACTTCGATTTTGTCCCATATCCAGTAAAATCAACGGTTTGTAGAATTGTTTTGTACCATTAACCATTTTTTGGCGTATGGGACAAATTTTCCATACAATTTTCTGAAATTTTTTTTGTGAGAATTGTTTTGTTCCATGTGCATATCACGGCGACAAAGGATACCGAAAATGTTTAAGTAGTTCAAAATTGGTTTGTCCCACGTGCATTTGTATTAAGGAAAGCCAATGTATGTGGGACACTTATTGCAAAAAATATTTGAGTATTGGTTTGTACCACCTCCATTACAGGAGTGCAGAAATTTAAAAACAATTGTATTAATTCAGTTCTTGTTTGACTGTCGAAGTGAAAGGACGTGCGGTCGTATATTTGCAGAATTTTTTTTAAATAATCTTTAGCCCGCGGAATCCTTGAGTAAGTACTTCCAATATTCTGCTGGGTATGAATTATAATTTATGGCTTATTCTTTTTTCAAATAAAGCATGTTTAATGAAGACTTATCGCCCAAGGACCTAAGCTGTTCTTCTTCATCTTCGGGAGATTTTTCAAGTATTAAAAACTAATAATATTTCCGTCGCACATTTTATTAAAATTCTTTCTGTTAAATGTTTTTGAAAGGTGATGATTCAAGAGTTGATCCTAATTATTCAGCTGACAGCATTTGAAAAACATTGAAATTCACAGTCCACTTCACCTGGTCAAGCTTTTAACAAACATGAACACCGAGAAAGTTGAACTTAAAATCATTCAAATGCTTCCAGAAGATTCTAAGGCGTATTCTATTTCGGCTAATAAAATGGACTACACCAAAGTACCTTTTTCTAAAGTAAAAATATTGCTTTATGAAAAAAGTTTCGACTTTCAAATCAAATACAAATACTCGGCTAAGGAAAAAGAGTTTCAAACTGTCAACTTGATTAAACCAGCCACTAAAGGTACACTTCAAACACCCAAAAATTTGCTTAGTGCAAAATTAATGAACACTTTTAAGAAACCAATATCGAAAGAAAAAAAGAATGACTTGAAAGATTTGCTTCCGTTTATTATTATTCCGGATATCGATAAGCAATATTTTGAAAAAATTACTTAATTTTTAGAAACTTTATAAGCCTAATTTAAGATTTGATAATTATAATGAAATTAATTGTGATAGCAGTAGAACTGCTTTTATTTTTTTTATTTTGTTTAACGAGAATGCTTTAATTTAATCTTCATCTTCAGAGTCTTTATAATACTATATAAGATTTATTTACAATGAAACTGATTGTGATAGCAGTAGAACTGCTTTTATTTTTATTTTTTTTAATTTGTAATTTTTCTTATTAACGAGAATGATTTAATTTAAAGTAATTATATACATAGTTATATTAAGTTAAAATTATCTTGTAACTATAGATTTTTTCAAACCCCTTTGAGTAAAAACTTTAATAATGAAACAGAAATCGATTTTTCTTTTCAAATTTTAGCATCCACCTTCATGCCTCCTTGCCTTTCAGATATTTTGGTTGAGAATTGTTTTGTACCACATCCATTTTTTTTGTGTCCCACGTGTATGAGAAAAATTTTCAGTTTCAAAATATAGGAGGTGGGACACACGTCAAAAAAGTTGACTTTTACGTTAGTGATTATAGCTTCTTAACAGTTTGGCAAAACGCTTTGAAAATTGGAAGGAAACCCGATCTATGACGGACTTTAGATAAAAAAAAATAAAAAAAAATTCCTATCGCACAGTTTTGGAATACCAAGTACGCAAACCTTTAACTTTGTTTTTCTAAAAATGCTGCCAATGGCGTATGGGACAAAACAATTCTCAGGCGACGTTATGTTCCAAAATTTGTCTGAATACATGTTAACTCTAGCTGTTTTACCGCACAGCAGCGTAGCAGCGCAGCAGCAGAGAGAAAGTTTTCTGAGATGAATTTATTGAAAAACAAATTTAGAAACCGTTTAAATGTTAAGAATGTCGAAGATTTAATTTTTTCAAGATCGCTTTCAGAAAATCGTATGAAGGTTTTTGAACCATCACTCCAATTAATAAAGTTTATTAGACAATACAAATTTGTAGAAGGAAAATTCATTTCAAAATAGAATTAATAAATGTAATTAATATATCTTAGTTTTAATTTTTTAAGTCTGAAACGAATGAAATTTGTGATTTATTAATTTTATTTTGTTATTTTTTATGTTAAATAAAAATTTTTATAATTTATTTTAGTAGCTATATGAAAGAGCTCTACGATTTTCAAGTCTGAAACCAATGGAATATAATATGTGACTTTGTTTTGCAAGAAATATTTATTTTAGTTAAGATAAAATTTTTTGTTAAAAATACAGTCATTAAAAACTTGAGTTTTTTTTTTGTTTTCAAATCTGCTCCGGAAATTTTCAATTTCCTCCACTTTTTTTTACAAATCTGCTCGAAAATTTTACTACTGAGGTTCTCACCCTGGTAATTTCATTCAAATCTTCTATATGTTTTATGTAGAATACCACGGGCACGCTTGCAGAAGTCCAGACGCTGAACCCAACTTTCGACGGTTTTCAAGCATAAATCGGCCGATACTGCTGCAATTTCACTTTTGATATTCGTACGAAGTTCATCAATCGTCGCTGGCTTGTTGGCACAGACCATAGACTTGACGCAGCCCCACAGGAAATAGTCTAACGGCGTCAAATCGCACGACCGAGGCGGCCAAGCGACTGGACCATTTCGTGAGATAACACGTTCTCCAAACTTGGTTTCCAATAAATTGATTGTGACATTCGCTGTGCGGCTTGTGGCGCCGTCCTGTTGGAACCACATATCCTTCAAGTCCATATCATCCAATTGGGGCCAAAAATATACGGTTACCATTGAACGGTAGCGATCCCCATTCACAGTAACGTGCTGATCTTGATCATCACGGAAGAAGTACGGCCCAATGACGCCGCCGGCCAATAAACCACACCAAAGCGTAATTTTTTCGGGATGCAATGATGACTCATGGAGTACGTGTGGATTGCTGCCTGACCAATACCGCATATTTTGTTTATTGACGAAGCCATTCAGCCAGAAATGAGCCTCATCGCTGAAGACAATTTTTCGATGAAAATCCGAATCATTTTCAAGTTGTTGCTCAGCCCAATTCACGATAATACGACGCATATGGTGGTCAAGCGGCTTCAGTTCTTGCGTCAATTTAATCTTGTCAGGATGTAGGCCAAGATCTTTTCGCCAAATTCGCCACAACGACGTCGTAGAGATGCCCAACGCTTGAGAACGACGTGTGAGAGACACATTTGGGCTTTCTGCAACTGAAGCCTCAGCGGCAGCAATATTCTCGACACTACGGGCTCTTCTTTGTCTCACTGGCACGGGAACATTTTGTACTGTGCCTGTGGATTCAAATTTTTCCACTAGACGCTCAATTGTTGATCTGCTAGGAGGATTATGACGACCATAAATTGGACGTAGCGCTCTTAAAGTTGAGGCCACTGACTCCGAATTTCGGTAGTAAATTTTAATAATTTCGACTCGTTGTTGGCTCGTATATCTTTCTATCATGAAATGGAAAATCTTACTGAAGAGAAATGTCAAAAGAGCGGCAAGAAATATGGCGTCGTTTGCTGTCCCTGTTGCTCTACTTTTGTAGCGTCCCTGTTGAAAAACCCTTTATTTAAATTTTTGTTATGAAGAAATTTTATTTTTGTTTGCTTGCTTGATTGTGTTCTGATATGTATTTATGTGAATTGATCTCAGAATACTACTTATTACTTATCCTTTTTGTTTTGTTAACGTTTATATAAATATTTATAAATAGGTATATAATAAAGTTAATGTATTTCAACTATTTTTTTAATTTTATACTTTAATAACTTCAAAAAAAAATCTTTTAATCGTTTGAACCAAGGAAAGTTTGATCATATTACGCTTTGTATGATTATTTTAATTAATTAATATAAATAGTTGGATGAACCTTTCAAAATGCCTATAAATCGTTCATTTATGTTGCGTGCTCTAACGTGAACTGTATTAAAATGTATTTCTTCACGTCTCCTTGCCTTTCTATACGATGTTAGAAGCCAGGGTTCCAATGGATACCCACTGTCATCTTGAAACGATTAATTAAAAAAAAATTATACAGAATACTACCTACCTACCTAGTAATTTAGAAGTTCTTCTAAAACGCTGATTATCAGCCTTATTTTGAGATTCGAATGAATAATATTCATTATCGAATGAATGCCTAAAATAAACATCAGCTCTTTGACATTAACTGACATTTCTATTTAATTAAGTGTGACCAAGTTGTTTTTTTCGAAGAATCTTTGTTTTTATAAAATGATGGTCTAAATAATGCGTTCTCATTTAGAAAAATAAAGTAAAGATAAATAATGTTAAAGGGCCGGTTAAGTTTGCTTTTTAAAAAAATATCAATAAAACTGAAATTTAAAAATTTGGGAGCATTTAGAAAATAGTATGGTAAGTTCATTGACATTTAAAAGTAACAAAATAAATTTAAAACTTTTGAATAGTTAAATACTGATTTTTGTTTAGCTTTCATGTCAATTTAATTGTGCTTAAAATTGACTAACAAAAAACATGTATTTTCAAAGGTCACACCTGGTCACAATTTTCAACAAAACAAAAAAAGTAAAATCCCTCGCCGGTATTGTCGCCGTCATTGTTATTTGCTAGTTCATGAGCAAGAGTTTATTGTTTAATTTTCAAGAAAAACAGATGGCAGTTATTTTATTTATAAGAAGTGAAGACGTCGGCGAAGAGCAGATATGTAGGAGAAGGATAATGGATGCATCAAATCCATTCAAGATTGAAAATCCCTTGGCTATCTCCGGATTTTCTTCCATCAATTTGATGATAACTTCTTTCTGCTCCCGTTTAGTCCAATTAGAATGCGACCTTTAATTAAAATGTCAACAAATAATTCATAAAAGTATTTTATTTTCTTTATTTTTCAACAAAAATCTTTGAGCTCACATGTTTTTTTAATCTATTCGCCAGAAAATTTTTAACGTCAAATAAATGACATTGGTTTCGAATGATTCGAAAGTCAAAATTTGCTTATTTTTCAACAAAAAATTAACTTTCGTTTGTTAAAGTGAACTTTCGATTCGTTCGAAACTCAAAATACAAACTATTCGAATTCACTTACTTTCGCATGAAAGTGATTTTCAAAATAAGGCTGTATATCTTGATTCAAATTTATTTTTAATACCCGAGCTGCTCCATATACAAATGAATCATGTGCAGCACCACCATATTTAGCGCAAACTGCTATTATTCGATACTTGTGATCATTTATCTACGAAAAATTTATATATAAAATGTTGATTTCAATTTCAAATAGCTAATATCTTCTATTTTTACTTACAATCATCGAATTTATGCTATGGTATCCCTTTCGATTGTAAACCATTTCTTCGTTCTCAGCTGGGCGGATTAAACCGATCTAGGTGCCATCAACACAACCAATCACTAAAAATTCAAATTAACAAAGTTAATAATCTTTATGTGGGTATTTTCCACCAAGAACCCAATTTGTTGGCTTACCATTACCACCGGGAATCTTGTATTTGTTGAAAAAGTAGCGCTTTGTCTCATTCTCTTCGGATCCTGATGACCATTTGATCCATTCTGGACAAAATTGATCTTCCAACGCTCCTAAGACTTCGTTGAAAATTTTCGAAAAAGTGCTTTTGGCAAGGGGGCAAACGAAATCATTTCCAACTGGACCATTGGTAGCTTCCTCCACCTAGTAGCTCTAAAGTAGAGCAAAGTCTCAAAATGGGAGGAACATATTATGTTATTCGCGTCCCTCTTCTTATGCATAAACTATCCAACACATATTTAAATATATTATATTATATATATTAAAGTCGAAATCGTTGAATAAAGCTAAAAGTTGTAAAAGTTTTACTAAACAACGTTTAATAACAAAAAATTGAAACCGACCTTTGGTCTGGCAAAGTTAATGGATCCGAAAGGTCTCTTAGATTTCTTCTTACATTTCTCAAGACCAATGATTCGGAATCATTATTTTCTTCTTCACTGTAGCTCAAAAACGCAATATATTCTCGGATCATAATTATTTATTTATAAAATTTATTTTTTTTGCCAAATTTATTGCATCTGAAGCACTCACGAAGAAAAACGTCAAAGAATAAGCTGTCGTAAAATTCTTTTCGCATGTGCGAACGAAAACTTTCGTTTTTTGTGTTACATGAAGCAAATCGTTCGCAGTTCGCACTCGCGAAAACGATTGTTCGCTTTTGCCTTATAGAATGTCACCCCTGGTAAGTTTCATCAATATTTTAGTCTGCAGAAGTAGCTTTTAATGTGTTTTAATACCATAAATAAAACTGGATTTTCTGAATGCTCTCCATTTCCACTTTTTCCAATTATAAAAAAAGATCCAAAGTAGTAAAATATAGATAATGACATTCAAATCAAGTTAACTGAACATTTAAAAATTAAACATTTTTACTTTATAATGAAATGACCTTTCAACTATTTATTGAAGCCTCTTTAAATGGTCAAATTTAATTGCGTCAATTTTAACAATTTTCAAGTATTCCATCTATCCTATTCCTGGTTAAACTTTAATTTGCTTTATCAAGGTTGACGATGTCCAGTAAACCAAATACTTGTCCTCTTTGGTGCGCAAAGATAACAAAATAAAATAAATACGATAGTATACACTTTTGCAAGTTGAACTGAATTATCTCAGTCAGGTCAACCTCAGTTTTTTCAGCCTGCCACATGGGCTTTAGGCTATAGAGGACTAGGACTAGGACACGACCAACGGAGCGGACTCTTGGTGCTTGGGTAGATGAAGAAATTGCCAATTTGTTTTTCTATATATTACAAACTATACCTAACTAACTCACGACCTGGACCTGGACAGTGTTTCTTTTCGTCTTTTTCTGTACACTCTCATCGTCCATCGTCATTTCTCTAGTTACTTGTATAGACAGTCTTACCAGCACAAATTTATATGAAAATTTTAATTTATTTATGAAAAAAAACTTTAAGAACAGAAGAAAATAAAATACACGAATTGGTCTAAGGACGTATATTTATTCTTGAAATTCGAAATTCAAGTGGCTTAGATTTTTTAAGATTAAAATTTGCTAAATCCATTTTTAACTGAAAATCACAAAAAATTATTTAAATTAATGAGTTTTATGTATGTAAAAAGGGAATAGCCCATTTCTACCACAGAGTGTACACGAACGAGTTTGGTATCAAATGAAAGGTGACATGAAGCCCGATACAGAGGTGAAATATTTTCAAAATCGGTCTTAGGAAAGTCGAGATATTTGGACTTGAAGTTGCCTATTGCAAAATAATAATATAAATATAATAAATGATTTCAGTCTTTGTTCCAAATAATTGTCCATAATGGGCAAAATTATTGATGTAGAATAATAATATAGATATCACATGAAAGGTATTTTTCTTGTCTTTATAAAAATACTAATAATCTTAAACAAATTTTGAGATATTGAGTTTTAACTTCTAGAAAAGCATTTTTTTTGGGGGCTCTTTGCCACACCGATATTTTAAAAAATTCAGTAATGACATATACTCTGTTTAGATCTAGTGAAAAGCTTATTTCATTACCTTAAATTACATATAAAATGAAGTGCAGTTAATCAATTAGACAATTTGGTGCTTCTGTATACAAAATTTTAACGAAATAGGTGTGGAAAAGGCATAAGACAAGATGGGACTTTTTCAGTATCGTTTCGGTATAACTATAACTCCCGTCTCCGTCTCCGTCTCGCTGGGCTTATAAGCAAACAATTTCTATGTAGAATTTTAAGTTGGTAAATAAATATTCAAATTCAAATCGTTTATATTTTTTAATTTTGTCTGCAGTGACCTCGAAGACAGACGAGACTCTTACGCCCAATTTCTTCACAGAAGTACTAAGCCAGCCTAGTACCCAACCTAGCTAGACCAGGTACTAGCTCTAGCTATCGGTCCTAACAAAAAGTAACTAGGTACCTCAACATTTATTCACATCACTAGTACCGGATCAAAATACACCACGTGGTACTAGCACTTAATACGTCTAGAACTGGTCTAATTCAGATTTTGACACTATTTTGGCATTTCAAATATTATTTTGATAATAATTTATTTTATTTTCCAATGGATTATGTCTATTTTTAAAAAAAAGAAAGGACACAATATCCATTGTACGAAACTATCAACTATCAAAATTATCACTCGAATGTGACTTTAACAATTTTTTGGTCTTTAATTTCCGCAGTTAAAGGTGAAGATGCAGAATGGCAATTCAATCCTACCGAAATGTACAGGAGGAATTTTGTATAGTTTTCTGTGTACGAATGTGTGTGAAAATATCTTTTTTTGTGTACACTCAATTTCCGTTCATTCGATTCATTGGTCGCGTTCGAGAAACTATCAAAAGTGACATTTTTTCTCAATAAAATGTCCATAAACCATGGGCAATTGCTTTTACGGCAGCATTAACGTTTTTGATGGACAACATATCCAGTGTTATCATGTCACCCCACGTGTGATTCGTATATGAGGGGGGGGGTCTATTGCCCCCGTTAAGCCAGGAGGGCCAATGTTCTAAAAAAATAACTTAAAACAGAAAAAAAAATATTAAAAAACAACGGTTATACTTGCAATGCCATGATATACCTTTTTGTAAAGCCAGAACTGTTATAAATTAGCATGGCTCTAGTCTCGTCTATTTAAAAAACACTAACCAAGAAACTACCGATATTGAGCCACGAATTCTTGGGAGAAAATTAATTAAATTTCTCTGATTCAGGCAGAATCACTAGACTAGACTGTCAATTTGAAAGTCCTAGCTAATACCAAGTCTTAAATAGTACTCGGTACCAATTTGACATAACCAGGGCTTAGTACTTATTTGAAGAAATCATTTGGTACATATTTGAGTAATAACCAGGTACTAGCTGATTTTGAGGAATCATCTAGTACCTAGTCCTAACTAATACTCGCTACCAAATTGACAGGACTAGGACCTTGAACTTGTGTGAAGAAATGATTTGGTACCGATTTGAGTACTAATTTTAGGACTAGTACCGGTACTAGCATTAGGACTCTGTGAAGAAATCGGCCATTGTTAAATTTCAGTCCGACAAATTCCGTCTTCCAAGTCCCAGACCTTCCTCGTCTTGTGGTCACCCCTGTGAGTAAAGCATGGAGTTTGTAAGTTAAGTGGCAAAAACTAAAAAAAAAAAAGAAAACTGTTTAGGTCTCTAAGGTCCAGTTTTTCAGTGCGAGATTAAAGTTAAGCCCGAGTAAACTCATCAAATTTGGTGAGGTAACCCAGGATTAACTTAACAGATGCTTTTGATAATTTATCCACCGAGTGTGTTTAGTCGTTCCGCATGAAGTCTCCACCAAATAACTGCTCCCTCACTTAACTGTGGGTTAATTTAATTCAAGCGTTAACTTAGTCTGGTTTAACTCACAAAATATAAGCACAACGAAAAGACAAAAAAAATACATTTCAAAGGTGTACATAATTGTTTGCAGTCGATGGTTGAAACAATACATTTTTTTTTTATGAAAAATCTTGAAAACCTTTATGGTGTTTTGAAGAAATATTAATAACATAATTATTGCTTAAAATTATACAAAAAATTAATTGAGATATGTTTTTTCGTAAGAAGAATAGATTTTGAAAAAAAAAACACGATCAAAAGTTACAATATAAAACCTTTGGGTTAAAAAAATACTGGGAGCGTTTTCGAATCTTTTGTTTGTGAATTTATTGATATATTTTTTCAACACTTATCTGCACTTATGGCAACACTGATTGAGACGAGAGCATTTCATTTTCATTTGATTCATTCATCTTTTAATGTGCCTCTCTCTCATCATTTCGATTTAATTTTTTAGTTTTTATTTTTTCATTTTTAGTAGTTGTTTCTCTTTGTCTTTGTTGATTTTTTTTTTACTGCCATACTCGTCATTGTCGTCCGGCCGTCCTTACTTTTGGTTCTATGATGGTGACATTTCAAAATATGGCCACCGCCACCATAGGCCAAAAGTGGGTGAGCTCTCTATAGTTGGATCCTTGACCTGAATGAGATATGTTTTGACCATAGAATAGAACAGAAATAGGGTGTAGGGTAGGGTTGGGAAGTAGAAAAGGTTGGCTGATGAAATATACATACATATATGTATAGCATACACCTACACGTTGGTTGGTTAAGGACGCACATGGTTGAAGTTGTTGTTTTTTTTTTTTTTGTTGAATGAGATTTTTTCGATGTTGTTCGTTTTTTGTTCATTTTTGTTTTTTTTATTGTTGTTTTATTCCGCTAGAGGGCTGAAAAATCCAACAACATGACCAACCACCGAATGAATGAAAAAGTACATGTTTATTAAATAATGATGTTGGGTAAGTATTTTTTTTCTTCCACAACACAAACTTTTAATAAAGTGTGTACCATTACATATACCACTATATTTAGCTTCATATATACATACATATAGTATATCTAGGTATAAATAAGTGAATGGGCTTGGAATGAAAATATAAAAATATTACGGTTAAGTAATAGGGAAGTTATGAATTATGACTTTAGGGAGATTTAAAGTAATTGGATGAAGAAAAATATGTTCTGTGGCAATTAACAAACAAAATAAATAATTTAAAAAGTACATGTATGTGTACATATGCGTACGTAAAGAGAGAACAATGTAGGTATTTTTGGATTTGAATAAATTAATTTTTCCAATTAAGCTTTGTTTTATAGTTTTTTTTATTATTATTTGCTTGCGTAAACTTAACTCATTTAAATAAGTGAAAAACACTTGAAGTTTAAAATTGGTGAACAAACTTTATTGTTTGTTTATATTATTTAATTATTATAAATATATTTGTACCTTTCAGAAAATAAGCCTATACATTATAATAATATCGTGCTTTCCATAAATTTTTCATTTTACAATAAATAAAGTTACAATTAAATGAAGAGGTCAATAATTTACACAAATTTACACATTTACAACCCGGCATTACTAATTGGCTATACAATGTACATATACCTCGGTTGTCTGACCGATTCTTACGTACGATGTCACAGTAATAGTAGACCACTCTAGATAAAACGACAAATTGTGGAAAACTTAGCAAGGTCCAACGTTCAGCCTCTTGTTTTAGTATGGGCAGATTACTTCGCACAACACCCCTTCTGTTGCATTTGATATTGTGTTCCATCTAGCACCTACTGATATATTTGCTGCAAGCACAGCCATTCGTCTTAAAGCTTCCTCACAATCGATTAATAATGATAATGGCCACTCCATCATTCTAACCTCATTCAGAACACCTCCAAGTAGCATTGACTAAACCATCGCGAGTTCCAGTTCGATAAATCTTTCAGGTTACCATACCTTCCAGATCTATTTGGGAGGGTTTGGCATTCTTAGAGGAAGAATCAATCCATTTCTACACTGAGGAACTCGCCAAAAGCGGAACAACACTGCCTATTTTGTCAAATTGTACAAATATAGGTAAAGGGTTTTCCAATAAGAGGTGTTATTTTGATATTCAAAGAAAAATGGCATTTTTTGAGATAAATGATCGGATGCTTATTTCATTATGAAGAGGAAAGTATGCCGTTAATAATGGAACACAACATCAGCCAAATGGCCGCCACGACCACGCTTACAGGACCATATCCTTTTCATGAAATTTTCCATAACCAAATCGCAAAGTGGCTGCCCTATGTCCTCGATAGCCTAACGAATTCCATCTTTGAGGTCTTGAATTGACGCTGGGCTGTTGGCGTAGACCTTATCTTTCGCGTGGCCCCAAAGGAAGAAGTCGGAAGGTGTTAAATCACAAGATCTCGTTGGCCAATTGTGATCACCTCTTCGAGAGATAACACGGTCCGGAAACTTTTCCCGTAAAAGATCGATGGTTTCATTGCTTGTGTGGCACGTAGCGCCGTCTTGTTGAAAGTAAACGTTGTCCAGATCAATACCATCCATCCAAGCTCCACTGTTGCTCCAGCCTCATTTTCGAAAAAGTAAGGTCCAATGACCCCGCCGGACCATAAACCGCACCAAACAGTCACGCGTTGAGGATGGAGAGGTTTTTCAACAATAACTCTTCGGTTTTCCGAGCCCCAGATGCGACAGTTTTGTTTGTTGACGTAACCTCCGAGGTGGAAATGGGCCTCATCAGTCAAGATGATTTTTCGATGAAATTCCGGATCATTTTCATGCATTTCAAGGACCCAATCAGCAAAGACACGACGTTGTTGATGATCAGCCGGCTTGAGTTCTTGTGTTAACTGAACTTTATAAGCCTTAAGACCCAAGTCTTTATTCAAAATACGGTGTAATGACGTTTGTGGAATGCCTAATTCCAAAGAACGACGAGGAATGGACAAACCTTGGTTTTCTTCAACACTTTGGGCTACAACAGCAATATTCTCAGTTGTTCTTGAGCGACGTGCACGGGTTTTATTCTTCACATCACTAACTTGTCCCAACAGCTCGAATTTGTCCACCAATTTCTGTATTGCGGTCCGACAAGGTGCTTCACGACGACCCAAAAATGTTTTAGTTTTACGAACCGTCTCTGCCAAATTTTCACCATTTTTATAGTGAATTTTAAAAATTTCAATGCGTTGTTGAAGCGTGTATCGTTCCATTTTTATTAATGGCATAGTTTCTACTTGTCAAATGTCAAAAAATGACAGCTTCAAAAGTGACAGCTACCGAAATAGCGGGCTATTCAAAATAACACCTCTTATTGGAAAACCCTTTATATTATTTGCTATAATGCAAACTTATGCCGAAGCAAGATGCTATAGAGAAAACAAACTTAAGGTGGAACAACATCACAACCTGCTTGGCGACAAACAGATATGGCCAATTCTGGATCTTAAGCGCTCCAAGAGTTTAATATATCTAAACATCAGACTGCACATTGGCTTCGTAATAGGTGCAATTACCGGACACTGTTTAATTTTCAAATGATTTTAGCAGAAGCTGTATGGATGAAGAAGAATCGATTCCTCATCTTCACTGATGTACATACTTGCTCTATCTTAACGACCGACGTAAACTCCATCTCGGAGATCACTACTACAATTATCCTAGTGATCTGGTAGGTGTGTTAATGTTGACATATTGAAGTAATCTCGCACATTTCGTAAATATAAGGAGCTCCAAGTGGTTCAAGCATTCCTGCTTAACTTAAACCTAACTTACACACACACACTTTATGTTGCTCAAAATGTTACAACAGCTGCGAGAATTTGTCCTGTGGTGACCAAATTCGAGCGTTATGGGAACGTTTGAGATGTGAGAAGTACGGGCAGACTTCACTATAAACTATCAGTTGAAAACATCCAGGTCGTTTATGAAAGTATTGCTACTGATTGTGAAACATCGACACAACAACCGACACCCGTTCAACACAGTTGCTTATAACATGTGGCAGGATCTCAGGAACGGTTTCCTTAAAAATAATTGTTCTCACCGAGGTGGAACATAAGTCCATTATGGAACTTATGTCCTGTAGACTTACATATGTCCCTTTCATATTATTACATATGCCCCTGCTCCTTACGAAGCGTACGTGACTATAATTTTATCTATATTACCACTTTATTTTTTTAACACTGAGTGAGTTCGTTTTCCAGACTGCAGATCTATTTAATAATGACATTTGTGAAGAATAATTGATCCAATGTCTTTTAGAAATTAAAGCTTAGAATCATTGTTCAAAACAATCTCGCTTCATGCCTTTTCGGCAGGGAATATCATCAAGTTGACGCAAACGCTTAAACTGTTCTTCTTCCGTTCGCATTAATACTGGTATATGTCTTCTCTTCAACTCTCCACTATCAAGCCTGACATTAACCAGTTGATAAAACGTCAAAGATACAAAATACTCTTGAAGTAAATTAACACACACTTTACTGAAGAAACAGTTATTTGGAAGAGGATGCATACGGAACGAAACAAAAAAACTCACTGCATAAAACATCAAAAGCATCTGTTCAGTTAATCCTGCGTAAACTCACCAAATTTGATGAGTTAACACGGGTTTAACTTTGATCTTCCACTGATAAACTGTATTCAAATGATGAAATTAATACTGTGTTATGCAAATCAATATCTACTTGTGTATATAAAAGATAAATTAATTTAACAATAGTTAAAGAATAAACTTTAAACCATTGTGTGTTATTGTACATTCTTCTTCACATAAAACAAAAGTGCACCTTAAGCGGAAATGTTTAACGCCGCGCCGCCGCTAACTAAGCAAAATAGTCGTTTGTATTTTAGATGGAAATTATTTTTAAGCGAACATACGTGTACAATAAAACAGACATTATATCATAGACAACTTACTCTTCATTTTTGTCTTGAAATAAGCTAACTGGGAACACAAAGATTTCGCTCCAAATAGTGTAAATTTAAATTTAAATTATCTACCAATTTTAACCACCAATCTAAATTTTTTTAGCACCTTTAAAAAAGATCATTTTTGAAAAATGGGAAAGAATACTGCCTTCAAAAAATTGACGAGTATTGTCTTCTTTGCATAACCTGTTGTCATCTTGGTAACATAAGGGCGAGCGGAAAGAGGTTTGTTTGAAATTGATTGTATCGGGTTTTTCAATATAGTCCAGTCAACGAAGATCTTAAATCATAAAATAAATGCGAAAAATCATGTAGTCCGGGTTATTGTTTAAAACGGTAGGGGTAATCCTCAGGTACAACATACTAAAAGTCCCCAGCCCAGGACCGCGAGCTTTAGTCAAGAGGGGGGGTTAAAGGTCCCCTTTTGTAGTGTTTCGCGAATATTTTGGAAATCAAGCGTATTAGCGGAAAAATCTGCACTACAAAATGAAAGTAAATTAAATTTTCTACCGAAAATGTTTTATTCATATTTTCGCTAAAAGCGATATTAAGGGAGATGCGGGGTGGGTGAAGAAGTGTCAAAAAATATAAAAATCGGCAATTACCTTACAAATTTAGTGTTTACTGATCAATTTACTTAAGTAAAAATACATTTTTTATTCAACGGTTATTCTGAAACAAGGCAAATGGGGTAACAACTGCCTTATATCTTTTTTTAATATCTCAGACATATATTATGAAAATTGAAAGTTATGTTACTAATTGCACAATAAAATAAAAAATTGCACAATAAAATAAAAATTCACAAACAACTTATTTCATGCAGCTACTTAAGTATACCAAAGCTAACCTATTCATAATTCCGCAAAAAAAGAAAAAAACGAAAATTTTTAATAAAAAAATACTTAATTATTTATTTTAAAACGCATCAGAATTATCATCGTGGTTCATATCACCAACATTTTCGATGTCATTATCGTCTTGTATGTCCTGCACAGAAGGACCATTCGTGCAAGCACCATGGCATGTCCCGCAAACCCAGACTACATGATTTTTTGCTTTTATTTTTCTTTCGTTAGAAAATTGACGGTTTGAATTTACTATAGAACTTACTGAAAAGAAAGAATTTTTTTAAGAAAGTAGTAGTTTTCATAATCTTAATTTTTCTCAAAAACTAAAAGACCTACAACTCTCTAGTTCTTAGCGTTCGACTAAAGATTAATGACAGCATCAAAAATCAAATAAAAATTTAGCACCTTACAACAAAAAAAAATTGAAAAAAATCAATACAAATTAATTTTTTTTTTTTTCAAATTTTTTAATTCAAAATCATTTTTTTTTTAAACTGTTGACTGAGATAACTTAATTCAACAATAAAAGAATAGAATAGGTTTTTGGAAAAAGCTATAGTATAGTATTCTAATTGTTGCCGTTGTTTCCAAATGTTTGCATATGCAGTTTAAACCAATGTTTTAGAAAATGATCTCTCCCTTATAAACGGGGGCAAATAGGTCCCCCTCTCTTAAGTGATTTTTTTCTTAGAACAACCCCCAAGATCATTTCACATAGTATTGGTCAATAACTTGGAAAAAAGCTGTAAGGTTCTTACCTTTGAAAATACAGTGTTTTTCATTTGACAACAAACACTGTATCAAATAAATTAAATACCGATATTTTAAGCCCCACCACCTACTTTTACTACATACCATCTATCTCATCACGTTAATGGAATTATCATGAATGAACATGCATTTACTTTTTTTAATATTTTTGGGTTGATTTATCAATAAAGATTAAATTTTTAACGCAATATCATGATTTTTCAGATTTATTGATATTTATAACCCCCGCATCTCCCTTACTTTTGCTTGAAGGGAAAATATGACTAAGGCTTTTTTTGTAGAAAATTTAATATACTTTCATTTTGTAGTGTATACTTTTCCGCTATTACCCTTGGTTTTCAAAATATTCGCAAAATACTAGAAAAGGGGACCTTTACCCCCCCTCCTGACTAAAGACTTTTGGTATGTTGTACCTGGGGGTCACCCCTACCCTTTAAAATAATAACCCAGACTACATGATTTTTCGCCTTTATTTTTCCTTCGTTGACTGGACTAATAAGAGCGCTACAAAAGTTTTATTTAAATAAAACAAAAACGATTTTGAATATCAATGAAATTCTTTATTGCTGTGAAAGTACGTTCGATGCCATTATATATGGAATTCGATTTCTTTTGCATGGCCACTACGGGCACGCTTGCAGAAGTCCAGACGCTGAACCCAATTTTCGACGGTTTTCAAGCATAAATCGGCCGACACTGCTGCAACTTCACGTTCGATATTCGTACGAAGTTCATCAGTCGTCGCTGGCTTGTTGGCATAGACCATAGACTTGACGTAGCCCCACAGGAAGTAGTCTAACGGCGTCAAATCGCACGACCGAGGCGGCCAAGCGACTGGACCATTTCGTTAGATAACACGTTCTCCAAACTTGGTTTCCAATAAATTGATTGTGACATTCGCTGTGTGGCTTGTGGCGCCGTCCTGTTAGAACCACATGTTCTCCAAGTCCATATCATCCAATTGGGGCCAAAAACATTCGGTTATCATTGAACGGTATCTATTCCCATTCACAGTAACGTGCCGATCTTGATCATCACGGAGGAAGTACGGCCCAATGACGCCGCCGGCCCATAAACCACACCAAAGCGTAATTTTTTCGGGATGCAATGACTCATGGAGTACGTGTGGATTGCTGCCTGACCAATACCGCATATTTTGTTTATTGACGAAGCCATTCAGCCAGAAATGAGCCTCATCGCTGAAGATGATTTTTCGATGAAAATCCGAATCATTTTCAAGTTGTTGCTCAGCCCAATTCACGATAATACGACGCTTCTGGTGGTCAAGCGGCTTCAGTTCTTGCGTCAATTTAATCTTGTTAGGATGTAGGCCAAGATCTTTTCGCAAAATTCGCCACAACGACGTCACAGAGATGCCCAACGCTTGAGAACGACGTGTGAGAGACACATTCGGGCTTTCTGCAACTGAAGCCTCAGCGGCAGCAATGTTCTCGACACTACGGGCACTTCTTTGTCTCACTGGCACGGGAACCTTTTTTTACAGTGCCTGTGGATTCAAATTTTTCCACTAGACGCTCAATTGTTGATCTGCTAGGACGATTATGACGACCATAAATTGGACGTAGCGCTCTTAACGCTGAGGCCACTGACTCCGAATTTCTGTAGTAAATTTTAATAATTTTGACTCGTTGTTGGCTCGTATATCTTTTCATCATGAAATGGAAAACCTTACTGAAGAGAAATGTCAAAAGAGCGGCAAGAAATATATATAATATATATAGCTCACCGTGCGTCTTCGGCCGGCGTCGGTGTTCTGGAACATCGCCTTCTGTGCTAAATTTGTAACCTTCATGGTAAGAGGGCGATAGATCTTGCTCTATACTGATAGGAGCAATTTCATCATTCAGGTTGTCGACGCAAAAGGGTGAGCGGCAAAAGGATGATGGATCTTGTTTTCTTTTATAAATGGAAATTCACCATCGAGGTTCTCGATTGTCGTTCAGTTTCTACCAAAAAATACTCGCAGCAGTTGATTGAATGATAACCGAATTTGTTTTGGCCGGTGGGCGATTGAAGATCATGACATGGACAATTTGTGGTTCCAACAAGACGATGCCACAAACCACACAACACGCCCAATTATGATGGCTTTATTGAAGAGAAGTGAGAAGTTTCCTGGTCGCGTAATTGTACGTTTTGGCGACGTCAATTAGCCACCAAGATCATGCGATTTAACACCGTTAGATTATTTTCTGTAGAGTTACACAAGAGACCGTGCTTACGCAAATAATCTCCAATTTTTAGAGGTATTAAAAATCAATATTACTCAAGTTATGGCCGAGATACCGCCCTAAATATACGAAAAAGTGGTTAAAAATTTCCTCAAAAGAATCGCAGGCTGCGAATCTTTCTGAGGCGCCATTTGAATGAAAAAGTAAAATGGAAAAGTATAGACTTTATAATGAAATAAAATTTTCATCACAAATATATCGCTGTGTTTGTTTTATTTAGCTTTACTTTTATATATTTTTGGAACAGTTTTAAAGCTAAATCTTTATCTTAATATTGAATTGAATCGTCGAAGAAATATATAGAACTTTCTAAGATATATCTCAGTGTTTAAATATTCGAAGAAGAATTTCACAAAAACTAGGTCGAGAATTTGAATGGCTTTAAGAACCAAAAAAAAGTTCAGTTCGAAACCGGCACATGCATTACAGATTATTTCAAAGCAAAATGTACAGAGGTACTACACTACGACTACGTATACATAGTATACGTATATGAGCACTTCTCCTTGTAGGATAGGATTTCAATTTTTACCTCAATGTTTTTTTTTTCGAATACCTAGGTATGCAAGGCGAAGCCACCTTCTACCAAAGGACACCCTCTCAAATATTGTTCGCCTTTCGACTTACACAAACAAAAAAATGCTTATAAAACATCTTAAGATGCCATTTTTTTTTTTGTATTTGCTTCTGCTCCCCTTCTTGATCTCGATTTTAACTCTGAGTAGTTGAGTGAACACTCTTATTCAACACTTTCCATCGTATAGTGACTGCTGTACTTTGTGCATTATCATTCACTTAGAAAAAAAAATGCATTTCTCATTTTTGTAGAACGCAGTGTTTCTTAAACAGCATTTTTTGAAAATATAATTGTGGGAGAGTATAAGGGAAATTTTGGTATTTTATTTTATAAGTTAAATATTAGAGAGTTGAATATATTTTTTTGAGTTTTTATTTACTTAATTTCCAGCAAAAATGTTATACCTATATTATTTTTGGAAAATGTCAAAATATATTTAGATATATGAAATCTTTGGGTGGTTTTTGGTTTGATAGTTCTACATACATCTAAAAGAAAAGAATTTAAAATAATTGGTAAATGGTAAGGTCGTAACTCTATCTTAAATTATTCCAATAAATATTACGATTTGGGGCTGACTTGCTTTGCTAGTATGTAACGGGAAAAAGGATGAGGATTTAAGAGTCGAAGTTGGGAACAGACAAGGTGTCAGGAAAGGAAACTGGAGCTACGCCGGAAGCGTAGAAGAAATAACCTCAAGGTATCTCTTTGATTGGTGAGGTATATGGGATCCGTTTGGGGTTTACAACACAAACTTGGAGAAGCCCCCTCTTCACGACCGCCCTTTATAACTAACCTAAGCTAAGTGTGTTTGCTCCTAAAACGGATATGTCATATCCGAACTTAACTACCTTTTTGTTCGAATGATTCCTGAATTTATTCATTCCATTCGAATTTTACCAGCTGTCATCAAGTTTTTTTTCGAAAAGTCCAAAATATGGCACCAAGACAAAGGGACGAAGCATCCCAATCCAGAAAAATGCTCTGATGTGAAGTCCACCACTCGGTCATACTAAAGGTGACCACTAGAGCAGACCTCCAAGAGCAATCATCCATAACCACTGCGATAGACGGCCGCCCAGACCTCAAAACGCCCAATCGGCATCTGCTGTTTATTCGATGCCGCCGTCAGAAAGTGATATGACTCCTTCTTCCGAACTCGTACAGTTTCAATAATGCTGAAAGATCTCGATAAACACAAATCCGCTGGCCCGGATAGTATCCCTCGTATTGTTCTGAAGAGGTGTTCTACGCTGGCAAAACAATTGCGTAAGCTTTTCCATATGTCTTACTCTACTGGTCTCTTTCCGAGTGGATGGAAAACAGCATTTGTCCAACCTGTTCCTAAAAAAGGCGCGTCTTCTTTCCCCTCTAACTATCTACCAATTGCACTTACGTCCCTTCTTTCTAAGGTCATGGAAACGCTGATTAACCATTAGCTTAAGAAATATCTTGAAGAACCAAAGCTTCTAAATGACCGACAGTATATGGCTTTCGTAGCAATAAGACCACTGGTGATCTGATGGTAAATCTCACTGAATATTGGCACAAATCTTTACATCGTTTTGGCGATAATAAGATTATAGCACTTGATATTTCAAAAGCATTTGATAGAGTTTGGCATCAAGCTCTTATTGAAAATGCGCGCATTTGGTATCGAGGAATCTCTTCTTACCTTTCGAACCGATCAATACAAGTTATGTTGGACCGTTGGACGGTTTCAAGTATAAGACTCATCTAATAAATACTGATGGTGTGCCCCAGGGCTCCGTATTATCTCCGACTCTCTTTATAATATTCAGAAATGATCTCTTGTCTAGAACTTCTAATCGCTTAAACTGTTTTTCTGACGACAGTTCCATCAGCTTTTTATATTCGTTTCTAGATTCACAGCCTTGTCCTTTGGATGTGTGACTTTAACGGCAGCGTACAATAAGCTCATTAATGCACCTACCCCTAATGCCGCTACCCATGGTTTTCGAAAAAAAAAACTATGGTGACGAGCTATATATAGGGCAATTCCTAGTTTTGGCATCCCTAACAAACTCGTACGTTTGTGCACGTTGCACTATGAAGATGGAGAACAGAAGCTGTTCCATCATCGAAAATAAATTTAATCAATTTAATGATACATTTATTCAAAAATGTTGAAGTTATCCCTTACTCTGTAGAGGACTACATCAGAAAATGGGTTACATATCCATGTTCAGTGATAGAAGGGTACATGCTATGTTAGGCAACACAAATTCCTCTAAATATGTCTGTAGAGGGACACCACAGGGAGGTGTCCTATCCCCTCTTTTGTGGCTTTTAGTCATGATAAAAATTCTCTTCAAGCTGAAGAGATGTGGATTGAAGGCTGTTGCGTATGCCGATGATTTGGTAATACTGGTGTCAGGAAAGTTCACGCCCGTGGTAAGTGAAATCACGGAAATGGCTTTGAGAAAAGTTAATAACCGGACTACTAGTTGTGGCCTAGGTGTTAACCAACAAAAACGGAATAGATGCGTTTTATTACCAAAACTAAAGTACCGCCTTTCATTCTACCTAGACTCAACGGCCAAACTCTGCCGTTTTCATCCAGTGCAAGATATCTGGGCGTAGTTCTCGACCCTTAATTAAACTGGAAATTAAATATTTCTGAAAGGGTTAAGAACGCCTGCTTAGCCTTCTAGGCCTCTAGCAAAATTTTTGGTAAAAAGTGGGGCCTACAATCAAAGATGATACTATGGATGTACACAGAGCAGTAGTACGACCGATTCTCATATATGGATCGATTGTATGGTGGCCCGCTCGAACGAAATACTGCAATTCTGACAGACAGTCCAGCCGATGTTAAGGCCATTGCTGCCGTGACATTATGCTCCAAATTGGTCCAGCAATGTCAGGATGAGCTCGCAAGCCTGAACGTCAATCTTAGTGGCACTCTTATCTGGGTGTCAGGTCACTGTGGAATTGAGGGAAATGAACGGGCAGACGAAATAGTTAGGCAAGGATCAGCTCACTTGCGGAAAGAGTTTACATTCCCTTCGGAGTTATGAAGCGTAATTGACTTTCAATTTTTCTCAACATATCCAATCGTAGGTGGAGCAGTCTAAGCAAATGCGTTACATCAAGAAAGATGTAGTCCGCCTACAATAAAGCCCGAACATAACATCTAATGTGTATGCCAAGGCAAGACATTGCGCGAGGGTTATTGCAACAAGCACTGGGCACTGGCCAATAGGAGAGCATGCGCGGAAACTGGGTATTTCTTATAACCAGCAGGAAAAGGAAACAATAGTTCACTTCCTCTGTAAATGCCCTGCTCTAGCCCGTTTTAAGATACAACCGCTTGGCTTTCTTTGAAGGCCTTGATGAACTTTCCGAACTGAAGATTAAAGACTTGATGTCTTTCTTAGACGCGAATAAATGACTCTGAGACGAAACTCGACTTTTTTTCTGTCTAACTCTAGGCTTTAGATTGTTGTTCCACAAACCCTTTCCTCAACAATAGGTTCAAATGAGTTTTGGTATCAAAACGGCGCTTTTTGTGCT
The DNA here is from genome assembly GCA_932273885.2 of Leucozona laternaria. Taxonomy (NCBI): domain Eukaryota; kingdom Metazoa; phylum Arthropoda; class Insecta; order Diptera; family Syrphidae; genus Leucozona; species Leucozona laternaria. The sequence continues at coordinate 195,495,225 of OW026366.1, read as the reverse complement.
AATTGGCTCAGCGAGCTAGTCGGCTCGTTGGTCGAAATTTTAACCTACCTGCCTATCAATAACTCAAGGTGAATTTCCTTAGATATGGAAAGCCTTTTCATAATACTAATACACAACAAAGGTCCGAAAGGCGTTGTTTAAAATTATCGTCCCATTGCCAAGCTTTTACATATACCCAAACTCTTCGAAACCGTTTTGTAAATATGAAATAATAAGTTTTCACCACAAATCTCATATCTCGCTTCTCGCCTAGACAACATGGCTTTTTCAAATGTAGGTCCACCACTACTAAACTTGTTAAATTTGAGTCCTTTACCTTCTCTATTTCAACCGTTGTTTCAAGTAAGGCTTTTGACAAAATTTCCCATAGACTCATAATCTTCAAATTATCCACTCTCGTCTTTGAACTCCGCTTTGTTACAATGAATTTTCTCTTATCTATAGATAACCGTAAATATAGTATTCGTTTCGAATCTGCCTTCTCTAATCCTTTCATAGAGCTACTTCCGGTTATCCACAAGAAACCGAAATGGTCATTAAACATACTTCTATCTCTCTATACGCCGACAATACCAAGATTTTCGAAAACAATTTCTTCGACACATATAATTCTTCACTTATTCAAAATGATCTTCACATTTTTTTCAATCTAATGGTGCCTTAAAAACAGCTTGGAGCTTAACATTACCAAATACCAATCTATCACTTTTTTTACGCAAACGAATTAAATCTCCTTCGGCTTCTATCTTCTCCCTGGATCAACCCATAACCACCAAACTACTTTATATTTTATTTTTTTTTTTAATAAAAAGATGAATGCAATTAAGTCAAAAGAAGAGGACTCCAGGCTTTAGACCAGACCATCCCATATCATATCCTATTCGGAGCCCATAGTATTTATATGTTGCCGAATACTTCCATGATGTCCTTGTTAGTTTATTTCCATCCTCTCAATATTGTTGCTGTCGTAGGCGGCTTTAAAGCCTATAAATAGGTCGAATGGGAGAGAGGTTCAATTTGACAATCGCTCTGTCTAAGGGTAAAGTTGTGTTCCAGTTATTGATTTGCCAACTGGGATGAAAACATCACAATTCGATACTAATTTTCGATGATGGCTGCGTGGCTTTAGTTTGTGCGCTGTGCTTGATTCTCATAAATGTTATATTTTGAGGACTTATGTATACGTCATTTCTGCCTACGCAGAAATACAATACAGCTATACTGAATTGACCTTTTCTCAGTTAAAAGAACTTTGAAGTATTTGTCATTACCTAACCTACCCCTCAAATTCAAACTTCCAAGCTATTTCCATGCTGACGCAAGTATTTTAATACCAGCTCTAATTCTCTTCAACATTATTCTATCCGCCCGCCCATTCTTGCTGGTTCTTCTCGACTTTTTCAAACCCTTAAAAATGATTTTTACTACCTTACCTATTCTTGTAGTATTTTTTTTTGTCTCGTGTTAAGCTAAAGCTAAAAAGTGATTCTCAGAAAAACAAAATATGAAAACTCATTTTAGTTTGTATTTTCAAATACAACAGATAGATATCCAACCAGGGCCGGACCAACCATATGTGCCAGATGTTCAAATGCACAGGGCGCGAAATTCTGGGGGCGCATTACTAGGAGCAAGAAAATGTAATCTCATATTGCGCAAACAAATATGTACTGCTATTCGCAATTTAACCACAAAACTTATTCAAATAATCCCTGTGCTAAGTTATTTCTTGCACACTTACTAACATCACTTTCATTGTTGCACTCTAGGAGAATTTAGCTCAAAATATCGTAAAATTAAAGATCACACTAAAACAACGCATTGAAAGTCTACCTCCTGGGTAATGTGGAAAAGTCTTAGGCATATGTTTCAGTGTATGTATGTAGGAATGCAAATATAAAAAGGGGCGCTTTCAACAAATCTTGCATAGGGCTCAAGTTTGGCTGGGGCCGGCCCTGTATCCAACCATTCCTGTCAGTTGCATATATAAAAACCCAACCCACACACACTGACAAGTTTAACTTTCAAAAAGGATAACAATAAAATGTGCTGGCTGATGTTGAATCCATTTCATGCAGATAAAGTAGGAGGCAGGCAGGCTAGCAAATTTAATGCTCATTTCCTTTTTCGTTTTCAAATATGATTTTTCGATGCATATAAGCTCATAACTTTTGGGATGAAAGGCACACAAAAGACTGTATAACAGTTATACAAGACTATACCTACCTATTGTTCATAGACGAAGAGGGCGTAACTTTGTGTAAAATTCTTTTATGATATGTAACCTGCTGCAGGTGAATGTCGATGATCGAACTCAGGTGAATGAAGCCAGAATTTGTTTTTTTTTTTTGTAATTTTTTTATTGGTTTCATGAGAAAAGTCCTGACGCTATATAGGAACCTGATACCTGACTCTCATAGTTTTGCGCGTTCGTTAAACTTTATCTCATAGTCTGCACGAATTTGGCAAAGTAATGGGAAGGTATAAGAGAAGGGCATCAGGAGAAGAAGGATATCGTGATGGCGATGGTGGGGATAGGCGATATGTGTGTATGATGGGAATCCTTTTAGCCATGAACAAAAAACAAAACCCTATACATAACTAAGGTAAGAGATTGGAAAGTTTTTCAATTTAAAACAACATTTTCTTTTTGCCTCTCTTTCATCCTGTCATTGCTGTTGCTGTGTATACGCCTCAGCTGACTCCACAACCAAAGAATTGAAGCTACAAACAACTTTTATAGGTTTCGGTTTGGATGGCAAAGGCGAAGGGTATGGGAAGGGAAAGGAAAGAGAAGGGCGTAGGAGTCTAAAATATTTTGATAGATATAAAAAAAATATTAAATACAAAACGAAATAAAACTGATGAGACTGCATTGCTATGCCAACTCGAATGGCTTTTGTAGGGTTTATATAGGTATGTAGGTATACCCTGGCCCTTGGTATTATTGTCGGGCCATACCATGACCATATTCCCAAGGTCTGATGCTTCAGCTTTTGTATATTTACACCAACGAAAGTTTATGCTTAGACATTTAATTGGAAAAACACATAAATTACTGGAGTGTAGTTGAAAAGATGGCCTTCCTGGCTTCGGTTGGACTTGGGATTGTGTTTGGGCTTGGGACCGGGATAGGGATAGGGGTATATGTAGGCAAGTTGCAACGTTACCAGAGGACTCGACTCTTAAGCTTACAGTAGAAGAAAAGCATTAAGTTTATAGGTTTTGATTTTTCTAGTTATTTTCTTTTTTTTTTTTTAGTTTTTCATTTCTATTTCTATTTTCATTTTTGTTTTGTTTTTAAAATCATTTTTCTTGGCGAGAAAAACATTTTCCTTTCAATATAGTTCTTCTGTTTCTGGTTGGTTGAGTATAAGTTTTCCTGAAACAAGTTTGTTCTTTCCTTTTTACATTTTTTTCACATTTTTAATTCATCGCAAATAGATTTAGTATACGAGTTGTATTCGCAAGAGAGTCAAGTATATATCATAATATAGTTCGGCATAAATAAAGACCATCCGTTTTATAGTCAGCGCTCAGCACACAGTGTGCTGCTCTTTGTTGTTTTTTTTTTTTTTTTTTTTTTTTTAGTTTGAAAATTTCTTGAAGTTATGAAAGCCCCGGATAATTATACATTATCCACTCGCACCCTACCTTCTACCTAATAATAATCTCTTACTTTTGCCAGGGAAAATTAGAGATAATAATGAAAGCGCACATTTGATACGGTGCGATGCGCGATGACAGTTGTATATTCTATGAAATAAAAGAGTAATGACTTTTGAAGTTTTTTTTTTTTTTTTTTTCCTGCAAAGAGGGTGTGAAGCTTCGCGAGAGAGGTCTTGGAAAAAAGTTTCGGGTGAAGGTTCAGGTGTCGCTAAAGAAACATGAGATGAAAAATAAAAATAAAATATGTTTTGAAATCTCAAGTCCTACCTACATCCTTTTTAGAGAAAAGATGAACAAAAAAATGGTTATGGCTACTTAAATGATTTTGAACCCATTAAAGTTCAAGGTTGTTTTAAAAGTATTTTTTTTTTTTTATTTTTTACTTGGGATATTTTTCTTTTAAAGGCAAGATTTCGTCAAGATTCGTGTTGATGTGCTTGAGTTGATGTGCTTGAGATGGAAATATGAAATTTTTTGAGTCCTTCAAAACTTAATTTCTAGATACCTACCTATGTACTATATCAAAATCAAAATAAAATTTGAGCTTAAACCTATGCCATTTATGTAAGTTGTGTGTAGATAAGTATGAAATTGTAAAAACATTCTAAAATTCTGAAAAGGTCTATTTGAAGTTTTAATGAAGCTAGCTAAGGTTTTGGCAAACGGCCTCGAAAATATATATGGCTTTTATACATTGTGATTCAAGTATGGTGTGAAGAAAAGAGAGAGCGTGTAGGTTGGGTCGAGATAAGAATAAAAATTGTGTAGGAGCGGTGGTCTACTTCTAAAAAAATTAACTTAAAACGGAAAAATAATTATTAAAAAACAAGCGTATCACTTCCAATGCCATGCTATACCTTTTTGTAAAGCCAGAAATCTCTTCTTGTTTTTTTTTAAATAAAGTTGTTTTAGTAAACAGTTTTTATAATTTTTAGAGGTGTAGAACTTTAAGTTGGTAACACTATTTTAACTGGAGGCCATTTTTTCAGCTGTCAACTGATTTATTTTTAGTTTGGTTTGGCATTTAAACATGAATAGACTGACACCTGAACAACGCTTCCAAATTGTGCAAATTTATTTTGAAAATCATGGTTGTGTTCGAAATACGTATCCCAATTTTCATAAGCGAATTTTGTATAGCGATGAAGCTCACTTTTGGTGGAATGGATATGTCAATAAACAAAACCGCCGTATTTTGAGTAATGATAATCCTCAAGTGTATGTTGGGACACCGTTCATCATCATCATCATCGTCGGCTCGACAACCGGGGTCCGTTCCTGGCCTCCTTCAACAAGTCTCTCCACCCATCCCGGTCTCGAGCCGCCGCCATCCAGTTGCGCACCCCAAGGCTCCGGGCGTCCTGGTCTACGCCATCTCTCCAGCGCAAGCAAGGTCTACCACGCTGTCGTCTACCATAGAATGTACCACAAAGAACTTTCCGAGCAAGTTCCTCTTCGCTCATGCGAGCTAGGTGCCCTGCCCACCGGAGTCTACCGAGCTTAATTTCTGTCACGATATCTGCTTCAAGGTAGATTGCGTACAATTCATGATTGTACCGTCTCCGGAAACGTCCTTCCTCACATATGGGGCCAACAATTCTCCTTAAGACTTTTCTCTCGAACGCGGCTAAGAGGTCGGAGTGCCTTTTGCTAAGCACCCAAGTCTCGGATCCATATGTGAGTACTGGCAGGACCATGGTCCTGTACAGCAGCAGTTTTGAAGTTATGGTGAGATTTCTGGATTTGAAGTGCTTTGACAGACTATAGTAGGCTCTGTTGGATTTGAGAAGCCGCCCGCGTATTTCTTCTTCTATATTGTTATCGGCTGCTACTATTGACCCAAGGTATTTAAAGGATTGCACCACTTCAAATTCGTGCTCCGCTACCTTGATTGTTTGACCAACTGTTCCTCTCGCATTCGACGCCACCATGTACTTTGTTTTACCTTCACTAATGTGCAGCCCCAGATTTTGTGCCGCCTGCTCGATCTGGATGAAAGAATCATGTACAGCTTGCTCAGTTCTTCCGATGATGTCGATGTCGTCTGCGTAAGCCAGTATCTGGCTGGACCTGTTGACGATGGTCCCTCTTGTTGCCGTGCCAGAGTCACGGATTGCTTTCTCCAACGCCAGGTTGAAGAGGAGGCAGGCCAAACCATCCCCTTGTCGGAATCCATTAAAGATGTTGATTGGTTTGGATAGCATTCCGGCTATTTTTACTTGGCTTGTTACGTTGGTCATGGTCAACCTACATAGTCGTGTCAATTTATTTGGGATGCCGAATTCTCTCATGGCTTTGTAAAGTTCTACCCTGGCTATGCTATCGTAGGCGGCCTTAAACTCTATAAACAGGTGGTATGTTGGGATGTTAAATTCTAGACATTGGGACACCGTTACATCTACAAAAACTGACTGTTTGGTGTGAATTATGGTTGTGTGTCATAATTGGTCCGTACTTCTTTAAAAACGATGCTGGCCAGAACGTTACAGTCAATGTTGACCACTATAGAACACTGATTACTGACTTTTTCATTCATCAATTGAACAACCATGATGTGCAGGAGCTGTGTTTTCAATAAGATGGCCGGCGCAACATGTCACAAAGCTCGTTCCACAATTGATTTATTGAAGGAAACGTTTGGTAACCGCATAGTTTCACGTTACGGACCCGTGAATCGGCCTCCAAGGTCGTGCGATTTAAAGCTGCTTGATTATTTTCTGTGGGGATATGCGATGTCGCTAGTCTACGCCCATAAGACTGAAACTATTGACCACTTGGAGGACAAAATTCGCCGCGTTTTTGCCGATGTACGGCCATAAATGTTGGAAAAAGGCGTCGAAAATTGGACCTCCAGATTAGACTACGTCCGAGCCAGCCGTCGCGGTCATATGCCATAAATCATATTTATATTATTATGCCAGAAGATTATATCGCCGATTATGGAATTCGCAATAATGGGTTCGCGGTGATTCGCTGTGCTGTGTTCTCTTTTCTTTTCATGGCGAATGAGTAAAGAGGAACAAGTGCACTGCGCTGCGAACCCAGAATTGCGAATTCCATAATCGGCATGTACATATATTTCGAATAAAGTAAATTTCATATCAATTAAACAAAAAATCATCTTTGGTCTATTCAATTGCAAAGTTCTATGCCTCTAAAAAAAACACCCTTTACAAGCTCCTGAATAACTATAAGGTAGACAAAGCTCTAGAATGTAATTATGAATTTCACGTCCTCCAGTCATAAGTGTTCTTCTTTTCATCATTTTTGACTGACGTACAACCACATTTAAATTCCACTGTAATCTTTTTAACCACCGAAAATTAATCTCGCAAATTCTCTTAATACAGAATACTATACTCATTTTTTTATCTCTGCCTGATAAGTAAAGCTTTCTAAAGAGAAATCGTATGAATCACAGAACGAACTTTAATAAATTTATTGTATTCATTTTATACCGTCACAAAAAAAAAAAAAAACAAAATAAAGGGTCCGCCAAATAACTTTTCTTTTTTTTTGAAAATGGCGCAAAACATCGAGTGTAGCTTTGGCTGTGTGCCACGTAGCGCCGCCGTCCTGTTGAAACCAAATGTTGTCATTATCCTCCTCTTCAATTTTTGTGAACAAAAATTCGTTCAACATGGCCCGATAACGATCGCCATTGACTGTAACGGCCACTCCTTGCTCATTTTCGAAAAATGGCCCAATTATGCCTCTGGACCAAAATCCGCACCAAACAGTGACTCGTTTTGGGTGTATCGGCTTTTCAATGTATGCGTGCGGGTTTTCTGTGCCCCAAATCAGATCAGTTTTGTGTGCCAAGATCAAAATGAGCTTCATCTGAAAAGATGATTTTTTTTGGCAAAATCGGAATCTTCTCTAAGTCGATCGCAGGCCCACTTAGCGAAGCGTATACAGAACCATATTCGTTCAGCGGAAGGATAAAACTAATTATCTGTCAAATCAGACATGAGCTAAGTGTTACCATTCACGAAATAAGCACTAGTTGAAAAAAAACGTTAGATGGCGGATCCTTTACAAACAATCGCGCCTGAAATTAAGCAGAGCCTCATCCGCTGTTTTTTTGTTTCATTCAATATCAATTTAATTGCATTATAAAAGGTGGCTCAAAATTAATCACCCTATCGGAAGATGTTACAGTTTTTGCAAATGGCGGCGTGCGTCAATCATATTTGACATTTGTGAACTAGACATATGTTTATAAACAGACAAGCAATGAAGCGCTATACTCCACTGTCAAGCCATTCTCAATCTCAACAACGAAGAGGAAGATTTTGTTTCAAAAATCATCATGAGCGACGAGGCGCAATTCCACTTCATCGGTTACGTCAATAAGCTAAATCTTCGTTTATGGGACACTGAAAATCCGCGTGTGATGCACGAATAGCCATGACATCCACTCAAAGCCGCTGTGTGTTGCGGCGGTGGCGGCGTTCACGCGGGAGGAGTGATTGGCACATATTTTTTAAGGACGCCATCTGCAATATGGCTAGGGTCACTGTTACTGGCAAACACTACAGGGCGTTCTTCTAACTGCCGGAATTCGATGAGCGGGGCTTGGCGAACATGTGGTTTCAATAAGATGGTGTCACCAGACACACAGCACAAGCCACAATGGATATTGTGAAGGAAGCGTTTCCTGGTCGCGTAGTCTCCCGTTTTGGCGATTTGGCATGGCCAGCAAGATCGTCCAATTTAACCATCCCAGACTCCTCTTCGGGGCAACTTGAAATTGCGGGCTTATGCCAACAAGCCTCAGACAATCGCAGCCCTTTACGAAAATATTCGACACGAATGCGAATAGCTATCAACGGAAATTTTGCGGAAAGTCATGGAAAATGCGATAAAACGGACACAAATGTACATCAACACTGGCGGCAGCCATTTGACGCAATCTCTAATTATATTCCTATTAAACACGTCAGAATATTTGTTAAAAGTTTTTGAGCAACGATTAAATATTTCATTTATAGCATAATTAGTCCTTGAGTTAGTTTCGTTTAATAACCTTTTATGTCTTAGAGTACGAGCATTTGGATTGACAGACATTTTGGAACATTTTTTGGAGAAAGGTCTGAGGCAAATAGAGCCTCAAATAATTCCCTACGACATACTAAGGAGTTTTAGACGGTGATTATACATAACTAGATAACTAAAACGTGTCAGGACTCCAACTTAGACCTCTTAATGCAAACAACAGAAATAGCTTTTTCACAGATTCAAGTTTATTGACATCAACAGCATAAAACGGAGACCAAATAACACTGAAATACTCAAGCTGGAAACGAACCAAAGAACAGTAGATAGATTTGGTAATGTAATGATCATTAAATTCCTTAAATCTACGTTTAACAAAGCCTATAGCATACCTGCATACACAAACTTTTTGAGTGTACTTTGTCGATATGTTTTTTTGTCAATATTTATTCCTAAATCTTTTATCACTTCTTTACAAGTTAATATATTTTCGTCAATAGTATAGTCAAGAGTTATTGCACTTTTTTTTTCTCAAAAAAGAAATAATATTGCATTTTTCCACATTTAGCACCAATCCATTGACTTTACACCAGTTAACAACACTGTTTAAACATTGTTGTAGTGATAATCCGGCATGAATAGTGATATAACATTTTGAAAAAGTTTGAGATCGTCGGCATATAGAAGATTTCTACACCCTTATTTATGCCATACTTCTTTAATTTGAAGAGAAGAAGGCGATGGTCAACTTTGTCGAAAAATTTACCGAAGTCGGTTGCATTGATTGCATCAACCTGGTTTCCTTTTTCGATTTCCAAAAGAATATATGAAGTATATAATCTGCAAGATTAGTAGTAGATAGTTGATATTCCTTTAAAGAAACCATGTTGATGCTCACTAATAACCGACCACAGTTCAGCGCTCAACTTATCAGTGACTATTTTTGAAGTAAAACTTCTTTTCCGGCATTGGGGGTAAAAATTTTCATATGGAGCTGTCAAAAACTGACAGAATTTTTCGCGACAGATTTTGCCATAGTTCTATATAAAAACTTTTACCCACCAATAATTATTTAAAAGAAAACATCTTTTTATACCGAAAAAGAATGTTTTTTTGGCAAAAGAGCCACAAAAACTAACCGGCACAACATTTAAACACATAATTTCATAAAAAAAAACACATGAAAATTGTTTTTTTTTTTAATTAAACACAGCGAAGAACAGCCACCAGAACAGAAAACGATTTTCATTATTAAAAAAAAACACAAGCAAATATATTTTTCAACCATATTTTTAATTTAAATTATTAAACACTTAATGCTAGATAACACAAATCAGTTTTTTCCAACTTAACTTATAAACTAACTACTTAAAATGAACAAATAAGTTTACCTCAAATAAGAAAAACACAAAGTAAACAAAACTATCTTGTTGAATGTTGACAAACGTAGACGAGCATTGCCATATACGAGGAATCCTTAACCCGCTGACAAATGTAAAACAGCATTGCCATATGCATTTGGAATTTGTCCTCGAACACAATGGATGCTATAAGAAAACGAGACGTGAGTGTGACGAGATCTCGTCGTTTTTGTTAAATTAGTTTCAAACTATGACGAGGATATGCATAGTAAAGCATTTCACGTCGTCACGTTACGTAAAATTAATTGATTAAGAAATTGTAAATCAGTAAGCTTTAATAGCCGTAGGTATTTTAATTTCCCCCAGATCTGACCCGGATTGGATTTGCACACGAAAACACATTTATTACAAAAACAATTCAAGGTCCAGCTTTGCTTTTGGATTTGCAAATCCATTTTTGAACACACACCTTAAGTACTTCCTTGCAAAAATTAGTTTTAACGCTGACGGGTAGATGGCTTTTTGAGTAAAAACGAAGACAACGAACACCTACAAATAAAAACACAAAAGGACAAAAAGAGATGGGTATATAACATTTTTTTCACCGTGATCCTGTTTGTTTTATTATCATGATCTTATCCGGATCAGATTTGAAGGATAATAAAATGCAGCTAATATTATTATTTTGTTAAATCTCGTCAAAAGTCTCTTGCCATTGAATTGGGAAATGGTTTTATAATTCCAAAATGCTTACAGTGAATAATGTCACGCTCTCGTCTCGTTTCCTTTCTTAAATCTCGTCCCAATTTCGGAGATTTTACTGAGGTGAATCGGTGAGTTGAAATCGGTGAGTTGAAATTGCTAAACCACGGATAAGAATTTGAATCAAATGAGAACCTCAGTTAACTCGCCGGAATCGGTGGACTAAAATTGCTGAACCACGGATAAAAGTTCGACCGACATCGACGTTTGTACAGCTGGCCTTTACATACCACCTCCACTGGGCATGAACGATGCTTGGATTATGAACATGTCTAGAAAAAATCCAATGGAGGCACAAAAACCCATGTCCGTGCAGCAACATATCGACGAAAACTACTTTTTCAACACGACATGACCGTTGTTCAAAGCTTGGGCATGAGATTTGACGTTTCATGTGTGTGAGTTTTTTTCTGGTTCTCGCTGAATGTGGTGGTAAATGTTGAAGGAAAAAGTTAGAAGTAGTGGGGAAAGGAATTTCTGTATGTTTCCCTTGTAGGTATGTGAAACGACATGACATAATTTGCCCAGCGGTAAAAATTCGCTGATTGGATTGTGGTTGTGATGTTGGGCATCTAAATGCCCTGTGGAGTCGGGGTGTAATGGCTAAGCGAAAATGGTCCACTTTAGTTTGATTTATCTTACCAATTTGTAAAGCATTCATTATAATCTTAAATCAACAATTAATTGTTATGTTGGTTTATACAAAATGTTTGTACGTTTATAAGTAAGAATACGACAGAGGCGAGAGGCTTTGTTTGAGAGAAAAGAAGTTTTACTTCTAGCGCGCGTACGTCAGTACACACATATGTTTTTTTTTTCAAATAATTTGGGAATAGTCGACAAGATTGCTATACCCCGATAATATTTTATGTTGGACCTATCACCATTCATAAAAATTGGCGTTAAAAAAGAATTTCGACACGTTTTTTTGGAAAATTACCACAGGAAAGTGAGTGGTTGAAAAGGTCAAGTAATGGTTTGGCAATAGCATCGGCTGTTTTCGTAAGAACCACAGCTGCACAACAGCTATTTTAAATATTGTTGAAGATCTCAGGCTTGCTTTGGATGATGACCATGTCACTTTTCTTGTGCTTCTTGACTTCTCAAAAGCATTTGACACTGTTGACCATGCTAAGTTGTGCCAAAAACTTGTAGATTATTATGGTATATCATCTTCTGCAGTGCATCTATTTGCATCCTATCTTCGGGGAAGAAAACAAGCAGTTTTTGTTGGTAACACTATTTCAAATTTCCTTCCCACCACTAGAGGTGTCCCTCAGGGTTCGATTTTGGGACCCCTTCTTTTCTCACTATATATCAATGAACTCCCTAATATGATTACAAGATCTTCAATCCAAATGTATGCAGATGATGTGCAACTAAACTATACAAAAGCTGTTCTCTTGGGCTCATTGAAGATTGTGCATACACAATTAACAAAGATCTTGAAGACATTTCGCGATGGTCAGCATTTAATGGTCTATTTATTAATCCTCTAAAGTCAAAGTGTCTCGTTATTAGTAGGCACTGACTACTTTCCCAGTTTATATTTGAACAATTCGCCTATATCCTATGTTTCAACTGCGAAAAACCTTGTTATGTTGTTCAATAACACACAGACTTAGGATAACCACATTGTCGCCACCGTTGGGAAGGTTCATGGTGTGATCCGCTTGCTATGGTCCTCTCAATTTTTCACTCCTTTAAAAACTAGAATGATGTTAGCCAAAACGCTTGTAATACCCATACTCACATACGGATGTGAAATTTTACTATGTATACCTGCTTCAAGTTGAAATCAGTTGTTTCATTTACTGGAAGTCCCATGGAATTCAATTCGTTTCCATTTCAAAATTTTGACTAAACTCCTTCCACTATCCACTATGCTTATAAAGGTGAAGAGCAGCACAAATGGCAGTCAAATTGACAATAGATATACGTCAAAAAAAAAAACCGAATCCGTGGGTTGAGGTCAAAATACTACAACCTTTTCCATTCCACGTCAGATGAAGGTGATATTAGAAGTTGTATCCTAGTGAAAAAATCAATTAACGCTTTCTTCCTATCTAGGTACAGCAGCAAGGACAACACGGCAATCAGCGTCGAATCGAATGAAGGAAACTTCATTTTAGCGTCGACGTACATGCCGTACGAGGAGGAGAGCCCACCATCAAAAACTGTCCGCGATCTTGTGGTCCATGCCAAAGCAAGCGATACACCTTTGGTGGTAGGATGTGATGCCAACGCTCACCACACCCAATGGGGCTCAAAGGATATCAATAAAAGGGGTGAGTCAATTTTTGAATATATTCTCTGTTCTAATTTATCGTTATGTAATAGGGGCAATCACCCTACCTTTCGAAACAAAAACAGGGAGGAAATCATAGATTTGACTCTTATTAACAATAATAGTAAATTTTCAGTTGAAGACTGGAGAGTCTCACCTAAAGAATCTTTTTCGGATCACTTTAGGATACTCTTCTCTATAGACAGGAACTTTACCGAAAAGAAACCTTACAGGAACCCAACTAGGACGAATTGGACAGAGTACGAAAAATGGCTGAAAGACTGTATCGATCCACCAGAGGACAATACAAGTCTAAGTATTTCAACCATTGACACTGTTGTCCAAAACTTGTCCAGCAAAATGAGATGTCTTTTGAAAAACACTGCCCTTTATCTCGTTCCAATAACTCCACTAAACCACCCTGTTGGAATGGTGTACTAAAGAAACGTAGAACAGAGGTTAGAAAACTTTTCAATAAAGCTAAACTGAGTAAATTAGAAGAGGACTTAAAGTCTTATAGAGCCGCACTTATACCAAAGAGTTAAGAAAGGCCAAAAAGGATTCGTGGGCTAAACATTGTGAATCCATTGAAAAAACAAGCGAGGCGGCAAGGCTCCGTAGAACCCTGGCCCTTAATCCCACGATCCCGGGGTACATAAAACACCCTGATGGATCATGGTCGAACTCGAGCCTAGAAACGCTTGAACTCTTCATGGAAACTCATTTCCCCGGTTGTAAAAACCCAGAAAGCTCTGATTGCTTGCAATCGAGCACGCTGGATTTTACTCACACAGAATCAAATTTAGAACTAAATCAGGTTATTACAGAGCAGAAGATTATCTGGGCAATAAACTCGTTCAAACCCTATAAATCAGCGGGACCAGACGAGATTTTTCCAGCTCTTCTTCAAAATGCTCTCAAAGTAATAACTCCGTGGCTTAGGGTAATCTTCATAAGTTGTATCAAACTTAGATACGTCCCTAATAACTGGAAAAATGTCAAGGTAGTCTTTATCCCAAAAGCAGGGAAACCGACTCACTCGCCCGCTCAGGATTATAGACTAATAAGTCTCTCTTCGTTTCTCCTTAAGACACTAGAGAGGATAATTGATCTACATGTAAGAGAACTTCTCAACGAAAACAATTTGTGCAACTACCAACACGCTTACCTTAAAGGTAAATCAGTGGAGACTGCTTTGCACGAAGTAGTTTCACATATAGAGAAAAGTCTTGAACATAAAGAATATACCCTGGCAGCATTTCTTGATATCGAGGGTGCGTTTAATAACGTTAAAACGGAATCGATCAAGACTGCCTTAGTTGAAGTTGGGGTTGAATCTGTCATGGTCGATTGGATCTTCACCATGTTAAATGGCAGAATTATCAACTCTCAAATAGGAGTTAGCACTATTGAGAAAACAGTTACAAGAGGCACACCACAGGGAGGAGTCATCTCACCCCTGCTCTGGATCCTCGTAGTCAACAAAATTCTCACAAAGTTCAAAGATCAGGGCATTAAAATAGTAGCATATGCAGATGACATAGTGGTTTTGGTATCAGGCAAGTTTCTTACCATCATCGAAAACATTATGGAAAATGCATTAAAGGATTTATCTTCTTGGGCAACTAAGAACGGTCTCGGGGTCAACCCCACCAAGACAGAGCTAGTTTTGTTCACGAAGAAAAGGAAACTGGAGGGCTTCAACCCTCCCAAACTAAATGGCATTCCTCTAATACCTTCTAAGGAAGCTAAATTTCTAGGAGTAATCCTTGACTCCAAGCTTATAGGGCCCATACACCACACATGCCTGCATGCGCAATACAGTGATTGCGCATGCAAACTGCGAGTGTATGGTGTTGAATGTGTGGTTGTGCATGCGGCATGAGTGATTTCAAAAAAATTTGATATTTTCTTGTTTGTGCATGCAAGCATGTGTGGTGTGTGTGCTACATTTGCTCAGTCAAGCTTGAAATATTAAGAAGTTGTCAACTCAGCGATGAACACACGACTAAATATTGTACAGTTTGCATGAGTAGTGTATGTTGAAGCTTGATTGTGCATTCTTTTATTTGGCCATGCAGGCATGTGTGGTGTATGGGCCCTATTACATGGAAGCGTAATACTGAGGAAAGAATGAAAAAAGCACTATGTGCATTCTACACATGCAAAAAGAACTTCGGTGTACGTTGGGGTATGCGACCGCAAGTCATCCAATGGATGTACACAGCGATTGTCAGACCCATTCTTACCTATGGCTCTATTGTATGGTGGAAGGCGGTGGAAAAATCAAGCTATCTCAAAAACCTGAATAAGGTACAGAGACTAGCCTGTGTAGGAATAACAGGGGCTCAAAGAACCACACCACAAGCTGGATTGGAAATGATCTTGGACCTCCCGGCTCTGGATGAGTTCATAAAGTGCACGGCAGCCAAAACTGCAATTCGTTTAAGAGAACTGAGTTTTTGGAGGCACAGCACTTATGGCCACGGGTCAATCTTACAAAGATATGACACGATTCCAGGACTGAGGGAGACCACCGATTACATCCCCCCTTTACTAGATTTCGATAGGAAATTTTCTATTTTCATACCAGAAAGACAGGGTTGGGATCCCAATTCACTTATGAGTAACCAGGGTATCCCTTTCTACACTGACGGTACAAAAATGGAATCGGGAACAGGTGCTGGAGTGTTTTGCCAATCTCTCAACATCAGAGCGTCATATACACTCCCGGCTGACTGTAGTGTCTTTCAGGCCGAGATTTTTGCCATTGGAAAAGCAGCTGAATTGGCACATCACAAAAAGCTAAGCTCTTCGGAGATTACTTTTTTCGTGGACAGCCAGGCTGCTATCAAAGCCTTAGCCAGTGAGACCATAAGATCAAAAGCAGTTTTAAACTGTAGGAAGGAATTAAACAAAATCTGCCACACTAACCAGGTAAAGCTCTGCTGGGTTCCCGGACATAGCAATATAGAAGGGAATGATATAGTAGATGAACTAGCCAGGAAAGGGTCAGAAGCAGACACAAGTAGTAGCGACCATTCAGTTAGGGGACCACTCGTCCCGATTGGGGTACTCAAGAGGAAGATAGACCTTAAACTAAAAGAGAAAATCAATATCTCCTGGAAATCCAGGAACGATTGTGTAATCTCTAGAAGTTTATGGCCTAACACAAATGAAAAGGAAACTCGGTATATTTTATCGCTGAGTAAAAAGAACATTAAAATCTTGATAGGTGTACTAACAGGTCATTGCGCCATTGGCATAATGGCTAATAGAATAGGGGCAATTGCACCCGATTTTTGTAGGAGCTGTCAGGATGAAGAGGAAATGGAGACCATTAAACACCTGCTCTGCGACTGTCCGAACCTCCAAACCAGCCGACTCCGTCATTTCGGAAACAGGTTCGTTGGAGAACTGGATGATCTAGCACAGGTCTCAATGGCAAGCATGAGGAAATTTATAGATAGCACAGGCTGGTTTGTTAACGAGCCAGTCTACGCTAATCAACAGAATTGAGGAGCATCGATGCAAAAATTTTTTACTTTTACAGGGGATCACAATGGACCAGTAGGCCCCCGTGTACGCAACGGCTTCATGCTGTGCACACCCCTTACTACCTAACCTAACCTAACCTACGTCAAATTATTTCCAAATTAATGGAAATAGAAAAAAATGATAGAATCTCCATTGGAAATATCCATTGCCTTTCCGATTTTTTTAAATGAATTAATTCATCTGGAGGCTAGTGTTTAGGTGCGATTGCAACATAACCATATTGGGAACATTTTTTAGTTATAAAGAAAATTCAACTGAAGCATAAATAAAATCCAAAGTAGGTTTAGCTCAACTTTATTCCATTCCATTTCAAAATAAAAATACGTTCTAACATTATTGATTATTCATATGTACATTATATAGGTATACGACAATTCATGTTTCTCCAAACCTACCTTGAGGCTAAAAAAGAGTTTCATCTTAAGAACTTTTCCCAATAAAATTGAAAAAAAAAAAAAACACAACCAACACTGAGACAATCTCCGCGATCTGATATTTTGCCTTCAAGGAGCAAATTTTATAAACATGTTTCATATCTTTTATGGTATAAGTATGTATATGTGTCTATATTTCCGTATCTTTCTTTATTTTACGGCTTTTTGAAGAAACTTTCCTTTTTTTTTTTTTTTTTTTTTTTGATTATCTTGAATACCAATCACTCTATATAGTCGAGCTGCTCACGGAAAAGTATTTTCCCAAGAAAAAAAAGGATATATGAAAAATTTTAAAGGGATACACACCGACACTTTTGATTTATACGAGAACGTTATTCCTTTCCGCCCAGTATTTTTTTTTTTGAGTAGCATGTAGGAGAAAAGGGAAGCTGCTAAATATGATGAGCACATCATTTTCACATTCTTGTCGTAAATTTCGATGTTCCCATTTTTGTGCCCAACGCCAACATCACACAGAGACTCACACATCCTTAGTGAATTTTTATTTTTACATCACCAGACATCCTTTTTTCACGGGATTTATTTTTTTTTTTTCTTTTCTTTTCTTTTGGTTTTTTTTTTTTTTTTTTTTCTCTCAACCACAAACTCAAACATGTATCTGCTACGCTTTTGGTGGATTATTCTCGTACAAGGATATTTAAACCTTTTAAAAGGAATTTTATGACACCCATAAGGAAAGAAATAGGAGTAAAAAACAACAGCTAGGGTGACCATTTTTACATATTTTATTTAGTACAGGCAATAGGGAGTTCAACATAACCAATCAGTTAATTTTTTGAAAGGATTTGAAATTCAAATTAAATATCATTGGGTATATCGAGCCTAAACTATATCACAGTTTGTGGAACTGGAAAACGTATGGAAGATGCCACCATTTATATAGAAATTTAGTAAATTTAGTGATCTAGATACAAGAATTATGATAATCATCTTTTCAGTCAGATCAACAAAGGACGA
Source organism: Leucozona laternaria (assembly GCA_932273885.2). NCBI lineage: Eukaryota > Metazoa > Arthropoda > Insecta > Diptera > Syrphidae > Leucozona > Leucozona laternaria. The sequence goes on along the minus strand of OW026366.1, from coordinate 195,477,178 downwards.
GGTAAACGCAGGCGAGGATCTTGGATTTCAGTTTGGAGGGGGTCACGTTGCCCGAGGACAAATCACCGACAAAATTATATAAAACGCATGCAATTCCTGGAGATGAGAAAAGTATCGGACTATTATTTAGATAGCGATAGTATCGTTGACAAAGGTGATGTTGGCAGAAAAGATACAAAATTAAAACATTGCAATTTTTAATTATCATCTATAATCTATACATACTAATCAGTTTCTAGATTCAAACTCTGGTTTGATATTTAATCTTCAAAAATGCAAAAAATGCCCCAACGAAGACGATACCGAGACGATAATAAGTTAACGAGACCGAAACGACTATAAAATCTTAAAGTTGCCTGAATGAAATTATGAACTACTTTTTTGGTAAAATTCAGTTCATTTTTAGAATCATCAAAATTTCTTAGGTTAATAAAAATGTTTTTTTAAGTGGACATAGCGTACAGAAGAAAGAAGATATCAGACCAGTGGGACTCATACACAAATAAAAAGGTACCCGAAAAGTAGTTGTAACTCAAAAAAACTACCCCACTAGGGACAAGGGGTCTCTTATTAAAATGTCACACGACTTTTATTAACTAGATTCGTCCGTGATTATATCAGTTTCAGCAGTTTATCAGAGCTTACTCAAACCACCGCCCGCCGTTTACTTACCGAGAGTATATCCGATGTACGGATTCATACTATGTAATAACGAAAATTTTGAGAACGCACAAGACCCTTTCCTAATCCAGAGATACCATAGATAATACCAAAATCTTCTTAAAATAATAAAGTCGTAAATTAAACAAGATTTTGATCAAAATAAACTTCATTAGATCAAACCCAGGTAGACCAGCGAGCAAAGTTCCAGATTTTGATAAAAATTACATCAAGTTCCCATAGATGTACAAATCAAAATTCTTTGCGTTTGCACCCATCTTCACTTTTTTGGGAATATTTCGGACTACTTCGTTAATAGGAGCCGAGAAAATTGTTTCAACACCTTTTTCAAAATGGGAGCCCCTTCCACACATTTTTCAGTCCCGGAAACATGAGATTTAGTTTAATCTCGAAATACCCCACGATAGGTATTGAATTTGAATTTCAGATTCTTTCAAAAAATTTACAGATTTTTCCCTATTGACTGTACTAATATGCATATGCGCATAATGCAACCGTTTCCTAACGTAAATGGGTGACACGTAACGTTTATTTGTACCGTACTACACGACATGTATTAGACATAATGTGCCACATGTTTTTAGCTTACCCTACCACCGGCATAAATGTTTATACACCAAAATCGTATGGGAGGAGATTTATTTGGCCCCTTTAGTCCGGAGGGGCAATATTATCCAAAAAAATTGCCTCAAAATGGAAACATTAACATACTAGATTTTTGTTTTCTTAGGGCCAGTTTCAAAGTCAAAGAAAATGGCACTTAAGTGGTCAACATGGAAGATTAGAGCGTAATTTCACAGTGCACACTTACCTGAATAAGTGACACTTAAGTCTCAGATTTTGCAAAATTAAGTCTCACTTACTTAGGCAATGAAACGGAGCTTAAAGTCCCAATATTCGATAATTAAGTGCCACTTATTTCGGTAATTGTGCACTGTGAAACTCGCCCTTGGTCTTTAGCATAAAATACGCAATTGCTGTTATTCCCTTCCTCAGAATTTTCTCACTTTTCACACTTTTTCCTTTCGTTTAAGGTGCTATGTGGCATATTTTTGAATCGAGATTCCAAATGTCTGTGTTTACCTCGACCAATAGCCTGATCGATCTTCATCACCTAAAGGTGATTCCCTTATAGAGGCAAAATTCAAAATTATAAACCGTAATGAAAAGGGTAACTCAAAAACGGCACTATTGATTCTAATAACAAAATTTGTGTACGTTATTTTAGGGATGCTAGGTATGCATTTTTGTAAAACAAAAATTACCACAAACTTATTAATGGTACCTGGCCTTGGAGCGGTTGTTTCGACATTCGTTTTTGTCGTTAACGGTTTCTTGGTGGTAAATAAAGAAAAAAAGCTAATATTGAAACGATATTTTTTTTTTAAGTTTTGCTTTTACGATAAGGACTGTTTGAATATATTTTGAGATGAATTTCAGGAACTACAATTTCAGTTGCAGAAAGCCCAAGCGTTGGGCATCTCTGTGACGTCGTTGTGGCGAATTTTGCGAAAAGATCTTGGCCTACATCTTTACAAGATTAAATTGACGCAAGAACTGAAGCCGCTTGACCACCAGAAGCGTCGTATGTTCGTGAATTGGGCTGAGCAACAACTTGAAAATGATTCGGATTTTCATCGAATAATCATCTTCAGCGATGAGGCTCATTTCTGGCTGAATGGCTTCGTCAATAAACAAAATATCCTGTATTGGTCAGGCAGCAATCTACACGTACTCCATGAGTCATCATTGCATCCCGAAAAAATTACGGTTTGGTGTGGTTTATGGGCCGGCGGCGTCATTGGGCCGTACTTCTTCCGTAATGATCAAGACCGGCACGTTACTGTGAATGGGGATCGCTACCGTTCAATGATAACCGAATATTTTTGGCTCCAATTGGATGATATGGACTTGGAGGACATGTGGTTCCAACAGGACGGCGCACGCCACAAGCCACACAGCGAATGTCACAATCAATTTATTGGAAACCAAGTTTGGAGAACGTGTTATCTCACAAAATGGTCCAGTCGCTTGGCCGCCTCGGTCAAATCGCACTGACGCCGTTAGACTATTTCCTGTAGGGCTACGTCAAATCTCTGGTCTATGCCAACAAGCCAGCGATGATTGATGAACTTCGTAGGAATATCGAACGTGAAATTGCAGCAGTATCGGCCGATTTATGCTTGAAAACCGTCAAAAATTGAGTTCAGCGTCTGGACTTCTGCAAGCGTGGCCGTGGTGGCCATGTAAAAGAAATCGAGTTCTATACATAATCGCATCGAATGTACTTTCACAGGAATAAAGAATTTCATTGACATCCAAAACCGTTTTTGTTTTATTAAAAAAAAAAACTTTTGTAGCGCTCTTATTGAAAAACCCGATATTACAATCATTTCTTTTAGAATTGCCGAAGCCACAATTTTTATTATAACATTTTTTTTTCAAAACAAAAAATTTCAAGATATGTATTTGCAAAACATTTTCACCTCGCTCCTTAAAAAACTTTAACCCAGGTAAGAAATTTAGGGTACTTTTTATGAAATGCTTAAGAAATAGAAATTAATCTCTGTGCCAAGATTCAGATTTGTTTGAAGTTTTACCTTTTGGCAGTCTAATTTTCTTGGGCATTTTGAAGTTTAATGATTCTGTTAAATATTTCTTTGTGTGGTCAAAACATATAAAATATCTACTGATTTTTGGAAATTTGGCAAACCTTCAATATTTTTTACAGAATAAGATCTATGAAAAGAAAAGTTAAAAATATCGATCTAAACCTCTTGCGAAAAAGCAACAAATCTTCTATTACTACATTTACATGAGCGGATTCACGGATCGGATTCAATCTGAATCGAAATTTCGATCCAGGTATATGAAGATGCCAGATCGAATGATAGAATTCAAATAAAATCGAAGTGACTGTCTTGTTTTTATTGTGTGCAATAAAATAATTATACAATAGCACACACACACACCAACAATCAGCTTAAAACTCCATTCTAATTCTTCGATCTAGGTATACATTTATATTTTCGATTCGATCCAGCTCGCCGAGCTGGATCGGATCGAGTAATTCCGATTCGATTCGATCCAGGTTTACAAATACCTAAATCCTGATTCGATTCGAATTGAATTCTCCATGTAAACGTAGTATATAATTATATTTTCTTGTCATGAAATAGTCCCTCTCATCTAAACCCTTAGGATAAGGAAGAAAATTGTAGCGTGCTTCCATTCCAGCCGACCGACGCGACGCCGACGCATACAACACGCACCCCAGGCATGGTTATTGAGCAGCGATTATGAATATAAAGATGAGAAACCTTTGTATGTTTCATCCTCTCAAAACCCATTTCTTTACATTGTTGTTTTTATAAATTCATGTGTGTAAATGTAAAACAATTTAGCGCATTAAAACACTCACACTATTGCAAAAATATGAATTCACCACTGTCATTTTGTTTAGCATATAGTCAAACGCGAATGACAGCTAAGGTTTCCCACGATAAACAGATACAAGGTATGCTCATTCGATACAGCCAAGTCGCCATTTTGGCATTTCTATGTCATCACAATCATCTTTGAGTATTATTTTCTTTTTTAAATCAAGTCTTTAATTTTAAGTTTTACTTAAAATTGTGAAAATAAAAAAGAAATAAAAACAATCTAATGAATTATTATGTTTTTGCACTCCGAAGAAAACCAGATGATTGTGACGTCATACACCTAATGAGCATACCTTGTTTCTGTTTATCGCGACGTTTCCAATCTTTACACTGAGCCTTCACTTGAAATAAATGCGATTGCAAGAAATATGTTTCTTGTGGAGTCCCCTTATGTCTGGAATTTTTGTATTTTCAGACATAAAATAAAAGTCTTCGTAGAAGAAGGTTAGGGTTAGGTTAGGTGGGGTGAAAATACGGTAAGCCGCATCATCGCACTCGGATCTTAATGGATCCATTGTGGTCCCCAGGAAATAGTTGGGGTGAAGGAAGAGGAAGGGTGGGAAGGAGTTAGAGGAGTTTAGGTGTGGGCATGAAGGCCTCCTTGAACCAACCCGAACATTGAATAAATTTCAGGATGTTTCTTAGTGGCAAAAACGAGATGTCGCTCAGTTCGTCAAAGAAGTAATCTCCGAGGGCCTTTTTTCTAATTCTTACTAAGCAGGAGCATTCACAAAGGAAGTGATAGGAGCCCTCCTCCGCCTCTTCATCTTGACACCCTCTGCACAAGTCGGATGAGCTGATGCCCATTCTGCGCATCTGGGTTCCCATTGAGTTGTGACCCGTTAGGATTCCAACAAAAAGGGATAGTTGAGGTCTGCTTAGTTTGAGAAGGAAGTCTGTTTTTTTCTTTGAGATGTTTGGCCATAGATTCCTCGAGACCCGACAAGTATCAAGAAATAAATGGAGAAATAAATTTTGACGTTTCGTGACACCCCAACTTCACCTGGCACAAATTTCTCACTAGACGTCAAGTCTTGATACTAATTTCTATATTTTGATTTTACACTCCTTGTTTCGGTTCTGCCACTTCAAGCTTTTTTAATGCTTTTAGAGCTAAAATCAAACGACGTGATTTGCTTGGTGAGATCATGGCGAAGAATAAAATGTCAAAACAAAATTTTCCCACATAGTTAGGAAATATAAACTTCAGAAATAATGTCTGATATAATGTCCGAGATAAATATTTCTAATGCAGGTGCGGCCTTATAATTCATAACCTCGGGTATTGAGTGTTGTGATAGTCTTTAAAGGCCCTTGTTCTATATGAGCTGTATCGTTCCACCAATTTATTATTTTTGTTTGTTTAATTTATTTCATGTGTTCAAAGTTAGCAGACTTATTCAAAATACGTTTATTAACCGCTATTTGTATATAATTTAGTGCACCCTAAGGAAACAAAGTTATGTATACGCTTTTTCTCCTCTAAGGCCCAGTTTTTCAAGGCAAAATTTAAACTCGGGTTAACTCAACGATTTTTTAAGGGTAAACCTGAGTTTACCTTCGTAAACTAGGTCTTAGGCCCAGTTTTTCAGTGGTGAGTTAAACCAGGGTTAATTAACTTTAGAAGTAAATTAAACCACAGTTAATTGAAGGATCAGTTTTATGGCAGAAACGACTAAACAAACTCCGTGGATAAAACATTAAAAGCCTCTGTTCAGTTAATCCTGAGTTAACACACCAAATTTGACGAGTTAACTCGGGTTTAACTTTAATCTCGCACTGAAAAACTGGACCTTAATATCCCCTAAATTTTATTTTGTACTTCTTATCAATAAATTGTAAAAAAAAATAAAAAAAATAGGTGGTCTGGTCACCCTATAAGGTCTATAACTAGACATGTGGTTAGAAGGAACGTTAGTTGCATTAGGATAGGGGCAACATAATTTACAACAAACGTATTACATGAATTTAACATGAGCGCCACAAGGACATCACGCTTACTTACCCGCTGCATCAGTGCCTCCTGCTGTATACATTACATATTATGTACCTACCTATAGTTGATGGTGTGGCGCGAAAGGAAAGAAATTAATAATGAGTTCACAATCTCGTCCAATTTGGGGCTCTTTTATAACCATATTTTAACAGATTATTAACACTTCATGGGTTATCCCTTATTGCTTTCATTGCTAGGATAGGATTTCCTTTCCAGACGTTCTCGTTCTGTGTTAAGATGATTCGAAAAAAAACAAACTGTTTACTAAGCTTTTAAAACGTTTTCTTAGTCTTTCACTCTCATTTTTTGTTTTTTGTTTTGTTTCTTTAATTCCTAACAGAGCGCCCATAAAATTCATCTACCTACGCAATAAATTTTAAAACGTTTTCATTTATTAAAAATTAAAAAACTTTAACCAAAGAGGAAATTGTCCCACACCATTGGCATGGAAATCAATTTAGAATTTTAGAGCTTTGTGCTGGTGCTGGGGGTATAATTAAAATTTGGTGATGAAATGAATCAAATTAATGTCAATTGAACTTCAATTAGATTTGAAATAATGATGAACAGTTCAAAGAGAAATTAAATTGTTTATTGAAGCTTCTTCGTCTACTATGCACAAGCCCACACCCACCATACCATAAAACGCCTTACTCTAGGTACATATATTGGTGAGATGATTGTAAGGCACTGAAACTAAAAGCATTTTAATAAGGTTTTTGAAATTTCCTAGAAAATTGTTTTATATAGTTTGTGACTGAAAACGCTCACCGTATGTTCGTGTTTGTACCTACGCAACACACCTACACCCTACAGGATTTTCTCAACTTGCTTTCTATATAGAACCCTGTTTATCATCATTATTGTGCTAACCAGAGAAAATAGAAATACTTCGAGCGTATTTTTAGTTTGAAGGACATTTTTATGAGTCGGAGCATAGTATTGTGAGTTTAAAAAAAAAAAAATAGAAATTTTGTATCCTTACGGAAGATTGTTGTTCTACAACAGCAATTATGTAGCTATGACGTATTGAAGTTAAGATGATTGGTTTTAATAAGAAAACAAACTAAAATTTTAAAGAACAAGTGGAAGCAGTTTTAAGAATACAAAAGATTATACACATCCTTGAGTTACGAATGAGGTATTCCAATTAACGCATGCAAAGTGTTCACAAGCATCTATATGTAAGTTTATACATTTGCCACCTTTGTAAGTATGCTTTGTACTCCAAAGAAACCAAACTGATTGAACTCAAATTTTCAGGAAATCTCTTATTAGCCAGAGAGTAGGTACTTTTGTGAAGTTTGCTTCAGGTAAATCGATTGATCAGTTTGCTAATAAGGTGGAGTAATGCACGCAGCCAGGGCCGGCCGCAGCAAAACTTGCGCCCTGTGCATGATTTGTATAAAGCGCCCCTTTCTATGTTTGCATACAAACATACATACACTGATACACATGTATAAGACTTTTCCACATTACCCAGGAGGTAGGCTTTCATTATGCGTAGGTCTAGTGGGATCTTTAATTTTACGATATTTTGAGTTAAATTCTCCAACAATAAAAGTGAAGTTAGTTATAGTGTGCAAGAAATAACTTAGCACAGTTGTTATGGATGTTATTTTGGGAATATTTGAGCAAGTTTTGTGGTTAAAATGCAAATGGCAGTAGGTACATATTTGTTTGCCCAAGATCAGATCATATTTTCTTGCTCCTGGTAATGCGCCCCCAGAATTTTTCGCCCCCAGAATTTTGCGCCCGTGCATTTGCACATCTTGCAGATATGGTTGGTCCGGCCCTGCACGGAGCCACCGGCTGACCGGAAAGTTGCATCATTTGTTTGTTGTCCGGGATATTCTCAGAAACCACAGGGCCGATTTTAAAAATTCTTTTAGTATTTGATAGGTTATACTTCTAGGGTGGTTTAAGGGCTAAATATTTTTTGCAAATAATATGCTATTTTAAGGTGAAATGGGGGTGATAACAAGAAAAGATATTTATATTTGTACGTTATGGACTCTGAAATATATAATTTTTAAATGATTTTACCTATGATATGGCATAGCGTATAAGAATTAGATATTTTCAAAAGTTTGCTCATTCAAAGGTGAAATGGGGTGAAAACAAAAAATGATCGGATTTAAAAAATTATTTTTGTGTTTGAAAAGTTACATTTGGAAGAACGACTAAGATGATGGTATTTGGATAAGATATTTGTTTAAAATTTAGATATTTATAGGGTCAAACAGGATTAACATTCTTATAAACCTTTGTTTGAGTTCGTGCTATTTCCTTCAAAACCTTCAAATCCACTGAGATCAAATTTCCAACCAATCTTTTTAATTGGAACGAGATTGTTTCTGTGAAGTTTGGGAAAAATCGTTGAAGCAGATTACTAAATAACTATATTAGTAGGCATTTCTTTTTGTTGGGCGAAGTAACGCACATCGTCTATAAGCTTTCACCTGTTAATCAAAAACTACTGAACCGACTGATTTACTCTTCGACCCCGGCAAGAATCGAAAAAATTAAAGCCGTAAGAAAGGGGAATAGCTGAAGGGGAGGGGTATTAATATAATATTTTGCTCTTAAATCTACAGCATTGAAGTTTATTGCTTTGATAATTTTATTTGAGGTGAAATTAATATGCGGTGCGGGTGGCAATGGAGCAGAGGATGTAGTGCTTGACTGCTTGTTTAGAAGTGTTAGTTCGAGCCCTGCTCTAGCAAAATTTTTTGCTATATTCCTATTGCCCCAGTTACAACTGGACTTCACCCGTGGGATTCCATGAGATAATATATACCTACCTTATTTCTCAGTTGACTGTGCCAGCTAAAATTCTTTCCTATCCTTCTATTCCTTCTTACTAGTGCCGTGCAATTCAAGTTGCATTTAAAAATATTTCAGGTCTCACAGGCATATGATATTAAAGTTATTATTATTATTATAAAAACTTGTTTAGCACTAACTGCAGTAAAGTTGGATCTCATCGCGTCTGAAATTTCAAGCTGAATATTTTTTTGCTTCTCAATAACTACCTATAAGAAATTGAAAAAAATAGATACAAAAATTAAAAGGGTGTAAATAGGGGGGGGGGGGGGCGGTTGATACGCTGGCAAGAAAAAGACTATTTTTTGTGTATGCTTGAGAATTGGAGGAGCAAGAAATGCTTAGACCAGCCCATTACGACTTTTTATATTGCTGTCACCTACCGAAATCTTATACAACAACCAGCCGTCGCCGCCCGAAATATTAAAAACATAGTTTTACTGATCATCATTTGCCGCCAACCAACTATTCAACATAAACAAGCACCCTACGTCAGTAAATACACTGTACACCAGCGCCCTACCACCATCCAACCAACATAATACCAACCCACACCGACACTACAAATCAGCACTCATCGTAATGAGAACAACATATACCAGTCACGCACCACGCACTGAATCAACAGCTGAGCATCGTGCACACCACTGTTCACGAATACAGAGTAGTGCAACGTCATTAGTCAAATTAAATATATATTTTGTTTGTGAATTTTAGAGTTCACACTTTCTCTTGGCAAATATAAGAAGATGACAAGCTTATCGACTAGTTGTAATTCCTGATTTAAAATTTGGAAGAAGTGAGGTATAAAGTTCCAGGTAGGTTGCTTTATTTGGTGCACACCGTTGTTCTCCCTGCTTGCTCCTTCCAAGTGAGATCTTCGGCAAAAGTAAGTTTCCCTTGAATTAGCCCTGTGCTCATGGTTGCCACCTGGAAATAAAATTTGTGACTAAAATTGAAAATGAAAACGCAGTAAAAAGTGACCAAAACAATGTAAGTCTGAAAATGTTAAAAAACAAACACACAAAATTATAGAGTTTGCCAATTGCCATATTCTTTTTGTTTATCAGTGACATCTCCCTTGAGCGGACAGCAATGGTGGAAAATTTTTTGTCCGCCTAAGTGAGTTGTCCGTTTAAGGGAAATCAAATAAAATAACATTAATCTTGAAACTGGTATACATACCTATGTAGTTGATATTCATTTATTAACAGAAAATAAAAAAAATGACTTGAAACTTTGTTGCTGTTTCACGTTACGTATATTTTTTATAGTTTTCCGAAAAGTTAATAAAGGTCCAGTTTTTCAGTGCTTTGTTTGTCAGTTTAAAGTTAAACTCGAGTTAACTCATTAAATTTGGTGAGTCAACTCAGGATTAACTGAACAGATGCTTGTGATGTTTTAATCCACCGAGTTTGTTTAGTCGTTCTGCATGCATTCTCTACCGAAAAACAGCTTCCTCATTTAACTGTGGGTTATTTATGTACTTCTAGATTAAGCTAAGTCTGGCTTAACTCACCACTATCTATCTTTTTTTAAGCGTTTAAGTTTTTCTTTTATGCTGCATTCTGAAACAATTTTTTTAATAAAATAAAGCAAAATAATAATCCTGAATTTACCTGAGTAAAAATAAACAAAAAATTTGAATTTGCAGAACAAAACCAAGTCATAACCGCTTCCACCACACCAATGAGAGGAAGCTAGAAAATCCAGCTGATACTTTTCTTCCAAATACACATTCAACCTATTACCAAAATTTACACATAAAATGCAATGTTTCTGGACTGGCACACGTATGTTTTTTTCCATAAATGAGAAAAATTTACTTTTTTTTTGTAGAATGCAAGTAAAAAAATCTGATGACATTTTTAATCTTGCTTTGGTGTCCGCCTAAGAGAAAATATTTTACTATTTATATTCGTAATTGCTGTCCGTGTCAGTTCAAAGGAATGTCCGTCCAAGTGAAATTGTAAACTTGTATGGAACATTTTCCGTTCAAAAAAGTTTGTCCATTTATGAGAGGTGTCCGCCTAAGGGAGGTTTTCACTGTATTAGTAAATTACAAAAATAAATAATAATTTTTAAAATTTGTTTTCCTAAAAGTCTGATACGTCCATGTTAGATTAAGATTTTTTTTTGAAAATCTCTTACACTAGCCTATAAATTTCCAATGAGACATTTGCTTTGTTATTGTTGTAATCGTGTGAGATTTCGAGGTACGGCCGACGTTTTCCAATTTTTCTATTCTCTCTCACACGATTACAACAAAGAAAAATCGGCATTTGAAAAATCAGAGAATGTAAATGCCGACTAAGTTTTCTATTCCGTTACAACCTTTTCAGGATCGCCCCGCCCTCCACCAAGTTTGGAAAACTATCGATCAAATTTGAAATTGAAACTTTTTAATCTGACAAGCCATATGTACGTACGTACATACCTTAGCTACGCACTAGTTTCCATACCTAAATTCCCTGTTTCCATACCTAAATTCCCCAACTATCCGAAAAGTACCCATTGTACTCTAAAAACCTACCTTCCTATACATAACCCCTACCTAAGCTACGCGCCTGCTCCTGAGAATAAAATAAGAATACTTACCTGACCGGCAGCATGCTCCCATAGCATGTGCACTCCACCATATAACAAATAGCCTAATCAATGTAGACATAGAAACTCACGACACTGACCACCTACATACAACAACTAAGTGTGGTAGGTTTGATAAGAAAATAGACGAAAAGGAGAAAGAACTCCACTGAAGACTTGAAAATTAACAAGATCCCTTATCCCTTTTGCCACTCACCTTTCCGCGATCAACAGCCTGAATGGTGAAATTTCTCCTGCCGATATGGAGCAAGATCTATTGCCCTCTTACCGCTGCCCTTACATAGGCCATGGAGGTAATAGAGATTTAGCACAGTAGGTGATGTTCCAGAACACCGACGGTGAGCAATGCAAATTAATGCAATACAAACCTCTTTCCGCTCGCCTGTTATATTTACCATGTCAAAGAACAGTATTGCTTGAAGGCCAATAGATGATGACGTCGTAAATAACAAATTACAACATGGATTTTACATTTCATCGCCTTCCGGCTCACATTCGGTTTGACAGTCGAATAAAATAAGAGGCGGTCATACAAGCGACAAAATCATAGTGTATCAGAAGCTATCATACCAGTCGGTCACGATATAAGACCAGCCAGCACGACTCAAGACTTCTCCCCACCAGTGGTAAGGGGTCTTTCAACCCAACAGTCGACCAGAAAACTTACCGGATTTGTCCGCGATATTTACCAGTATTAACTGAGATCTTACCGGATATGTCCGCGATATTTACATGTAGTAACTGAGATATTTACCAGGACAGTACCAGGAGGGTGGACCGCCGGATAACTAACCAAGACGCAAGGGCGTGACCAGAACCCGAGCCAGGAGTATAGAACCAACATTGAAATATATTTAAGTATTTAAGTTTTTAAAGTTTTAAGTAAAGCGATTTTTTATTTTAATAAAAGGAAATAAAGGCTTAATTCTAAAGTTTGTACTACTTTGGAACGAACCCAGGCAAACCGACGAGCGAAACCTCAGCCTCAGACAAAAGGTACATCACAGTACCTATGTATATTAATTATTAATATTTACTGTGGCCTATATCTGCGGCCATGTAAGTATGTATGTTAAACTCACCTTTTGGGATTGAAAAAATTCCGTATTCAAATTATTTATTATTTTTAAAATCTAAGATAAAAATAGAAAATGAACTTATGTTTAAGGATTTTTCATTACGTTTGCGAAATCATGATTTAATTCCGTTGATTTCCAGTAACGAGAAATTAAACATGACTGAAGTGCATCATACTGTGCCAGTAATTTGTCAATAAATTGTCAAATCAAGAAAATGAGTGCATATATACTGCATTCAGTCCATCTTCATGCATTCAGTGTTCGTGCATGGGTAATGGAGTGCGTTCAATTAAACACATTTATGCATCATTTACATTAGGGACTAGGCGATGAAAATTGTGCTTTAATGATCGATTTTTTCTTCAGAAAAAGTGACCAGATCGAGAAAAAAATGACCAAGCAACCAAGTGAAAACTAAATGACCAAATTCGGACACAAATGACCAAAGTGGCAACCTTGCCTGTGATGGTATAGAGATGAGCTAAGTTGTGAATTTGCATTCAAAGGTATAACTGTGAATGCTATTTTTCATTCAGTGGGAATTTCATTTCGTAGTGCTGACTTTCTGTGGGTTCTGAAAAGTAAATGAAACATGCTAAATCCCATAAAAATACAATCGCTTGCGCTGGTTACCTGTAATAGAGGGTTTTCAAAGACAATGATTAAACGACTCTTTCGTGTTTTAATTCATTTAATTTCAGAAAATAATGAAAAGCTTGAAAAACACAAAACATGAAAAATATAAACCCACCATGAATGTATTATACAAAATATCGATACAACAAAATTAGCCCCACAAGCACTGCACCTACCGAACGTATTGTTCTCTTTTCCAATAAAACACGTGTATATACATTCTTTTTGCGAGCTTACAACCCTTTTTCTACCTTATAACCTACCTACCTACCTACCTTACCTACTTATCGTCTCAGCAACCGAATTCCATTCCACTTCAAATTCAAACAATTGCGTTATGCGATTATGTCTGTATCTCGTGCTTTCACAAGCACACAAACATTAGCAATTCATCAACTCACAAGGTTGCAAATGTAGCTCTTTATTTTAATTCGAAAATTTGGTTGGATAGCATTAGCAATAGCAATAGCAACGCAGGTTATGTATTGTATGGGTAAATCTTGAATAGTAGTGAATATTCATTTCACAATCACGGTTTAACAATTCGCAGTTGTGTGAGGTATGATATTGCGTTGTGACTAGCGATGAGAGATTTTTTCATTCACAGTTTAGCCATTCACAGTTTATTCGCAAGTTGTGAATGTGAATTTTCATTAGCTGTGAGTAAGTAGCAGTTCGTGATTTTCGGCTCATCTCTAGTGCTGGAATCAGATTCCTACTGTTTAGTCCCTGATACGCTTCTTCTGAGTGAATATCGTGGGCCGAGTCTACGCCTGTAGCTCTCTGGAAAAGCTTTGTGATATATGAAGTACCGTGTTATTTAGCTCAAGTTTTGGAAGAATTGTAAACCCACTCTTTGAATGAAATGAATATTGATTAATAAAATTGGTAAATGGTTGGAGTTCTACTTCCGTAACCCGTGCCTATGTTTTACTTGCTTTCTTTGGGAATAACCTAAACTACGACGAGCTTACCTCAGCCTCGCGTAAAATGCATCACAACGTCACAAGGCAGCCGAAAATTTGCAACTAAGCTTTCTTGAACATAAAGTATCACTTATTTTATATTTTTGCAAAATCCGCATGCTACCACGCCTACCGGTAGTAGCTAATCTATGTGTAGCCACAATTCAATGTTTGTCTATGTATCACGCAATGGCTCAAAAACTAAAGATCCGAGTCCCCTGACATTTTCAGAATGTGTTCCTTTTAAGGTTCAAAAAGTGGTTTCAGTAAAAGCTCACGCCCATATTATATTTTAATTTTCTCCGTATAAACCGTCATTATAGAGCAAATATTTTGTGACAAAACTCTTTAAACTAAGACATGTTGTGTGTAATTTGTACAGCGGAATTTTACACCCACTTTGATGATTATATCTGAGTTGTTTCCTGATTTAAGATCTCACAAAAGTTGGAATTTCTTAAATATCTCTTACAATTTGTATAAGAGTCCTTCTATTACCATAACCACGTTGATTGTAGAAAAAATTTTGTGAGTGCCGGGACTCACGGTTAATATGTGTAAACATCAACGTTTGTCCAAGCGCAGTTTTGAGGAACTGAAAGTACCCAATATCCTACTGTGCAGATTTCGTAACGTAACGTTCTACAACGTAACGTTGCACATGAAAGTTAACGCCAGCATAGATGTTTACACATCAAAAGCAATGAATGAATTTGTCCATTCTTCGGTAAATCAAGCTTTAGGTTTAGGCTCCACTTAAACGACTGACATATTGGCAGTTTTCTGTCAGTAGACTTAAAAAACAATTAATTGGTCCATTCTTTTGTCAGTTTTTTGACAGTTTGGTTACAAGAAACCGCCAATTTGTCAGTCGTATAAATCAAGCATTAGGTTTATGCTAGACTTAAACGACTGACGTATTGACAGTTTTCTTTCAGTAATACTACGTTTTCATTAGAGCTGAAATGAGGTAATTTCGCAAATTTCAAAAAAAGTGTTTTCATTGCAAATTTGCTAATTTCGTTTGACAGCTCATTTCATTTTGACTTTGATGTGGCTTGTTTTTGTTGTTTTCAATGAATTCCACATTGAATGGATTCCACTTGGGTGTGTTCATAAAGTTTTTACGTAATTTTCTACCAAATTTCGTGCAAATTTGGTTGAAATTACCTCATTTCGAAATGTGAATTTGTATGGGAAATGAGGTAATTTCGTATCGAATTTCGAAATTCTCAACGAAATTACCTCATTTGCTCTAATGAAAACGTAGTATTAACTTCAAGAGCAATGAATTTGTCCATTCTTCTGTCAGTTTTTATCAGTTTGCACCCAATTTGCCAGTCGTATAAATCCAGCATTAGGTTTATGCTAGAGTTAAATGACAGACGTTTTGGCATTTTTCTGTGAATAGGCTTCAAAAACATTGAATTGGTGAATTCTTCTGTCAGTTTTTTGACAGTTTGGTGACAGGAAACCGCCAATTTGTCAGTCGTATAAATTCAGTAGTTGACTTATGGCCTTTTCGATTGGAGTCAGAATGACAGTTCTTCTTCTGAAAAGAAGAGAAATTTGCTTCTGATATTGTTTTCAGAATCGTTCCAGAAGGATTCACACATATCAAATCGTTCTACCGGATTACCAATCGAAAAGGCCATTAAAAGACTGACGTATTGGCAGTTTTCTGTCAGTAGACTTCAAAAACAATGAATTTGTCCATTCTTCGGTCAGTTTTTTTGACAGGAAATCGCCGATTTGTCAGTCCAGTTAATCAAGCATTAAGTGTATGCTGGACTTAAAAGACTGACGTATTTTCTGTCACTAGACTTTGAAAACAATGAATTGGTCCATTCTTTCCAGCATTAGATTTAAATTTATTCCAAATGTTAATTCTTGATTTTTGTTCAATCGATTTTTTTTTTAGAACCAACACCTACGCCACAGCAAGTACAGAAATACGAATTCGGCATGCAGTTTATGTACCCAATAGTCTAGCCAGTACCGGATCTTGCTACCTTCATTTATCTAACATGCCAAGTATGCAATTCACGATGGTAACAAAGTTTTCCTCCGTGGTTTAGTTAAGCCCGGAGAATTTTGCTCTCCTCGCCCGAAGGGAATTAGAATTTCTTTTGTCCCAACGTCGTTTTTTTTCGACCAATTTCCTCGGGACGCTAGTATCATCTCACTGCACTCTTTACTCCACTAGAGTGGACGACGAAAAAAAATGAAACACACTCAAACAATAAGGAAATGCAAAAAGAAGAGCGATAACTCTGCAATTTGTTCAACCTCAGCATTTTGTACCCAAGCCAAAGCATACGTGCCTCGCCAACGTGTTTAAAAAAAGAAATTGCATCGTTTAAAAGTAGTATACACAGATTAGCCACATGAAGATGAGAATGTTTCGTACGTTTCACCCTCCAAAACCCATTTGTTTACGTTGTTGTATTTGTAATTTCTTCCCGCGTCGATGAATAGATGTGAATTGCAACAACAATTTAACCAGGTGTGTGAAGATCCCTACTGTCTATGTATGAGGTTTTTATGCACACATTCTCATTTTTTATCTGATAACTGCCAGTTCAAGCTTGGTGGCAAATTAAAATGGCTGCCGGGGATTCTCATCTTCATGTGGCTTATCTGTGGTAGTATATGTTAACGTAGAATATGTGCGAACACGCGTTCGAACGCGCGTCTCTTGTGTTCAGCCAGTAAAGTGATCTTCAGATTTGTATTACGGAACGTACCCTATATCCTACTATATCTAAAGCTATTATTATTTGTGGTTTGTTTTTATTTATAGTTTTCTATCTTGGCTCTAGTGTCGTGTATCGGGCGTATGTTAAAAAAAATAAAGAAAAAATAATGTAAAAAAAGCTAAAATGTATCGGTATATACATGATAGTTAATAATTATAAACAAGTGATCGTGATAAAATATAATTTAATTATAAAAAATTAAAAACAATTTGTTTCGGTCGGGGCTAAGCATATTTCGTAACGTAACGTGCTACAATGTAATTTGCACGACGGAACGTTGCACAGAAAAGTTCACGTTTTTTTTCCACTCTACCGCGAGCATATCTATATGTTTACTTATTAAAAATTTAATTAATTCTGAGAAAAACAAGATTTTTACAATTTCTTTATGAAGTGTTACAACGTTACAAGGCACGTGGCCGGGCTTCGCTAGTTTAAAATTAAACTCTTGCAGATTACCACAAAGAGGTTTAATTAAATTTAAATTCTAAAAGGTTCTCGAACCACCGAACCTTTTTATAGGATTTTGTTTACTTTTTTTTTTATTTTAGTAAAAAATAAATTATAAAACAAGAAACGAAGTAGCTAAGCAATGTTATTCAAAAGTTGTTACTCCCTTTATTGAACAACCTTTTACTTGAATTAAATTTAGTACCACAACCACGACTGGCAACCCATGGAAATACTAAGTAAAGAGAATGTTAATTAAAACTTAAAAGACTGTCGAGAAATATTGTTTGATGCTTCTGCGAGTTAAGTGACCAAGCAATCGAAGCAAAACAGCAATTAAAGGCTAACCTTTCAAGCGATCCTCAAGAGAATTAAAATCTCTGTATTCCGTTCCGTGTTCACTTCTTCGTCTAGAGTAGAGGAGAAACTTTTCGACATTTTACAATGTGCCAAGTACGTGCTTCAAATAAGCTCTAAATGTACTATCAATTTACCAATTCCAAAAAAGACTATCATCTCCTCATTTCTTCTCCTCCTCCTATCCTTCTCATGCGCTATGTAGCTATTTATTTTGTTTTGTTTTTTTTTTTTATGTCCACAATTTTTAATCTTCTTTTGCTTTGAGCAAGGATAGGAAA
This sequence comes from Leucozona laternaria, assembly GCA_932273885.2. NCBI lineage: Eukaryota > Metazoa > Arthropoda > Insecta > Diptera > Syrphidae > Leucozona > Leucozona laternaria. Next base: position 195,459,098 of record OW026366.1, on the reverse strand, counting down.
GTATTATCCAATTCAGCAATAGACTGCTGGTCCTGAATCCTGATGCTGCTGTTATGGACTGAGTTCCTGGTTCCCGTTCCCATAACCCCTTGGCATTCAATACGATGGCAGACAAGAAAAGCAAAACGACGATAAAATTTTTATTGGAAAATTTATTTTGTATTTATCTCAGGATATACGAATATATACCGTAAACAAAGACATTTCGACTTCTAGGCTCCTATACCATTCCGTTTTGTAGATTGAGGCTGAGCTTGAGGTGGTGATGGTATAATGGAGGTAAAAATGTGTATAAAACGGGAATTCGGTGCCATTTTGCAGATAAAATGGCTTTGCTTATGATGCAGCCATTAAGCGCTTCCTCAAGTTTCAATATGTGCGATAGGGTTTTTTTTTTTGATTTTTGTTAATTTTATTGATGCTGTTAAATCGGCTTTAAATTTCAGACAAATTGTCTGCTGGCCACGGAAATAGAGATAGTCTTGCACTGGTAGTGGTTATTGTGGATTTTACTGATTTTATTTTAAATAAGAATTTTGTAAAATGTACCTTAAGTGTGTTTTAAAGTTTTTAACAGCTTTATATTGACAGCATTTAAATGATGAGTTAAAGCTGCTTACAACGTGCCTACAGAGCGGGTAGATCCACAGAAACCACCCTTTTTGAACTCACTGACACTTTAGAAAAAGCATTGAACAAAAAAGAAACGGCATTAGCTGCCTTCCTGGACATAGAAGGAGCCTTTGACAATTCTTCACATGAGGCCGTTCACAAGGCTCTTATAAGGAAGTGTGTACCCATCGCCATAACCAGATGGATGAAGGAAATGCTAGACACCAGAACAGCAGAGGAACCAGAAGGATTAAATGTGCAGATAATCACCACAACTTGAGGCTGTCCTCAGGGAGGGGAACTATCACCCTTGCTGTGGAGTCTTGTTGTGGATGCACTGCTAGAGAATCTCACTTCCCAAGGTATACGCGCTATTGGCTATCATCAGCCGTTATTATGGTGTCTATCTGTAGGATTACCAATAAAACGACGATAGTACCATATACCAAGAAGAGACTTCTGCGACGCATGAAACCCATTCGGTTAGCTGGCGAAGTAATCGAAATAAAGAGGAAGGTAAAATATCTAGGAATTACACTAGATAGCAAACTTCTCTGGAATAAACATCTCGCAGAGATAAAAGTCGGGAAAGCCACGAAGGCCCTTATGATATATGCAAAAGGCTGTTAACCAAAAATCCTCAGGTGGATGTTCACCATGGTGGTAAGACCCATCATTAGCTATGGTGCGGTGACAGAACCGAATAAGCAAGAACTAGGAACTAGATAAAAGACAAGTCTTGCATGTATATTGTATATGCATTACTGAAGCAATGAGAACTTGCCCTACCAGCAGCTATGGAGGCCATCCTTCACCTGTCCTCACTACACGAGGTATACATTCAAAAGATTTAATAATTACATTAATAATACATGGTATAACGTTTAAATTGAAGAATCGGTTATCGGTGTGCTTGGTTGTTCTCTGGTTGTTCCGTCCGGGTTGTCCAGTTGAGGGGTTGGTGTAGGTTGAGGTTGTGTTAGTTTTTAGCCTCGGTGGAAGGCTGACTCCGTGCCAGCGTAAAAGGAAACTGCTTCTCCGTTGTCCGTTGGTATTTTTTCAATTATATCCAAGACACTAATGTAGATATATAGGTTCGGGATGTCGTTCATGAGTGGTCATCCTTATTATCAGCGGATGACTTTCTTTGCTGGTTGTACAAGAAACTGGTCTAGTGGCTTGATTTTTGATTCTTCGTACACTCTCTTGTTTTATAAGAAGTTTTGTTGGCTGACTTAATCCGGTCTTTGTCTTGAGATGGAATGCAAAGTTGGTCTTCTTTAGTACCGCAATTGAGTGTGGGTTGAATTTTAGAAGCTCTTTAAAGTTGACTCACAGGTACTTGACGCTATTTTTGACTACTATCGTCGATCCTTCATCAGGGAGCTTCAGTACCAGATTTCTGCAGTTTGCTGCAGAACTACCACGGCCACCATCAGTGATGGGTCTCCTGAAGCATATAAGTTCCGTCTAAGATGTGTTGATCAAGATTCCCCATTTGTTGTAATACCAGCTTCGATCCTTGAGCAACTCTGGCTTTGATGGATTTAGTTGAAGACTTGCAGTTATCCAGTTGAACGAAAAATTTTCCGAAAGAAGATTGTGGATAAGTGCATCAATACATACACTGTCGAATGCTTTCTCGACATCCAGAAAGCTTCCAACGGTGACACGATAGCTGTTGAGTGCTATGGAGACGTCAGACTGGAACTTCATTAACGGATCCAGTGTTGAGTGTCCTTCCCGAAAGCCAAACTGCATGTCAGGGTGAAACAGTTAACTATACACTTTCAAAGCTAGCGCCATGAAGTGGAACATTGAGAATGATTGAAGGCACTGGTGCAGGAATTTTTGCTCCCAGAACCAAGATTTCCATACTGATGGAACAATCTTCTAGCATCTTCCAAGCGGAAGTACATGCTATAGAAAGATGTGCAGATTGTAATCTTGAAAGAAAATATCGAAAACAGAACATTACCTTTATTTGGGACAGCCAAGCTGCATTCAGAGCACTAAGCTCCTACGCGATGAACTCAAAAATAGTGATGAACTTATGCATCTAAGGAAAGGAAAGGATAAGCAATTTATCCTCTCTAAAGATACCTCCAATACTCAAATTGCTCAGAGAAATAGGAATGGAGGAAGAGCTTTAAGGGAGGAACCTCATTTAGCTCTATGTGAGGGCACAATGGATCTTTAGGTCGCAGTGCCATAACCCCAATGTTTGTGAACTGTCAAATCGGCTGTCACGCAGAAAACAGTATTCCCAATATAGTGTTCTCCGCCTCTAAACAAAACAAACCCTTTACTTACTTCCTATAGATACATATGTTCATATACATCTATGTTCACATATCGCAACTCATTCAATTAAATGTTCTTCTATCACTTTAGATAAATCTTCTAGAAGTCGTTTACAAAATTTCCATAAAGAGTCTCAATTTTACTCGGAATAAGCAGGGTTCGTCTAGAAGATAAAAGCACACATTCAAAATAAAACTTCCCTCCAAGTGGTGTTCCTATGTTACTATAACGACATTATACTCAAATCACATTTCTTCAAATATGTTCACATTATTTGAAGATTATAAAAGTATCCTTAGCACCCACTATATTATACCATCACATGACACCCCATTTCAAAGTAAAGACATCATTTTCAAGGATATTTAAATCTTTTTCAGTTTTTAAGTATTTAATATTTTATCTATGTGTACCTACATTTTGAAAATTTAATATTCTTCTTTTTTTTTCTTTTTTGCTGAGGAAGTGACATTTTAAAATTAGATTCTCATGCTAAATCGTATCTACGATTAAGCCAATTAACTTAATTCTTCTTTCACATTTACATACAGTTATAATAGTATGCACGACTGGATTGCACGAAATTGCTCTTATGG